>LS990920.1:17244906-18444906 GCA_900464855.2 Musa schizocarpa
GTTAAGCACTTCCGATTCGATTTTTATCGCATTTAAAGATTTGTTGAAACCAATGTTTTAATCCGCTACACTAATTCACCCCCCCTCTTAGTGCCGCCCGATCCTAACAATTGGTATCAGAGCAAGGCTCACTCATATTTGGTTTAATACCCAAGAGAGATGGCTTACTCCGGCATGCATGAGGGACACTCTATCACACGCCCACCTATGTTTAATGGGTCGATTACACGTATTGGAAGACTCGGATGAGGATCTTCCTCATTTCTATGGATTTGAGCTTTAGACTATTGTTGAAAACGGATTTCAAAAAATCTTCTCTTCCGATGAGCTTAATGGAATGAATCGGAGAAGAAGGTTTTGCTTTTAAATGCAAAGGCTATGAATGCCTTGTTTTTGTGCACTAGACAAAAATGAATTTAATCGTGTTTCAATTTGTGATTCGGCTTTTGATATTTGGAGAACTCTTGAGGTCACTCATGAAGGCACTAGCCGAAAGTGAAAGAGTCCAAAATCAACATCCTTGTGCACTCTTACAAACTTTTCCGAATGAAACCAAGTGAGTCCATCGGAGACATGTACACCCGGTTTACGGATGTCATCAATGGACTCAAAGCTCTTGGTAAAGAGTTTACGGATGTCATCGTCGGAGGAGGAAGCCAAAAGTGGAGTAGGTCAAGACTGACCGAACCACTCTAAATCTCTGGTTTGCTTTTACTTTGAGCACTTTATCATTACTGCAAACCTCCTACATAGCTACTGCCCTCTGCGCTTTTACGAACGAGTCTCTAAGTTCTGATCTTTTCCGGATCTGCATTCGTGATTTAAATCGGTGTTTTCGCACGATCTTTTACATCGCAGTTTACGCCACGCTTTGATTCCATTTATAACTGCAAATTGCTTTCGCGATTCATAAAACGCTTTTCAAAGTTCAAAACTGCATTTAGACTAAAAAAACTGCGTTTAGACGTAAAACCGCGCTTAGACGTAAAATTACGCTTTTAGACGAAAACTGCGATTTAGACGCTAAAAACGCGCTTAGACGAAAACTGCACTTAGACGTAAAACCGCACTTAGACGAAAAAACCGCGCTTAGACGCGAAACTGCGCCAGACATAAACTGGCTTTTAAACCAAACTGTGTTTAGACGCAAACTGTGTTTAGACGCAAACCGCGCTTTAGACGAAAAACCGCTAAACTTTGTTTAGACGCAAACTGTGTTTAGACGCGTGTTTGGGCGCTTTAGACGCAATCCGCGCTTAGACGAAACCGCGCTTAAATTCAAACTGCTTTTAGACGAATCTGCATTTAGTATAAAACTGTATTTAGATGCAAACCGCGAAACTACACTTAGATACAAAACTGTGAATCGGATTTTTACATCGAAATCGCTTTTTATCGGATTTAACGCAGCTTTTCGCTTTTAAATCGCTGAAAGATTTCGCTGCACTAATTCCCCCCTCTTAGTGCTCTCGATCCCATACATATATATATATATATGTATACATATATATATAAATAAAATCCTTATGTTGGCCACCGGGTCCAATGCGTTCTAATACCTTTATAAGGCTAAAAAAACCGAGGAGATAGCTTAATGGAAAATCGGACCTTTATGGAAGTTTGCTTGTAGGGTTGAAGACGAAGGAAAACCTAATCACCCTTAGTAAATTCTCGTTCACTTCGGTGTTTATCAGCTTATTGTTTCATTCTTGTTTGTGCGGCTGTGAGTTTATCGTTTAAAAGCTGAATAATCTTATTTCTATCCATCAATTCCCTATCCACTTGATCAACTTTAGAAGAATCGGGTACATACTTTGTAATTGTAGGTGGGAGTTGACCATAAACTACTTCAAATGGAGTCATTTTAATAGAAGAATGATAAAAGGTATTATACCACCACTCTGCCCAAGGAAGCCATTTGACCCATTCTTTCGGCTTGTCGCTAGTAAAGCATCGGAGGTAATTTTCTAGGCACCTGTTTACCACCTCAGTTTGCCCATCTATTTGCGGATGATAAGCAGTGCTCATATTCAGTTGAGTACCTTGTAAACGAAAAAGTTCTATCCAGAAGGAGCTAGTAAATATCTTGTCTCTATCACTAACAATGGAACGGGGACTCCCATGCAATTTAGCTATGCTTTCTACAAAAATACGAGCAACACTTGTAGTAGTATAAGGATTTCGTAAAGCATAGAAATGAGCATATTTTGTAAATCTATCCATGACTACAAGTATACTCTTTTCTTGAGATGATGGGAGACTTTCAATGAAATCCATAGATATGTCGGTCCAAGTAGCATCAAGAATAGGGAGGGGCTGTAGTAAGCCTAGGGTGGCTACTGTCTCACTTTTGTGACGTTGGCAAACATCACATTCAGTAACAAATTTCTTGATAAAATTTTTCATACCTTTCTAGTAAAAATTTTGTTGAACTCGCTTATAAGTGTGGAGAAATCTCGAGTGACCAGCAATTGGTGATGAATGGAATTCCTTCAGAATTATTGCCTAGTAAGAAGAATGTGGGGCAACCACTATTTGGCCTTTATAGCGTAAGTCCATCGAATCCCAACTATAATTTGAGATAGAACCTAGGGCTTCTTCTAATCTTTTAATGATGTTTTGGATCTCAGGATTATTTATCCATTCCCTTCTGATAACTTCCAAAGTCTCGCAAATAGGAATAGAAATAACTACTAGTTCAGCTTATTCTAGAAGGCGTGAGAGGGCATCTACTACTAAATTCTCACTCCCCTTTTTATAAATGATCTCATAATCGAATCCCAATAGCTTTGTGACCCATTTCTGTTGCTATGGAGAAGAAATCTTTTGCTCTAGAAAATATTTGAGGCTTTTGTGATCAGTGCGTATTTGAAACCTTCGACCAATTAGGTAGGGTCTCCATTTTGTGACTGCATGTATTATAGCTAGCATCTCGTTGTCATAAATAGATAAACTCAAATGGGAAGGGGAATGAGCCTTACTTGCATAAGCGATAGGCCGACCTTCCTGCATTAATACAACCTCTATTCCAGCTCCAGAAGCATCAGATTCAATCACAAACATCTTATTAAAATTGGGTAAAGCCAGCATGGGTGTAGTAGTCATTGCAGTTTTCAAGAATTGAAATGCCTGAGTTGCCTCTTCTGACCATCTGAATGCATTTTTCTTTAGAAGTGACGTCAAGGGGGCACTAATTTTACCATAATTCTTCACAAACTTTCAATAATAGCCTATTAGTCCCAAGAACCTCCTTAAAGCTTTGATTGACTTTGGAATTGGCTAGTCTGTCATCACTTGGATTTTTGAAGGATCAACTGCAACACCCTTTTGAGATATGATATGGCCGAGGTACTCAACCTCAGGTTGCCCAAAACTGCACGTGGATTTCTTGACAAAAAGATCATGCTCACGAAGAATATTAAAGACAATTCGTAAATGTAATAAATGACTTTCTAGAGAATGACTGTATATTAAAATATCATCAAAGAAAACCAAAACAAACTTACGGAGATGAGCCTAAAATATATCATTCATTAAACTCTGGAAGGTAGAGGGCGCATTGGTTAACTCGAAAGGCATTACTAGAAACTTATAATGGCCGTTATGTGTCCTGAAGGCAGTTTTATGAACATCCCTTTCATGTACTCTTATTTGATGATAGCCCGATCGTAGGTCCAATTTAGTGAAGACCTGAGCTCCTCCCAATTCGTCAAACAGTTTATCCGCTACTGGAATAGGATATTTATCTTTCACTGTAATGTTGTTAAGTGCTCGATAGTCGACACACATTTGCCATGAGCCATCCTTCTTTCTAACTAGTAAGATTGGGGAAGAATATGGGCTAACATTAGCTCGTATAACTCCTGTTTTGAGCATCTCTGTGACAATCCTCTCTATCTCTGCCTTTTGGAAATGTGGATATCTATAGGGTCGGACATTGGTTGGTGCCTTCTCGGGTAATAGTGGGATCCGATGATCATGACATCTAAGAGGTGGAAGTCCGTGTGGCTCTGCAAATATATCCGCAAACTCTATTAGCAATGATTCAATATTTCCAACGGGAATGTTCACTGTCATTTCCTTTTCAATGTTATGCAATTGCACCAAAAATCCGGTGTGTGTCTTCCAAAGGACCCACTTCATCCGATAGCTAGTGATAGTTGTAACCTTACCTCCACGTCTTCCTTTGAGAGTCACCTATCTTCCATTAATAAAGAACTTCATAGTTAGTTTAGAAAAATTCTAGGAGACATCACCTAGGGTTGATAGCCATAGAATTCCGAGCACCACTTCATAGTCTTCCAAGGTTAATAAAAAGAAATCCACAAATAATTCTTGACCTTGCAAAATTAGTTTTATCTTTGAGCACTTGCTGTCATAGGTTAAAATCCGTCCATCAAGCGACCTTGACTTCAAATTTGTCATAACATTCGATGTGGTAAGTTAATCGGGCTATAACTTTTCTATCCATAAAATTATTAGCGCACCGTATCAATCAAAAAAGTGATAGACCGGGTTTTTGAGTTCCCCAATTTTCATAGTTTGTGGATTAGAGTAGCGACCAATGCATGCATCGTATGTGTGTGATGCCTTCAACATCATAATTAGTTTCCACTTCTTCATGATCGGAATCTGATACTTCTACTTCCGGTTCATCCTCGATCGGTTCAATCATCAAAAGTCTTCCTTGTTTGCATCGATGCTCCTTACTCCACTTTTCATCGCATTGCCAGCATAAACCCTTCGCCAACCTTTCTTTGAGTTCCTCCCGGGTTAGTCTGCTAGTGTTGTGGTTTCGACTAGGAGTAGATGAAGTACGTTGCCTGCTAATCACCTGTTTATTGGCACATCTATTTCGATGATATTCCATACTGATTTTTTCTTCATGTAGGCATGCAAATAAAATGGCAGCTATCATAGTGCGGGGTTGACGAGCCTTAACCTTGCACCGGATCTCGGGAATAAGCCCTTCAATAAATGTACCCAGAAGTTATCGTTCTGACCAATCTCTAGCTTGGTTGGACAATCTTTCAAATATACTCTGATACTCCAACACTGTAGAAGTCTGACGAATTTTGGTGAGTTGGCCATCAACATTCTCATATTCGGATAGGTCAAAGTTTAACAAGAAGTCCTCTTTTAAAAAGCTCCCACCCACGAAATTCCATGGCAAGTTTCTGCACTAATCATACCATCTGAATTGCATCTCCATCGAAAGTTGGATTGAGGCCACTTCTACCCTGGATTATTCTGGAGTTCTATGAAAACGAAAAAAAATTTTCGCCCTAGAGATCCAACTGGTCGGATCCCCATCTTCCCATCGTGGAAATTCTACCCCGACACGTGGGTAGTGTGTGTCACCATCCCGGGGCCTTTTCCTCAGATCTCTCGATCTGTTCAAAGAACTTGAGCTCCCATCTTGTTGAAACTCGCTAAAGTGCTCCAACAAGCTCTTTTTGAAATCATGAAGAGTTTCTTGTAGCCGATTTTCAATTCGGTTTCCAACGCTTCCATTTGTGCCTTCATTGAGTTATGGGTAGCCATTATATACGACGACAGCTTCCGGTAATCCCCAGTTCTTGTTTTCGATGTCTAGTCAAGGGCATCTCAGATGGCCGACAAAGAGTAGCCACGGTGGCGACAAATCGGCAGTAGCAAAAGGGACCCCACGGCTGGGGCACGGTTGAAAACTAGGGCAGAGCAAGTGTGCTCTGTTTTGGGTTAGATGCAGAGCAAGGTGGAGTGGGCGGGCGGCTGGGAGGCGATCGGCGGTCGCCGTCGACGGTGGTGGCACAACGGTGATGGGTCGGTTAGGCGGCGCACGGCACTCGAGGGGAAGAGGAATGCTGGAGGAGGCGCGGTTGGAAACAAGGGCAACAGCAGTGAGTTGCCCTGTTTTGGTCGCCGTGAGGAGGGGGGGGCAACCGACAGCTGCAGTTACGACCCATGGGGCGGGGCACGGCTAGGGTTGCAGCTGGGAGGTGGGCGGCGGTGATCGATCGGCCGGGAAGCAGCAGCGGCGGTGGAGAAGGAGTTGCCCTGCAGCGGCGTTAGAGAAGACGAGCAGGGCTGCGGCGGAGTGGGACGCTGGCAGCGTCGTCTCCTGGCAGCGGTGGTGGCTCGGGTGGGAGGCAGTGGTGGACTCTGGTCGGAAGTGGGGCAGAGCCGGTTGCTGGCCGGAGAGCAGCGACGGGCGACGGGTGGGCTGGCCTGAAGCAAGGGTGCGTGGTGCGGTTGCTGGTTCTTCTTCTCTCTTTCTTTCTTTCTTTCTTTCTTTCTTTCTTTTGTTTCTTTTTTTTATTTTTGATAGCTTCGTTGCAACGAGAACGCCAAGGATCGTCGCTCTGATACCAAATGATAAGACCCTAAAGTCTTATCGTAAAAAATAAGAAGAGAAAGAGGATGATCACTTCGAGGGGATCGGCCTCCTTGATCGCTTCGAGGGGATCGACCCTCCTTGATCGCTTCAAGGGGATCGGCCTCCTAGGGTTTGTCAAAAGACATAATAATATTTTTCATAGATCATCGAAAAGAAGCAATTACATCCCTAGTTATAGAGTTCCGACTTTAGCTAAACTAAACAGACTTAATAAATACGCAGAAAATAAAAGGAAAGCACAAAAAGTAAAAGGAAAAATAAAAGGATCCTAACACACCGCCTGACACTGGGCTGTACCACTAGCTAGACTGGCGGTACCACTGCCTACGGCCTCTCGGAGGCTGTGTCTGGGCGGTACCATCGTCCAGACCGACAGTACCACCGCCTGACACAATCTCGGAGACTGTGTCATGACGGTGTCACCTCTTGGGGCATTGTTTGGGCCTTTTCATTGGGCCCAACACAGTCCTTACATGAGTCCAACTAGCCCATAATTGGGTTGGCCCAAATCAAAACCCAATTACGTGCTAACTATGATTCCTAAGTCATTTCCTAAGCTAAACAAGTCTGTAAGTCTAGTTTCTTCCGGCGAGCTTCCAACGATCTTCCGGCGATCTTTTGATGATCTCTCGGCAATGTTCCAACTGACTCCTGGCAAGCTCCTAGACTTCACAATGATCTTCTTGGCGAGTTTTGACGAGCTTCTCTAGCAAGCTTCGGGACTTCTCGGCAGAACTTCCGACGAACATCCAGACTTCTGACGAACTCTCGAACTCTCAATAAAATCGCGTTCTTGACTCCGGGACTTCATTTTGCTTTATGCTTTACTATCGTAGTTAATCCTACACATGTAAAACACACTTCGATCTAGACAATTAATACTAAGCATTAATCATGTTGTCCTGCATGTCATTGATCCCTTGACGCTTCTTCTGATTCTTCGGCGCATCGTCCTCTCTTGCGGCCTATTACTCAATCATCCAATTAACTCTGCAACTCTGATATTCTTGGCCTAATATCCACTCTTCTTGGCCTAATGCCTGAATCCATGGCCCGAAGCCTTCTATCGATACGTCGATTAATCCTCTAGCCCGATGTCCAATCTTCTGACATGTTTTCCGCTAGCCCAACATGATTCTTCCTACTTTAATTGTCTCATCCTGATCGAAGTATCTTGCGTCACTCAAAATACAGATCAAATCATAAATACTATCAATTGGTTTCATCATCAAAATATGAGATTCAACAATTGGGTGGTACCACTACCTGATAGCCTCAGAGATTGGGCTTTTGACTATTCCAGCTCATAGGTAGTTCCACCGCTAATTTGTCGGTGCCATCACTTGACCCAACTTTTCGTTCAATCTCAGATTTTGATGATAAAATCAATTGATGAGTTTATGATCTAATATACATTTTGAGTGACATAGGACTAACTTTGATCAGAAAAGGCAAATGAATTAAAATACTAGAAATCAGACGTTGGGCCAGAGTGAAACATGTTAGGAGATTGGACGTCGAGCCAGAGGATTGGTCGACGTACCGGCAAAAGGACTTCATGCCATAAGTTTAGGCATCGGGCCAAAGGATCGGACATTGCGCCAAGGAGATCGGATGTTGTGGAGGTCAATATACCAATTGGGCAATATGTCGAAGGAGAGGACGATGCGCCGAAAGATCAAACAAAGCACCGGATGAACCAATGACATTCTAGATAATATATGATTCATACTTGTAATAATTTATCTAGATCGAAGTAGTTTAGGTCTAATTGAGTTAGTTTCGAGTATAATCAGGCTAACTCAATTATGAGTCCATTGGGCCGGAGTTGAGGTTGTTATGGGCCAAGAGAAAGGCCCATTCAATGCCCCTTAGCTAGCCCAAGCGATGGCACCGCTAGGGTTGGCAGTGGCACTGCTTGAGGCTTGGCCTCCTAGGTTATCTAGCCAGTGATACTGCCTAGACTTGTGGTGGTACCGCTTAGACACAGTCTTCCAAACTATGTAAAAAGGTGGTATCGCCAGATTGGGTGGTGTTGAATCTCGGATTTTGATGATGAAGTCAATTGTAATTTATTTGATTTAATCTATATGCTAAGAAAAGTGTGCAGGATTACGATAGCAGTAAGACATAAAGCAGGTGTTGTGCCGGAGTCAAGATTGAGATCTCATTAGAAGTTCAAGAGTTCATCGGAAGTTCTATTGGAATCAACCGAGAAGTCCAAGAGCTTGCCAAAGAAGCTCATCGGAACTCACCAAGAAGATCGTCGTAAAGTCCAAGAGCTTGCCGAGAGTCCGCTGAACATTGCCGGAAGAGCAATTGATGTACCGGAACAAGATTTCCTTATATTATGTCTTAGTAATTATATTTAAATAGTAGATTAAGTTAGAATTAGGAGGTAATCCCACTAACTTAATTAGGGGCCAATTGGGTCCTTAACAAGGCTGAATTGAGCCAGATTGATAAGCCTATTAAGCACCTAAATGCCTAGCCGGCGGTGGCACCACCCGGGAGACTTAGTCTCCCAAGTGGTCTGGGCGGTGGTACCGCTGGTAGTAAATGCTGCCAGCAGTGGTACCGTCCTTAGTAAATGTTGCTAGCGGTGGTACCGCCCTTGTCAAGCAGTGGTACAGCCAGAGCTCGATCTATGAGCTCTGTCAGGCGGTGGTACCACGCAGACTGGGCAATGGTACCACCCAGTGTTAGGTGATAGGCGATGGTACTGCCCAATAATGGCGGTGGTACCGCTAGTACCCTAGAAATCCAGGATGAGACACTTTTTGGCTCCATTTTTTGAAAGCTATTGGGGCCTATAAATACCCCACCCTTTTCTGCATGAAAAGGTACCGAAGTGTGGTCATAATGTTGAGTTATTGGGGTGTAAAAGTGTTGTAAACAAGTGCTAGAGTCCTCCTCCCTTTATAAGTTTTGAGATCATTCAAGAGAGGTATGAGACTTGTAAGGGTTCTCTCCTAAACCCGTGAAAAGGAAAAAGTGCTGTAAAAGGTGGTTGGTCTTCACCTGTTAAAGGAAGGCCTTCAGTAGACGCCAGTGACCTCGATGGAGGAGGAATCCGAAAGTGGATGTAGGTCACAAAGATCGAACCACTCTAAATTCTGGTTTGCTTTTCAATTTGTGCAAGTTACAATACTGCAAGCAACATTACCTTCTTACCACCTTCTCTATACTCACAAATGCTTTCAAGTTAAACTCCTTACGAAATGATTTTCGTCAGAATCAGTTTTAATCGAAACGTAGACTTTTGAAAGTTGTAATTTTTTCGCTACACTAATTTACCCCCCCTCTTAGTGGCACTCTTGATCCTAACAATTGGTATCAGAGCAAGGTTCACTCTCATTTGGTTTTAAACCCAAGAGAGATAGCATTTGTTGGCAACCTAGAGGGTTATTCAATTACATGTCCGCCCATGTTCAATGGGACATATTACACATATTGGAAGACTAGAATGAGGATCTTCCTATTAAAATGGATTTTGAATTATGGAATATTGTAGAAAATGACTTTCAAAAGTCTTCTCTTCCAATGAATGATTAGAATGAGTTAGAGAAGAAGACGTTCGCTTTAAATGCAAAGGATATGAATGCCTTGTTTTGTACTTTAGATAAAAACAAGTTTAATCATGTGTCCATTTGTGAAACTGCTTTTTATATTTGACACACACTCGAAGTAACTCATGAAGGTACTAGTAGAGTGAAGGAGTCAAAAATTAATCTTTTAGTACACACTTATGAGTTGTTTCGAATGAAACCTAGTGAGACCATTGGAGATATGTACACCCGATTTACGGATGTCGTCAATGATCTAAAAGGATTTGGTAAAGGTTTCTCGGATTTTGAACTTGTTAATAAAATTCTAACATCCCTTCCAAAGAGTTGAGACCCTAAAGTTACAGCCATTCAAGATGCCAAAGACCTAAATAATTTTTCTCTTGAAGAACTAATTGGGTCACTAATAATCTATGAGATGACTTATAAAGCTCATGAAGAGCTTAAGGACACCCTTCCAAAGAACAGGAAGGATATGACACTAAAAACCCAAGAAGACCACTTGCAAGAAAACTCAAGTGGTGAGGACCTTGATAAAGACTTGGTGTTATGATCAAGAGCACTAAGAGAGGGGGGGGGGGGGGGGTGAATTAGTACAACGAAAAACTTTCGACGATTTAAAATGACGTTCGTACGATAAAAATGATTTCGATATGAAAGCCGATTTAGAAATTGCTTTAACTTAGATTAGGCGAAGTACAGTTAAAGTAAAGCTATGGAGGCAATTTGCAGTTAAGATAGAAAACAGAAAGTAAATGCAAACCAAGATTTAGAGTGGTTCGATAAATCTTAACCTACATCCACTTTTGGCTTCCTCCTCCGATGAGGTCACTGACGTCCACTAGAGGCCTTCCTGCAATAGGCGAAGGCCAACCACCCTTTTACTGTTTCACTCCTTTTGACGGGCTTAAGAGACAACCCTTACAAAATTTTCTTTTCTCTCTTGAAAGATCAAAACTTGGAAGAAAAGAGGGAGGAGAACTTCTAGACTTTACAACACTTTTGAGCTCTAAAAATCACATAGTAAGATTGGATTGTTGGTGCCCTTTCATGTAGGAAAGGGTGGGGTATATATAGGCCCCAAATTGGTTTGAATTTGGAGCTCAAAATGTCATCTCTCGGATTTTCGGGGTCTTGGCGGTACTATCGCCAGACTAGGCGGTACGACCGCCTGACAGAGCTCGGAGATCGAGCTCTAGCGGTGCCACCGCCTGACTGGGGCGGTTCCAACACCCAGCTTTCCCGGGAGACTGAGCTCCTGGGCAGTGCCATCGCCGACCCAAGTAGTGCCACCGCCGGGTAGGAAATCTGGGTCCGAATGGGCTAATCCATTCGGCCCAATTTGGGTCTGTCAAGGGCCCAATTGCCCCCAGATTAAGTTAATGGGATCATCTCCTATTCCTAGCTTAAACTACATGCTCACTATGATATTTCTTAAGACATTTACTGCAACTTGCTCCGGTGCGTCGATTGCTTCTTCCGGCGAGCTTCTGGCGAACTTCCGGCGAACTTCAGACGAACCCTCGGCGATGCTCCGACGGACTTCTGGCAAACTCCTGGACTTGCGACGATCCAGTTGGTGAGTTCGATGAGCTTCTTTAGCAAGCTCCTGGACTTCTTGGATTTGTTCCCGTAGAACCTCCGACGACCGTCCGGACTTCCGTCGAACTCTCGAACCCCCAACGTGATCATGGTCTTACTGCCATCATAGTTAATCCTGCACACTTATCTCAACATATGGATTAGATAACAAATGACAATTGACTTCATCATCAAAATCCGAGATTCAATAATCTCCCCCTCTTTGATAATGACAATCAATTGATAATGGAGTTAACCTTAACTCCCCCTATCTATATGTCATACTTGAGATAAGTCATTTTTGAATTCAAAGCCTTTGAATTCAAGAGATATATTGATAAGTTAAGATCATTTATCCTTATCAATACTCCCATCATGATTCCTATCATGATGTATTTATCTGAAAATGATGTCAAGGCTTGACATCCATTTTCAGGTTTTACATTTCTAATGTGAAAGATAACAATTGTAGCAATTCATCATATAGCAAGATATTAACATGTAAAATTACGATGTAAGTTCTTGATATCTTAACATAATACAAATATTTTAAGTATTTAGCAACCATAACATTTCATCACTTGACAAGATATCAATTTGTAGAATGGCGATGTAAGCTCTAGATATCATAACATAGTGCAAATATGGCAATAACATAGTGCAAATATGGCATAGTGCAAATATGGCAATCATAGCAATTCTATCACCAATTTATCATATATTTCAATGCAAGCTTTTGATATCTCAACATAATTCAAATTTAAGTATGGCACTCATAGCATTAATTCATATAGCATTAAATTCAAATATGGCACTCATAGCATTAATTCATATATTTTTCATTCAAATATGGCACTCATATCAATTCATATATTTCTCCCCTTTGTCATCAACAAAAGGAGAATGATATAAACAAATTTTAACTAGGTTTATATCATTTTTTTTAACAATGAGTGATTGGATACCAATTATACAAATATCTCAAGAAAAAAACATGACATGGAGGTAACTTTCATTACTTCTTCCTCTTTATTTGTTATTATATTTTTTTTTGCATGAAGGGGAAAGCCATGTGTGAGCTTACTCGAATGAAGTTAAAATTGATAAGATATTAAAGCATGCTTCATTTTTACAAGGATCAAGATATGTGTGTGAATCAAATCCTTGCACGTAAAACTATTTCTCAAAAGATATAAGAAGGAATCATCAAATCCATTTCTCGAAAGATATTTTTCACATGATAAGTCTATGAGAGATGCATTTGCTAGTTGATTCCATATGTCAAAAATTAATAATGTGAATCAAACTCGATATGACATATGTTTATTAAGTTCGGAAGAGAATAATGTATCGAGAAAATCCGATTGTTAGGATCAAGAAGGTCCGAAAATAAAATTTAATACTTTCATGCATTCGGATAAGGTTTTGCTATAGATTTTCAAATTCAATCATGAAGATAAAACATGCTTATTATCATGAAAATTTTTATATCCAAAACACATAATTTCCAACATGTAATTAAGGCATGTAATTGTGTAAAATCATCATGACAATTAAGTGATTTGATCATTAAATAAAAAAAAAGTCCAAAAAATAATCTTAACAAGTTCATTCATTTGGACACATTAACATTCATAATTCTCTTCTAATGAAATCAAATTGTTCTTCACTTAGAGGTTTTGTAAAAATATCAGCTAGTTGATGCTTAGTATTAATGAACTCTATGATTACATCATGATTAGTGACATGATCTTGTATAAAGTGATGTCTAATATCAATATGTTTTGTTCTTGAGTGTTGAATGAGATTCTTTGTTAAACATATTACACTTGTGTGATCACATTTAATGGGAATGTTTTTAAGATGGACTTTATAATCTTCTAAGGTGTTTTTCATCCATACAACTTGTGCATAGCATGCACTAACTACAATATACTCAGCTTCGGTTGTTGATATTACAACTGAGTTTTGTTTCTTAGAATACCAGGAAATAAGGGAATGTCCCAAAAATTGACAAGTTCTTGATGTGCTTTTTTTATCTAGTCTACACCCAGCAAAATCCGCATCAGCATACAATTAACTCAAAATTCTCGATTTTTGGATACCATAATCCTAGATTTATGGTACCTTTAAGATATCTAAGTATTCTTTTAACCGCTTTGAGATGAGATATCTTAGGGTTTGATTGAAACCTAGCACAGAGTCCTACACTGAACATGATATTTGGTCTAGTTGCAATGAGGTAAAGTAAACTTCTTATCATACTCCTATAAGTTTTTTGATCGAAGCTTTCTCCACTTTCATCAACTTCTAACTTAGTGGAGGTGCTCATAGGAGTGTTAATAGCTTTTAAGCTATCCATATTAAATCTTTTCAGCAGATCTAAAGCATATTTAGTTTGACTAATAAAGATGCCATTGTTTAGTTGCTTAATTTGTAAGTCTAAGAAAAAGGTTAATTCTCCCATCAAATTCATTTCAAATTCGAGACTCATGGTTTTAGCAAAAGATTCACAAAGAAATTCATTCATAGAACTGAAGATAATATCATCAACATAAATTTGAACAATGAGAAAATTGTTTTCAAAATTCTTGATAAATAATATAGTATCGACCTTGTCTTTTGTGAAATTATTTTTAAAAAGAAAAGTACTAAATCTCTCATACCAAGCCATTAGGGCTTGTTTTAAACTATAGAGAGCTTTAGTTAATTTAAATACATGATTAGGGAGGTTATTATATTCAAATCCGGGAGGTTGTTCAACATAAACTTCTTCAGAAATAAAGCCATTAAGAAAAGTGCTTTTAACATCCATTTGAAACAACTTGAAATTATTATTACTAGCATAGGCAAGGAGCATCCTTATGGCTTCTAATCTAGCCATAGGAGCAAAGGTTTCTTCGTAATCGATACATTCTTCTTGGTTAAAACTTTTGGCCACAAATCTAGCATTGTTTCTAACCATGATACCATATTCATCTTGCTTGTTTCTAAAGACCCATTTAGTACTAATAACTAAATGGTCATTTGGCCTAGGAATAAGCTTCCACACCTCATTTCTCTCAAATTGATTTAACTCATCTTGCATTGCGATAATCCATGAATCATCTTTCATGGCTTCGTTAATACATTTAGGTTCAATTTGGGAGAGAAAAGCAACGTTAAAACAAATATTTTTAAGAGAAGAACATGTTTGAACCCCCTTAGATGTGTCTCCTAGAATTAGCTCCTTAGGATGAGCATCTACATTTTGAATCTCGGATTTTGATGATGAAGTCAATTGTCATTTGTTGTCTAATCTATGTGTTGAGATAAGTGTGTAGGATTAACTACGATGAAAATTAGACAAGCAGCGGGAGTTGCGCCGGAGTCAAGTTAATGATCACGTTGGGAGTTCGAGAGTTCGACGAAAGTTCGGACTGTCGTCGGAGGTTCTGCGGGAACAGATCCGAGAAGTCCAGAAGCTTGCCAAGCGAAGCTCGTCGGAACTCGCCAAGTGGATCGTCGTAAGTCCAGGAGTTTGTCGGAATTCCGCAGGAGCATCATCGAGGGTTCATCGGATGATCGACGGAAGTTCGCCGGAAACTCGCCGGAAGAAGCGATTGACGCACCAGAGCAAGCTGCAGAGATTGTCTTAGGATTTATCGAAGTTAGCACATTGATTAAGTTGGAAATGGGAGGTGATCCCATTAGCTTAATCTTGGGGCAATTGGGCCCCCTGAAAAACCGAATTGGGCGAATGGAGCTACCCATTCGGACCTTGATTGTTGTGGGAGGTGCAACCGCCAAGCCAGGAGGTAGCACCGCCTGGGCTAAGTCTCCCAAGGAGATTGGGCGGTGCAACTGTCCCAGCCCAGGAGGTAGCACCGCGCGGGCTCGATCTCGAAGCGAGATCGGCGGTGCAACCTCCCCCCCAGAGAGGTAGCACGCAGGCTCGGTCTTCGAGCCTCGGCAAGCGGCGCAACCGCCTCACTCGGGAGGTGCAACCGCTTGGGCTCGATCTCGAGCAGGACCGAGGCGGTGGAACCGGCCGACAGAGAGGTGCAACCGGGGCTCGATTCGAGCTCTCAAAGCAGGTAAACCGCCCAGTCGAGAGGTGCAATTGCCTGATCCCGGAATTCCGGGATTTGATAGTTTTGAGCTCCAAATTTGAACTGGGTTGGGGCCTATAAATACCCCACCCATTCAGCACTGAACACATAGAGAAATACTCGAAATATTGATCTCTTTCTGTGATTCTTAGAGCTCAAAATTGTTGTAAAGGCCAAAAGTTCTCCTCCTTCTGTTCTTCAAAGTTTTGAGTTGTAAAGAGAGGAGAGAAAAGTTCTGTAAGGGTTGTCTCCTGAGCCCGTCAAAAGGTGTGAAACTGTAAAAGGGCAGTTGGACTTCGCCTATTGAAGGAAGGCCTTTAGTTGACGTCGGTGACCTCGTCGGTGGAGGAAGCCAAAAGTGGAGTAGGTCAAGACTGACCAAACCACTCTAAATCTCGGTTTGCATTTACTTTGAGCATTTTATCATTACTACAAACCTCCTAAATCGCTATTGCCTTCTGCGCTTTTACGAACGAGTTTCTAAGTTCAGAACTTTCCGAATCTGCGTTTAGACGTAAATCGGCGTTTTTGTACGATCATTACATTTCAGTTTACGTTTACGTTTTGACTCCAATTGTAACTGCAAACTGCCTTCTGTGCATTTACAAAACATATTTCAAAGTTCAGTATCTTCAAAGTTGACGTTTTGACGTAAACCGGTTTTATCGTACGAACGTCGGATTTCAGTTTGCGCTTGCATTCTGATTTTTATCATAAACTGCAAACTGCCTCTGTAGATTTACTTTAACGTCATCTCGCTTAATCTTAAGCTAAAGTAGTCTTAGAATCGGATTTTACATCGAAATCGTTTTTGTCGTTCGAACGTAGCTTTCGATTTTAATCGCAGAAAGTTTTCCGCTGCACTAATTCACCCCCCCCCCCCTCTTAGTGCTCTTGATCCTAACAATTGGTATCAGAGCGGGGTTAACTCTCTAACGGATTAAAACCCAAGAGAGATGGCATACGCCGGAAACCAAGAGGGCCATTCTATTACATGTCCACCCATGTTGATGGGGACGGACTACACCCTCTTGGAAGACCGAATGAGGATCTTTCTTATTTCTATGGATTTTGAACTCTGGAATCTTGTCGAAAATGGATTTTCGAAGTCTTCTCTTCCAATGATCGATTGTAATGAATTGGAGAAGAAGGCTTTCGCTCTTAATGCAAAGGCTATGAATGCCTTATTTTGTGCGCTTGATAAAAATGAGTTTAATCGTGTTTCAACTTGTGAAACCGCATTTGATATTTGGCACACACTCGAAGTGACTCACGAAGCCACAAGTAGAGTGAAAGAGTCAAAAATCAATCTGTTGTTACATTCTTTCGAAGTTTTTCGGATGAAACCTATTGAAACCATTGGCGACATGTTTACCCGTTTCACGGATGTCGTCAACGGTCTAAAAGGACTCAGAAAAAGTTTTTCGGATTTTGAGCTCGTAAATAAGATACTAAGATCCCTTCCTAAGAGTTGGGATCCTAAAGTCACTGCTATTCATGAGACAAAAGATCTGCGGAACTTCCCTCTTGAAGAACTAATCGGGTCATTAATGACCTACGAAATGACTTGTAAAGCTCATGAAGAGCAAGAAGACATCCTTCCAAAGAACAGGAAGGATGTGGCACTTAAAACTTCAGAAGGCCACTTGAGAGAAAACTCAAGTGATGAGGACTGTGATGATGACTTGGCACTTCTAACAAGAAAATTTAAAAAATTCTTTAAAAGAAATAAGTTTAAGAATGACGCAAAAAATAAAGTTGAACCCAAGAAGGACCAAGTTATTTGCTATGAATGCAAAAAGCCGGGACACTACAAGAGTGATTGTCCCCAAGTCAAAAGGAGAACATCAAAGAAGAAGGCGCTTCAAGCGACATGGGATGACTCGAGCGCGTCCGAAGAAGAGGAGTCCAACACTGAGCAAGTTGCTCATTACACCTTAATGGCCATCGGAGATGAGGTAACAAATTTAATAGATGCAGATTTATCATTTGATGAATTATTAAATGCTTTCCATGAATTATTTGATGAATGTAAGACTATTAGTAGAAAATACAAATTGCTAAAAAAGGAGCATGATAGTCTTATTTGTAATTTCGATAAGTTAAATGCTGAACATCATGATAGTTTAAGCTCATGCATAAAATGCCATGATATAGAAATTCTCCAAAAGGAAAACTTGCTACTTAAAGACACCTTGAAGAAATTCGAGGTTGGTAGCAAGTCATTAAACATGATCCTTACAAATAGGGGTCACGTTCTCAAAAGAAGTGGAATTGGATTTGTGAGAAGTCCTCACCAAAATCCAACCACCTTCATAAAAGGCCCCATCTTACATGTTCGACATCAAAACAAATGCAACTTTTGTTGCAAAGTTGGACACAAGACGCATTATTGTCCATTCAAGAAAATTAGTCCAAACAAATTGATTTGGGTTCCTAAAGGAACCATGATAAATTCTATGCAACATGATAGACAATGTAGATCTATTTGTGAGGCACCCAAAAGCAAATAGGCACCTAAAAATCATCCCTTCCTGTAAAAAATATAAAATTTTAGGCTGGAGCAAGAAATAATATTCTGCTCCTTGATTCTCGATAGTCATGACCCAAGATCCAAAAAGGAACTCGCAATGCTCTCTAGCTTAAATAACAGGTGGAAATTATAAAATCACAAATGCGATTTGGATACTACCTTATTTGACTTTTCAGAATTAGAAACGTATGATTCCGAAATTCACATATCCCCTTAATCTTCGAACTCGTCAATTTCATCCATTCATCACCTTCGAATCCAACCTTGTATCATGAAGAAACTAAGTCTGTCATGAACTTAAAAGGGTTACCAACTTGAACAAACTATCACAAACATGTGTATGACATTGAGAGTATGTACGTTAAAAGATCTATCTTGATCGTGCAAAAGTCTTTGCCTTAAAATGAAAACTCTTACGTAATTACGTAAGTAAAGTTGATTGCTCTGAATGAAAACTCTTCTCAAGACAAAAAACTCCCAGATCAAATCACACTGATCAGAACAAGTGCTCACCGCCTGCAGGTGGTGGCACCTCCCCAGCTGGCGGTAGCACCTCCAGCTGTCACGTGTTGCCAGCGGTTGCACCTCTGGCTGGAGCGGTGCAACCGCCCACAAATCTGCCCTTTTTAACCCAAGCTAGGGCTGGCGGTGAAACCGACCCCAACTCAATCCTTTCCCTCCTCCACTCTTCCAAGCCTCCTCCATTCCCATTTCACCCCGTTTAGCACCCCAAATACCCCTCATTTCGGAGCAAAACATCAACAATCCTTCCCTCTCTTGAAGATTTCACTAAGGTACTCTCTAAGAACCCCTTAAACTCTGTTTTTTCATTCATTTACTCTTGCTTATCACTATCCCTCTAAACAACAGTAGTTATGGGATCTAGAAGATCCTCAAGGGACAAGGGAAAGAGGAGATTAGTAGAAGATTTTGATCTCACCCTTTTTGATTCAAAAAACCATGCTGAAAAATTTTTCTCTTTCGAACTTAGGAGTGTCAATAAGGGAAATACGTAGATCTAAATGAACTAAGAGACTTAGAGACTATCCAATGGTTTGCAAACCTAGATCTACTTCCGATTTTGCAAATTAACGAACCCATCTATCCAAGACTTGTTAGATTGTTTTACAACAACATACAAATAGATGATGAAGAAAGAATGTCCACCTATCTTTTAGGACAACACATCTCAATAACGGATAGATTCATTTGCGACATGATAGGAATTCCCATGAAAAGTATAGGACTTTACTTTAGAGGATCATGGGATGATGAAACTATTGGAACATCCTATGTTGAAGCCTTAGGAACAATCTTTGCCAATCCCAACTTAGCATATGTTCCTAAAAGTTGTAAACATCTACTGCCTCTA
Organism: Musa schizocarpa; assembly: GCA_900464855.2. Classification (NCBI taxonomy): domain Eukaryota; kingdom Viridiplantae; phylum Streptophyta; class Magnoliopsida; order Zingiberales; family Musaceae; genus Musa; species Musa schizocarpa. The sequence continues at coordinate 17,264,429 of LS990920.1, forward strand.
AACACTAAGATACTTCATCATATCCTAACTAGCATAATTCTCCCTAAACAATACCATCATGATGAAGTAAGTCAATTAGAATTGGGAACTATGTATTTGATCATGAAAGGACATGACATCTGTCTTGGTTATCTTATCCAACAAAACATGTTAGAACTATCTAAGAAAGACATGATGCTCCCATATGGTGGTATAATCACTAGAATAATGAAAGCTTATGATATTCTAATACCACCGGAAGAAGAATTAATAAAAGTAGATAGATTTAGCATAATAAACAAAAATCTACTTCACCGACTAAGATGTTATTATAGAAACGGTAACTGGGTTAGAATGCCAAGAAGAACTAATCCCCCTCAACCTGAACTAGAACCGGAAACACCAGTATTTAGGGGTACCCAATCTCCTTCGATCTGTCCCTTTAAGGAAACACATCCATTTGAGCAAACTCATACATCATCCGTCGAAGATATTGGGATTCGGATGGACCGATTCGAACAGAGACAAGAACGACTTGAACAACGACAAGATCAAATCCTATCTGAGCTGCAGCAAATTCATAGTCAATTTGACTCCTTGTTTAGGCACTTTAATTTTCCACCTCATGAATGAGCTTGTATGAACATCTGTTGTTGTTGTAAACTCCTTATGTTACTCACCATGATGTGCTTTGTCTTGATCCTTGATATGGTTGTAAACATCTATCGTGGTAAACATATGTCTTGTGCCTTGTGGTAAATATAAACTAAAAGGTTATCTCAGATTTTTATGGTATCATTTTTTTTCGGTATGTGATGTGTCCAAATTAGGAATGTTGTGCTTTGAAACTAAAAGTTTTGAAAACCTTGTGCTTTGATTTCATAAAAAGAGAATTAGGAATGTTGATATGTCCGAATAGATAAACTAGTTAAAATTATTTTTCGGACTTTATTGAATGATCAAATCACTTGATTGCCATTACATAACATGTGTTGAAATATTTTGTCTGCATGATTATATTTGAAAATCAGTAGAATAATCTTGTCCGAATGCTATAAATCGGATTTTCTCGTACACTCTTATGAAAAATATTTTTTTGAAATAGATTTGATGAAATGATTCCTGCGTATGAATTCTATCTTGAAATATGGATGATAATATCCTTACTTGCACAAAGGATTATAACAAAAAAAAGGAAGAAGTATTCAAAGCAATATATGTATAATGCCTTCCTCTATATGCTTGCTTATATTATTTTCCTGCTATCACAGCTACCATGCTTTTTGTTGATGACAAAGGGGGAGAAATATATGAATTGATGCTAGAACTATATGAATTGATGCTATAAACACTGATGCTATGATTATGCTGCCATGCTTGCATCACCAAGAGATATATGAACAGATGTTATAATTTGCATTATGCCTTGAGCTGATATCTTACCATGTGAAGAAATGCAACACTTGCATATTTGAAATGTGTACATCATGTAATGATATCAAAATTTTACTTCACAGCTTTACATGTTGATATCTTATAATATGATAAATTGTTACTATTATCATCGTTCAAACTTGTAATGTAAAATCTGAAAATGAATGTCAAGCCTTGACATCATCTTCAGAGAGATACATCATGATGGGAATTATGATGGGAGTATTGATAAGTTCAAATGATTTAACTTATCAATATGTCACTTGAATTCTTAGGTCTTGAATTCAAGATTGACTTATCTCAATTATGGCATATAGATAGGGGGAGTTAAGGATAACTCCATTATCAATTGATTGTCATCATCAAAAAGGGGGAGATTGTTGAATCTCGAATTTTGATGATGAAGTCAATTGTCATTTGTTGTCTAATCTATGTGTTGAGATAAGTGTGCAGGATTAACTACGATGAAAGTTAGACAAGCAGCGGGAGTTGTGCCAGAGTCAAGTTAATGATCACGTTGGGAGTTCGAGAGTTCGACGAAAGTTCGGATTGTCGTCGGAGGTTCTGCAGGAACAGATCCGAGAAGACCAGAAGCTTGCTGCTTCGTCTTCGTCGAACTTACCAAGTGGATGGATCGCCGCAAGTCCAGGAGTTTGCCGGAAGTCCATTTGGAGCATCACCGAGGGTTCATCGGATGATCGACGGAAGTTCGTTTGAAAACTTCGCGGAAGAAGCGATTGACGAACCGGAGCAAGCTGTAGAGATTGTCTTAGAATTTATCGTAGTTAGCACATTGATTAAGTTGGAAATATGAGGTGATCCCATTAGCTTAATCTTGGGGCAATTGGGCCCTGAAAAAAACAAAATTGGGCGAATGGAGCTACCCATTGGGACCGATTCTTGTGGGAGGTGCAACCGCCCAAGCCGAGGAGGTAGCACCGCTGGGCTAAGTCTCCCAGGGAGATCGGGGCGGTGCAACCGCCCCAGCCAGTGGTGGCACCGCTTGGGCTCGATCTGGCGAAGGCGGGCGGTGCAACCTCCCCGACAAAGAGGTAGCACCGCCTCGAGCTCGGTCTTCGAGCTCGGCGGCGTGTAACCGCCTCGGTCAGGAGGTGCAACCGCCGGGCTCGATCTCGAGCAGCACCGAGGCGGTGGAACCGCCCGACAGAGAGGTGCAACCACCTGGGGCTCAGTCTTGAAGCTCTGCCGGGTGGGCATAATCGCTCCAGCAGGGAGGTGTAATCACCGATCCGGAATTCGGGATTTGATAGTTTTGAGCTCCAAATTTGAACTGGGTTGGGGCCTATAAATATCCCACCCATTCAGCACTGAACACATAGAGAAATACTCGAAATCTTGATCTCTTTCTGTGATTCTTAGAGCTCAAAATTGTTGTAAAGGCCAAAAGTTCTCCTTCTGTTCTTCAAAGTTTTGAGTTGTAAAGAGAGGAGAGAAAAGTTCTGTAAGGGTTGTCTCCTGAGCCCGTCAAAAGGAGTGAAACTGTAAAAGGGCAGTTGACCTTCGCCTATTGAAGGAAGGCCTCTAGTTGACGTCGGTGACCTCGTCGGTGGAGGAAGCCAAAAGTGGAGTAGGTCAAGACTGACCGAACCACTCTAAATCTCGGTTTGCATTTACTTTGAGCATTTTATCATTACTGCAAACCTCCTAAATTGCTACTGCCTTCTGCGCTTTTACGAACGAGTTTCTAAGTTCAGAACTTTCCGAATCTACGTTTAGACGTAAATCGACGTTTTCGTACGATCATTACATTTCAGTTTATGTTTACGTTTTGACTCCAATTATAACTGCAAACTGCCTTCTGCGCATTTACTAAACATATTTCAAAGTTCAGTATCTTCAAAGTTGACGTTTTGACGTAAACTGGTTTTATCGTACGAACGTCGGATTTCAGTTTGCGCTTGCATTCTGATTTTTATCATAAACTGCAAACTGCCTCTGTAGATTTACTTTAACGTCATCTCGCTTAATCTAAAGCTAAAGTAGTCTTAGAATCGGATTTTACATCGAAATCGTTTTTGTCGTTCGAACGCAGCTTTCGATTTTAATCGCAGGAAGTTTTCCACTGCACTAATTCACCCCCCCCCCCCCCCTCTCTTAGTGCTCTTGATCCTAACACTACATACTTCCAATCCTTAGGTAAGGATGTTTCAGAAGTGGATGCATCCAAGTTGCTAGTTGGAGAAGGGATTTCATTTAAATTCAAAGAATCGAAATTAACATCCTCATCAAAATCATTTTTCTTGATTTCGAAAATCTCATTGAAATCAACATGATTGGATTCTTCTATAATTAAAGTTCTTTTATTGAAGTTACGAAAGACTTTAGAAACCAAAGAATAACCAAGAAAAATTCCTTCATCGGATTTAGCATCAAATTTTCTTAAGGCATCTTTTTCATTGAAGATAGAACACTTACACCTAAAAACTTTAAAATATGAAACATTAGGTTTTTTATTGTTCCACAACTCATAGGGAGTTTTGGTGAGTAAGGGTCTTACTAGAACTCTATTCAATATATAGTATGCAGTGTTTATGGCTTCGGCCCAAAAATATTTGGGTAGGCTATGTTCATTCAACATGGTTCTTACCATTTTTTGTATATTTCTATTCTTTCTTTCTACTACTCCATTTTGTTGAGGATTTCTTGGAGTAGAGAAGTTATGGTTGTATCCATTATATTCACAAAATTCTTAGAAATCACGGTTTTGAAATTCACCACCGTGATCACTTCGAATTGATGAAATCATAAAACCCTTTTCATTTTGAACAAGTTTACAAAACTTGGTGAAATATCTAAAGCATTAAATTTTGTGTTTCAAGAAATAAGCCAATGTGTATCTACTATAGTCATCTACAATGACGAAGGCGTATTTGCTACCTACTAGGCTTGATGTGGAGATTGGTCCGAACAAGTCCATATGGATCAATTGTAAGGGCCTAGAGGTGCTTATTTGATTCTTAGATTTAAAATTACCCTTAATTTGTTTTCCTAATTGACAAGCATCACACACATTATCTTTAATGAACTTGATATGAGGAATTCCTCGTACAAGTTCTTTGGATGATATTTGAGTGATTAGTTTCATGCTAGCATGACCTAATCTCCTATGCCAAAGCCAAGCATCCTTATTCAAAATTGAGAAATACATTTCATTGCAAAGATCATTGATGTCAATGGTATATACATTATTCTGTTTTAATGCAATCATATATGTGTTTTTGGGTGGTTTTTTAATAATGCAAGCATTAGATTCAAATTTGACGATATATCCTTTATCACATAATTGACTAATGCTCAAGAGGTTATGTTTGAAACCATCAACTAACAAAACATCTTCAATAAAGAAGTTAGATTTGTTACATATGGTTCCTTTGCCAATGATTTTACTCTTGTTGTTGTCTCCGAAGGTGACATAGCTTTCGTCTATGCTAGTGAGCTTAGAGAATTGAGATGGATCTTCGATCATATGCCTTGAGCATCCACTATCAAGGTACCATCTCTTGCTTCTAGCTTGTGATGGTGCATGTCTCTACAAGAAAGGATAATTTTTAGGTATCCATTTACTTTTGGGTGTCTCAAAAACTGATCTACATTGTTTATTATGTTGCATAGAGTTTATCATGGTTCCTTTAGGAACTCAAATCAGTTTGTTTGGGCTAATTTTCTTAAATAGACAATGATACGTTTTATGTCCATGTTTGCAACAAAAGTTGCATTTGCTTTGGTGCCGAACATGTAAGATAGGGCCTTTTATGAAGGTGGTTGGATTTTGGTGAGGACTTCTCACAAATCCGATTCCACTTCTTTTGGGAAAGTGACCCTTATTTGTGAGGATCATGTTCAAAGATTTGCTACCAACCTCGAATTTCTTCAAGGCATCCTTAAGTAGCAAATTCTCCTTTTGGAGAGTTTCTAGATCATAGCATTTTTCACATTAAGCTAAACTATCATGATATTCAGTTTTTAATTTATCAAAATTGCTGACAAGACTATCATGCTTATTTTTCAGTAATTTATATTTTCTACTAATTATTTTACATTCATCAAATAAGTCATGGAAGGCATTTAATAATTCATCAAATGATAAATCTGCATCAATTAAATTTGTTACCTCCTCTCCGATGGCCATTAGGGCATAATGAGCAACTTGCTCGGTGTTGGACTCCTCTTCTTTGGTCGCACTTGAGTCATCCCATGTTGCTTTGAGTGCCTTCTTCTTTGATGTTCTCTTCTTGGCTTGGGGACAATCAATTTTGTAGTGTCCCGACTTTTTGCACTCGTAGCAAATGACTTGGTCCTTTTTGGGTTCAAATTTATTTTTTGTCATTTTTAAACTTGTTTCTCTTAATGAATTTTTTGAATTTTCTTATTAGAAGTGCCAAGTCATCATCACAGTCCTCATCACTTGAGTCTTCTCTCAAGTGATCATCTAAAGTTCTAAGTGCCATATCCTTCCTATTCTTTGGAAGGATGTCTTCTTGCTCTTCATGAACCTTGCAAGTTATTTCATAGGTCATTAATGACCCAATTAGTTCTTCAAGAGGGAAGTTATTTAAGTCTTTAGCCTCTTGAATAGCAGTGACTTTAGGGTCCCAACTCTTAGGAAGGGATCTTAGAATCTTATTTATGAGCTAAAAATCCGAAAAACTTTTGCCAAGTCCTTTTAGACTATTGACGACATTCGTGAAACGGGTGTACATATCGCCAATAGTCTCTCTCGGTTTCATTCGGAAAAGTTCAAAAGAATGTATCAAAAGATTAATTTTTGACTCTTTCTCTCTACTTGTGCCTTCGTGAGTCACTTCGAGTGTATGCCAAATATCAAACGCAGTTTCACAAATTGAAACACGATTGAACTCATTTTTTTCAAGTGCACAAAATAAGGCATTCTGATAAGACACTAAAGGTCTTATCGTAGGCTCTGATACCAAATTGATAAGACCCTAAAGTCTTATCGTCGCTCTGATACCAAATGATAAGATCCTAAAGGTCTTATCATCGCTCTGATACCAAATGATAAGACCCTAAAGTCTTATCGTCACTTTGATACCAAATGATAAGACCCTAAAGTCTTATCATAAAAAAGAAGAAGAGAAAGGGGATGATCACTTCGAGGGGATCGGCCTCCTTGATTGCTTCGAGGGAATCGGCCCTCCTTGATTGCTTCGAGGGGATCGGCCCTCCTTAATCACTTTGAGGGGATCAGCCCTCCTTGATCGCTTCGAGGGGATCGGCCCTCTTTGATCGCTTTAAGGGGATCAGCCTCCTAGGGTTTGTCAAAAGACATAATAGTATTTTTCATATATTACTGAAAAGAAGCAGTTATATCCCTATTTATAGTGTTCCACCCAGAGTCCATCAGGACTTGAACTCTAATAATAAATAAATATTAAATAAACCTCTACTTGACTCTAACTGAACCAAACCGACTTAATAAACAACTGGACTAAACAGACTCAATAAACATTATTCAAAAGCTCAGAAAAAGGGTCCTAATAGTTCCTCCCTCTTCAAATCAGCCTTGTCCTCAAGGCTAAGCAGCATCAATCTCGGGGAGCTTGTCTTTTAATACTTTAGTCATAGGCTATTTGTAACGCATCATCACCCGTTGATCAAGTAAGTATGGTCTCCACTTTTTGACAGTGTAAGCAATAAGTCGATCTTTCAGTGTAGTAATCATTGCAAGAAATTCCTGGCCTTTGCGATCATAAGTTAAAATTCATCCATCAGCTTCAAATATATCACAGCCTTCAATGTGGTGGGCTAATTGGGTTGCAACTTTCCTGTCCATAAAATTATTAGTGCTATATGTATCAATCAAAATAGTGATAGGTTGATGCTTCAAAGTTTCTCTGATTTTCATAGTTTGTCGGTTAGTGTAGCCAGCCAATGCATGCACTGTATGTGTGATGGCTTCAATATCTTCATCAGTTTTCATACCTTTATGATCGGAGTCCAACTCTTTTACTTCCGGTTCCTCTCTAATTGGCTCAATCATCAGAAGTTGCCCTTGTTTACATTGGTGCTCCATACTCCACTGTTCATCATAGTACAAACCCTTTGCTGATCTTTCCTTAAGTTCTTCTTGGGTTAGTCGTCAAGTGTCAAGGCTTTGGTTGGGAATAGATAGGGCTAGTGGCTTACTGATCATTTGGTTATTGTCACTTCTATTTCCATGATTTTTCCTGTTGATTTTTTTCTTATGTAGATGTGCGAATGAAATCACAGCTATCATAGTGCGAGGTTGACAAGCCTTAACTTCACACCAGATCTCTGGAATAAGACCTTTAATAAATGTATCCAGAAGTTATCGTTTCGACCAATCTCTAGCTTGATTTGATAATCTTTCAAACCTACTCTGATATTCCAATACTGTAGAAGTCTGATAAATTTTTGAGAGCTATCCATCCACCTTCATGTATGAGTAGATTGTCACAATCTTGGGGCCCTTTTCTAGTATTTCCAGATCTGTGCAATATAGAACTTGAGCTCCCACCTTGTTAAAATTTACTATGGCTCCCCAGTAAGTCCTTTTTGAAATCATTAAGTACTTCTTATAATCGGTTCTCAATTCTAAATTCCAATGCTTCCATTTTTGCTTTCACTGAGTTATCGGTGGCCATTTCATAAAACTACAAATCTATAATCTCAACTCCTATTTTTGGTGTTAGTCAAGGGCATCAACACTGTTGATGCCAAGTTGCCGAGGAGGTGGATGCTAAGGGCAGTGCTGTGGTCGCTGCATTGGAGGAAGAGTAGCTGCCCTGTGTTTGTGTCACTACATGAGATGAGAGCACCAAGGCTGAAAGGCGACGGTTGCGACTGTTGTGACCCAAGGAAGTAATCGTCGAGCAACCGTGTTGAGGCTGCGGTGATGGCAACCGACAACTGCAGCAGCAGAGGCAAAACAAGAGGGAGGTGGCGTTGAAGCGGCCGGGGTTGAGGCTATAGTGGTGGCAACCGACGGCTGCGGCAATGATGCAGAGCAAGGGGGCTACAGCAACTGTGCAGATCGACGGGGTTGAGGTGAAGGCTGCTGTGGCTGGCAGCAGCAGTCGTTGCTGGCCGGAGCGCAGTGGCGGCAGTGGAGAAGGAGGCAGCAAGGGTCATGGCAGGCTGGGCAGTGAGCGGCGTCATCGCTAGCTGGGCAGCAGTGGCGACGGTGGTGGCAACCAGCGTTCATAGCAGCAAGGGGATCCGCGACTGCGGCAGCAAGGGGAGCCGCGACTGCGACGGTGGTAACTGCCTTGTTTCGGTCACCACGGATGTAGAGCAAGGGGAAGCAGTGGCTGGGAAGCGAGCGGGAGCAGCAGCTGGGAGGCAAGTGGCGGTCGTCACACGTGGGAGCAGCGGCTGGAAGGCGACGGCGACAACGCTCGAGGTGACGGCGACGACTGGAAATAAGGGTAGTAGATGTGAGTTGCCCATGATTGCCCTGTTTTGGTTACAAAAGATGCAGAGCAAGGGGGAGCGTTGGCGGTCGTTCTCGCCTGAGCCAGGGGGGCACGGCTAGGGTTGCAGTTGGGAGGCGGGCGGCGGTGATCGATCGGTCGGGAAGCAGCAGCGGCGGTGGAGAAGGAGTTGCCCTGCAGCAGCGGTGGAGAAGAGGAGCAAGGCTGCGGCGGAGTGGGACGCTGGCAGTGTCGTCTCCTGGCAGCGGTGGTGGCTCGGGTGGGAGACGGCGGTGGAATCTGCCGGAAGTGGGGCAGAGTCAGTTGCTAGCCGGAGAGCAACGACGGGCGGCGAGTGGGCTGGTCGGAAGCAGGGGTGCGTGGCTGCGGTTGCTGCTTCTTCTTCTCTTTCTTTCTTTCCCTTTTCCTTTTTTTTTTTTAGGATAGCTATGGAATACTGTAGAAAGAATGCCAAGGATCACCGCTCTGATACCAAATGATAAGACCCTAAAGTCTTATCGTAGGCTCTGATACCAAATGATAAGACCCTAAAGAAAGTCTTATCGTAGGCTTTGATACCAAATGATAAGACCCTAAAGTCGTATCGTAGGCTCTGATACCAAATGATAAGACCCTAAAGTCTTATCGTAAAAAAGAAGAAGAGAAAGGGGATGATCACTTCGAGGGGATCGACCTCCTTAATCGCTTTGAGGGGATCAGCCCTCCTTGATCGCTTCGAGGGGGATCGACCCTCCTTGATCATTTCGAGGGGATCAGCCCTCCTTGATTGCTTCGAGGGGATCGGCCCTCCTTGATCGCTTCGAGGGGATCAGCCTCCTAGGGTTTATCAAAAGACAGAATAGTATTTTTCATAGATTACTAAAAAGAAGCAGTTACATCCCTATTTATAAAGTTCCACCCAGAGTCCATCAGGACTTGAACTCTAATAATAAATAAATATTAATTAAACCTCTACTTGACTCTAACTGAACCAAACCGACTCAATAAACATTATTCAAAAGCTCAAAAAAAGGGTCCAAACACATCCATAGCCTTTGCATTAAGAGCGAACGTCTTCTTTTCCCACTTATTCTAATCGATTATTGGAAGAGAAGACTTTGAAAATCCATTTTCGACAAGATTCCAAAGTTCAAAATCCATTGAAATAAGGAAGATCCTCATTCGGGTCTTCCAATAGGTGTAGTCCATCCCATTGAACATGGGCGAACGTGTAATAGAGTGCCCCTCTTGGATTCCGTCGTATGCCATCTCTCTTGGGTTTTAATCCATTTGAGAGTTAACCCTGCTCTGATACCAATTGTTAGGATCAAGAGCACTAAGAGAGAGGGGGGGGGTGAATTAGTGCAGCAGAAAACTTTCGACGATTTAAAATGACGTTCGTACGATAAAAGTGATTTCAGCATGAAAGCTGATTCAGAAATTGCTTTAACTTAGATTAGACGAAGTGCAGTTAAAGTAAAGCTATGGAGGTAGTTTACAGTTAAGATAGAAAACAGAAAGTAAATGCAAACCGAGATTTAGAGTGGTTCGGTCAATCTTGACCTGCATCCACTTTTAGCTTCCTCCTCCGATGAGGTCACTGACGTCCAATAAAGGCCTTCCTTCAATAGGCGAAGGCCAACCACTCTTTTACAGTTTCACTCCTTTTGACGGGCTTAGGAGACAACCCTTACAAAATTTTCTCTCCTCTCTTGAAAGATCAAAACTTGAAAGAAAAGAGGGAGGAGAACTTTTAGCCTTTATAACACTTTTGAGCTCTAAAAATCACAGAGTAAGAATAGAAACTTCTCTACTCCAAGAAATCCTTGATTTCCAAGAACTTCTAGCCTTTACAACACAGTGGTGAATTTTAAAACGATAATTTCCAAGAATTTTATAAATATAATGGATACAATCACACCTTCTCTACTCCAAGAAATCCTCAACAAAATGGAGTAGTAGAAAGAAAAAATAAAAACTTACAAGAAATGGCAAGAACCCGAACATAGCATACCCAAATATTTTTGGGCCGAAGTTGTAAATATGGTATGCTATGTTATGAATAGGGTTCTAGTAAGACCATTACTTTCCAAAACTCCTTATGAGTTATGGAATAACAAAAAACCCAATGTTTCATACTTTAAAGTTTTTGGACTTAAATATTTTATTTTGAATGAAAAAGATGTCTTAGGTAAATTTGATGCAAAATCTGATGAAGGAATTTTTCTTGGCTATTCTTTTGTTTCTAAAGCATTTCATATCTTTAACAAAAGAACTTTGATTATAGAAGAATCTATTCATGTTATTTTTAATAAAGTTTTTGAAGTTAATAAAAATGATTTTGATGATGATGTTAATTTTGATGCTTTGAATTTAAATGAAACCCCTTCTCCATCTAGTAACTTGGATGCATCTTCTTCCGAAATATCCTTACCCAAGGATTGGAAGTATGTAGATGCATCTTAAGGAGCTAATTATAGGAGACACATCTAAAGGGGTTCAAACTCGTTCCTCTCTTAATAATTTTTGTGCAAACGCCACATTTTTCTCCCAAATTGAACCTAAATGTATTGACGAGGCCTTGAAAGATGATTCATAGGTCATCGCAATGCAAGACGAGTTAAATCAATTTGAGAGAAATGAGGTGTGAAAGCTTGTTCCGAGGCAAAATAACTATTTAGTTATTGGTACTAAATGGGTCTTTAGAAACAAGTAAGATGAACTTGGTATCGTGGTTAGAAACAAGGCTAGATTAGTGGCCAAAGATTTCAACCAAGAAAAACAGATCGATTATAAAGAGACCTTCACTCATATGACACGATTAGAAGCCATAAGGATGCTCCTTGCCTATGCTAGTAGTAATAATTTTAAGTTGTTTCAAATGGATGTTAAAAGTGCTTTTCTTAATGGCTTTATTTCTGAAGAAGTTTATGTTGAACAACTCCCAGATTTGAGAATGATAATATCCATAATCATGTGTTTAAATTGACTAAAGTACTCAATGGTTTAAAACAAGCCCCAAGGGCTTGGTATGAGAGACTTAGCTCTTTTCTTATTCTAAATAATTTTTTCTCTAAATGCAAGGTCGATACTACATTATTTATCAAAAATTTTGAAAATAATTTTCTTATTGTTCAAATTTATATTGATGATATCATTTTTGGTTCTACGAATAAATCTCTATGTGAATCATTTGCTAAAAGTATGAGTCTTGAATTTGAAATGAGCCTAATAGGGGAATTAACCTTCTTTTTAGGCTTACAAATCAACTAACTAAGTAATGATATTTTCTTAATTAAATAAAATATGCTTTAGATTTGCTAAAAATATTTAATATGGATAGCTCAAAGGCTATCAACACTCCTATGAGCACCTCCACTAAGTTAGATATTGATGAAAGTGGAGAAAGCTTTGATAAAAAAGCTTATAGGGGTATGATAGGAAGTTTACTATACCTCACCGCAACTAGACTGGATATCATGTTTAGTATAGGACTTTTTGCTAGGTTTCAATCTAATCCTAAGATATCTCACCTTAAATGGTTAAGAGAATTCTTAGATATCTTAAGGGTATCACTAATATAGGATTATGGTATCCAAAATCCAAGAACTTTGAACTAATTGCTTATGTTGATGTGGATTTTCTGGATGTAGATTAGATAGAAAAAGCACATCCGGAACATGTTAATTTTTAGGACATGCATTTGTTTCTTGGTCTTCTAAGAAACAAAACTCGGTTGCACTATCTACAACAAAAGCTGAAAACATTGCAACTAGTGCATATTGTGCACAAGTTGTGTGGATGAAAATCACTTTAGAAGATTATAAGATTCATCTTAAAAATATTCCCATAAAATGTGACAACATAAGTGCAATATATTTAACAAAAAATCCCATTAAACACTCTAGAACTAAACATATTGATATTAGGCATTACTTTATACGAGATCATGTCAATAATCATGATGTAATCTTAGAGTTTATTGATATAAAACATCAATTAGTCGATATTTTTACAAAGCCTTTAAGTGAAGAATAATTTAAATTTATTAGAAGAGAATTAGGAATATTAATTTGTCCGAATGCATTAATTTGTTAAATTTTATTTTTGGACTTTCTTGATTCTTTGGATCACTCACTTAAATCTTCTCCTCTTATGATGCAAATTTTACATGATGATGTAAATAAGGTTGTGTGCTTCACGACAATAAAACGTTTGCTTTGATGTTGGAATTCTGTGCTTTGATGCTAAAAGTTTCTATGATGTTGTGATCTCTTTAAATGATGAGCATGTTATCATACAATGATGCAATATCGTGTTTACTTTGATATTGAAAATTTCTATAATGATTATGATCTCTATTGAATATTGAGAAATTTTAATCATACATCGGATTCTTAATTTTTGAGTGCTACAAGCACTAATGATATTACACAAGTAATGATAAAAGGCTATGATGAAACATTTTATAAATGCATGAAGTATTTATACATATCTTGATGTTTGATACATGGAAGTCATTGACAAATGCATCTCTTATGAAAATTGAAGGAATTCCAATGGATATCTTAATCATTGAAAGATGAATTTTCGTGTGTGATAATAAAAGCATGTTTTAACAAATCCTTTCTTGTGTGTAATAATAAACGCATGTGTGTGATAATTTTTGTGGGGATTTGATTTCATATGGATATCTCAATCCTTTTCATTAATCCCTTCTCTTTGTCAAAATAAAAGCATGTTTTAACGAAAACTTATTTATCATTTTTTTTACTTGATTCAAATTATTTCACATTTAGTTTTTAATGGATTCCCTCCTTACCTTCTTTTCTCTTCTTTATGCAAAATGTGATGACAAAGAGGGAGAAGTTGGAATCTATCGCTTTAATGTTGATAACATTTAATGATGAGAACTTTTGAGTGTGAAACTTGCTTGATTTTTTTTTACCACACTTGCATTGTTGAATTGTTTTCCTTTTTGTTGATGATAAAGGGGGAGAAATAATACCAAAATGTGGTAAATTGATGGCAAATGTATGCAATGTATTTCATCATATATACTTGAAATGTTTGCTTGATAAATTTCTTTCATTATGATAAGATATCTAGAGCTTAACTTACTATTTTACAATTGATATCTTGTCACAGAATGATAAATTGCTATCTTTGTTATCTTTCATATTTAAAATGTCATACTTGAAAATGGATGTCATGCCTTGACATCATTTTGAGAAATACTTGGCATCGTATTTTGAGAATGTTAGATCATGATAGTGTTGAATCTCGGATTTTGATGATGAAGTCAATTGTCATTTGTCGTCTAATCTATGTGTTGAGATAAGTGTGTAGGATTAACTATAATGAAAGTTAGACATGCAGTAGGAGTTGTGCCAGAGTCAAGACAATAATCACGTTGGGAGTTCGAGAGTTCGACGGAAGTACGGACAGTCGTCCGAGGTTCTGCGGGAACAAATCCGAGAAGTCCATAAGCTTGCAAAAAGAAGCTCGTCAGAACTCGCCAAGTGGATCGTCGCAAGTCCAGGAGTTTGCCAGAAGTTCGCAGGAGCATCACCGAGGGTTCATCGGATGATCGACGGAAGTTCGCCGGAAACTCGCTGGAAGAAGCGATTGACGCACTGGAGCAAGCTACAGAAATTGTCTTAGGATTTATCGTAGTTAGCAAAATGATTAAGTTGGAAATGGGAGGTGATCCCATTAGCTTAATCTTGGGGCAATTGGGCCCCTGAAAAACCCAAATTGGGCCGAATGGATCTACCCATTCAGACCCTGATAGTTGTGGGAGGTGCAACCGCCCAAGCCAGAAGGTAGCACCGCCTGGGTTAAGTCTCCCAGGGAGACTGGGCGGTGCAACCGCCCCAGCCAGGAGGTAGCACTGCCTGGGCTCAGTCTCTGAGCAAGACTGGGCGTTGCAACCTCCCCTGACAGGAGGTAGCACCGCCTGAGCTCGGTCTTCGAGCTCTAGCAGGCGGTGCAACCACCCCAGTTAGGAGGTGCAACCGCCTGAGCTCGGTCTTCGAGCTTTGGCAGAGAGGTGCAACCGCCCCTAACAGAGGTGGCACCGCCCAAAGGCTCAGTCTTCGAGCTCTGCCAGGCGGTGCAATCACCCCAATCAGGAGGTGCAACCGCCTGATCTCGGAATTCCGGGAATTGATAGTTTTGAGCTCCAAATTTGAACTGGGTTGGGGCCTATAAATACCCCACCCATTAAGCACTGAAATAATAAAACTTACACTCGAAATCTTGATCTCTTTCTGTGATTCTTAGAGCTCAAAATTGTTGTAAAGGCCAAAAGTTCTCCTCCCTCTGTTCTTCAAAGTTTTGAGTTGTAAAGAGAGGAGAGAAAATTTCTGTAAGGGTTGTCTCCTAAGCCCGTCAAAAGGAGTGAAATTGTAAAAGGGTGGTTGGCCTTCGCCTATTGAAGGAAGGCCTCTAGTTGACGTCGGTGACCTCGTCGGTGGAGGAAGCCAAAAGTGGAGTAGGTCAAGATTGACCGAACCACTCTAAATCTCGATTTGCATTTACTTTGAGCATATTATCTTTACTACAAACCTCCTCTGAAGCTTACTGCTTTCTGCGCATATACGATCGGGTTTTAAGCTTTGCACTTTCCGAATCAGCATTTAGACGTAAATATGCTTTTTCGTACGATCATCATATTTCAGATTACATTTACATTTTGATTTTTACCATAACTGCAAACTGCCTTTATACCCTTGCTTAAATAGCATCTCACCTAATCAAGTGATTTACGAATCAGCATTTAGACGTAAATCAGTTTCTTCGTACGAACATCGTATTTCAGTTTGCGCTTATATTCTGGTTTTCATCATAACTGCAAACTGCCTTCATAGATTGACTTTAACATCATCTTGCTTGATCTTAAGTTAAAGTAATCTTAGAATCGGCTTTCAAACAGAAATCATTTTTATCGTTCGAACGCAGTTTCGTTTTAATCGCAGAAAGTTTTCCGCTGCACTAATTCACCCCCCCCTCCCCCCCTCTTAGTGCTCTTGATCCTAACAATTGGTATCAGAGCAGGGTTAACTCTCTAACGGATTAAAACCCAAGAGAGATGGCATACGTCGGAAACCAAGAGGGTCATTCTATTACACGTTCACCCATGTTCAGTGGGACGGACTACACCTATTGGAAGACCCGAATGAGGATCTTTCTTATTTCTATGGATTTTGAACTTTGGAATCTTGTCGAAAACGGATTTTCGTAGTCTTCTCTACCAATGATCGATTAGAATGAATTGGAAAAGAAGGCTTTCGCTCTTAATGCAAAGGCTATGAATGCCTTATTTTGTGCACTTGATAAAAACGAGTTTAACCGTGTTTCAACTTGTGAAACCGCATTTGATATTTGGCACACACTCGAAGTGACTCACGAAGGCACAAGTAGAGTGAAAGAGTCAAAAATCAATCTTTTGTTACATTCTTTCGAACTTTTCCGGATGAAACCGAGTGAAACCATTGGCGACATGTTTACCCATTTCACGGATGTCGTCAACGGTCTAAAAAGACTCGGAAAAAGTTTTTCGGATTTTGAGCTCATAAATATGATTCTAAGATCCCTTCCTAAGAGTTGGGGTCCTAAAGTCACTGCTATTCAAGAGGCAAAAGATCTACGCAACTTCCCTCTTGAAGAACTAATCGGGTCATTAATGACCTACGAGATGACTTGTAAAGCTCATGAAGAGCAAGAAGACATCCTTCCAAAGAACATGAAGGATATGACACTTAAAACTTCAGAAGGCCACTTGAGAGAAAACTCAAGTGATGAGGACTGTGATGATGACTTGGCACTTCTAACAAGAAAATTTAAAAAATTCTTTAAAAGAAACAAGTTTAAGAATGACGTAAAAAATAAACTTAAACCCAAGAAGGACCAAGTTATTTGCTATGAGTGCAAAAAGCCAGGACACTACAAGAGTGATTGTCACCAAGCCAAGAAGAGAACATCAAAGAAGAAGGCGCTCAAAGCAACATAGGATAATTCGAGCGCATCTGAAGAAGAGGAGTCCAACACCGAGCAAGTTGCTCATTATGCCTTAATGGCCATCGGAGATGGGGTAACAAATTTAATTGATGCATATTTACCTTATCATGAATTATTAAATGCTTTCCATGAATTATTTGATGAATGTAAGACAATTAGTAGAAAATACAAATTGCTAAAAAAGGAGCATGATAGTCTTATTTGTAATTTCGATAAGTTAAAAGCTGAACATCATGATAGTTTAAGCTCATGCATAAAATGCCATGATCTAGAAACTCTCCAAAAGGAAAACTTGCTACTTAAGGACACCTTGAAGAAATTCGAGGTTGGTAGCAAGTCATTAAACATGATCCTTACAAACAAGGGTCACGTTCCCAAAAGAAGTGGAATTGGATTTGTGAGTAGTCCTCACCAAAATCCAACTACCTTCATAAACGGCCCCATCTTACATGTTCGACATCAAAACAAATGCAACTTTTATTGTAAATTTGGACACAAGACGCATTATTGTCCATTCAAGAAAATTAGTCCAAACAAATTGATATGGGTTCCTAAAGGAACTATGATAAATTCTATGCAACATGATAGACAATGTAGATCTATTTGTGAGGCACCCAAAAGCAAATAGGTACCTAAAAATCATCCCTTCCTGTAAAAACATTAAAAACATAAAAATTTTAGGCTGGAGCAAGAAATAATATTATGCTCCTTGATTCTCGATAGTCATGACCCAAGATCCAAAAAGGAACTCGCAATGCTCTCTAGCCTAAATAACAAATGAAGATTATAAATTTAAAATCACAAATGCGATTTAGATACAACCTTATTTGACTTTTCAGAATTAGAAACGTATGATTCCCAAATTCACATATCCTCTGGATTTTCGAACCCATCAATTTCATCCGTTCATAACCTTCGAATCCAACTCTGTATCATGAAGTAACTAAGTCTGTCATGAACTTGCAAGGCTTACCAACTTGAACAAACTATCACAAACATGTGTACGACATTGAGAATATGCACGTTAAAAGACCTATCTTGATCGTGCAAAAGTCCTTGCCTTAAAATGAAAACTCTTACGTAATTACGTAAGTAAAGTTGATTGCTCTGAATGAAAATTCTTCTCAAGACAAAAAAACTCTCAGATCAAATCACACTGATCAGAACAAGTGCTCACCGCCTACAGGCGGTGGCACCGCCCCAGCTGGAGGTAGCACCTCTAGCCGTCACGTGTTGCAAGCGGTTGCACTGCTCCAGCCAGAGGTGCAACCGCCCGCAACTCTACCCTTTTTAACCCAAGCTAGGGCTGATGGTGAAACCGACCCCAACTCACTCCCTTCCCTCCTCTACTCTTCCAAGCCTCCTCCATCCCCATTTCACCCCTCTTAGCATCCCAAATACCCCTCATTTCGAAGCAAAACATCAACAATCCTTCCCTCTCTTGAAGATCTCACTAAGGTACTCTCTAAGAAGCCCTTAAACTCTTTTTTTTATTCATTTACTCTTGCTCATCACTATTCTTCTAAACAACAGTAGTTATGGGATCTAGAAGATCCTCAAGGGACAAAGGAAAGAGGAGATTAGTAGAAGATTTTAATCTCACCCTTTTCGATTCAAAATACCATGCTGAAAAATTTTCCTCTTTCGAACTTAGGAGTGTCAATAAGGGAAAATATGTAGATTTAAATGAACTAAGAGACTTAGAGACAATCCAATGGTTTGCAAACTTAGATCTACTTCCAATTTTACAAATTAACGAACCCATCTATCCAAGACTTGTTAGATTGTTTTACAACAACATACAAATAGATGAAGAAGAAAGAATGTCTACCTATCAATTAGGACAACACATCTCAATTACGGATAGATTCATTTGTGACATGATAGGCATTCCCATGAAAAGTCGAGGACTTTACTTTAGAGGATCATTGGATGATGAAACTGTTGGAACAACATATGTTGAAGCCTTAGGAACAATTTTTGCCAATCCCAACTTAGCATTTGTTCCTAAAAGTTGTGAACATATACTGCCTCTAAACACTAAGGTACTTCATCATATCCTAACTAGCATCATTCTCCCTAAACAATACCATCATGATGAAGTAAGTCAATTAGAATTAGGAACTATGTATTTGATCATGAAAGGACATGACATCTGTCTTGGTTATCTTATCCAACAAAATATGTTAGTGTTGGGTAATCATTGGGGGCGACATCACATGCACAGCGGAAGAACAAGAAAACAAAATCCCCGATTCCCAAAGAGATGTTCGTCGTCGTGCGAAGATTGGTATGCAAAAATCCGCGAAACATGAAACTACGTATATAGTAGATTGTGTTACCTAGGGAGATCGTATATCCCTGTTTCCTTGCAGATCCTTAGGAGAGAGTGAAGGAGGTCAAGCGTCCTCCTCTCTAGCTGTGATCCACACAGCAGGGTTGCAACGACGCTCCTCAAAACTCCAAGCCTGCTCTGAGGTGGAGAGGGAGAGGAGAATAAGAAAAGCATGCAAAGACTCTAGCCTATGAGGCTCTGAATCTCTCCTATTTATAGGGGTCCCCTGTCAAACCCTAATGGGTCCTCCTCTAGTGGGTATTGGATCTGCATCCAATAAGACAAGGGCTCCATCGGATATCTCATATCAGAACCTCTACTCGTCGCAATACCTACCATATGTGTGTGACCCTCTAGGCCCAATATCGAGCTGGCCGTGAGTCATACCTGTTAGAACTCCTTCTAACTCAGTGAATTATTATCTCTGTAATAATTCACTCGACTCATCGACTACGGACGTACTAGGCCACTACGCCGTAGTCCCCAGACGATACAGGGGAATCCAATCCATTGGACCTGTTTGTCCTCAGTTACCGTGTATCTATAGTCCCTCATCCATCTAATATCCCAAAGACCGTATATCGAGCATGGTGCTGTCAGACCCATACGGTTTCTACTCGAGTCATGCTCTAATCGGATTCTCCCGGAGAACTCTTGCTCTCTCAACCCGAATGACCCTGGCTAGGGATTTGTCTAAGCAAGAACACATGAGATATTCCTCTCATGACGCCGAGAGTGGATGATCCTCTATCGACACTCAATAGCCCTCGTAAGGTCGACTACCACTCCCAATGATCAGCTATACTAGATCTGGGACAGCCAAACCTATAAGTCTGGTATCAAAGAGTGGAGCACTCATACAGGACATCCTTGGTGTCTCAAGTCTAAGGACCAGATACACTACTAGGACTACGGAATCACTGTCTGACAATAAGGCATCATCAACCATCCAGCCTTCCGTAAGCGGATCAATCAGTGAACTCATTCTCCAATGAGCACCTGTACTGTATACCTAGTGTCCCTACACGAGCAGCTATGAGACCAACTGCATCCATCATATGGACGGGTATACAGCACACCAGTCTGTCCGGTTATCACGATGTCCCTCTCGAGTAACCTATGACCGGTATTATTTAGGACATGTGTTTAAAGGTGAATCGATCTCATTGTCGTGATCTTATCACGATCCGATTCCATTGCACAAATCCAAGGACATCATAATATATGTATGCATTTATGCAATAGTTATAAAGTGATATACGCCAAAATATTATAAGCAAAAAGATTTTGTATCAAGTCACACGTGCCATCACTCATGTGATTGGCTTGCTGGGCACCTATGACTAGCAATCTCCCACTTGACCTAAAGCCAATCACCTATGTATCTGATCCCCATCAGACCCCTGTGATGCTCAAAGACAAAATGAGACAACGGCTTTGCCAGTGGATCTGCAATGTTATCTTCGGATGGAACTCTTTCCATTGCTACATCTCCTCGGGTTACAATCTCTCTAATAAGCTGGAACCTCCTCAAAACACTTCTGATGAGACCCGGGTTCCCTTATTTGAGTAATCGCCCCATAGTTATCGCAATATAAGAAAGTCGACTTCTCGCTATCCGGAACGACTCCCAAATCTGTGATGAACTTCTTCAACCAGACTCCCTCCTTTGCTGCATCTGATGTAGCAATGTACTCTGCCTCTGTGGTCAAGTCAGCAGCGGTAGCAGTGGTATCTTGCTTAGAACTCTTCCAGCACACTGCTCCTCAATTCAAGGTGTACATATACCCTGAATTCGCCTTGCTATCATCGACATCAGATTGAAAACTTGAGTCTGTGTAGCCTTCAACCTTAAGGCTACTACCTCCATATACTAGTAAAAGATCCTTAGTCCTTCTCAAGTACTTAAGGATACACTTTACTGCTTTCCAATGCTCCAAACCTGGATCCGCCTGATACCTGCTCGTGACACTCAGAGCATGCGTTATATCAGGCCTAGTACATAGCATGAAATACATGATAGACCCTATTGCTGAGGTATAAGGTATCATATCCATGTTCGCCCTTTATTGGAATTTTTCATGCCAAACCTTTTGACAATGGTTTCTATGTACTTGGACTGGGACAAGCCAAGCATCCTCTTTGATCTATCTCTATATATTCTAATCCTCAAGATAGAGGATGCTTCCCCTAAGTCCTTCATGGAGAAGTGTCTAGATAACCAAGCCTTTACTGTGGACAGCATTCCTAGGTCGTTCCCAATGATCAGGATGTCATCCACATATAACACCAAAAAAGGTGATAGCGCTCCCACTTACCTTCCTGTATACACAAGGCTCATCTTCATTCTTAACAAAGTCATAAGATCTGATTGCCACATCAAATCTTATGTTCCAACTTCGGGAAGCTTACTTTAGTCCATAAATGGATCTAAGCAACCTACACACCTTTTCTGGACAGTTCTTGGACACGAATCCCTCGAGGTTCCCATTGAGGAATGCAGTTTTCACATCCATCTGTCAGATCTCATGATCATAGTGTGCTGCAATAGCCAATAGAATTCTGATGGATTTTAGCATTGCTACGGGTGAGAAGGTTTCGTCGTAGTCAACACCTTACCTTTGACGATACCTCTTAGCCACTAGCCTTACTTTATAGGTCTCTACCTTTCTATCTACTCCGATCTTTTTCTTAAAGATCCACTTGCAACCGATGGGTACAATACCTTCGGGCGCATCAACTAGGTTCCAAACCTTATTGTAGTACATAGAATCCATCTCAGAATTCATGGCTTCTTGCCACTTCCCGGAGTCTATACTCATAATAGCCTCCTCGTAGGTCTGAGGATCAATATCCTCTATATCCTCTCCTCTAATATGTCCCACATATCTCTCAGGAGGATGGGATACTCTATCAGACCTGCGTAAAGTTGAAACTTGTGTATTAGGTACCTGAACAGACTCGGGCTGTAGAGTGGTGCTTGAGCTTGGTTCTCCAACCTCGCTCAATTCTATCATTCTCCCACTATCTCCGCCAAGAATGTGTTCCTTCTCAAGGAACACTGCTCTCTTAGCTACAAAGACCTTTTGGTCCTCGAGATGATAGAAATAATACCCACAAGTTTCCTTGGGGTATCTCACAAATTTGCATCGCTCTGTCCTTGATTCTAACTTATCGGGGTTGTGTCTTTTAACATGGGCAGGGCAGCCCCAAATCTTAACAACCTTAAGATCAGGCTTCTTCCCTTTCTATATCTCATATGGTGTAGACACTACCGACTTAGTTGGAACTCTGTTCAGAAGGTAAGCTTCGATTTCTAGGACATATCCCCAGAATGAGATGGGTAGGTCAACGAAACTCATCATGGACCGTACCATATCTAATAATGTACGATTTCTCCTTTCAGAGACACCATTGAGCTGAGGTGTATAAGGAGGTGTCCATTGGGATAATATCCCATGGTCCTTGAGGAACTGAGTAAACTCTATACTTAAGTACTCACCTCCTCGATCTGATCGAAGAGTTTTGATACTCTTTCCAGTCTGGTTCTCCACCTCATTCTTATACTCTCTGAATTTCTCAAAAGCCTCGGACTTGTACTTCATTAAGTACACATATCCATACCTTGAGAAATCATCAGTAAATGTAATGAAGTAGGAGTAACCTCCAATGGTATGAGTTGACATGGGTCCACAAACATCACTATGTATGAGTTCCAACAACTCAGTGGCTCTCTCTCCAGTTCCACTAAATGGAGAGTTGGTCAGTATTCCACGAAAGCAAGGTTCGTAAGTTGCATATGACACATAGTCGAATGGATCTAGGTATTCATCATTTAGCAACTTTTGAATCATTCCCTTATGGATATGACCTAGCCTACAATGCCATAGGTATGCACTGTTTATCTCATCTCGTTTCCTCTTAGACACTTACATTCATGATATGTGGAGTAGTGTCTAACATAAACAAACCTTTATGCAATATTCCTCTCGGCAATCTCCCCTCAACTTTGTTAGAATTTACAATAAATTGTAGATGTGATAAGCAATATTGGTATGCAATACCAATGCACTATCACAAAAATCTGACAATTGGAGATTGATCATGAATGTACTTGAAGCTTCTCCAAGCTTCTATTTCGCCCTTTCTGCAAGGCACTATTTGCAGTTCCTCTTCCAGTGCCCATCTTTACCACAGTGGAAGCACTGACCTTTGTCCTTTGCCGGATCTTTCTTAGCAACCTTTGCTTTACCTGGTTTGCCCTTGCCCTTTCCCTTCTTAAGGGACCTTTCTGCTTTCCTTTTCTTTCTGGTCTCACCAGTGTAGAGAAGTGGCTTCTCTTTCTTAATAGTACTCTCTACCTCCCTCAACATATTGAGGAGCTCTAGGAGAGTCACCTCAAGCTTGTTCATATTAAAATTCATTATGAACTGTGAAAAGGAATCTGGTAGGGACTGAAGCACAATGTCCACACACAAGTTATCCTCTAGGACCATCCCTAGACCTATGAGTTTCTCTATCCACTCAATCATCTTTAGGACATGGTTCTGAACCGGTGTCCCCTTAGTCATCCTAGCGCGGAGGAGGCTCTTGGATATCTCATATCGCTGAGTCCTTCCCTGTTCCTCAAACAATTTTGCGGTCATGTAGGAGAATATATCTGGCATCCATCTTTTCATGTTGTCTCTGTAACTCAAGAGTCATAGAGCCCAACATATAGCACTGAGCAAGAGTGGAATCATCAATGTACTTCACGTAGCGAGCGATCTCATCCTCGCTTGCCCCTTCTTCGGGCGTAGGCATCACTGTATCAAGGACGTACATAATTTTCTCCGCTATGAGAACAATTCTCAAGTTACGAAGCCAATCCGTATAATTTGGACCAGTGAGGCAGTTGACATCAAGTATGCCACGTAAGGGATTTGAAAGCGACATTTTCTGAAAATAAAGATGCAGCAGAAATGAATAACATGCAGATTTTGCAAGAAATAAACTATCAAGATATGGACTTCTATCTTAATATGCTCCCACTATTTTACAAACGAGTCACGCGACACCCTCAACACGTGAAACGGAAGTCTCCGGCAGACTTCTAATAGGGATCAGGATCCAATCAGCGTCTTAGTATAACCTCGAGGGACTCGACCAATCACACTAAGCCTAAAAGGTAGGCAACTCTTGCCGATCACAACTCCTTGTGATTCCTATCCTGTTCGGCCTCCGAATCACCATGGCCTCGAGGGACTCGACCAACCATGATGCTCGGTTAAGTCAACACCTTCGTTACAAGATGAGTCTGATTTGATGATATACCCTCGAGGGACTCGACCAAGCATACCATGCCCTCAGGTCATCGTTGACATCTCTATATCGTAAGTAAGATAGCGAATCGCGATATAGGTGAGTCTTGAGAGACTCGACCAACTCAACCTACACCGGGAATCGGTTCCTACTCATACCGATGGAAGGCCACGTGGGTCAATCTAATTGTCTCACGTTTACCGACTTAATATTAACGAGAGATGTTTCTATGATTTGGTCTCCTAATATGACATGTCACACACACACATATATATATATATATATATATATATATAGTATGTGTATAAGCAATCACACCAGATGATAATGAACCACAACCTAATATGATTAGGCCCGAGCCAGTAGGCCTAATCACTCACATCAAGATCTATGTGTGCAACGGTGCATCTCCATGCCCTATGATCGTCCATCTCATCCTTGTCGGTTCCGTCGACATCTTGATGCATCTTCATGTATCACGATCGTCCGTCTCGTGGGTCCCGCTATCGCATCCACGCTCCCGCTGCGCCTCCTCATGTGATTACAACTTAATCATAGGCACGCAGGCCCGACAATAAACGAGAAATATAATGGAGGCTCGCAGACCTCAATAATAATAATCACAAGTACACACATCACACGGTCCATGATCATCCGTCCACACATTATACATCACATGTATAAATAATCATCATCATATAGGACTACTAGATAATAATAAAAATAATAATCAACTAAACCTTTTAATTAATTAATATTTTCTGAAATCAAGGACATGTAGGGAATTTCTCAATTCCTAAGGGTATTTTCATAATTTGGATAAAAGACAGAAACTGAAATTTCTGAAATTCACAGGGGCAAAACTATCTTTTCCCCAGAAAACCCTAATGCCCTACTATCTTTTGCTGCTGCCGCCGCCTCCGCCACTCGCTGGCGGCATCAGGGCGGGGGGCTGGCGCTGCCCTCGCTTTGGGTAATCGTCGGCTGGCTTTTGCCGCCGGCGGTGGGCTTTTTCGTCGTCGTCGCCTCGCGGGCAGTTCTGCCGGTAGGGCAACTCCCGGTGGCAGTTCTGCCCGGTGGGCAACAACGCCATAGCGGTGCTACCCTGCGAAGCGCCGCCCGCTTCATGGCGGTTCGCGCTGAGGGATCTCCTGAAGCGGCGGTCGACTTCATGGCGGCCGCCCTGGGTTTTTTTGCCATGGGAGCAGCGGCCATAGGCGCCCCGCTGCCCTGCGGTACCACAGCCAGCTGCTGCCCCATGGTGCCCTCCCTCCGGGACTCGCGGCCGTGAGGCGCTCTCTACCGAAGCTGCCGACCTCGTCGATCGCAAGCGATGCAAAAGTGAACCGCTGGCGGTGCCGCTCGGCAGGCATTACAGCATGCGATGCGGTGCTGTGTTGCTTGGCTGTGGCTGCGCTGCATTTGCAGGGTGGGCTGCAGCATGCAGATCGAGGGCAGCAACTGTTGCTGCCCTTCCTAGCTTTTGAGTCAATGATTTTGACGTCAAAATTCTTCCTAAACGCAACATACGCAGTTCAAAACCAATCATTCGCACGAACAACCTGGCTCTGCTACCACTGTTGGGTAATCATTGGGGGCGACATCACATGCGCAGCGGAAGAACAAGAAAACAAAATCCCCGATTCCCAAAGAGATGTTCGTCGTCGTGCAAAGATTGGTATGCAAAAATCCGCGAAACATGAAACTGCGTATATAGTAGATTGTGTTACCTAGGGAGATCGTATATCCATGTTTCCTTGTAGATCCTTAGGAGTGGGTGAAGGAGGTCAAGCGTCCTCCTCTCTAGCGGTGATCCACACAGCAGGGTTGCAACGACGCTCCTCAAAACACCAAGCCTGCTCTGAGGTGGAAAGGGAGAGGAGAATAAGAAAAGCAAGCAAAGACTCTAGCCTATATGGCTCTGAATCCCTCCTATTTATAGAGGTCCCTTGTCAAACCCTAATGGGTCCTCCCCTGGTGGGTATTGGATCTGCATCCAATAAGACAAGGGCTCCGTTGGATATCTCATATCAGAACCTCTACTCGACGCAATACCTACCATATGTGTGTGACTCTCTAGGCCCAATATCGAGCTGGCCGTGAGTCATACCTGTCAGAACTCCTTCTAACTCAGTGAATTATTATCTATGTAATAATTCACTCGACTCATCGACTACGGACGTACTAGGCCACTACGCCGTAGTCCCCAGATGATACAGAGGAATCCAATCCATTGGACCTGTCTGTCCTCAGTTACCGTGTACCTATAGTCCCTCATCCATCTAATATCCCAAAGACCTTATATCAAGCATGGTGTTTGTCAGACCCATACGGTTTCTATTCGAGTCTTGCTCTAATCGGATTCTCCTGGAGAACTCTTGCTCTCTCAACCCGAATAACCCTGGCTAGGGCTTTGTCTGAGCAAGAACACATGGGATATTCCTCTCATGACGCCGAGAGTGGATGATCCTCTATCGACACTCAATAGCCCTCGTAAGGTCGACTACCACTCCCAATGACCAGCTATACTAGATCTGGGACAGCCAAACCTATAAGTCTGGTATCAAAGAGTGGAGCACTCATACAGGACATCCTTGGTGTCTCAAGTCTAAGGACCAGATACACCACTAGGACTACAGAATCGCCGTCTGACAATAAGGCATCATCAACCATCCAGCATTCCGTAAGCGGATCAATCAGTGAACTCATTCTCCAATGAGCACCTGTACTGTATCCCTAGTGTCTCTACACGAGCAGCTATGAGACCAACTGCATCCATCATATGGACGGGTATACAGCACACCAGTTTGTCCGGTTATCATGATGTCCCTCTCGAGTAACCTATGACCGGGATTATTTAGGATATGTGTTTAAAGGTGAATCGTTCTCATTATCGTGATCTCATCACGATCCGATTCCCATTGCACAAATCCAAGGACATCATAATATATGTATGCATTTATGCAATAGTAATAAAGTGATATACGCCAAAATATAATAAGCAAAAAGATTCTGTATCAAGTCACACGTGCCATCACTCACGTGATTGGCTTGCTGGGCACCTATGACTAGCAGTTAGAACTATCTAAGAAAGACATGATGCTCCCATATGGTGGTATAATCACTAGAATAATGAAAGCCTACGATATTCTAATACCACCGGAAGAAGAAGTAATAAAAATAGATAGATTTAGCATAATAAATAAAAATCTACTTCACCGATTAAGATGTTTTTATAGAAACGGTAACTGGGTTAGAATGCCAAGAAGAACTGATCCCCCTCAACCTGAACCAGAACCGGAAACACTAGTATTTAGGGGTACCCAATCTCCTCCGATCTGTCTATTTAAGGAAACACATCCATTTGAGCAAACTCATACATCATCTGTCGAAGATATTGGGATTCAGATGGACCAATTCGAACAAAGACAAGAACGACTTGAACAATGACAAGATCAAATCCTA
Source organism: Musa schizocarpa (assembly GCA_900464855.2). Lineage (NCBI taxonomy): Eukaryota > Viridiplantae > Streptophyta > Magnoliopsida > Zingiberales > Musaceae > Musa > Musa schizocarpa. The sequence goes on from LS990920.1 coordinate 17,292,377, forward strand.
TCTGAGCTGCAGCAAATTCATCGTCAATTTGACTCCTTGTTTAGGCACTTTAATTTTCCACCTCATGAATGAGCTTGTATGAACACAATCATCTGTTGTTATTGTAAACTCCTTATGTTACTCACCATGATGTGCTTTGCCTTGATCCTTGATATGGTTACCTGATATATTTTGAGCATATGTAGAGTTGTAAACATCTATCGTGGTAAATACATGCCTTGTGCCTTGTGGTAAATATAAACTAAATGGTTATCTCGGATTTTATATTGAAACTAAATGTTTTGAAAACCTTGTGCTTTGATTTCCACGATAAATATAGTTTGAAAAAGTGATATACCAATATAGTTGATAAGTCATTGCCATTGATACTAAACATCAACTAGCTGACATTTTTACAAAACCTCTAAGTGAAGAACAATTTGATTTCATGAGAAGAGAATTAGGAATGTTGATGTGTCCGAATATATAAACTAGTTAAAATTATTTTTCGGATTTTATTGAATGATCAAATTACTTGATTGCCATTACATAACATGTGTTGAAATGTTTTGTCTTCATGATTGTATTTGAAAATCTGTAGCATAGTCTTGTCCGAATGCATGAAAGAGTTCATCTCATTTTCAGATTCGCTTAACAGTTGGAATGCTAAAAATCAAATTTTCTCATACACTCTTATGAAAAATATTTTTTTTCTGAAATGGATTTGATGAAATGATTCCTGCTTATGAATTCCATCTTGAAATATGGATGATAGTATTTTTACTTGCAAAAAGCTGTTTCAAACACATATCTTGACTCAAAGTAAACTCACAAATAGCTGGAATCACAAATGGCTTTCCTCCTTCATGCAAAAAGGATTATAACAAAAAAAAGAAGGAAGAAGTATTCAAAGCAATTTACGTATCATGCCTTTCTTTATATACTTGATAACTTGCTTATATTGTTTTCCTGGTATCACAACTACCATGCTTTTTGTTGATGACAAAGGGGGAGAAATATATGAATTGATGCTATAAACACTGATGCTATGATTATGCCATGCTTGCATCACCAAGAGATATATGAACAGATGCTATAATTTGCATTATGCCTTGAGTTGATATCTTACCATGTGAAGAAATGCAACACTTGCTAAAATATTTGAAATGTGTACATCATGTAATGATATCAAAATCTTACTTCACAGCTTTACATGTTGATATCTTACAATATAATGAATTGTTACTATTACCATCATTCAAACTTGTAATGTAAAATCTGAAAATGAATGTCAAGCCTTGACATCATCTTCAGAGAGATACATCATGATGGGAATCATGATGGGAGTATTGATAAGTTCAAATGATTTAACATATCAATATGTCGCTTGAATTCTTAGCTCTTGAATTCAAGAATGACTTATCTCAAGTATGGCATATAGAAAGGGGGAGTTAAGGTTAACTCCATTATCAATTGATTGTCATCATAAAAAAGGGGGAGATTGTTGAATCTCGGATTTTGATGATGAAGTCAATTGTCATTTGTTGTCTAATCTATGTGTTGAGATAAGTGTGCAGGATTAACTACGATGAAAGTTAGACATGCAGCAAGAGTGGCGCCAGAGTCAAGACAATAATCACGTTGGGAGTTCGAGAGTTCGATAGAAGTTCGGACAATCGTCGGAGGTTCTGCGGGAACAAATCCGAGAAGTCCATAAGCTTGCCAAAAGAAGCTCGTCGGAACTCGCCAAGTGAATCGTCGTAAGTCCAGGAGTTTGCCGGAAGTCCGCAGGAGCATCACCGAGGGTTTATCGGATGATCGACGGAAGTTCGCCGGAAACTCGCCGGAAGAAGCGATTGACGCACCGGAGCAAGCTACAGAAATTGTCTTAGGATTTATCGTAGTTAGCACAATGATTAAGTTGGAAATGGGAGGTGATCCCATTAGCTTAATCTTGGGGCAATTGGGCCCCTGAAAAACCCAAATTGGGCCGAATGGATCTACCCATTTGGACCCTGATAGCTGTGGGAGGTGCAACCGCCCAAGCCAGGAGGTAGCACCGCCTGGGCTAAGTCTCCTAAGGAGACTGGGCGGTGCAACCGCCCCAGCTAGGAGGTAGCACCGCCTGGGCTCAGTCTCCGAGCGAGACTGGGCGGTGCAACCTCCCATGATAGGAGGTAGCACCGCCTGAGCTCGATCTTCGAGCTCTGGTAGGCGGTGCAACCGCCCCAGTCAGGAGGTGCAACCGCCTGAGCTCGGTCTTCGAGCTCTGGCAGAGAGGTGCAACCGCCCCTGATAGAGGTGGCATCGCCTAGAGGCTCAGTCTTCGAGCTCTACCAAGCGGTGCAACCTCCCCAATCAGGAGGTGCAACCGCCTGATCCCGGAATTCCGGGAATTGATAGTTTTGAGCTCCAAATTTGAACTGGGTTGGGGCCTATAAATACCCCACCCATTCAGCACTGAAAGAACAGAACTTACACTCGAAATCTTGATCTCTTTCTGTGATTCTTAGAGCTCAAAATTGTTGTAAAGGCCAAAAGTTCTCCTCCCTCTGTTCTTCAAAGTTTTGAGTTGTAAAGAGAGGAGAGAAAATTTCTGTAAGGGTTGTCTCCTAAGCCTGTCAAAAGGAGTGAAACTGTAAAAGGGTGGTTGGCTTTCGCCAATTGAAGGAAGGCCTTTAGTTGACGTCGGTGACCTCGTTGGTGGAGGAAGCCAAAGGTGGAGTAGGTTAAGATTGACCGAACCACTCTAAATCTCGGTTTCCATTTACTTTGAGCATATTATCTTTACTGCAAACCTCCTCTGAAGCTTACTGCTTTCTGCGCATATACGATCGGGTTTCAAGCTTTGCACTTTTCGAATCAACGTTTAGACGTAAATATGCTTTTTCGTACGATTATCATATTTCAGATTACGTTTACGTTTTGATTTTTACCATAACTGCAAACTGCCTTTATACCCTTGCTTAAACAGCATCTCGCTTAATCAAGTGATTTACGAATCAGCAGTTAGACGTAAATCAGTTTCTTCGTACGAACGTCTTATTTCGTTTTTATCGCAGAAAGTTTTCCGTTGCACTAATTCCCCCCCTCTTAGTGCTCTTGATCCTAACAGATAGGAATCATGATATGCATATTGATAAGTTTAATAAACATATCTTATTAGTTTGTTTCTTGAATTCAAATGCCTTGAATTCAAGAATGTCTATTCTCAAGTATGACATATAGATAGGGGGAGTTAAGGTTAACTCCGTCATCAATTGATTATCATCATAAAAAAGGAGGAGATTGTTGAATCTCAAATTTTGATGATGAAGTCAATTGTAATTTATTTGATCTAATCTATATGTTGAGAAAAATGTGCAGGATTTACTACGATAGTAGTAAGACATAAAGCAGGTGTTGTGCTAGAGTAAAGATCGAGATCTTTTTGGAAGTTCAAGAGTTCATCGCAAGTACGAACGTTTGTCGAAAGTTCTGCCAGAACCAAATAAGAAGTCTAGGAGCTTGCCAAAGAAGCTCCTCGGAACTCGCCAAAAAGATCATCGTAAAGTCCAGGAGCTTGTCGGGAGTCCCTTGGAACATTACCGAGAGTTCGTCAGAAGATCGTCAGAAGCTTGCCGGAAGAGCAATTGACGTAGCAGAACAAGAGTGCCTTAGATTATGTCTTAGTAATTGTAGTTAGATAGTAGATTAAGTTAGAATTGGGAGGTAATCATACTAACTTAATTAGGGGCCAACTAGGCTCTTATAGGGCTAAATTGGGCCGGATTGATAAGCCCATTCAGCACCTAAATGCCTAGCCAACGGTGGCACCGCTTAGGAGACTCAGTCTCCCAGGTGGTTTGGGTGGTGGTACCGCCCAATGTCAAGTGACAGACGGTGGTACCACCAGTACCCCAGAAATCTGGGATGAGACAACTTTGGGCTCTATTTTTTAAAGCCATTGGGGCTTATAAATACCCCACTATTATTTGCATGAAAAGACACCGAAGTGTGATTATAATCTTGAGTTATTGGGGTGTAAAAGTGTTGTCAACAAGTGCTAGAGTCCTCCTCCTCCCTTTCTATGTTTTAAGATCATTCAAGAGAGGCGTGAGACTTGTAAGGGTTCTCTCTTAAGCCTGTGAAAAGGAGAAAGTGCTATAAAAAGTGGTTAGTCTTCGCCTATTGAAGGAAAGCCTTTAGTGGATGTCAGTGACCTTGACGGAGGAGGAATCCGAAAGTGGATGTAGGTCATAAAGATCGAACCACTCTAAATTCTAGTTTGTTTTTCAATTTGTGCATGTTACATTACTGCAAGCAACATTACCTTCTTACTATCTTCTCTACACTCACGTATGCTTTCAAGTTAAACTCCTTACGAAATGATTTTTGTCGAAATTAGTTTTAATAAAAATGTAGACTTTTGAAAGTTGTAATTTTTCCGCTGCACTAATTCACCCCCCACTTAGTGCCGCTCTTGTTGAATCTTAGATTTTGATGAATAAGTCAATTGTTATTTGTTATCTAATCTATATGTTGAGATAAGTGTGCAGGAATAACTACGATGGTAGTAAAACATGCAGCAGGAGTTACGCCAGAGTAAAGACCATAAACACGTTGGGGGTTTTAGAGTTCGACGGAAGGCCGGACGGTCGTCGGAGGTTCTACGGGAACAAATTCGAGAAGTCAAGGAGTTTGCCAAAGAAGCTCGTCGGAACTCACTAAGTGGATCATCGCAAGTCCAGGAGATTTGTCGGAAGTCCACCGGAGCATCGCCGAGGGTTCATCGGAAGTTCGCCGAAAATTCGTCGGAAGCTCGTCGGAAGAAGCGATTGACGCATTGGAGCAAGTTACAGTAAATGTCTTAAAAAATATCGTAGTTAGTATGTAGATGAAGCTAGGAATGGGAGGTGATCCCATTAACTTAATCTAGGAGTAATTGGGCCCTTGACAGACCCAAATTGGGCCGAATGGATCAGCCCATTCAGACCTAGATTTCCTGATTGGCGGTGGTACCACTTGGATCAGCGGTGGCACCGCCCAAGAGCTCAATCTCCTAGGAAAACTGGGCGGTGGAACCGCCCTAGTCAAGCGGTGGCACCACTTGGGCTTAGTCTCCGAGCAAGATTGGGTGGTGGAACCACCCCAGTCAGGAGGTGGCACACCAGAGCTCGGTCTCCGAGCTCTATCAAGCGGTCGTACCGCCCAGTCTGGCGGTAGTATCGCCAGGACCTCGAAAATTCGGGAGATGAAAATTTTGAGCTCCAAATTCAAACCAGTTTGGGGCCTATATATATCCCACCCTTTCATATATTAAAGGGCACCAAAAATCCAATCTTACTCTGTGATTTTTAGAGCTCAAAAGTGTTGTAAAGGCTAGAAGTTCTCCTCCCTATTTTCTTCCAAGTTTTGATCTTTCAAGAGAGGAGAGAAAATTCTGTAAGGGTTGTCTCCTAAGCCCATCAAAAGGAGTGAAACTGTAAAAGGGTGGTTGGCCTTCGCCTATTGAAGGAAGGCTTCTAGTGAACGTCGGTGACCTCATCGGAAGAGGAAGCCAAAAGTGGATGTAGGTCAAGATTGACCGAACCACTCTAAATCTCGGTTTGCATTTACTTTTTGTTTTCTATCTAAACTGCAAACTGCCTCCATAGCTTTACTTTAACTGCACTTTGCCTAATCTAAGTTAAAGCAATTTTTGAATCGGCTTTCATATCGAAATTGCTTTACGGTTTGCAATTATATTCTGTTCTCCATCTTAACTGCAAACTTCCTCTATATTTTTACTTTAACTGCATCTCACTTGATCAGAAGTTAAAGTGATTTCTGAATCCGCTTTCTTACTGAAATCATTTTTATCATACGAATGTCATTTTAAATCGTCGAAGTTTTCCGCTACACTAATTCACCCCCCCTCTTAGTGCTCTTGATAATAACAATTGGTATCAGAGCGGGGTTAACTCTCAAATGGATTAAAACCCAAGAGAGATGGCAAACACTGGAATCCAAGAGGGGCACTCTATTACACGTCTGCCTATATTCAATGGGGCAGACTACACCTATTGGAAGACCCGAATGAGGATCTTCCTTATTTCAATGGATTTTGAACTTTGGAATCTTGTCGAAAATGGATTTTCGAAGTCCTCTCTTCTAATGACTCTGTATTGTTGAGGATTTCTTGGAGTAGAGAAGTTGTGGTTGTATCCATTAGATTCACAAAATTCTTAGAAATCACAATTTTAAAATTCACCACCATGATCACTACGAATTGACAAAATCATAAAACCCTTTTCATTTTGAACAAGTTTATAGAACTTAGAGAAATACCTTAAAGCATACACTTTTGTGTGCCAAAAAAATAAGTCCATGTGTATCTACTATAATCATCCATGATAACAAATGAGTATTTGCTACCTCCTAGGCTTGATGTATCAATTGTTCCGAATAAGTCCATATGGATCAATTGCAAAAGGTCTAGAGGTGCTTATTTGGTTCTTAGGTTTGAAGCTACCTTTTATTTGTTTTTTTAGTTGACATGCATCACACACATTATCTTTGACGAACTTGATATGAGAAATTCCTCTTATAAGTTCTTTAGATGGAATTTGAGATATTAGTTTCATCCTAGAATGACCTAATCTCCTATGCCAATGCCAAGCATCGTTATTCAAAATCGAAAAGCACATTTCATTACAAAGATCATTAATCTCAATAGTATATACATTATTTTATTTTAGGGCAATCATAGATGTGTTTTTGTATGGTTTTTCAATAATACAAACATTATATTCAAATCTAACGATATATCCTTTATCATATAATTAACTAATACTCAAAAGGTTATGCTTTAAACCATCTACTAAAAATACATCTTCAATAAGAAGGTTGGATTTATTACTTATGGTTCCTTTGCCAATAATTTTACCCTTGTTGTTGTCTCCGAAGGTGACATATCCTTCGTCTAGGCTAGTGAGCTTAGAGAAATGAGATGGATTTATGGTCATATGCCTTGAGCATCCACTATCAAGGTACCATCTCTTGCTCATAGCTTGTGATAATATATTTTTCTACAAAAAGAGATGATTTTTAGGTACCCATTTGACCTTGGGTGTCTCAAAAATCGATCTACATAGCTTATTATGTTGCATTGAGTCACTTGAGATTCTTTTGGGAACCCAAATCAATCTACATTAACAACATTTCTTGAATGGACAATGACAAGCTACATGCCCAAATTTGTAACAAAAGTTACATTTGTTTTGGGGTGAGACATGCAAAGTAGGGCCTTTAACAAAGGTGGTTGGATTTTGGTGAGAGCTACTCACAAATCCAATTCTGCCTTTTCTATGAATGTGACCCTTGTTGGCAAGGATCATGTTCAAGGAATTGCTACCAACCTCAAATTTTTTTAAAGTTTTCTTGAGTAGCAAGTTGTCCTTTCTAAGTGTTTCTAGTTCATCACATTTCATACATGGAGCTAGACTATCATTATGCTCAACTTTTAAACTATCAAAATCATTAACAAGAGAAGCATGCTCCTTTTTTAATAATTTATATTTTTTACTAATTAATTTGCATTCATCAAATAAGTCATAAAAAGCATGTAATAGTTCATCAAAGGATAAATTTGCATCAAATGAACTTGTTACCTCATCTCCAATGGCCATTAGTGCATATTGAGCAACTTGCTCGGTGATTGTAGGCTCCTTTTCTTTGGATGCACTTAAGTCATCCCATGTAGCTTTGAGAGCCTTCTTCTTTGGTTGTCTCCTCTTTGCTTTGGGACATTCACTCTTGAAGTGTCCCAGCTTCTTGCATTCATAACATATCACTTGTTCTTTCTTAGGTTCAAATTTATTTTTAGCATCATTTTTAAATGTATTTCTTTTATGAATCTTTTGAACTTCTTTGTTAAGAGTGCTAAGTTATCATCAAAGTCCTCATGACTCGAGTTTTCTTTCAAGTGGTCTTCTTGTGTTCTCAGTGCTATCCTTCCTGTTCTTTGGAAGGGTGTCCTCAAGCTCTTCATGAGCATTACATGTCATTTTATATGTCATTAGTGACCCAATTGTGGAATCTTAGATTTTGATGATGAAACCAATCAATATGTGTTTATGTTTTAATCTACATTTTGAGTGGCATAGGATGCTTTGATTAGGATGAGACAATTAAAGAAAGAAAATCATGTTGGGCCAGAGAAACATGTTAGAAGATTGGACGTCGGGCCGATGGATCGATCGACGTATCGATAAAAGGCTTCGAGCCGTGGATTCGGGTATCGGGCCAAGAAGAGCGGACATTGCGCCAAGGATATCGGAGTTGCGGAGTCAACTGGCCGATTGGACAATAGGCCACAGGAGAGGATGATGCACCGAAGAATCGAATGAAGCGTCGAGGGACTAATGACATGTCGGACAACTTGATTAGATGCTTAGGATTAATTGTCTAGATCGAAGTGTGTTTTACATGTGCAGGATTAAATACAATAGCTTGAAGACAACAAGCAAGTTTACCGGAGTCAAGTTCGATGGGTGTTCGAGAGTACGTCGAAAGTCCGAAGAATCGTTGGAAGTGCTGCCGGAACCAACCGAGAAAGAATCAGGGACATGTTGAAGTTTTTAGAAGTCCATCGGAAAGATCGTTGAAGGTTCGCAGAGATCACCGAGAAGGTTCGGATACTTGCCAAAGACTCGTTGAACTCACCACAAGACCGGAAGCCTGCTGGGAGTCTGCCGAAAGAAATTCGAGGGTGTATCGGAAGTCCGCTAGAAGTTTGTTGGAAAGCTCATTAGAAAGAAACTCGACATTGCCGATTAAAATTTCCTTAGGGCTATGTCTTAATTTCATAGTTTGCATATAATTTGGATTAGGATTAAGGGTTAATCCTATAACCCGGTTAAGGGCCAATTAGGCCTGAGTTTTGACTGGTTTGGGCCAAGTTTGGAGTCTAACCAGTGAGCTAAAATAGTCCAGGTGGTAGCACTGCCGGACTGGGCGATGGCACCGCCTAGAACCCGAGAGGTTCGGTAGTGGCACCGCCAGTACACTGCCAAATTGAGCGGTGACACCACTTAGAACCCGAGAGGTCCGGCGGTGGCACCGCCAATACACTACTAGACTGGACGATGGCATCGACTAGAACCCGAGAGGTCTGGCGGTGGCACTGCCAGTACACTATCAGTGTCAGACACTAATAGGCGGTGGCATCGCCAGCACCGGGAAACCCAAAAGCAATTCAAATTTGGAGCTAAATTTGAATCCTCTTGTGGCCTATAAATACCCCTCAATTCTCAGGAGATTACACCTTTTCAAGAAGTTAGAAATTGATAAAAAGCTTTAGAAAAGTCTTGTTTTCAATAGTTTTAAGTGTTCACCTCCCTCTTTCTCTTTGAAAAATCTGTAGGAGTTGATGCCTTATTGTCAGACAGCGATTCCGTAGTCCTAGTGGTGTATCTGATCCTTAGACTTGAGACACCAAGGATGTCCTGTATGAGTGCTCCACTCTTTGATACCAGACTTATAGGTTTGGCTGTCCCAGATCTAGTACAGCTGGTCATTGAGATTGGCAGTCGACCTTACGAAGGCTATTGAGTGTCAATAGAGGATCATCCACTCTCGGCGTCATGAGAGGAATATCCCATGTGTTCTTGCTCAGACAAATCCCTGGCCAGGGTCATTCGGGTTGAGAGAGAAAGAGTTCTCCGGGAGAATCCGATTAGAGCGAGACTCGAGAAGAAACCGTATGGGTCTGACAACACCATGCTCGATATATGGTCTCTGGGATATTAGATGGATGAGGGACTATAGGTACACAGTAACTGAGGACAGACAGGTCCAATGGATTGGATTCCCCTGTATCGTCTGGGGACTACGGCGTAGTGGCCTAGTACGTCCGTAGTCGATGAGTCAAGTGAATTATTATAAAGATAATAATTCACTGAGTTAGAAGGAGTTCTGATAGGTATGACTCACGGCTAGCTCGATATTGGGCCTAGAGGGTCACACACATATGGTAGGCATTGCGATGAATAGAGGTTCGGATATGAGATATCCGACGGAGCCCTTGTCTTATTGGATGCAGATCCAATACCCACTAGGGGAGGACCCATTAAAGTTTAACAGGGGACCTCTATAAATAGGAGGAATTCAGAGCTCCATTGGCCAGATCACCGCTAGAGAGGAGGACGCTTGACCTCCTTCACCCTCTCTTAAGGATCTGCAAGGAAATGTGGATATACGATCTCCCTAGGTAACACAATCTAATCTATACGCAGTTTTATGTTTCGTGGATTTTTGCGTACCAATCTTCGCACGACGACGAACATCGCTTTGGAAATCGAGGATTTTGTTTTCTTGTTCTTCTGCTGCGCATGTGATGTTGCCCCCAAGGATTTTCCAACAGTAGTATCAGAGCCAGGTTGTTCGTGCAAATGATTGGTTTTGAACTGCATGTGTTGTGTTTAGGAAGAATTTTGACGTCAAAATTGTTGACGCAAAAAACAAGGAAGGGCAGCAACAATTGCTACCCTCAATCTGCGTGCATGTAGCGCAGCCGAAGGAGGGCAGCACAGGGGCTGCGTCTGTTGCAGTCGGCCGGCGGCCTGCTTGCAGCAGGCTTGCTGCCGGCGGGGCTGGCAGCCCACGGGCAAAGGCGCCGCAGGGCAGTGGCGCCCGCCGTCGTTGCTCTCGCGGGCGAAACCCCCCCCCACAGGGGCGGTCGCCCGGCGGGACAACACCGCCTGCGGAGGCGGCGGCGTCCGAAAGGGGCACCCACGCGCAGCGGCAATGCTGCCCGCGGGCGTGCCGCCTGTAGGCGAGGGCAGTGCCCTCGCCTCGCCGCACAGGCCGCCGCCGGCAGGGTGGCGGCGTCGGCAGCAGCGAAAAGGGGAAAGGGCATTAGTGTTTTTTGGGCAAAAGACAGTTTTGCCCCTCGAAATTTGAGAAATTCTAGTTTTTATCTTTTGTCCAAATTATGAAAATACCCCTATAAATTCAGAAATTCCCTATAATATCCCTGATTTCAGAAAATATTAATTAATTAAAAGGTTTAGTTGATTATTATTATTTTTATTATTATTATCTAGTTGTCCTACATGATGATGATTATTAATACATGTGATGTATGATGTGTGGACGGATGATCATGGACCGTGTGATGTGTGTACCTGTGATGATTATTATTGAGGTTTGCGAGCCTCCATTATATTTCTCATTTATTGTCGGGCCTGCGTGCCTATGATTAAGTTATAATTACATGAGGAGGCCTAGCGGGAGCGTGGATGCGATAGTGGGACCCACGAGACGGACGATCGTGATGCATGAAGATGCATCAAGATGTTGACGGAACCGACAAGGACGAGATGGACGATCACAGGGCATGGAGATGCACCGTTGCACACATAGATCTTGATGTGAGTGATTAGGCCTACTGGCTCGGGCCTAATCATATTAGGTTGTGGTCCATGATCATCTTGTGTAATTGCTTATACACATACTAGATATGTATATATATTTGCATGTGATGTAGATATATATTAAATATGTATATGTGTGACATGTCATATTAGGAGACCAAATCATAGAAACATCTCTCGATAATATTAAGTCGATAAACGTGAGGCAATTAGATTGACCCACGTGGCCTTCCATCGTTATAAGTAGGAACCGATTCCCGGTGTAGGTTGAGTTGGTCGTGTCCCTCGAGACTCACCTATATCGCGATTCGCTATCTTGCTTACAACAAAGAGATGTCACCGGTGACCTGAGGGCATGGTATACTTGGTCGAGTCCCTCGAGGGTATATCATCAAATCAGACTCATCTTGTAACGAAAGTGTTGACTTAACCGAGCATCATGGTTGGTTGAGTCCCTCGAGACCATGGTGATTCGGAGGCCGAACAGGATGGGAATCACAAGGAGTTGTGATCGACAAGAGTTTCCTACCTTTTAGGCTTAGTGTGATTGGTCGAGTCCCTCGAGGTTACACTAAGACGCTGATTGGATCCTAATCCCCATTAGAAGTCCGCCGGAGATTTCCGTTTCACGTGCTGAGGGTATCGCGTGACTCGTTAGTAAAATAGTGGGAGCATATTAAGATAGAAGTTCATATCTTGATAGTTTATTTCTTGCAAAATCTGCATGTTATTCATTTCTGCTGCATCTTTATTTTCAGAAAATGTCGCTTTCAAATCCCTTACGTGGCATACTTGATGTCAACCGCCTCACTGGTCCAAATTATACGGATTGACTCCATAACTTGAGAATTGTTCTCACAGCGGAGAAAATCATGTACGTCCTTGATACAGTGATGCCTGCGCCCGAAGAAGGGTCAAACGAGGATGAGATCGCTCGCTACGTGAAGTACATTGATGACTCCACTCTTGCTCGGTGCTATATGTTGGGCTCTATAACTCCTGAGTTACAGAGACAACATGAAAAGATGGATGCCAGATCTATTCTAAAACATGTCCGCAAATTGTTTGAGGAACAGGGAAGGACTCAGCGATATGAGATATCTAAGAGCCTCTTCCGCGCTAGGATGACTGAGGGGACACCGGTTCAGAACCATGTCCTAAAGATGATTGAGTGGATAGAGAAACTCACAGGTCTAGGAATGGTCCTAGAGGATAACTTGTGTGTGGACATTGTGCTTCAGTCCCTACCAGATTCCTTTTCACAGTTCATAATGAATTTTAATATGAACAAGCTTGAAGTGACTCTCCCAGAGCTTCTCAATATGTTGAGGGAGGCAGAGAGTACTATCAAGAAAGAGAAGCCAGTTCTCTACACTGGTGAGACCAAAAGGAAAAGGAAAGCAGAAAGGTCCCTTAAGAAGGGAAAGGGCAAGGTCAAACCAGGTAAAGCAAAGGTTGCTAAGAAAGACCCAGCAAAGGACAAAGGCCAGTGCTTCCACTGTGGTAAAGATGGGCACTGGAAGAGAAACTGCAAAGAGTACCTTGCAGAAAGGGCGAAACAAAAGCTTGATGAAGCTTCAGGTACATTCATGATCAGTCTCCATTTGTCAGACACTTATGATAACATATGGGTATTGGATACCGATAGTGCTTATCATATATGTAATTCGTTGCGGGTTCTGGCAAGGCTTAGGAGACTAGAGAGAGGCGAGATGGACCTCAAGATGGGTAATGAAGCAAAAGTTGCTGTAGTAGCTGTTGGCGAGGTTGCCCTACATCTGCTTAGTGGAGCTTTTATTACATTAGATGCATGTTATTTTGTTCCTTCTATTATCAAAAACATTATCTCCATTTTATGTTTAACAGTTAGTGGATATAAATTTATTTTTTAGAACAATGGTTGTTCGATATTATTAGATGATAAGATCATCATGAAAGGAAAATTGCATAATGGTTTATTTATATTAGACAACACTCCACATATCATGAATGTAAATGTGTCCAAAAGGAAACGAGATGAGTTGAACAGTGCATACCTCTGGCATTGTAGGCTAGGTCACATCCATGAAAGAAGGATTCAAAAGTTGCTAAATGATAGATATCTAGATCCATTCGACTATGTGTCATAGGCAACTTGTGAGCCTTGCATTCGTGGAAAACTGACCAACTCTCCATTTAGTGGAACTGGAGAGAGAGCCACTGAGTTGTTGGAACTCATACATAGTGATGTATGTGGACCCATGTCAACTCATGCCATTGGAGGTTACTCCTACTTCATTACATTTACTGATGATTTCTCAAGGTATGGATATGTGTACTTAATGAAGTACAAGTCCGAGGCCTTTGAGAAATTCAGAGAGTATAAGAATGAGGTGGAGAACCAGACTGGAAAGAGTATCAAAACTCTTCGATCAGATCGAGGAGGTGAGTACTTAAGTACAGAATTCACTCAGTTCCTCAAGGACTATGGGATATTATCCCAATGGACACCTCCTTATACACCTCAGCTCAATGGTGTCTCTGAAAGAAGAAATCATACATTATTAGATATGGTACAGTCCATGATGAGTTTCGCTGACCTACCCATCTCATTCTGGGGATATGCCCTAGAAACCGCAGCTTACCTTCTGAACAGAGTTCCAACTAAGTCGGTAGTGTCTATAACATATGAGATATGGAAAGGGAAGAAGCCTGATCTTAAGGTTGTTAAGATTTGGGGCTACCCTGCACATGTTAAAAGACACAACCTCGATAAGTTAGAATCAAGGACAAAGCGATGCAAATTTGTAGGATACCCCAAGGAAACTTGTGGGTATTATTTCTATCATCTCGAGGACCAAAAGGTCTTTGTAGCTAAGAGAGCAGTGTTCCTTGAGAAGGAACATATTCTTGGCGGAGATAGTAGGAGAATGATAGGATTGAGCGAGGTTGGAGAACCAAGCTCAAGCACCACTCTACAGCCCGACTCTGTTCAAGTACCTAATACACAAGTTTCAACTTTACGCAGATCTGATAGAGTATCCCATCCTCCTGAGAGATATGTGGGACATATTGATCCTCAGACCTACGAGGAGGCTATTATGAGTATAGACTCCGGGAAGTGGCAAGAAGCCATGAATTCTGAGATGGATTCTATGTACTCCAATAAGGTTTGGAACCTAGTTGATGTGCCCGAAGGTATTGTACCCATCGGTTGCAAGTGGATCTTTAAGAAAAAGATCAGAGTAGATGGAAAGGTAGAGACCTATAAAGCAAGGCTAGTGGCTAAGGGGTATCGTCAAAGGCAAGGTGTTGACTAAGACGAAACCTTCTCACCCATAGCAATGCTAAAATCCATCAGAATTCTATTGGCTATTGCAGCACACTATGATTATGAGATCTGGCAGATTGATGTGAAAATCGCATTCCTCAATAGGAACCTCGAGGAGGAGGTGTATATGATGCAACCTGAGGGATACGTGTCCAAGAACTGCCCAGATAAGGTGTGTAGGTTGCTTAGATCCATTTATGAATTAAAGCAAGCTTCCCGAAGTTGGAACATAAGATTTGATGAGGCAATCAGATCTTATGACTTCATTAAGAACGAAGATGAGCCTTGTGTATACTGAAAGGTAAGTGGGAGCGCTATCACGTTTTTGGTGTTATATGTGGATGACATCCTGATTATTGGGAATGACGTAAGAATGCTATCCATAGTAAAGGCTTGGTTATCTAGACACTTCTCCATGAAGGACTTAGGGGAAGCATTATATATTTTGGGGATTAGAATTTATAGAGATAGATCCAAGAGGATGCTTGGCTTGTCCTAGTCCAGGTACATAGAAACCATTGTCAAAAGGTTTGGCATGGAAAATTCCAAGAGAGGTCTCATTCCGATGAGACATGGGATATCGCTTTCTACGAGTATGTCCCCATAGACTCCAGAAAAAAGGGCGAACATGGATATGATACCTTATGCCTCAGCAATACGGTCTATCATGTATGTCATGCTATGTACTAGGCCTGATATAGCGCATGCTCTGAGTGTCACGAGCAAGTATCAGGCGGATCCAGACTTGGAGCACTGGAAAGCAGCAAAGTGTATCCTTAAGTACTTGAGAAGGACTAAGGATCTTTTACTAGTATATGGAGGTAATAGCCTTATGGTTGAAGGCTACACTGACTCAAGTTTTCAGTCTGATGTCGATGATAGCAAGTCGAATTCAGGATATGTGTACACCTTGAATGGAGGAGCAGTGTGCTGGAAGAGTTCCAAGCAAGATACCACTACTGACTCGACCACAGAGGCGGAGTACATTGCTGCATCAGATGCAACAAAGGAGGGAGTTTGGGTGAAGAAGTTCATCACAGATTTGGGAGTCGTGCAGGGTAACGAAGAGCCGATCTCCCTATATTGCGACAACAACGGGGCGATTGCTCAAGCAAAGGAACCTAGGTCTCATCAGAAATCTAAGCATGTTCTAAGGAGGTTCCACCTTATCAGAGAGATCGTGACCCGAGGAGATGTAGTAGTGGAAAGAGTTCCATCTGAAGATAACATTGCAGATCCACTAACAAAGCCGTTGTCTCGGATTTGTTTTGAGCGTCACAGGGGTCTGATGGGGATCAGACAAATAGGTGATTGGCTTTAGGTCAAGTGGGAGATTGCTAGTCATAGGTGCCTAGCAAGCTAATCACGTGAGTGATGGCACGTCTGACAACACCATGCTCTATATATGGTCTCTGGGATATTAGATGGATGAGGGACTATAGGTACATGGTAACTGAGGACAGACAGGTCCAATGGATTGGATTCCCCTGTATCGTCTGGGGACTACGGCGTAGTGGCATAGTACGTCCGTAGTCGATGAGTCGAGTGAATTATTACAGAGATAATAATTCACTGAGTTAGAAGGAGTTCTGACAGGTATGACTCACGGCCAGCTCGATATTGGGCCTAGAGGGTCACACACATATGGTAGGCATTGCGATTAATAGAGGTTCGGATATGAGATATCCGACGGAGCCCTTGTCTTATTGGATGCAGATCCAATACCCACTAGGGGAGGACCCATTAGGGTTTGATAGGGGACCTCTATAAATAGGAGGGATTCAGAGCCCCATAGGCCAGAGATCTTTTGTTTACCTTTTCCTATTCTCCTCTCCATCTCCACCTCTGAGTAGGCTTGGAGTTTTGAGGAGCGTCGTCATAACCCTGCTGTGTGGATCACTGCTAGAGAGGAGGACGCTTGACCTCCTTCACCCTCTCCTAAGGATCTGCAAGGAAACAGGGATATATGATCTCCCTAGGTAACACAATCTACTCTATACGCAGTTTTATGTTTCGCGGATTTTTGCATACCAATCTTCGCACGACGACGAACATCTCTTTGGGAATCGGGGATTTTATTTTCTTGTTCTTCCGTTGCGCATGTGATGTCGCCCCCAAGGATTTCCCAACAGGAGTGTGAACCACTTATAAAAAGGTTATAAGAGGGGTATTTGGTACTTCCCCTTCAAAGTGATTTACTAGTGGAAGTTGGGAGCCTCATCGAAGAAGGCTTCGCAAGTGGATGTAGGTCATTTGACCGAACCACTTTATATTGTGGTGTTCCTTGAATGTGTGAGTGTTTAATTTTCTGAACCACTTATCTTCTTAGTAGCAAATTGTTCAGTTTTATTCTCCTTACTCTTGATTTCCTTTACTTGAGCTATTTTAGCTAAGTCATCCTTCATCGAATCGAAATCTCTACACATTTACGAAATCAATTTCAAACTTACGAGTTCTAATCCGCTGCACTAATTCACCCCCCCCCCTCTCTTAGTGCTGCTCTAATCCTAATAATTGGTATTAGAGCAAGGCTTACTCTCATATTTCGTTTAATGCCCTAGAGAGATGGCTTACTCCGGCATGCAAGAGGGTCACTCTATTACACGTCCGCCTATGTTTAATGGGTCAAATTACACGTATTGGAAGACTCGTTTGAGGATCTTCCTTATTTTCATGGATTTTGAGCTTTGGACTATTGTCAAAAATGGATTTAAAAAATCTTCTCTTCTGATGAGCAAATGGGATGAATCGGAGAAGAAGGTTTTTGCTTTAAACACAAAGGCTATGAATGCCTTGTTTTATGCACTTGAAAAAAATGAATTTAATCGCGTTTCGATTTGTGATTCAGCTTTTAATATTTGGAGAACTCTTGAGGTCACTCATGAAGGCACTAGCCAAGTGAAAGAGTCCAAAATCAACATTCTTGTGCATTCTTATGAACTTTTTCGGATGAAACCAAGTAAGTCCATTGGAGACATGTACACCCGTTTCACGGATGTCATCAATGGACTCAAAGCTCTTGGTAAAGGTTTTTCTAACTTTGAACTAGTAATTAAAATTTTAAGATTCCTTCCAAAGGTTGGGATCCAAAAGTTACGGCCATTCAAGAGGCCAAGGACCTTAAAACATTTCCTCTCGAAGAATTTATTGGGTCTTTAATGACCTACGAAATGACGTGTCATACTCATGAAGAGCTCGAGAACCACCTTCCAAAGAACATGAAGGATTTGAGACATAGAACATTTGAAGACCACTCGAGCATAAGCTTAAGTGATGATGAACTTAAACTATAAATGAAATAAAAAATAAAAAGCAAAAAGAACGGAACTACTTGCTTTGAACACAAGAAGAAGAATAAAAATTGAGATGAATTGAGCTCCTCCGAAGATGAGGAGAAATAAAAAAAGGCGAGGTGGCAAACTATGCCTTAACCACATTCAATGATGAGGTAATCGAAACCCCCTTAATTTATTTTGAAATTACTTGATGTTTTCTATAATGTATTTTTTTTCTTAGAATAATTATTTTTGAAAATTACATGTTTAAAAAATTGAAAATGCAAAAATTAGGAATCATGCTTATCATTCTAGTAATTTTGAACATAATCATAAAAATGTTAGGATCAAGAGCACTAAGAGGGGGGGGTGAATTAGTGCAGTGAAAAACTTTCGACGATTAAAACTGCATTCGTACGATAAAAACGATTTTGGAAAGAAAGCTGATTCGTAGATTACTTTAACTTGTGATCAAGCGAGATGCAATTAAAGCAAATATATAGAGGCAGTTTGCAGTTTAAGATAGACAACATAATGTAATAGCAAACTGGAATACGATGTTCGTACGATAAAAGCGATTTCAGTATGAAAGCCGATTCGTAAATCACTTTAACTTATGATCAAGTGAGATGCAGTTAAAGTAAAGATATAAAGGTAGTTTACAGTTATGATGGAAATAAGAATGTAAGCGCAAACTGAAATATGATGTTCGTACGATAAAATCGATTTCCGTCTTAATGCCGATTCGAAAAATACTTAACTATGAAACACGTTCATAAATGAGCAGAAGGCAGTAAGCTACTGTGGAGGTTTGTAGTAAAGATAAGATGCTCAAAGTAAATGCAAACCGAGATTTAGAGTGGTTCGGTCAATCTTGACCTACATCCACTTTTGGCTTTCTCCACCGATGAGGTCACTGAAGTCCACTAGAGGCCTTTCTTCAATAGGCGAAGGTCAACCACCCTTTTATAGTTTCACTCCTTTTGACGGGCTTAGGAGACAACCCTTACATAATTTCTCTCCTCTCTTGAAAGCTCAAAACTTGGAAGAAAAGAGGGAGGAGAACTTCAAGCATTTACAACACTTTTAAACTCTAAAAATCATGGAGTAAGATTAGATTTTCGGTGCCTTTTGTTGCTCTTTCATGCAGGAAAGGATGGGGTTTATATAGGCCCCAAACTGGTTTGAATTTAGAGCTCAAAAGTGTCTTTTCCCGGATTTTCGGGGTCCTAGCAGTACCACCTCCTGACTGGGGTGGTACAACCGCCTGGAAGCTTGAAGACTGAGCCTCTAGGCAGTGCCACCGCCTAATAGGGGTGGTTGCACCGCCCAGTCTCGCTCGGAGACTGAGCTCAAGCGGTGCCACCGCCTGACTAGGGCGGTTGCACCGCCCAGTCTCGCTCGGAGACTGAGCCCAAGCGGTGCCACCGCTTGACCTAAGCGGTTGCACCGCCCAGCTTTCCTGGGAGACCATCTCCTAGGCGGTGCCACTACCGACCCTAGCAGTGCCATCGCCTAGTAGGAATTCTGGTCCGAATGTGTTGATCCATTCAGCCCAATTTGGGTCTATCAAGGGCCCAATTACCCCGAGATTAAGTTAATGGGATCACCTCTCATTCCTAACTTAATCTACATGCTAACTATGATATTTCTTAAGACTTTTGCTGCAACTTGCTTCGGTGCATCAATTGCTTCTTCCGGCGAGCTTCCGGCGAACTTCCGATGAACTTCCGGCGAACTTCCGACGAACCTTCGGCAATGCTCCGGTAGACTTCCGGCAAACTCCTGGACTTGCGACGATCCACTTGGTGAGTTCCGATGAGCTTCTTTGGCAAGCTCCTAGACTTCTCGGATTTGTTCCCGCAGAACCTCCGACGACTGTCCGGACTGTCGTCGAACTCTAACTCGCAACATGATCATAGTCTTGACTCCGGCGCAACTCCTGCTGCATGTCTTTCTTTCACCGTAGTTAATCTTGTACACTTATCTCCACATATGGATTAGATAACAAATGACAATTGACTTCATCATCAAAATCCAAGATTCAATAGAAAATTATAAGTTTATGATAAACAAAATGATTTTGATTAAAAATGCCTTATGAAATCATGCTATATGTGGCTAAGAAGTAATAATGTGTATCATGTTGATTTCCATTATTATTTCTCGATTTTGATTAAATGAAATCATGTGTGATTTGAAGTAATGCATAATGATCATGCTTAATGAGTTTTCTTTCGAAATAATACATAATGATTTTTATGATTTATGGATTATCAATTTTCACGATAATAAAAGTGGCTTTTTTATTTAAAAAATGATGCATGTTTTGATTTGACATAAATGAAATAGGCATTCTTATACGAAATAGTGTAAGTGTTATGCTTGACGATTGTATACTTAATGATGCAAAAAGTTGTAATGAAAATATTGAAATTTTGATACCATGATTTGATGATTTTATGCATGAGATTTTAAAGTTATACATGATGATTTTTATGGTTTATTGATCTTGGTGGTTTTCATGACGAAATTTATTTTCGATCCTAAACATTGATGTATGGTTTTAACATAAAAACAAATATTTGAGCGTGCTAATATAAAATCAATCACATAAATTGAAACAACTAAAAAGAGAAAAATATTTTTCTTAAAAATTATTTTTCTCTATCTTATTGACTTTAATGAATCTATTTGATCATCTTAAAAGTGATTTTGATGATTTGAATGAGTTTCATGTAACCATGATTTTTATCTTAATATCTGAAAATTATAACTTGAAAATTTATTTTATAAATCAAGATTGTCTATTATGATTCTTTCTTTTCACTATTTGAGTTATTAAAAAAGAATCATAATATGTCTCTTGATATTCAAAATTTCACTATTTGAGTTATTAAAAAAGAATCATAATATGTCTCTTGATATTCAAAATTTATGTTCACTATTTATGCATCTCATCACCAAAATTTTTTTTGATATTCTTCATGTGATGATATGAATGCATGAAACACTCATGATAAGATTTTTATACAATTCCATGTATTCATGAAATATTTATCTCATCACCAAATTAATTATTCTTGATGTTCCTAATGTGATGAAATGAAATTATGCATGAAATACAAATGATAATTTAATGATCATGCATGATAGGATGTAATGAACTTTGACATTTAGATACCATCAATTGAAAGCTATGATCATGTTGTCAAAATGATGTATTATGAATGCTTGAATATCATGTATGATATGCTCATAATGATGATTGATTTATTTA
Organism: Musa schizocarpa; assembly: GCA_900464855.2. NCBI lineage: Eukaryota > Viridiplantae > Streptophyta > Magnoliopsida > Zingiberales > Musaceae > Musa > Musa schizocarpa. The sequence continues at coordinate 17,313,617 of LS990920.1, forward strand.
TATCATGCATGAAAAATGAAATGTATGATTTTGAAATTGTGCATATTCGAATTTGAAAATATGATGACGCATAATGATCAAATTATGTAATGAAAATATTAAACATTTTGAAACCATGTTTTAATGTCATGCATAATGATCATGCTTAATAAATTTCGAAATTATGCATGGTGATTTTTAAGTAATTTATGGATTATCGATTTTTATCATGATGAAATTTTATATTTTCGGTTTTAAGTATGATGTATGTTTTCATATAAAAAAACTTGAGCATACTGATTTGAAATCATGTTTAATAGTTTTATAATTCAAAATTATATATGATGAATCTTGCGATTTACGGGTTATTGATCTTTGTCATAATAAATCTTACACTTTCAGTTTTAAACATTATATATATTTTTATTTGGCATAAATGAAATAAAATCATATGAATTGAAACAACTAAAAAGAGGAAAATATTTTTTTTGAAATTATTTTTCTCTATCTTATTGATCCTAATGATTATTATGATAAATTTATGTATACCATTTTAAATCTCTTGAAAGTAATGTTGAGATTTTGATGAATTTGATGATTTGAATTTGAATGAGTTTGTATTCAAATCATGATCTTGATTTCTTGGATTTAGTACTTGAGATTTTTTTTAATCACGATCTCTTCTTTGTATATCTATATTTTTTGTTATTTATAAAAAGAAGAGATTTGATAAAATGAATCATCTTTTATAATTCAAGAGGTTTTATCTTTTTATGACATTATGCCGTTGGATTTATCGCTTGTATGCCTTTAAATAATTGAAATATTTTACACTATTTTGTTCTTCTCTTATTCTTTCTTGTTTCCAATGATAAAATGGGGAAAAGTTATGATCATGCATGGATGCAATTTGACAGATTAATATCATGATGATTTGAAATATTTATGATTTGGAATGATGCATACGTTTTTTATTATGATGATATATATGATGTATTGCATATAATGTGTATCATGAATGCTTTAAATAATAAATGTTTGGTACTAACAATCATGAAGTGATAAATACTTAAAAATATTGATTTAATGTTCGGTATCATAAATACTTTATTATCATACATGAAAATAGTGATAAATATTTTGAAAATAAATGTTTGTATCATGTTAGATGATTTTACATTTTATGCATGATGAGTTATAGTGATGAATGAAACAATGATTGAAATAATATAAATGATGATTTGGAATCATGCATATAATGATGAGTTTATATGTTTTGAAAATATATATGATGATTTGGTATTATGCATGTAATACTTTAGCGTATGATAATGATGCACGCAATGATGAAATATTTATGATAAAATAATTATTTTGACATTCAAGACTTGAATTTTCATCTATGCTATTTACCTTTGTCATAATTTAGAAATTAATGTAAAGGGTCTTTCCTTCTTTTTGACAATAGTAAAGGGGGAGCAAAACATGTTAGAAAGCTAATTTGCTAGTTCGCACAATTCAAGAAAAAAAGCAAAAATCATACTTCTCAAAAGAGAAGAAATTGCTAACATCACCAAGGAGTGCTATCTTGCTTATCTCAAGAAGAAAAAAGTTAACTTGCACATCTAGCAAAACTTATATGTCAGGAAGCAAGAGTTGCTTTCTTTAACATCTCAAAATTGCTAGCTTGTGTGTCTTAAAATGTTGAAAATTTTTTGCTAGCATGTATATTGTAAACTTGCTATCATACTACCATGTATATCTATGATGATAGCAAAATTGCATGATGATAAAAATGGATATTATGTTTTTCATGCAATTAATTGAACTTGTATATCACAAACACTTGATTGTGGTACTTCTCCTTTTTTGATGACAAAGGGAGAGAAGTATGTTGATTATATGTCATGATTTTATCATGACATGTTGCTTGGATTTTTGAATTTAAGAGTTTCTACCAATATAGTATATTGATAGGGGGAGTTTGTATAAACTCCAAGAGTTAAGGTTAACTCCGTCGTCGATTGGTTGTCATCATAAAAAAGGGAGAGATTGTTGAATCTCATATTTTAATGATGAAACCAATATATATGTGTTTATGTTTTAATCTACATTTTGAGTGACGTAGGATGCTTCGATCAGGATGAGACAATTAATGCAGGAAAATCATGTTGGGTCGGAGGAACATGTCAGAAGATTGGACGTCGGGTCGATGGATCGGTCGATGTATCGACAGAAGGCTTCGAGCCCTGGATTCGGGCATCGGACCAAGAAGAGCGGATATTGTGCCAAGGATATAAGAGTTGTGGAGTCAACTGACTGATTGGGCAATAGGCCGCAAGAGAGAATGATGCGCCGAAGAATCGAACGAAGCGTCGAGGGACCAATGACATGTTGGACAACTTGATTCGATGCTTAGGATTAATTGTCTAGATCGAAGTATGTTTTACATGTGCAGGATTAACTACGATAGCTTAAAGACATAAAGCAAGTTTACCGGAGTCAAGTTCGATAGGTGTTCGAGTGTCCGTCGAAAGTCTGAACAATCAACGGAAGTGCCGTTGGAACCAACTGAGAAAGAATCGGGGACTTGCTGAAGTTTTTGAAAGTCCGCTGGAAAGATTGTTGGAGGTCCGCGGAGATCACCGAGAAGGTTCGGATACTTGCCAAAGACTCGTTGAACTCGCCACAAGACCGGAAGCCTATTGGGAGTCCCTTGGAAGAAATCCGAGGGTGTATCGAAAGTCCGCTGGAATTTCGTCGGAAAGCTCACCAGAAGGAAACTCGACGTTGCCGGTTAAAATTTGCTTAGGGCTATGTCTTAGTTTCATAGTTTGCATATATTTTGGGTTAGGATTAAGGGTTAATCCTATAACCCGGTTAGAGGCCAATTGGGCCTGAGTTTGGATTGGTTTGAGCCAAGTTTGGAGCCCAACCAGTGAGCTGGAATTATCCAGGCAGTGGCACCACCTAGAACCCGAGAGGTCCGGTGGTGGCACCGCCAATACACTGTCGGACAGGGCGGTGGCACCGCCCAAAACTCGAGAGGTCCGACGGTGGCACCGCTAGTACACTACTGGACTTGACGGTGGCACCACCCAGAACCTGAGAGGTCTGGTGGTAGCACCGCCAGTACACTGTCAGTGTTAGACACTAACAGGCGGTGGCACCGCCATTGACAGGTGGTGGCACCGCTAGCACCGGGAAACCTAAAAGAAATTTAAATTTGGAGCCCAAATTTGAATCCTCTTGTGGCCTATAAATATCCCTCAATTCTCAGTAGAGATTACACTTTTTTTAGAAGTTAGAAATTGAGAAAAAGCTTTAGAAAAGTCTTGTTTTTAATAGCTTAAGTGTTCACCTCCCTCTTTCTCTTTAAAAAAATCTGTAAGAGTATGAACCATTTGTAAAAAGATTGTAAGAGGGGTATTTGGTCCTTCTCCTTCAAAGTGATTTGCTAGTGGAAGTTGGGAGTCTCATCGAAGTAGGCTTCGCAAGTGGATGTAGGTAATTTGACCGAACCACTTTACATTGTGGTGTTCCTTGAATGTGTGAGTGTTTAATTTTTTGAACCACTTATCTTCTTAGCAGAAAACTATTCAATTTTCTTCTCCCTACTCTTGACTTCCTTGACTCGAGCTATTTTAGCTAAGTCATCCTTCATCAAATCAAAATCTCTATATATTTACGAAATCGATTTCAAACTTACGAGTTTTAATCCGCTACATTAATTCACCCCCACCACTTAGTGCCACTCCGATCCTAACACCAATTAGTTCTTTAAGAGGAAAATTATTTAGATCTTTGGCCTCTTGAATGACCGTTACTTTAGGATCCCAACTTTTTGGAAGGGATCTTAAAATCTTATTAATAAGTTCAAAATCCGAGAAACCTTTACTAAGTCCTTTTAGAGCATTGACGACATTCGTAAATCGAGTGTACATGTCTCCAATGGTCTCACTCAGTTTCATTTGAAACAACTAATAAGAATGCACTAAAAGATTCATCTTTGACTCCTTCACTCTACTATGCCTTCATGAGTCATTTCGAGTATGTGCCAAATGTCAAAAGCCGTTTCACAAATCGATACTTGATTAAACTCGTTTTTATCTAATGCACAAAACAAGGCATTCATAGCCTTTGTGTTTAAAGCAAAAGTCTTCTTCTTTAACTCATTACAATCACTCATTGGAAGTAAAGACTTTTGAAACCCATTTTCTATAATATTTCATAATTAAAATTAGAAAGATCCTCATTCTAGTCTTCCAATATGTGTAATCCATCCCATTAAACATGGGCGGATGTGTAATTGAATGGCCCTCTAGGTTGCCGATAAAAGTCATCTCTCTTGGGTTTAAAACCAAATGAGAGTGAACTTTGCTCTGATATCAATTGTTAGGATCTAGAGCGGCACTAAGAGGGGGGAAATCTGTAGTGTAGTGGAAAATTCTTCGATTTTCATATAAAATATTTCATACATTTGATGAAAACCGAATCGGAAGGATAGCAACTTGAAACATATGAGAGCGTAAGTAAGATGAGGAGGAGAAGTAGTTTGCTATGAAATGATTTGGAGTTAAAGTAAATTTCACTAATGAAAAGCAAACCAGAATTTAGAGTGTTTCGGTGAACGTGACCTACATATACTTTCAGATTCCTCCTCCGACGAGGTCTCTAGCATCCACTAAAGGCCTTTCTTCAATAGGTGAAGACCAACCACCTTTTACAGTGCTTTCTCCTTTTCACTGGTTTAGGAGAGAACCCTTACAAGTCTCACACCTCACTTGAATGATATCAAAACTTAGAAAGGAAGGAGGAGGACTCTAGCATTTATTTACAACACTTTTACACCCCAACAACTCAAGATTATCTCAATGCTTTCGTGCCCTTTCATGCAGAAAAGGGTGGAGTTTTTATAGGCCCTAATGGCTTTAAAAATGGAGCCAAAAAGTGTCTAATCCCAAATTTCCGAGGTCTTGGCGGTACCATCGCCATTACTGGGCAGTACCACCGCTTGACACCTGACACTAGGCGGTACCACCGCTTGACAAAGCTCGAAGACTAAGCTCTGGTGGTACAATCACCTCACAGGGGCGGTACCACTACTGGCAGCAATAACTGCCGGCGGTACTACCGCTAGCAGCAATAACTACCGGCAGTACTATCGCCTAGACCACTTGGGAGACTAGGTCTTCTAGGTGGTGCCACCGCTGGCCATGTTTTTAGGTGCTGATTAGGCTATTCAATCCAGCCCAAATCAGCCCTATTAAGGGCCCAATTGACCCCTAATTAAGTTAGTGGGATTACCTCCCAATCTTAACTTAATTTATGCTCTAACTACAATAATTAAGACATGATCACAACTCTTCTTTTTCCAATGCGTCAATTGCTCTTCCGGTAAGCTTCGGGCGTACTTCCAACGAACATCCGACGAACTATCGGCAACGCTTCGGCGGACTCCCAGCAAGCTCCTAGACTTTATGACGATCTTTTTGGTAAGTTTCGACAAGCTTCTTTGGCAAGCTCCTAGACTTCTCAGTTAGTTCCGGTAGAACTTCCAATGAATATCCGGACTTCAAACGAACTCTTGAACTCCCAATGTGATCTCGATCTTGACTCTAGCACAACACCTGCTTTATGTCTTATTGCTATCGTAGTTAATTCTGCATACTTTTCTCAACATATAGATTAGATCAAACAAATTACAATTAACTTTATTATCAAAATCCGAGATTCAATAGAAGACTCTACCGTGATAGTGCCACCTATTGGGTCATTGTTTGGACCTTGCACTTGGCCCAACACTACCAAAACTTTAGCCCAATTGACCCCTAATTGAGTTTGCCCAATTCCAACCTAATTATGTGCTAACTACAAATTTTAAGACATTCATTAAGCTAAATAAGTCTGTAAGTCTAAGTTTATGTCATCGAGCTTCCGACGATCTCTCGGTAATATTCTAGCGGACTCTTGGCAAACTCCTGGACTTCACGATGATCTTCTTGGTTTGTTCCGTTGAGCTTCTTTGGCAAGCTCCTGGACTTCTTGGTTAATTCCGGCAGAACTTACGATGAACGTTCGAAATTTCGACGAACTCTCGAACTCCCAACGAAATCTCGTTCTTGACTTCAGGACTTCATTTTACTTTATGCCTTGCTATTGTAGTTAATCCTGCACACTTAAAACCTACTTTGATCTAGACAATTATTATAAAGTAAATCAAATGTTGTCCGATATGTTATTGGTTCATTGGCGCTTCGTCCGAATCTTCGGCGCATCATCCTCTCTTTCGGCCTATTGTCCAATCAACCAGTTGACCTCCGTAACTCTAATTTACTTAGTGTAATTTCTGCTCTTCTTGTCTTGATGCCTGAACTCATAGCCCGAAGCCTTCTGCCGATACATTAACCGATCTTTCGGCTCGATGTCCAATCTTCTAACATGTTTATCTCTAGCACAACATGAGTCTTCCTACTTTAATTGTCTCTTCCTTATCAAAGCTTCCTGCATCACTCAAAACACTGGTCAAATCATAAATACTATTAATTGGTTTTATCATCAAAATATGAGATTTAACAATCTTCCCCTTTTTGATGATAACAACTAATTGATGACGAAGTTAACCTTTACTCCCCCTATTAATGTGCCATATTGATATAACCTTGAATTCACGTCAACAAAGCAATCATGTGATCATAAAATCATGTATAACATCATCATACTTCTCCCCCTTTGTTATCAACAAAAAAGAGAAGTACATTTAGCAAGTTTCAAATCATTGAATTATAAATATAATATCAAGTTTTATCTTCATGCAAGTAAGTAATTTTCTTTCTTCTCTTTTGAGGAGTGCAATTTTTTGCTTCCTTAGCAAAGCACAAGCTAGTAAAATTTTACATCATTTTACATGCAAGCTAGTAATAATTTTGAGTTTTGCAAGTTTGTAAATTTTGCTAGATGTGCAAGTTAGCATGTTTTGCTCCTTGAGATAGGCAAGATAGCACTTCTTTCTCCATGCAATTTGCAATCTAGTAAAATTTTGCTTCCTTTGTAATGTTTAAGCTAGCAATTTTTGCTTCCTTTGCAAAGTGAAAGTTTCTAAATTTTGCATCTTGAGCTAGCAATTTTTCTCTCCTTTTGTCATTGTCAAAAAGAATGGAAGAATACAATGTTGTAATTCTTTTCCTTTTACATCAATTTTCAAATCATGACAAAGATAAAGTATAATTTTTAATTCAATATGTTTGTGCATCATTGAAACATGCACAATTTCAAAACCATACATTTCATCTTTACTTCATGCATGATACAAAAAATAAATCATCACTATGGGCATATCATACATGATACTCAAGCATTGATGATATATTATTTTAACAATAAATCATAGTATTGTATGCATCATTCCAAATCATAAATAATTCAAATCATGATAGTATCAAAATGTCAAATTACATTACATCCTACCATGCATGTTCATAACTTCTCATTTGTATACATCAACATAAATTTATGAGTATTTCATGCATAATTTCGGTGATGAGATATATTTCATGAATACAAGGAATTATAAAAATCATATCATGAAAAATAAGATCATGTGAATACCAAGAGACATGATTCATATAGAATATTTTTTCTTAAACAAAATGCAAGAATCATATGAAAATAAAGAGTAAGAAATCTTGATTCATAAAAGAAAATCTTAAGTTAAGAAATCAAGAGAAGGTTCATGATTCGATTGGAAAAATCTTATTTAGATTCAAATCATCAAATCATCAAAATCATAAGAGATTCAAAATGACATTAATTGATTTATCAATCTCTTGAGATGCTAGCGATTTTCTTTCTCCCTTTTGTCAATGTAAACAAGAATAAAGAAGGGAAGAAATGCATAACAAAACTTAAGTCATAAATTTTCAAGATGTCAAGTAGCATATCATGGTTTGTTAGAATAAGTCTCCTTTTTTGGTGAATAGCAAAAAGAAACAAGGAGAAAATGATCTTAATTCATAGAAAGATTTCAAGTATCAAATATCGAGAAATCAAGATCATGAATTCGATTATTTTCCTCTTTAGTAAACGACAAAGAGAAACATAAGAGATCTTAATTCATAAAAGATCTCATATTATAAATATCGAGAAATTATGATTTCGATAAAACTCATTCAAATTCATTTTCATAGTCCAAGAGATTTACAAAAGCATAATATACATGGATTTATTAATACTTTATCAAAAAATCAATAAGGTAGAGATGGAAAATGTATTATCTTTTTATGTGTTTTATTTTAAGTTGTTTGTTTCATACAAGCATGCCTTTGTCTTTTTATGACAAATAAAAATATGTATCAACATTTAGGATCGAAAAATAAATTTTGTCATCAAAACCATCAAGACCAAAAAAAGTATAACACATTAAACATAAGGCTTCTTGAAACAAGAGATTTGATTCATCATTTTAATTCCAATGATAATTCATTTTCCTTTTTATGTGTTTCATGTTATGTGATTGATTTCATATAAATATGCTCAAGTTTTTCATATGAAAACCATCCATCTTGTTTAAAACAAAAAAAATAACTTTCATTGCGGCAAAGATCAATAAGCCATGAATCACAAAAATCAACATGCATAATTTCAAAATATAAACTCATTAAGCATGATTTCAAACCTTGTAACATTTAGAACATCAAGCATGGTTTCATTGAGCATAAGGTATCTTCAATCAAAATCGAAAAGAAATACGGAAATCAACATGATCACACATTATTGCTTTTTAAAAACATACATAAGATTATTCTTATTTGGTGTACAAGCATTAGATTTATATCTAACAATTTGTTGTATTTTCATAGAATATGCAATTGTCATTATCATTTTCAAAATAGCTAAAAAAAGAAGCATGATATATATTTTTTTATTTACTAACTAATTTAAGAACAACTTATGAAAAAATATCAAGTAAATTCGAAATACGGCAAAGGGGTTTTGGTTACCTCATCATCAAAGGTCGTTAAGGCGTAGTTTGCCACCTCGCCTTTGTTGGTTTGTTCTTCATCTTCGAATGAACTTGATTCATTCCAAGCCGCCTTGAGTGCTCTCTTCTTCTTCGGCAACTTCTTTTTAAGTTCATTTTTATTTTTTAATTCTTGTTTAATGAACCTTTTAAATTTTATAGTGAGAAGTTCAAGTTCATCATCACTTGAGTTTTTGCTTGAGTGGTCTTCATTTGTTCTAAGTACCAAATCCTTCCTATTCTTTGGAAGGATGTTCTCATGTTCATTTTATGCCATATAACTCATTTCATAGGTCATTAAAGACTTGATAAGTTTTTTGAGGGGGAAAGTATTCAAATCTTTAGTCTCTTGAATGACCGTTACATTAGGATCCCAAGTATAAGAAAGAGATCGTAAAACTTTATTAACAAGTTCAAGATTCGAAAAATATTTTTCAAGAGCTTTTAAGCCATTGACAACATCCGTAAAATGGGTGTACATGTCAACAATTATTTCGCATGGCTTCATTCGAAATAGTTCAAAATCATGCAACAAATATCGAAAGCTGTTTCACAAATAGAAATACGATTAAACTTAATTTTGCTCAAAGCACAAAATAGAGCGTTCATAACTCTAGCAGTTAAAGAAAAAGTTTTCTTCTCCAAATTATTTCATTCATTCATTGGAGTAGAAGACTTTTGAAATCTGTTTTCAATAATATTCCATAAATTTAAATCCAAGGAAAGTAAGAAAACTCTCATTCGAGTTTTCCAATAAGTGTAGTCTAATCCATTGAACATAGTAGGACGAACGATTGAAAAATGCTCTTGAAAGCCGAAAAGAGCTATTTCTCTTGGGTGTTAAAACAAGTGAGAAATAATGTGGCTCTGATACCAACTATTAGGAACAAGTCACCACTAAGATGGGGGGGGTGTGAATTAGTGCAACGGATAAAAAATCATCGATTTTGAAAAATCTCCATTCATTGAAAAATGATCTCGAAAGATGTTAACATGAAAGCGTATGAGAGCATAGTGAGAGTACAAAATCAGTTTGTAATGTAAAGTAGATTACAGTAAAGGTAAATAGTAAAATAAAAATGCAAACTAATTTATTGTGGTTCAGTCATCATGACCTACATCCACTCCACCGATTCCTTTTCCATCGAGGCCATCGGCATCCACTAACGATCTTCCTTCAATGGGCAAAGACAAAGATCAACCACCCTTATAACTTGATTCTCCTTTTGACAGGTTCAGGAGAGAACCTTTACAACCCCCTTCACTCCTCTCTTAAATAAGACTAACACTTAAGTTTTGAGAGGAGTTCACATATAATTACAACAGCGTTTTCTTTTCTTTTTTGCTTTCAGTTGTATAACCAGGGATAAGAGAGGTATTTATAGGCCTTAAATGAATTCAACCTTGGAGCCTAAAAGAGTCTCATCCCGAATTTCCCGGGTCCTAGCAGTACCATCGCTTGTGCTAGGTGGTACCATCACTCAGACTGGTGGGACCACCGCCTAACACTGCCACTAGGTGGTACCATCGCCTGACATAGTCTCAAAGATTATGCTACGACGGTGCCACCTATTGGGTCACTGTTTGGGCCTTGCACTTAGCCCAACACACCCCAAACTCGAGCCCAATTGACCCATAATTGAGTTTGCCCAATTCTAACCCAATTAAGTGCTTACTACAAATTTTAAGACATTTACTAAGCTAAATAAGTCTGTAATTCTAGGTTTCTTCCAGCAAGCTTTCGACGATCTTCTGGCGAACTTTCGACGATCTCTTGGCAATGTTCCAGCGTACTCCCGGCAAGCTCTTAGACTTCACGACGATCTTCTTGGCGAGTTCTGACAAGCTTCTTTGGCAAGCTCCTAGACTTCTTGGTTAATTTTGGCAGAACTTCCGATAAATGTTTGGACTTCCGACGAACTCTCGAACTCCCAACGAAATCTCATTCTTGACTTCGGGACTTCATTTTGCTTTATGTCTTGATATCATAGTTAATCTTGCATGCTTAAAACCTACTTTGATCTAGACAATTATTACAAAGCAAATCAAATGTTGTCCAGCATGTCATTGGTTCATCAGCGCTTTGTTCGAATCTTCGACGCATCGTCCTCTCTTGCGGCCCATTGCCCAATCGGTCAATTGACCTATGCAACTCCAATTTATTTAGTGTAATTTTCGCTCTTCTTGGCCCAATGCCCAAACTCATGGCCCAAAGTCTTTTACCGATATGTTGACCAATCCTTCGGCTCGACGTCCAATCTTCTAACATGTTTATCTTTGGCTCAACATTATTCTTCCTACTTTAATTGTCTCTCCTTGATTGAAGCTTCCTACATCACTCAAAACATAGATCAAATTATAAACACTATCAATTAGTTTCATCATCAAAATCAAAGATTCAACAATACCCTCAGCACGTGAAACAAAACTTCTAGTGGGGATCGAGATCCAATCAGCATTTACTTGTAACCTTGAGGGACTCGACCGATCATAACTCCTTGTGATTCCTGTCCTATTCTGCCTCCGAACCACCATGGTCTCGAGGGACTTGACCAACCATAATATTCGGTTAAGTCAAGACCATCGTTACAAAATGAGTCTAATTCGGTGATATCCCCTCGTGGAACTCGACCAAGCAAAGCATATCCTCAGGTCACTAGTGACATGTTTATGTCATAGACAAGATAGCGAATCGCGATATAGGTGAGCCTCGAGGGACTCAACCAACTCAACCTACATCGAGAATCAGTCCCTACCTATAATGATGGAGGCCACGTGGGTCAATCTAATTATCTTATGTTTACCGACTTAATATTATCGAAAGAGGGGATTTTGATTTGTTCTCCTAATATGACATATCACACATATACATATTTAATATATATCTACATTATATGCCAATATGTATATATATATATATAGATGTATAAGTAATCACACATCACATGAGCAATCACACTGGATGATTATGGACCACAACCTAATATGATTAGGCTCGAGCTAGTGGGCCTAATCACTCACATCAAGATCTATGTGTGCAATGGTGCATCTCCATGCCCTGTGATCGTCCATCTCATCCTCATCGATTCCGTCGACATCTCGACACATCTCCATGCATCACGATCATCCGTCTCAGCCTCGTGGGTCTCGCTATTGCTTCCACGCTTCTGCTACATCTCGTCATGTGATTATAGCTTAATTATAGGCATACAAGCCTGACAATAAACAAGAAATAAAATGGAGACTCGCAGGGCCCAATAATAATAATCATAAGTACACACACATCACATGGTCCGTGATTATCCATTCATATATTATATATCACATGTACACATCAATATCATATAGGACTACTCGATAATAATAATAATAATTAATAAAACTTTTAATTAATTAATAATTTCTAAAATTAGGGGACATGTAGGAAATTTTTGAATCATGAAGGGTATTTTGGTAATTTAGATAAGAGGATAGAATTAGAATTTCATAAATTCACAAGGGCAAAAGTATCTTTTTGCCTAAAAAACCTAAACCCTTCTCTTCTCCCTATTGCGTTGCTGCCGCCACCTTGTCGATGGTGGCCTTTGTGTGTGTGTGTGGGGGGGGGGGGAGGCGTTGCCCTTGCCCGCAGGTGGCGTCGCCCCTACAGGTGGGGGCCCCTATTGGCGGGCGCCCTCGCTGGCAGGCACCCCTACGGGCATCATCGCTTCTACTGGCAGTTATGCTTGCGAGGCAGTAGTGCTCGCGAGCCATGCTGCCCCGCCAAGCGAGTGCCTCTACAGGCCCTACTACCCTTATTGGCGGTTCTGCCCATGGACACAGCACCCCCAAGTGTTACCCCTTGCGGGGCAAGTGCCTGCAAGCGTCGCTGTCCCCGCGGTGCCTCTACTTGTGGGCGCAATGCCTGCAGGAAGCACCAATGAGTTTTCGACCCCTGTAGGCTATCGGTCGCCACCCGCAAGTGCCTGCACGCAGATGGCAACACTGCCATCTGTGAAGGCAGCAACCATTATTGCCCTTTCTCGCTTTTGCATCAATGATTTTGATGCCAAAAGTTTCTCCAAAACACAACAGCTCTCCCAAGTGGCATCTTCTATTGGTAGGTTTGCCTATTGTATCTTCAATAGTGGGTTGTCGTCATTAAGTCATGATCCGTCGATCAATAATGGCACTCGGCAAGGTCTGGAGTTTTCCTTGGGTAGTCATATTTGATAGATGACTTTGGGCTTTCTCATTTTGTCCCAACTAGAGCTTTAAACATGACACATGGAAGACTGGATGGATTCGGGAGTTGGCAAGTAAGTCCAATCTGTATGCTACCACTTCAATGCACTCCAAAATTTGGTAGGGTCCATAGAACCGAGGTGAAAGCTTCATGGATGCTCTGGTCTGGATTGATGTTTGCTTGTATGGCTGGAGCCGTAGGAAGACCCAATCTCCTATTGAAAATTCTCTTTCACCTTTGTGTTGATCATATTGCTATTTCATCCTTGTTTGAGCTTTTTCTTATGATGAGGGAAGCCCTTCGATGAAGTCTATTGATATATCAGTCCATATTGAGTCCGGGATGGGTAAGAGTTGCAACTTTCTAGGTCTTCCCACTGTCTTTCCTTTATATCGTTAACATACATCACATTGTGCCACAAATTTAGCAATAATATTTTTTATTCCTTCCTAATAAAAATTTTGCTTAATTCTCTTATAGGTTCTAAGGAACCCCAAGTGCCTGGCCGCAAGTTTGGAATGCATCTCTAGAAGGATAGTTTTTATGCAAGTAGAATTTGGTACAAGCACAATGCGTCCCTTATAGTGCAATTCTTTTGAGTCCCATTTATAATGAGCAACCAAGCTTGGTGCTTTCTCTAAGTTTTTTATGATCTTATTGGTCCCCGGATCTTCCTACCATTCCTTCTTAATATCCTCAACGAAGTCACTGGTTAGAAGTGAAACGACCAAAAATTCAACTTGCTCAGGTAGCCGCGAAAGCACATCTGCAATAACATTCTCTTTCTCCTTTTTGTAAGTTATTTCATAATCATATCATAGAAGATTTGTTACCTATTTTTGCTGCTTAGGGGAAGATATCTTTTGCTCCAAGAAATATTTTAGGCTTTTATGGTCGGTCTTGATTTGAAAGCATCGCTCGATCAAGTAAAGTCTCCATTTGGTCACCGCATACACAATCACGAGCATCTCCTTATCGTAAATAGTCATCGTGAGATGGGAAGGAGATAATGCCTTTAGTATAAGCAAGGGGCAGCCATCTTGCATTAGTACAACACTAATTCTGACTCCGGAGGCATCGACCTCAATAACAAAAGTCTTGCCGAAGTCGGGTAGTGCTAGTATGGGTGTTGTCGTCATTGCGGCTTTAAGTTCATTGAAGGTGGTGGTTGCTTTGTCTGACCATTGGAAAGCATCTTTTTTCAGAAAGGAAGTAAGGGGTGTACTGATCTTTCTATAGTTTTTCACGAACTTGTAGTAGTAGCCTTTTAAACCGAGAAAGCCGCGTAGCGATTTTATTTTCCTCGAGGTCAGCCAATTCTACATTACTTCAATTTTGGAGGGGTCCACCACTACACCTTCCTCTAATATGATATGCCCAAGATATTCCACCTTTTGTTGAAGAAAACTACACTTCAATTTTTTGACAAAAAGAGCATGTTCTCGCAAAATCGTCAAAACAAGTCGTAAGTGCTGAAAATGACTTTCAAGTGAAGGACTGTAAATAAGGATATCGTCGAAGAAAACCAATACAAACTCACGAAGATAATTCCAGAAAATATCATTCATAAGGCTCTACAAGGTGGAGGGAGCATTGGTGAGACCAAAGGGCATTACCAAAAATTCGTAGTGGTCATTGTGTGTTCGAAAGACAATTTTCAGTTTGTCTTCTTCGCATTCTCGTATTTGATGATACCCAGATCGAAGGTCCAGCTTTGTGAAGACTTGTGCTCCCTTTAATTCATCAAGCAATTCTTCTACTACTGGAATAGGATATTTATTCTTGATAGTTATGCCATTGAGAGATCAGTAATCAACGCACATTCGCCATGTTCCATCCTTCTTTCGTACTAGGAGCACCGGTGAAGAGTAGGGGCTACAACTTGGCCGAATAACTCCTATTTAGAGCATCTATTTTATTATCCTTTCTATTTCATCCTTCTTGAGATATAAATACTATTAGGATCAAGAGCACTAAGAGGGGGGGGGGTCAATTAGTGCAGCGAAAAACTTTCCACGTTTAAAACTGCGTTCGTACGACAAAGGTGATTTTAGTAGAAAAGCCAATTCATAAATCACTTTAACTTGAGATCAGGTAAGAAGTTGTTAAAACAAATCTATTAAGGCAGTTTGCAGTTGTGATGGAAATCAGAATGTAAGCGCAAACTGAAATACAATGTTCATACGAGAAAAGCGATTTCAGTAGAAAAGCTGATTTGTAAATCACTTTAACTTGTGATTAGGCAAGAAGCAGTTAAAACGAATCTGTTAAGGTAGTTTGCTATTGTGATGGAAATCAGAATGTAAGCGCAAACTGAAATACGATGTTCATATGAGAAAAGCGATTTACGTCTAAACACGATTAGGAAAATATTGAGCTTGGAAACACAATCGTAAAAGCATAGAAGGCAGTAAGCTATGAAGGAGGTTTGTAGTAAGGATAATAAGCTTAAAGTAAATGCAAACCAGAGAGCAGCGCGATTTAGAGTGGTTCGGTCAATCTTGACCTACATCCACATCTGGCTTCCTCCACCGATGAGGTCGCCGACGTCCACTAGAGGCCTTCCTTCAATAGGCGAAGGCCAACCACCCTTTTACAATTTCACTCCTTTTGACGGGCTTAGGAGACAACCCTTACAGAATTTTCTCTCCTCTCTTTACAACTCAGAACTTGGAAGCAAAGAGGGAGAAGAACTTTTGGCCTTTACAACAATTTTGAGCTCTAAGAATCACAGAAAAAGATCAAGATTTCGGTGTATGTCTATGCTCTTCAGTGCTGAATGGGTGGGGTATTTATAGGCCCCAACCCAGTTCAAATTTGGTGCTCAAAACTATCAATTCCCGGAATTCCGGGATCAAGCGGTTGCACCTCCTGACTAGAGCGGTTACACCGCCTGGCAGAGCTCGAAGACTGAGCCTCTGGGCGGTGCCACCTCTGTCAGGGGCGATTGCACCGCTTGCCAGAGCTCGAAGACCGAGCTCAAGCGGTTGCACCTCCTGACTGGGGCGGTTGCACCGCCTACCAAAGCTCGAAGACTGAGCTCAGGCGGTGCTACCTCCTGTCAGGGGAGGTTGCACCGCCCAGTCTCGCTCGGAGACTGAGCCCAGGCGGTGTTACCTCCTGGCTGGGGCGGTTGCACCGCCCAGTCTCCCTGGGAGACTTAGCCCATGCGGTGCTACCTCCTGGCTTGGGCGGTTGCACCTCCCACAACAATCAGGATCCGAATGGGTAGATCCATTCGGCCCAATTTGGGTTTTTCAGGGGCCCAATTGCCCCATGATTAAGCTAATGGGATCACCTCCCATTTCCAACTTAATCATTGTGCTAACTACAATAAATCCTAAGACAATTTCTGCAGCTTGCTCCGGTGCGTCAATCGCTTCTTCCGGCGAGTTTCTGGCGAACTTCCGTTGATCATCCGATGAACCCTCAGTGAAGCTCCTGCGGACTTCCGGCAAACTCCTGGACTTGCGACGATCCACTTGGCGAGTTCCGACGAGCTTCTTTTGGCAAGCTTATGGACTTCTCGGATTTGTTCCCACAGAACCTCCGACGACTGTCCGAACTTCCGTCGAACTCTCGAACTCCCAACGTGATCATTGTCTTGACTCCGGCGCAACTCCTACTGCATGTCTAACTTTCATCGTAGTTAATCCTGCACACTTATCTCAATACATAGATTAGACAACAAATGACAATTGACTTCATCATCAAAATCCGAGATTCAACAATCTCCCCCTTTTTGATGATGACAATCAATTGATAATGGAGTTAACCTTAACTCCCCCTATCTATATGTCATACTTGAGATAAGTCATTCTTGAATTCGAGACCTAAGAATTCAAGCGACATATTGATAAGTTAAATCATTTGAACTTATCAATACTCCCATCATGATTCCCATCATGATGTATCTCTCTGAAGATTATGTCAAGGCTTGACATTCATTTTCAGATTTTACATTACAAGTTTGAATGATGGTAATAGTAATAATTCATCATATTGTAAGATATCAACATGTAAAGTTGTGAAGTAAGATTTTGATATCATTACATGATGTACACATTTCAAATATTTTAGCAAGTGTTGCATTTCTTCACATGGTAAGATATCAACTCAAGGCATAATGCAAATTATAGCATCTGTTCATATATCTCTTGGTGATGCAAGCATGGCATAATCATAGCATCAGTGTTTAAGCATCAATTCATATATTTCTCCCCCTTTGTCATCAACAAAACACATGGTAGTTGTGATACCAGGAAAATAATATAAGCAAGTTATCAAGCATATAAAGGAAGGCATGATACGTAGATTGCTTTGAATACTTCTTCCCTCCTTTTTTTTGTTATAATCCTTTGTGCATGAAGGAGGAAAGCCATTTGTGATTCCAACTATTTGTGAGTTTACTTTGAGTCAAGATATGTGTTTGAAACAACTTTTTGCAAGTAAAAATACTATCATCCATATTTCAAGATGGAATTCATAAGCAGGAATCATTTCATCAAATCCATTTTAGAAAAAAAATATTTTTCATAAGAGTATATGAGAAAATTTGATTTTTAGCATTCCAACTGTTAAGCGAATCTGAAAATGAGATGAACTTTTTCATGCATTCGGACAAGACTATGCTACAGATTTTCAAATACAATCATAAAGACAAAACATTTCAATACATGTTATGTAATGGTAATCAAGTGATTTGATCATTCAATAAAGTCCAAAAAATAATTTTAACTAGTTTATCTATTCGGACACATCAACATTCTTAATTCTCTTCTTAGGAAATCAAATTGTTCTTCACTTAGAGGTTTTGTAAAAATGTCAGCTAGTTGATGTTTAGTATCAATGAACTCTATGGTTACGTCATGATTAGTAACATGATCTCGTATAAAGTGATGTCTAATATCAATATGTTTTGTTCTTGAGTGTTGTATAGGATTCTTAGTTAAGCATATTGCACTTGTGTTATCACATTTAATGGGAATATTTTTAAGATTAACTTTGTAATCTTCTAAGGTGTTTTTCATCCATACAGCAAGTGCACAGCTTGCACTTGCTGCAATATATTCAGCTTCGGTTGTTGATAGTGCAACCGAGTTTTGTTTCTTAGATGACCAGGAAACAAGGGTATGTCCTAAAAATTGACAAGATCCTGATGTGCTTTTTCTATCTAGTCTACACCTAGCAAAGTCCGCATCAGCATAAGCAATTAACTCAAAATTCTCTGATTTTGGGTACCATAATCCTAGATTTGTGGTACCATTAAGATATCTAAGTATTCTTTTAATTACTTTGAGATGAGATATCTTAGGGTTTGATTGAAATCTAGCACAAAGTCCTACACTGAACATGATGTCTGGTCTGGTTGCAGTTAGGTAAAGTAAACTTTCTATCATACCCCTATAAGTTTTTTGATTGAAGCTTTCTCCACTTTCATCAATTTCTAACTTAGTGGAGGTGCTCATAGGAGTGTTAATAGCCTTTGAGTTATTCATATTAAACTTTTTTAATAAATTCATAGCATATTTAGTTTAACTAATAAAGATGCTATTGCTTAGTTGTTTGATTTGTAAGCCTAAGAAGAATGTTAATTCTCCCATTAAGCTCATTTCAAATTCAAGACTCATAGTTTTAGCAAAAGATTCACAAAGAGATTCATTCGTAGAGCCAATGATAATATCATCAACATAAATCTGAACAATGAGAAAATTATTTTCAAAATTCTTGATGAACAATGTAGTATCAACCTTGCCTTTTGTGAAATTATTTTCGATAAGAAAAGAACTAAGTCTCTCATACCAAGCCCTTAGGGCTTGTTTTAAACCATAGAGAGCTTTAGTTAATCTAAACACATGATTAGGGAGGCTATTATTTTCAAATCCAGGAGGTTGTTCAACATAAACTTCCTCGGAAATAAAGCCATTTAGAAAAGCACTTTTAACATCCATTTGAAACAACTTAAAATTATTACTACTAGCGTAGGCAAGGAGCATCCTTATGACTTCCAATCGAGCCACAGGAGCGATGGTTTCTTCGTAATCGATACCTTCTTCTTGGTTGAAACCTTTGGCCACTAATCTAGCTTTGTTTCTAACCACGATACCATTTTCATCTTGCTTGTTTCTGAAGACCCATTTAGTACCAATAACTAAATGGTCATTTGGCCTAGGAACAAGCTTCCACACCTTATTTCTCTCAAATTGATTTAATTCATCTTGCATTGCGATAATCCATGAATCATCTTTCATGGCCTCGTCAACACATTTGGGTTCAATTTGGGAGAGAAAGGCGGCGTTCGCACAAAAATTTTTAAGAGAAGATCGTGTTTGAACCCCCTTTGACGTGTCTCATAAGATTAGCTCCTTGGGATGAGCATCTACATACTTCCAATCCTTGGGTAAGGATGTTTCGGGAGTGGATGCATCCAAGTTGCTAGTTGGAGAAGAGGTTTCATTTAAATTCAAGGAATCAAAATTAACATCATCATCAAAATCATTTTTCCTAATTTCGGAAATCTCATTGAAAACAACATGAATGGATTCTTCGATAATTAAAGTTCTTTTATTGAAGATACGAAAGGCTTTAGAAACTGAAGAATAACCAAGAAAGATTCCTTCATCGGATTTAGCATCAAATTTTTCTAAGTTATCCTTTTCATTCAAGATAAAACACTTACACCCAAAGACTTTAAAATATGAAACATTGGGTTTTTTGTTGTTCCATAACTCATAGGGAGTTTTGGTTAGTAGGGGTCTTACTAGAACTCTATTCAAAATGTAGCATGCAGTATTTACGGCTTCGGCCCAAAAATATTTGGGTAGGTTGTGTTCATTCAACATGGTTCTTGCCATTTCTTGTAAATTTTGATTTTTTTTTTTCTACTACATTTTGTTGAGGATTTCTAGGAGTAGAGAAATTATGGTTGTATCCATTGAGTTCACAAAATTCCTGGAAATCATGGTTTTGAAATTCACCACCATGATCACTTCTAATTGACGAAATCATAGAACCTTTCTCATTCTGAACAAGTTTACAAAACTTGGTAAAATATCTAAGGCATTCACTTTTCTGTTTTAAGAAGTAAGTCCATGTGTATCTGCTATAGTCATCCACAATGACGAAGGCGTATTTGCTACCTCCTATGCTTGATGTGGAGATTGGTCCGAACAAGTCCATATGGATCAATTGTAAGGGCTTAGAGGTGCTTATTTGATTCTTAGATTTGAAACTACCCTCAATTTGTTTACCTAATTGGCAAGCATCACCTACATTATCTTTGATGAACTTGATATGAGGAATTCCTCTTACAAGTTCTTTAGATGATATTTGAGTGATTAGTTTCATGCTAGCATGACCTAATCTTCTATGCCATATCCAAGCATCCTCATTCAAAACAGAAAAACACATTTCATTACACAAATCATTGATGTCAATAGTGTATACATTATTTTGTTTCAATGCAATCATAGATATGTTTTGTGTGGTTTTTCAATGATGCAAGCATTAGATTCAAATCTGACAATATATCCTTTATCACATAATTGACTAATGCTCAAGAGCTTATGTTTTAAACCATCAACTAACAAAACATCTTCAATAAAGAAGTTGATTTGTTACCTATGGTTCCTTTGCCAATGATTTTACCCTTGTTGTTGTCTCCGAAGGTGACATAGCCTTCGTCTATGCTAGTGAGCTTAGAGAATTGAGATGGATCTCCGGTCACATGCCTTGAGCATCTACTATCAAGGTACTATCTCTTGCTCCTAGCTTGCGATGGTTTAGTTTTCTACAAGAAAGGATGATTTTTAGGTACCCATTTGCTTTTGGGTGCCTCACAAATAGATCTACATTGTCTATCATATTGCATAGAATTTATCATGGTTCCTTTAGGAACCCAGATCAATTTGTTTGGACTAATTTTCTTGAATGGACAATAATGCGTCTTGTGTCCAAATTTGCAACAAAAGGTGCATTTGTTTTAATGTCGAACATGTAAGATGGGGCCTTTTATGAAGGTGGTTAGATTTTGGTGATGACTTCTCACAAATCCAATTCCACTTCTTTTGGGAACGTGACCCTTGTTTGCAAGGATTATGTTTAATGACTTGCTACCAACCTCAAATTTCTTCAAGGTATCCTTAAGTAGTAAGTTTTCCTTTTGGAGAGTTTCTAGATCATGGCATTTTATGCATGAGCTTAAACTATCATGATGTTCAGCTTTTAACTTATCGAAATTACAAATAAGACTATCATGCTCCTTTTTTATCAATTTATATTTTCTACTAATTGTCTTACATTCATCAAATAATTCATGGAAAGCATTTAATAATTCATGATAAGGTAAATCTGTATCAATTAAATTTGGTACCTCATCTCCGATGGCCATTAAGGCGTAATGAGCAACTTGCTCGGTGTTGGACTCCTCTTCATCGGATGCGCTCGAATCATCCCATGTTGCTTTGAGCGCCTTCTTCTTTGATGTTCTCTTCTTGGCTTAGGGACAATCACTCTTGTAGTGTCCCGGCTTTTTGCACTTATAGCAAATAACTTGGTCCTTTTTGGGTTCAAGTTTATTTTTTGTGTCATTCTTAAACTTGTTTCTTTTAAAGATTTTTTTAAATTTTCTTGTTAGAAGTGCCAAGTCATCATCACAGTCCTCATCACTTGAGTTTTCTCTCAAGTGGCCTTCTGAAGTTTTAAGTGTCATATCCTTCCTGTTCTTTGGAAGGATGTCTTCTTGCTCCTCATGAGCTTTACAAGTCATCTCGTAGGTCATTAATGACCCGATTAGTTCTTCAAGAGGGAAGTTGCGTAGATCTTTTGCCTCTTGAATAGCAGTGACTTTAGGATCCCAACTCTTAGGAAGGGATCTTAGAATCTTATTTACGAGCTCAAAATCCGAAAAACTTTTTCCGAGTCCTTTTAAACCGTTGACGACATCCGTGAAATGGGTAAACATGTCGCCAATGGTTTCACTTGGTTTCATCCGGAAAAGTTCGAAAGAATGTAACAGAAGATTGATTTTTGACTCTTTCACTCTACTTGTGCCTTCGTGAGTCACTTCGAGTGTGTGCCAAATATCAAATGCGGTTTCACAAGTTGAAACACGGTTAAACTCGTTTTTATCAAGTGCACAAAATAAGGCATTCATAGCCTTTGCATTAAGAGCAAAAGCCTTCTTCTCCAATTCATTCCAATCGATCATTGGAAGAGAAGACATCGAAAATTCGTTTTCGACAAGATTCCAAAGTTCAAAATCCATTGAAATAAGAAACATCCTCATTCGGGTCTTCCAATAGGTGTAGTCCGTCCCACTGAACATGGGTGGACGTGTAATAGAATGGCCCTCTTGGTTTCCGGCGTATGCCATCTCTCTTGGGTTTTAATCCGTTAGAGAGTTAACCTGGCTCTGATACCAATTGTTAGGATCAAGAGCACTAAAAGGGGGGGAGGGGGGTGAATTAGTGCAGCAGAAAACTTTCTACGATTAAAACGAAACTGCGTTCGAACGATAAAAATGATTTTTGTTTGAAAGTCGATTCTAAGATTACTTTAACTTAAGATCAAGCAAGATGATGTTAAGGTCAATCTATGAAGGCAGTTTGCAGTTATGATGAAAATCGGAATATAAGTGCAAACTGAAATACGATGTTCGTACGAAGAAACTGATTTACGTCTAAATGCTGATTCGTAAATCACTTGATTAGGCGAGATGCTGTTTAAGCAAGGGTATAAAGGCAGTTTGCAGTTATGGTAAAAATCAAAACGTAAACGTAATCTGAAATATGATGATCGTACGAAAAAGCAGATTTACGTCTAAACGCTGATTCAGAAAGTGCAAAGCTTGAAACCCGATTGTATATGCGCAGAAAGCAATAAGCTTCAGAGGAGGTTTGCAGTAAAGATAATATGCTAAAAGTAAATGCAAACCAAGATTTAGAGTGGTTCGGTCAATCTTGACCTACTCCACTTTTGGCTTCCTCTACCGACGAGGTCACCGACGTCTACTAGAGGCCTTCCTTCAATAGACGAAGGCCAATCACCCTTTTACAGTTTCACTCCTTTTGACGGGCTTAGGAGACAACTCTTACAAAATTTTCTCTCCTCTCTTTACAACTCAGAACTTGGAAGAAAAGAGGGAGAAGAACTTTTGGCCTTTACAACAATTTTGAGCTCTAAGAATCACAGAAAAAGATCAAGATTTCGGTGTATATCTGTGCTCTTTCAGTGCTGAATGGGTGGGGTATTTATAGGCCCCAACCCAGTTCAAATTTGGAGCTCAAAACTATCAATTCCCGGAATTCTGGGATCAGGCGGTTGCACCTCCTGACTGGAGCGGTTGCACCGCCTGGCAGAGCTCGAAGACTGAGCCTCTGGGCGGTGCCACCTCTGTCAGGGGCGGTTGCACCGCCTGCCAGAGCTCGAAGACCGAGCTCAGGCGGTTGCACCTCCTGACTAGGGCGGTTGCACCGCCTGCCAAAGCTCGAAGACCGAGCTCAGGCGGTGCTACCTCCTTTCAGGGGAGGTTGCACCGCCCAGTCTCGCTCGGAGACTGAGCCCAAGCAATGCTACCTCCTGGCTGGGGCGGTTGCACCGCCCAGTCTCCTTAGGAGACTTAGCCCAAGCGGTGCTACCTCCTGGCTTGGGCGGTTGCACCTCCCACAGCAATCAGGGTCCGAATGGGTAGATCCATTCGACCCAATTTGGGTTTTTCAGGAGCTCAATTGCCCCAAGATTAAGCTAATGGGATCACCTCCCATTTCCAAATTAATCATTGTGCTAACTATGATAAATTCTAAGACAATTTCTGCAGCTTGCTCCGGTGCGTCAATCGCTTCTTCCGGCGAGTTTCCGGCGAACTTCCGTCGATCATCTGATGAACCCTCGGTGATGCTCCTGCGGACTTCCGGCAAACTCCTGGACTTGCGATGATCCACTTGGCGAGTTCCGACGAGCTTCTTTTGGCAAGCTTATGGACTTCTCGGATTTGTTCCCGTAGAACCTCCGACGACTGTCCGAACTTCCGTCGAACTCTCGAACTCCCAACGTGATCATTGTCTTGACTCCGGCGCAACTCTTGCTGCATGTCTAACTTTCATCCTAGTTAATCCTGCACACTTATCTCAACACATAGATTAGACAACAAATGACAATTGACTTCATCATCAAAATCCGAGATTCAACAATTGAGTCTTGCCCTATCCTCATATCATTTAAATTAAAATTTTCTTCTAATAACTTTTATTGTTTCACAGCCAGTCTAACCATAAAACTTGTAGATTTTTTATTAAGTGCATCAGCTACAACAATGGTTTTACCTCGGGTGATAATAAATAGAACAATCATAATCCTCTAGAAGTTCTATCTATCTCCGTTGCCTCGTGCTTAACTACAGTAATCTTTTTTATCATTCTTCACTAGTGCTCAGCCTTTCCTTCCAATATAAAGGAAGCAAGAGAAACCTTCTGATCATCAAGGCAATTTAAGATGTCAAATATTTTCTCTATCCACATCATGTATCGTTCTGTTATCATTAGATCAGGCTTACCACTAAAATGATGAGGAATAAGCACCTTAAATTATACCATTCCTAGTCCATTCTAATTTGATGTCCCCGATTAATACTTTCATCTCACTGAATTACTCAAAATAAGATTAAGCAAGAGGACCAAATGTCCTCAACATCATAGATTCCTAAAAATCATCAAAGTAATTTTTCACCGATCACTATAGTTTACTAGACCTCAATATATTTTGCACATCAAACATATCAAATATCTTAGTAATCCTCAAATCATGCTTTGATACCATATTTGTCATGCCACCCCGAATTGGTAATATTATAATTCAACAAGACATTCTAGGATCTAATCACACATTTGAGGATACTGAGAAAACATTCAAGTCATTTACATCTATAATTCTATAATTTACAAAACCTGTGCAAGTTAAAATCATGTACCACATTACTCGATGAATCGTAAAATCTAAAGCCAATTCATAAATTCATAAGTGTGGTATTCTATATAATCACAAAAACCAATGTTTACCAAATGTTCATATCATTACACAAATTTACTTAACACTCCAAAATCCTAAACATGAGAGGTTCTTTAAATTTTACATAACTCATATCATCCACTAAAGGTTTGCCCAAAGTCTTCTAAATTTTCATTATCATAGCTCAACTTAAACATTCCAGCAAGCGATAAGCTATCCTGAAACATTTATATAGCAACGAGGTGAGCAAATAGAGCTCAGTAAGTGAATAATATATCAATGGTGAAAAAGGATAGTTTCAAAGCAAATAAGGTGCCAAATACAACGCAGGGATACAAGAGTTCATAGATAGCCGCTCAACGAATGCAGAATTTTAAAGTCATTTCATTCAAAGCATGTTTTGTTTATAACAATGGAGTAAAGACTAATTGGAGCAAATCATTGATGTAATGAAATGTTACAGAGTATTTCAAAAGCATATGAAGCATTTTGAAGTATATTAATGGAATAGGAAGCATTTCGGAGCATATCAATGGCATATGAAATGTTACGGAGCAGATCAATGGCATATGAAGCATTTCGGAGCATATCAAAGGCATATGAAATGTTTCGGAGCATATCAATGGCATATGAAGCATTTCAGAGCATATCAAGAATGTATGAAATGTTTCGAAGCATATCAATAACAAATGAAAATTTTTGGAATATATCAATGTTGGATGAAATGCTTTAGAATATATCAATGGCATATGAAGCATTTCATAGCATATCAATGGTGGATGAAATATTTTGGAATACATCAATAGCAGATGAAATGCTTGGGAATATATCAATGGCATATGAAGCATTTCGGAGCATATCAAAGAACAAATATGAAACAGAAGCTCAAATGTCGCATTTGATGTTGCACACATTTCATTCTTATCCAAAGCACATATAGAAACACATAAGTAATGCTCTAGATATCATATCAAACACATAGAGGGTGATGTGGGATCCTAAACATAATCTAGAGCATCACGGGCTCTAAGCACAAACCCTTTATCATTTCTTGCAAAGGTCTAGATAATCCATTTACCATTTCAAGCAAAGATCCAAATAATCCTTTTACTATTTATAGTAATAGTCTAATTAATCCCATAAACACCAAAGTATAAAAGGGCATTATGAATAATAAAGTTGGCACATATCGAAAACACATGCGGAATAATGGAATGCATATGACTATATGAAACATTGCGATACAAACATGAACTTTACATAATAGATTCAGGTATGAAAATAATTGAAGGACAAAAGTATACAAGATTTCAAAGCAATAATGTAAAGCTCAACTGAAGTAAGTATTTTAGCTGAAATCAATTTCCAATGAGATGAAACAAGAATAGGTGAAATCGACCAAAGCTCGATTCTGACAGAATTTGAGAGGCATATTTCATGAATTATTTAGATGACTAATTAAGCTCTAATTTGCATAAATTAATTTTATTCGAAAGATGTATCAATCTAGATTTCGATAACTCAAGTTTTGTATGAATCGGAGTTCCTAGCAAGGAGTTATAAACAATTTAGTAACCAAAGGTCATAGAACATTATCTCTGTTTTGCATAATTCATAGAGTTGATTTGAATAGATGATTCAATAGGCACTTGTGCTCCAAATCATTCAAATAAGACATATACAGAAAAGTTTATAACTCTAGTTTCCAGTAAATTATGTTTCACATAAATTAGAGTTTTCAATAGAGAGTTATAAGGAAGAAAGTTTTGAAAGGTCAAAACTGATAGTCTTTGTTTTACAGATTTCATAGGGTAAGTTGAAATAACAGTTTGGACAAGTAAAGAGACTTTAAATTTATCAAACTTAATATCAATAGAAAGAGCTACGAGTCTTTATTTGGATAAATTTGATTTTGCCTAAATAAAAAATCGATGTAGTATGTTATGGCTAGAATAATATAGAAAGGTCAAATCATCAAAAATTCTAGATTCACAGTTTTGTTCCCAAACGAAAGAAATATCATGTATGAAGCCAAAGTTTTCCAAACTTTTTAGGATTAAGATGAAATCAGATATCAAGATTTCTTTAGGAAGGAGTTAGAACACTTGCCTTAGAAAAGTTTAGGTCTCAAAGGTGTGGAATTGATGCAAAATCTCAAGCCAAAACAAGCTTCTTCTCCTTCTACTTCCATTCCTCTTCGCGTCTCCTCTCAAACCCATGTTGGCTATAGGCTCTTAAGTTTTCCTCCTTTAATTTCTTCTCTAATGCATTAGATTTGACTAATATATGGATTGCAAGATGGCAAGTATGCATGAAAGGGCTTAGGTGTCATCCATAGAACAAACTTAGGTGGCACCATTAGGTTAGCTAATGACACATATCAACCTTTTTTTTTTTTTTAAACCTAATATGAATCTTTCACAAATCTTATTATATTTCTAATAATTACACTGAGATCCCTACATTATAAATAGGCCCTTATAAATTTTTTAAAAATGAGGGATGTTACAGGTCACCGAGGCTAGGAGCGAAAGGGAAGACGGCCGCGGGGGCTACGGTGGGACGGGACGCTGGTAGCGTTGTCTTCGGTGAAGGCTTGGAAGGATGACTACGGTGGAAGGTGGGATGAGGCACCCTTTTCTCACTCGAGTGAGATGGGGGCATGAGCGGCTATAGCGCAATGAAGGGGGCAGGGGCATTGGCCGGGAAATAGCGGCAGTGGTGCTCGCTGGCTGGAAAGTAGTGGCGGCGATAGGGCTGGCCAGAAGTAGGGGCCCTTTCGACTAGCGACGGTGGTGGTAGAGAGGGGATTTGGGGTTCTCAATCATACGTGACTGCTGGCCTTTTCTTTCTTTCTTTCCTTCTTTCTTTTTTTTTTTTTTTTCTTGAGATGATGATAACTGCAGCGAGAATGCCGAGGATCGCTGCTCTAATACCAAATGATAAGACCCTAGGGTTTTATCATAGAAGAAAAGAGAGAAAATGGGATGATCACTTCGAGGGGATTAGCCTCCTTAATTACTTCGAGGGGATCGACCTCCTAGGGTTTGTCAAAAAGACTTAATAATATTTCATTATATGTCAAAAAGAAACAATTACATCACTATTTATAGAGTTCCACCTAGAGTCCACTAAGAATTGGACTCTTAGTAATAAATAAATATTAAATAAACCTCTACCCGACTCCTACTAAACTAAATAGACTCAATAAATATTATTCAAAAGCTTAGAAAATAAAGGGATCCTAACATTCTCATCCTCTAAGCATCTTGGTTGAGCCATTCTTCTTATATTCTGGAGAAAAAAATCGCAGCTGTCACGATACGGGGCTACCATGCCGTAACCTCCCCTTTTATCTCTAGCTTGAGTCCTTCAAACCTGGTTTGGTACTCTTGAATCATAGAGGTTTGTTGAATCTTTGTAAGTTGGCCATCGATATTTTCATACTCCGTAGGTCCGAAACGATTCAGTAGTACGTTCTTAAATTGATTCCACGTTGGAGACCCATGATTGTATTCTAGCCAATTGTACCATTGAATAGCATCTCCTTCAAGATGGATGACAGTAATTTTCATCATAGCATCATCCGACGTTCGGTAGTAGCTAAAGTAATGTTTGACGCGCAAAATCCACCTCGCCGAGTCTCCTTCTTCCCATCGTGGGAAGTCCACCCTCATGCATGGCTGAAGCATGTCTGAGGGCTCTCTCCTTCTATGGAGGCCTCACTGAACTCTCTCTTTGCAGAAATTTGTTTGGACTTGGCGGTTGTCTAATTCTGAATTCTGCAAACAAAGCGCGCAATTTGTCCTCCAAGCACGATTCAAGCCGCGATTCAATCCGAGATTCCCATGTTTCAAATTTGGCATCAATTGGATCTTGAGAAGCCATAGCATATTCCTGTAAATCAGAGATATCCCTATCTTTTTTCTATTGATGGGTTAATGGCATGGGGTGGTGGAAGGTTCGAAAAAATTGAGGATCACGGAAAGGTACTATAGCAATTTTTTATGTCTAAAGTGTAGCAGTTTGGATATAAAAGGTCAATGGTTTATATTGAGAACCTTTTGATGAAACCAAAGTAAAATCTTCTAATAGGAAGTTTTAATACTGTTGTAAAAATTTCGTAGAGATTTGCATAGAAAAAACGCAGTAGCAAGATCAAACAAACTGTGCTATGCGATTGGAATTCTGCAATGCATCTAGCATTTTGGACATAAAAGATCAGTGGTTTATATTGAGAATTTTTTAAAAAATCTAAAGAAAAATCTACTGTTAGGAAGTGTCAAAGCTATCATAAAAAATTTATATTGATTTGTATAGAAAAAATACAGTAGCAAGATCATACAAATTGTGCTATGTAGTTGGAATTTTGTAGTGAATCTAGTAGTTTGGACGTAAAATATCAGTAGTTTATATTAGAAATTTTTTGATGAAACCAAAGATAAATCTACTATTAGGAAGTCTCAAAGCTGTCATAAAAATTTTATAGAGATTTGGAAAGAAAAAAATGCAGTAGCAAGATCAAATAAACTATGCTATGCGGTTGGAATTCTGCAGTCCATCTTTCATCGTAGAGATAAAAACTTTGCGACAAAAATTTTATGCATCAATATAGGAACATTTTTTTTGGATTTTTGAATAAGGATAACTAAATTGCAGTAGTAGTAAGGTAGGAAACCAAAACCTATTGCAATTCATGGGGAGAACAAAGGATGATCCACGATGGTGGAGATGACGGTGGAATTCAGAGACGATCTTTTAAGGAATTGTGGGAATTGCTTTGGGCAGCTGTTAAGGGCTAATGGATGGCTGTGGAAGGGCAACGGGATGCCATGAACGCTGCTCTAATACCAAGTATTAGAACCCTTGCAGATTCTAAGCTTGGGATTGATCTCTTTAGGGTATCGGCCTCCTTGAAACTCTATAGGGGTTCCTTCCTCCAAGTTGCTGTTCAAAGGCTACTAAAAAGATTCATCCATTGCTTGTCAAAAGACGATGAATACATGATTATTTATAGGTCTTCTAAACTCCAACTCCTAATATGACTCCTACTCAAGACTCTTACTTCTAACAACTCCTAAGAAGACTCCTACTCTAAGAAGCAACCTCCCAACTAACCCTAACCCTAGCCAACCTCTTTACCTCTTTAATAGGGGTCAGCTTGGTAGATTTTATATGAATACCCCTTTCAATAAAATTCAATTAGGTCTCTCCTAGCTAAAGTTCTAACAGCAAACTAGTAACTTTTTCCTTCTTCTTCAAGTATTCAAGCTAGCTAACAAGCTAGCAAACTCCTATTAAATGTGCAAGATAGTACATTTTTCTTTTTTGAGAAGTGTAATTTTTTTGCTTCCTTTATAAAGCATAATCTAGCAAAATTTTACATCATTTTACAACATACAAGTTAGCAAGTTGACAAGTGTTACTTCACTTTAAAGTACGAAGATTAGTAAGTTTTTGAAAAAGAATCCAAGATAGCAAGATAGCAAGATTTGAAAAAGAATCAAATAGAAGGGAATAATACATTGTTGTAATTTTTTTCCCTTTTAGCAAATAACAAAAAGAGACATGGGAGTTCAAAAAAAAGATATTGATTTATAGAAAAATCTCATGTGTCAAATATCGAGAAATCAATATCATGATTTGGATAAAGAAAATAAATCTTAACCTATAAAGTGTTCTTGTAAGAAATGTCAAGTCATCACATGGAAGATATCATGGAAAATTTGGTCATGAGATATACTTCATGAATAAAAGAAATTATATATCATATCATGAAAGATAATATCAAATATCATGGGAATACCAAAAGACATGATTCATATAGCAAATTTTCTCTTAAACAAAATGCAAGAATCATATGAAAATACAGAGTAAGAAATCTTGGTTCATTAAAGAAAATCTCAAGTTAAGAAATCAAGAGAAGGTTCATGATTCAATTGGAAAAATCTCATTTAGATTCAAATCATCAAAATAATAAGAGATTCAAAATGACATTAATTGATTTATCAATCACTTGAGATACTAGCAATTTTCTTTCTCCCCTTTGTCATTATAAATAAGAAAGAAGAAGAGGGGAATAATACATAACAAAACTCAAATCATAAATTATCAAGATGTCAAGTAGCACATCATGGTTTACTAGAATAAGTTTCCTTTTTAGTGAATAGCAAAAAGAATCGTAGGAGAACAAGATATCAATTCATGCATATAAAATCTTCAATCATAAAAAACTTTCAAGTTGTAATCATAAGAATAATCATGATTTCTTTGGATAATTTTCCTCTTTAGACAATAAGATCATACGAGAACAAAATGAATCATATAAAATACATCTCGTGTTGTAAACATGAATAAATCAAGTGTTTGGTTGAATATAAAAATAAATTTTCAAATCCAAAATGATCATCAAAATCACTTTTTGGATAATGTAATGAAAGCAACATAGATAGATTAAAAATAGCTCAAGTTTTTTTTTTTTTAATTAGTGATTGATTTCATGCAAGCATGCATTTGTCTTTTATATCAAATCAAAAATATACATCATGTTTAAAACTTGAAAGTGCAAGATTTATCACAAAAATTATCAAGATCAATAAATCACAAAAATCATCATCTATAACTTCAAAATCTCATGCATAGAATAAAGTCATCAAGCATTGTACCAAAACTTTCATTACATCATTACATCATTATGTCATTAAAATAACAAGCATGATTTCATTGAGCATTTTCAATCAGTCGGAAATCATCAATTTACATATACATTATTTTTTCTTAAAAACATACATAGGATTAATCAACTTGTTAGGCGGTGGTACCACCTAGGTTGTTCTGGGTAGTGGTACCACCCAGGTTGGGCAGTGGTACCACTCCTGTCATGCGGTGGTACCACCCAGTGGTAGATCCTACGGCGGTAGAATCGCCCAAGAATGACGGTGGTACCACCAGTACCCAGGAAACTTAAGATGAGACCTTTTTAGGCTCCGAGTTTGAATCAACTTGAAGCCTATAAATATCCCTGGTTAACTTACACAAGCACAAAGAATTTAAAAAGGGAAAAATGCTATTGTAATCTCTTGTGAGAATCCTCCTCTTCTAGTCTAAGTATTACAATAGTTTGGGAGAGGAGTGAGTACTTATAAAAGTTGTCTCCAAAACATGTGAAAAGGAGAAGAGGGGTGTAAGAAGGAGGTTGATCTTCGCCTATTAAAGGAAGATCGATAGTAGATGCCGGTGGCCTCGACGAAAGAGGAATCAGCAAAGTGGATGTAGGTCATGATGACCGAACCACTATAAAACCTAGTTTGCATTTTTATTTGAGCAATTTATCTTTACTGCAAACTTTACTTGCTTACTACTTTCAATACATTTACGAACATGTTTCATGTTAAGATCTTTACGAAATGGTTTTCGTCGGAATCGATTTTAACGTACGAAGATTTTCGAACCGACTTAATTTTTACCACTGCACTAATTCCCCCCCCCCCCCCCTCCTCCTCTTAGTGCCAACTCATTCATAATATTACCTTCCTATACACATAAGGCTCATCTTTATTCTTAACAAAGTCATAAGATCTGATTGCCTCATCAAATCTTATGTTCTAACTTCGAGAAACTTGCTTTAGTCCATAAATGGATCTAAGCAACCTGCACACCTTATCTAGGTAGTCATTAGACATGAATCCCTCAGGTTGTATCAAATACACCCCTCCTCGAGGTTCCTATTGAGGAATGCAATTTTCATATCCATCTACCAGATCTCATAATCATAGTGTGCTGCAACATATTTACTTTTCTTTGCGATGTGCAAGATAGCATTTCTTTGTAATGTTCAAGATAGCAAGTTCTACATCATGCTAGCTAGCAAATTAGAGATGTTCAAGAACACAACTTTTGCTTCTTGAAATATGCAAGTTGCAAGCTAGCAAATTTTTGCTTCCTTTGCAATGTTTGAGCTAGCAATTTTGCTTCCATTTTAAAGTGCAAGTTAGCATGTTTTGTATATTGAGATAGGCACGATTGCACTTTTGGTATGCAAATTTATAGTATGCAAGATATCAACTTTTACACATAAAAAGTTAGCAAAAAGATGTGCAAGATGGACTATTTTGCCTCTTTTTGAAATGTGTAACTTGGTACATATTGCTTCTTTTGAGATTTGCAAGATAGCACTTTTGCTTCTTCTTGAAGTATACAAGCTAGCTAGCAAAATTTGCTCCCCTTATGTCATTTTCAAATAGAAGGGAATAACAATACAATCATGTAATTCATTTCCCTTTACTATAATCTTCAAATCATGACAAGGGTAAATAACAAAGATGAAAAATGAATGTCAAAAGACATATCATTTTGATAAATTTCTTCTTTTGTAAATAGAAAGCATGATCGGAAACAATCTTGATTCAAAGAGAAAACTCAAGTTATAAATTATCAAGATGTCAAGTAGTATATAATGGTTTACAAGAACAAGTTTCTTGTTAGTTAATAGCAAAAAGAATTGTAGGAGAACAAAATCTCAATTCATACATATAAAATCTTATGATTCACATAGAAGATCTCCTCTTTTATAAAACGAGAGAATCACGATGAAGAATCTTGATTTACATAAAGTTTCAAAACATAATTATCAAGATCATGAATACTAAAAGACCATGAAACATTTTGACAAATCTCCTTTTAAATGGAAAACAATCTTGATTCATTCAATAGAAAATTCAAATTATAATTGCGAGAAATCAAGATCATGATTTCAATAAAACCCATTAAATTCAAATCATTTTCATAATCCACGAGATTCATAAAAATGATACAAATGGATTCATCAAAATCAATAAGATAGAGAAAAATAATTTTCAAGAAAAATGTTCTTCTCTTTTAGTTGTTTCAATTCATGTGATTTATTTCATTCAAGCATGCCCTTTTTATTTATGTCAAATAAAAACATGTATTATGTTTAAAGTCGAAAGTGCGAGATTTATTACGAAAAGGATCAATAAAGCACTTTCATTATGGTAAAAATTGATAATCCATAAATCACAAGATTCATCATGCATAATTTCGAAAATCTCATGCATAGAACAAAATCATCAATCATGATATCAAAACATTTATCATTTAAAGCATTCATGATACACATCATATGCAATATATCACATACATTATTATAATAAAAAGCATAAGTATTGCATGCATCATTCCGAATCATAAATATTTCAAATCATGATGGTATTAATTTATCAAATTGCATCCTACCATGCTTGATCATAACTTTTCATTTGTATGCATAATTTTATATCACCACATAAGGAATATCAAGAAGAAAATAATTGGGTGATGAGATAAATATTTCATGAATACAAGAAATTGCATAAAAATCATGTAATGAAAGATTAGAACATGTGAATACCAAAAGAAAATCTTAGGAGATCGATTAATGAAAAAATCTTGTTCATAATAAATCTTAATTTGTAAATATCATGGAATCAAGATCATGATTTTGGATAAAACTCATTCAAATTCAAATCATCCAAATCATCAAAATCTCAACATTTCTTTCAAGAGATTCAAAATGGCATAAATAATTTTATTGGTCTCTTAGGTAGAAATCAATAAGATAGAGAAAAAGAAAATTTTTAATAAAAAATTCTTTCCTCCTTTTGTTTCAACTTATTGATTGATTCCATACATGCATGTCCTTTTCTTTCAAATCCATGCATCATCGTTTAAAATGGAAAGATCAAAAATCATCAAGATAAAAAAAAGTACAACACATAATTCAAAAAAAATAATTTCAACTCATTACTTCAAGTCAAACATGATTTCATTTAATCAAAATCGAATAACTTCAAGACCAATAAATCATCATGTATAATAATCATCAAGTATGATACAAACTTTTCAAAACATTTATCATGATAAGGCATATAAGCCAAAGAAACTATTAAACATAAAGCATATTCATCAATGATGGTTTCATTGGGCATAAGGTATTTTCAACCAAAATCATTTTGTTATTTGTTGTAGTCATGCATTTTTCTTTTTAGATTAATCTATCATTTTATGCTTAGTTTCCATACAAAAGCCATGCATCATCATTAAGCATGATGTTAAATTTCTTAATATTTTCATTAAGACATCAAGCATGGCTTCAATCAAAATCGAAAATCATCAAGATACACATTTTTTCTTCTTAAGAAAAACATACATATGATCATTAGATTTAAATCTAACATTTTATTCCATTAACATAAAACATACAATTTTCAAGAAAAATGATTATTCAAAAAAAATAAAATATATCATCGAAAACATCAAGTAATTTTAAAATAAATTAACGGGGTTTCAATTACCTCATCATTGAATGTCGTTGAGGCGTAGTTTGCCACCTCGCCTTTCTTGATTTTCTTCCCATCTTCGGAGGAGCTCGATTCATCCTAATTCTTGTTCCTTTTCTTGCATTCAAAGTAAGTAGTTTCGTTCTTTTTGCTTTTTAATTTTTGTTTCATTTGTAGTTTAAGTTCACCATCACTTGAGCTTATGCTTGAGTGGTCTTCAAATGTTCTATGTCCTAAATCCTTCTTGTCCTTTGGAAGGTGGTTCTCAAGTTCTTCACGTGCATTGCATGTTATTTAGTAGGTCATTAGAGACCCAATAAGTTCTTCGAGAGGAAATGTTTTAAGGTCCTTGGCCTCTTGAATGATTGTAACTTTTGGATCCCAACTCTTTGGAAGGGTTCTTAAATTTTAGTTACTAGTTCAAAGTTAGAAAAATCTTTACCAAGAGCTTTAAGTCCATTGATGTCATCTGTGAAATAGGTGTACATGTCTGCGATGGACTCACTTGGTTTCATCCGAAAAAGTTCATAAGAATGCACAAGAATATTGATTTTGGACTCTTTCACTCGGCTAGTGCCTTCATGAGTGACCTCAAGAGTTCTCCAAATATCAAAAGCCGAATCACAATTCGAAACGTGATTAAATTCATTTTTGTCAAGTGCACAATATAAGGCATTCATAGCCTTTGCATTTAGAGAAAACATCTTCTTCTCTAAATCATTCCAATGGTTCATTGGAAGAGAAGACATTTCAAATCCATTTTCGACTATGTCTCATAAATTCAAATTCAAAGAAAGTAAGAAAACTCTCATTCGAGTTTTCCAATAAATGTAGTTTGTCCCATTGAAAAAGGGAGGACGAATGAGAGAGTGCCCCTCTTGAAGGTCGTAAAAAGCTATTTCCCTTGGGTGTTAAACCAACTGAGATATAACGAGCCTCTGATACCAATTGTTAGGATCGAAGCGGCACTAAGAGAGGGAGGGGGTGAATTAGTGTAGTGGATTGAAACTCGTAAGTTTGAAAACGTTTCGTAAATGCATAGAGATTTTGATTCGACAATGAATGACTTAGTGAAAGTAGCTCGAGTAAAGTGAGAAGATAAAAACTAAAAGCTTGCTGCTATGTAAATAATGGTTTAAGAAAGGTAAACACTCACACATTCAAGTAACACACCAATTTAAAGTGGTTCAGTCAAAATGACCTACATCCACTTGCAAAGCCTTCTTCGATGAGGCTCCCAACTTCTACTAGTAAATCACTTTGAAGGGGAAGGACAAATACCCCTCTTACAACCTTTTATAAGTGGTTCACACTCTTACAGATTTTTAAAGAGAAAGAGAGAGGTGAACACTTAAGCTATTGAAAACAAGACTTGCTAAAGACTTTGCTAGGGCTTTATCTCAATCTCTAACTTCTCAAAGGTTATTGTCTCTATTGAGAATTGAGGGGTATTTATAGGCCTCAAGAGGATTCAAATTTGGGCTCCAAATTTGAATTTCTTTTGAGTTTCCCGGTGCTGGCGTTGCCACCGCCTGTCAATGGCGATGCCATCGCTTGTTAGTGTCTAACAATGACAGTGTACTGGGGTTGCCACCGCCCAGTCCGGCGGTGCCACTACCGGACCTCTCGTGTGCTAGGCAGTGCCACCGCCCAGCCCAGTGGTACCACCACTTGCTCCTTTAGGCTCTGGGTGGTGCCACCGCCTAGTCCGACGATACCACCACCTGATCCTTCGGGCTCTAGGTGGTGCCACCACCTAGTCGGGTGGTGCCACCGCTTAGTCTGGCGGTGCCACCGCCTAGACTATTTCAACTCACTAGTTGGGCTCCAAACTTGGGCCCAATTGGCCCCTAACTAAATTATAGAATTAACCCTTAATCCTAACCCTAATTACATGTAAACTATGAAATTAAGACATGGTCCTAAGCAAGTTTTTAACTGGCAACGTCGAGTTTTCTTCCGGCGAGCTTTTCGGTGAACTTCTGGCGGACTTCCGATACACCCTCGGATTTCTTCCGGTGGACTCGTAGTAGGCTCCCAGTCTTGTGGCGAGTTCAGCAAGTCTTTGGCAAGTAGCCGAACCTTCTCGATGATTTCCGTGAACCTCCGACGATATCTTCGACGGACTTCCGAAAACTTCGGCAAGTCCTCGATTTCTTCTTGGTTGGTTCTGGCACCACTCACGATGAATCTTCGGACTCTCGGCGGACTCTCGAACACCCATCAAACTTGACTTTGGTATTGTGTTTTGATGATGAAACCAATTGATAATTGTGTTTATGTTTTAATTTGTGTTTTGAGTGACGCATGATGCTTCGATCAGGATGAGACAATTAAAGTAGGAAAAATCATGTTGTGCCAGAGAAACATGTCAGAAGATTGGACGTCGGGCCGATGGATCGGTCGACGTATCGACAAAAGGCTTCGGGCTGTGGACTTAGGCATCAGGCCAAGAAGAACAGGTATTACGCTAAGGATATCGGAGTTGCGGAGTCAACTAGCCGATTGGGCAATAGGCCACAGGAGAGGACGATGCGCCGAAGAATCGGACGAAGCGTCGAGGGACCAATGACATGCCGGACAACTTATTTAATTTCTTAGGATTAATTATCTCGATCGAAGTTTTGTTTTAATTGTGCAGGATTAACTATGATAATGATGAAGGCATAAAGTGAAATAAAGTGTCAGAGTCAAGCGCGAAGGATTCGTTGCGAGTTTGAGAGTTCGACGGAAGTCCGAAGGTTCGTCGGGAACTCTACCGGAACTAGCCGAGAATGAGTTGGGAGCTTACCGAAGGGTTTTTCAGAAGCTCGTCGGAAGGTTCATTGGAAGTTCGCGGAGTTCACCGAGAAAGATCGGAGCTTGCCGAAGAAGCTCGTTGGAACTCGCTAAGATCAAATCGTGAAGTCTAGGAGCTTACCGGGAGTCCGCAGAATGGTTTCCGAGAGTTCATCGGAAGACCGCCGGAAGTTTGCCGGAAGCTCGCCAGAAGAAGTCTTGACTTACGAACTTTGTAATAGCTTAGAAAATGTCTTTAAATTCATAATTAGCACATTAATTAGGGTTAGGATTATGTCTTAATCCTATAACCCAAGTAGGGGTCAATTGGGCCCAAGTTCGGACTGGTTTGGGCCAAGTTTGGAGCCCAACCAGTGAGCTGAAATAGTGTAGGCGGTGGCACCGCCAGGGTCAGTGGTGGCACCGTCCAGAAGAGGATCTCCCAGCAAAGCTGGGTGGTGCAACCGCCCCAGGCAAGCGGTGGCACCGCCAAGGCTCAATCTCCGAGCGAGACTGGGCGGTGCAACTGCCTCTGACAGCGGTGCAACCGCCTGAGCTCGGTCTCCAAGCTCTAGCTGGGTGGAGCAACCGCCCCTGACAAGCGGTGGCACCGCCCAGAGGCTCAGTCTTCGAGCCCTGTCAAGCGGTGCAACTGCCCCAATCAGGCGGTGCAACCA
This sequence comes from Musa schizocarpa, assembly GCA_900464855.2. NCBI lineage: Eukaryota > Viridiplantae > Streptophyta > Magnoliopsida > Zingiberales > Musaceae > Musa > Musa schizocarpa. The sequence goes on from LS990920.1 coordinate 17,352,635, forward strand.
CTAAACCCCGAAATTCCGGGAGATGATATATTTGAGCTTCAAATTCAAACTAGTTTGGAGCCTATAAATACCCCTCTAATCCTTAGGTAAAACACATAAGCACAGAGAGATTAAAAGATAGAAAACACTGCTGCAATCTCTAGAATTTCCCTCCTCTAGCGTAAGTGTTAGAATTCTGTTTAAGAGAGTAGAGTGAGTGCTTGTAAGGGTTGTCTCCTAAACCCATTAAAAGGAGAAGAGGGGTGTAAGAAGGAGGTTGATCTTCACCTAAGTAAAGGAAGATCGTTAGTGGATGCCGGTGGCCTCGACGGAAGAGGAATCGGAGGAGTGGATGTAGGTCATGATTGACCGAACCACTGTAAACTCCTGTCTTCTCTGGTTTACATTTACTTTGAGCTAATTATCCTTACTGCAAACCTCCTTCATAGCTTACTGCCTTTTGCGCTTTTAAGATTATGTTTCCAAGCTCAGTATTTTCCGAATCGTGTTTAGACGTAAATCACTTTTCTCGTACGAACATCGTATTTCAATTTACGCTTACATTCTGATTTCCATCACAACTGCAAACTGCCTTAACAGATTTATTTTAACTGCTTCTTGCCTAATCTTAAGTTAAAGAAATTTATGAATCGACTTTTCTACTGAAATCGGCTTTGTCGTACGAACACAGTTTTAAACGTTGAAAGTTTTCCGCTGCACTAATTCACCTTTTAGTGATCTTGATCCTAACAATTGGTATCAGAGCCCGGTATTTCTCATTTCGGATTTACACTCGAGAGAAATGGCTCTTCATGGCTTTAAAGAGGGTTTTTCGGTTGTTCGTCCACCGTTGTTTAACGGATTGGACTTCACTTATTGGAAAACTCGAATGAGAGTTTTCTTGATTTCTATGAATTTGGATTTATGGAGTATTGTTGAAAACAGTTTTCAACTTCCCTCTAAATCGGTGAACGAATGGTCGGATTTGGAGAAGAAGTATTTTTCTTTAAACGCAAAGGCTATGAATGTCTTGTTTTATGCACTTGACAAAAATGAATTTAATCATGTTTCAATATGTGATTCGGCTTTTGATATTTAGAGAACTCTTAAGGTCACTCATGAAGGCACTAGCCGAGTGAAAGAGTCCAAAATCAACATTCTCGTGCATTCTTACGAACCTTTTCGAATGAAGCCTTGCAAAACCATTGTTGACATGTACACCCGTTTCACGGATGTCGTCAATGGTTTAAGAGCTCTTAGCAAATGTTTTTCGGATTTTGAACTCGTAAACAAGATTTTACGTTCTCTTTCTAAGAAGTGGGATTCAAAAGTAATTGCAATACAAGAAGCTAAAAACCTAAACAACTTACCACTTGAAGAACTAATTGGTTCATTGATGACATATGAAATGGTGCATAATGCACATGATGAACATGATGAACAAAACAACCTTCCAAAGAATAGGAAGTATTTGGAACCCTGGACAAATGAATACCACTTGAGCGATGACTCAAGTGATGAGGACAATGATGAACTTGAACTTCAAATACTAAATCTTAATAAGTTTATTAAACAAAAATCTAAAATAAATAATGAACTTGAACGAAAGAAGAGGCCAAACAAGAAGAACACAAAGTGGGATGAATCGAGCTCCTCCAAAGACGAGGAGAAAATCAAGAAAGGCAAGGTGGCAAACTACGCCTTAACCGCCTTCAATGGAAAGGTAATCGAAATCCCCCTAATTTATTTTGAAATTACTTGATGCTTTCAAGATGTATTTTCTTTTTTAGTTTAGAATTAATTTTCTTGAAAATTACATGTTTAAAAATAAAAATACAAAAATTATGATCATGCTAGTAATTTCGAAAATGATAACATTGCATATTTTTTTATAAACAAACAAAATGATTTTGATTGAAAATATGAAATCATGGTTAAGAAGTAATAATGTGTATCATGTTTGATTAACATTGTTGAATGAAATCATGTTTGATTTGAAGGAATGCATAATGATGTAATGAAAATATTAAATATTTTTAATACAATGATTGACAATTTTATGCATGAGATTTTAAGTTATACATGATGATAAGCATGTGTTATTTTCATGAGTGTATTTGAAAAACATATGGCAAAACCATGTCCGAATGCATGAAAGTGTTAAACTTCATTTTTTCTTGACCATAATAATTAATTTTTTAGAATATATTGATCTTGATGGTTCTATGATGAAATTCATTTTTCGATCCTAAATGTTGATGCATGTTTTTATTTAACATAAATGAAAAGGTATGCTAACATGAAATCAAATACTTAAAAAAGGGAGAAAATATATTATCAATGAAATCATGAATCTACCTATGTTATGAATTTTGTGAACCATAAAAGTGATTTTGATGATTTAAATTTGAAATGAGTTTTATTAAAATCATGATATTGATTTCTTGGAATAACATGAGATTACCATTGATGATCATTTTGTTTCATGGAATTTTGGATTCATGACTTGAAGGATAAACAAAGATCGAAAGCTCTGATTCAAAATTATATTGCCTTATCCCCGCTTATGAAAGGTCAAGCCGATACTATAGGTATTGCCATGCGAAGGGCTTGGATCCTTTTCTTCGTTTGAGAATCTCCTCCCTTATTCCACTCCGTCCCGAATAAAAATTGGCCGACAAAACAAATTGATCAATCATTCAAATCAATATTTCAATATTCATATTTTCAATATGAAATATGAATATATAAAAATAAAACTAAATTAGTAATTTAATTTATTTCCGTAATCGTAATATGATTAACATATTATTATTTAATAATATTTTTTGGTCTTACATTTGTTTATGAGATGGTTGAAATCTTCGTACCTTTGAATTCTTCCCTTCTCCTTTCAATTTTTTGAATTTATGTATGTTATATGTTGAAGATTTGTATCATGCATATCTAAGAAATATTGATGTGACAAATTGAATGAGTTAAAAATGAATGATGATTTTTCTCTTAAATATAACTTGTGATATTTTTATATAAATCATCATTTTGATTTCTCGACATTCGATACATGATATTTTATTATAAATCAAAATTTCTCATTAATCGATCTTCTATGATTTTACTTGATATTCTCTTGAGAGGAGATTTCCTAAATGAATCATAATTTTTCCTTGTGAATTCTTGGAGTTATTACTTGATTTTCTTTTAAAACAAGATCTCTTCTTTATACTCCTATGATTTTTCTTGATATTTTATTTAAAGAAGATATTTACTATATGAATCATGTCTTTTAGTATTCAAATGATTTTATCCTTCATGACATGATTTCTTTGTATTTATGGCTTGCATGGCTTGAAATGTTTTGGTATGATGCATGCAATGATGAAATATTCATGAAGTTAAAATGATGTATGCAATACTTATGATAATGATATACATGATGTATTGCATATGATGTGTATCATGAATGCTTTAAATGATGAATGTTTGGTATCATGATCAACATGTTGATAAATGCTTAAAAATTTTAATGTTTGAGTATCATATATGATATGCCCATTAATGATGATTGATTTATTTTTCGGTATCATGCATGAAAAATAAGGTTTTTGAAATTGTGTATGTTTTGATTTGAATATATAATGATGCACAAATAAGATTGATACTTACCTTTGTCATAATATGAAAATTGATATAAGGGACTTCCCTTGTTTTTGACAATGACAAAGGGGGAGCAAGAATTTCTAGCATGAACATCATGAAAAGAGGCAAACTAGCTTGCTTGCACAATTCAAGATGAAAGCAAAAATTGTACTTCTCAAAAGAGAAGATGCAAATATAACATTTGCCAAATTGTTTGCTTGCCTCATGTAAAACATTATCTCTTGCTAGTTTGGCATTTTGCTAGCTTGCATTTTGCAAAGAAAGCAAAAATGGCACTTCTCAAAAGAGAAGAAAGAGCTTGTCATCTTAAACATCACAAACCTGCCTATCTTAAGAAACAAAATTTGCAAAAGTGCTAGCTTGCCTATCTCAAGAAGCAAAACTTGCAACTTGCACATTACAATAGGAAGCAAGAATCATGAGCCTACATAAGAAAGTTATCTTGCATTGCTTTCGAAGTTTTTGCTAGCTTGTATATTGTGAAACTTGTATATCATAAAAATTGTTAGCTTGTAGTCTAAAGAGAAGCAAATAGTTGCTATCTCAAAAGAAGCAAATGTGCTATCTTGCCTATCTCAAGAGGCAAAAATGCTAACTTGCACATCTAGCAAAACTTGACAAATTTGCATATCTCAAGAAGCAAGAGTTGCTTTCTTGAACATCTCAAAACTGATAGCTTGCATGTTCTAAAATATTATAATATTGCTAGCTTGCATGATGTAGAACTTGCTATCTTGAACATTATCATAAGTGCTATCTTGTATGCTGTAAAACTTGCATATCTGAAACTTGATAGCTTAAATGTTCTAAGCATGATGTAATACTTGCTAAATATTCTGGCTTCAAAACTGCATGATGATAAAACTTGATATTATGTTTTTCATGCAATAAGTTGAACTAATATTCCAAACACTTGATTGTGGTACTTCTCTTTTTTGTTGATGACAAAGGGGGAAAAGTATGTTGATGTCATGATATGTTATGCATAAGTTTATGCATAAGTTCATGATGATGTGTTGCAAGTATTCATGATGAATATTGCAATGACTTGAATTTAGTTTGAATTCAAGTTTCTATCAATATGGCATATTGATAGGGGGAGTTTGTTTAAACTCCGGGAGTTAAGTTTAACTCCGTCATCAATTGGTTGTCAACATCAAAAAGGGGGAGATTGTTGAATCTCGTATTTTGATGATGAAACCAATTGATAATTGTGTTTATGTTTTAATTTACATCTTGAGTGACGTAGGATGCTTCGATCAGGATGAGACAATTAAAGCAGGAAAAATCATGTTGTGCCGGAGAAACATGTCAGAAGATTGGACGTCGGGCCGATGGATCGGTCGACGTATCGATAGAAGGCTTCGGGTCGTGGACTTGGGCATCGGACCAAGAAGAGCGGGTATTGTGCCAAGAATATCGGAGTTGCAGAGTCAACTGGCCGATTGGGCAATAGGCCGCAGGAGAGGACAATGTGCCGAAGAATCGGCCAAAGCATCGAGGGACCAATGACATGCCGGACAACTTATTTAATTGCTTAGGATTAATTGTCTTGATTGAAGTTTTGTTTTAATTGTGCAGGATTAACTATGATAACGATGAAGACATAAAGCGAAATAAAGTATCGGAGTCAAGCGCGAAGGATTCGTTGAGAGTTTAAGAGTTCGACGGAAGTCCGAAGGTTCATCGGTAACGCTACCAGAACTAGCCGAGAATGAGTTGGGAGCTTGCCGAAGGGTTTTTCGGAAGCTCACCGGAAGGTTCATTGGAAGTTCGCAGAGCTCACCGAGAATGATCGGAGCTTGCCAAAGAAGATCGTTGGAACTCACTAAGATCAAATCGTGAAGTCTAGGAGCTTGTCGGGAGTCCGTAGAATGGTTTCCGAGAGTTCATCGGAAGACTGCTAGAAGTTTGTCGGAAGCTCGCTAGAAGAAGTCTTGACTTGCGGACTTTGTAATAGCTTAGAAAATGTCTTTAAATTCATAGTTAGCACGTTAATTAGGGTTAGGATTAGGTGTTAATCCTATAACCCAAGTTGGGGCCAATTGGGCCCAAGTTCGGACTGATTTGGGCCAAGTTTGGAGCCCAACCAGTGAGCTGAAATAGTGTAGGCGGTGGAACCGCCAGGTTCGGAGGTGGCACCGCCCAGGAAAGGATCTCCCAGCAGGCGGTGGCACCGCCAGGGCTCAATCTCCGAGCAAGACTGGGCGGTGCAACCGCCTCTGACAGCGGTGCAACCGCCCGAGCTCGGTCTCCGAGCTTTGGCTGGGTGATGCAACCACCCCTGACAAGCGGTGGCACCGCCCAAAGGCTCAGTCTTCGAGCCCTATTAGGCGGTGCAACCGCCCTAGTCAGGCGATGCAACCGCCAGACCCCGGAATTCTGGGAGATGACAGATTTGAGCTCCAAATTCAAACTGGTTTGGAGCCTACAAATACCCCTCCAATCCCTAGGTAAAACACATAAGCACAGAGAGATTAAAAGAGAGAAAACACTACTGCAATCTCTAGAATTTCCCTCCTCTAACTTAAGTGTTAGAATTCTGTTTAAGAGAGGAGAGTGAGTGCTTGTAAGGGTTGTCTCCTAAACCCAGTAAAAGGAGAAGAGGGGTGTAAGAAGGAGGTTGATCTTCGCCTAAGTAAAGGAAGATCGTTAGTGGATGCCGGTGGCCTCGACGGAAGAGGAATCGGAGCAGTGGATGCAGGTCATGATTGACCGAACCACTATAAACTCCCATCTTCTCTGGTTTGCATTTACTTTGAGCTAATTATCCTTACTGCAAACCTCCTTCATAGCTTACTGTCTTTTGCGCTTTTACGATTACGTTTCCAAGCTCAGTATTTTCTGAATCGTGTTTAGACGTAAATCGCTTTTCTCGTACGAACATCGTATTTCAGTTTGCACTTATATTCTGATTTCCATCACAACTGCAAACTGCCTTAACAGATTTATTTTAACTGCTTCTTGCCTAATCTTAAGTTAAAGAAATTTATGAATTAACTTTTCTACTGAAATCGGCTTTGTCGTACGAACGCAGTTTTAAATGTTGAAAGTTTTCCGCTGCACTAATTCACACCTCTTAGTGCTCTTGATCCTAACATCTTAAAGTTATCATAGTTAATCGTGCATAAGTAAAGCAAAACTTTGATCTAGACAATTACTCCTAAGTAATCAAGTTGTTCGACATGTCATTGGTCCCTCGTCTCTTCGTCCGATTCTTCGGCGCATCGTCCTCTCTTGCGACCTGTTGTCCAATCAGTCAGTTGACACTGCAACTCCGATATCCTTGGCGCAATACCCGCTCTTTTTGGCCCAATGCCCGAATCCACGGCCCGAAGCCTTCTATCGATACGTCGACCGATCCACCGGCCCGACATCCAATCTTCTGACATGTTCCTCCAGCATGACATGATTTTCCTACTTTAATTGTCTCATCCTGATCGAAGTATCCTGCGTCACTCAAAAATACAGATTAAATCATAAACACATATTGATTGGTTTCATCATCAAAATTTGAGATTCAACAAATTCAAGTCAAACAATTTCAATCACAAGGATCGAATGTAATATATCAAATCAAAATTTCATATGTTTGTGCATCACTATAGTTTCATGCACAATTTTAAAACCTTATATTTCATCCTCACTTCATACATGATACCAAAAATAAATCAATCATCACTATGGGCATATCATACATGATACTAAACCATTCATGATACATCTTTTTATAACATTCATGATACTACGACATTAAAAATTTTAAGCATTTATCACTTCATGCATTAAATCAACATTTTGATTATGATACCAAACATTCATCATTTCTCCCATGATACTAAAGCATTCATGATATCAAACATTCATTGTTTCTCCCTCTTTGTCATAAAAAAAAAGGAGAATGATTCAACAATGCAAGTGTTTTAAACTATTCAAGTAAGTTTTATACTAATTTATCAGAGCTAGCATAAATGAGAAGTTAAGCAAAAACTTTGCATGATAATTGCTTTTGCTTTTTGAAATGGGCAAGCTAGCATTTTTGCCTTAGATGTGCAAGAGCTTTTTGGTTCTTCTTGAGATGTATAAGTTTCTTTCTTCCTTTGTCATAAAAATATGAAGAAGAGGAAGAAGAGTAAGGGAGGAATTCATTCTCCATTAAAAATCAAGAACCAAATTCATGAAAGTTAAGTTTCATTGAATCAAGCTTCTACTATAGCAAAGAGAGAGAATTCATCATAAAGGATTAAGATGTCCATACAAAAAAAAATCAAATCCCTATTCTTGAAAATGATCATCACATACTAAATGTCCATGGAAAAAAATTCTTCTTTCGTGAGTAGAGTGAGGAAGAATTCATGGGAAAGGATCATCAAATGAAAGATAAAAAACCAAGGCTCTTCTTTTCCAAATAGAAAGAGGAATGATTCTTATGAGACGATCTCAATTTGAAAGGAAAATTCAAGTTATGAAAAACCGAGAAATCCAAAAATATTATAAAGGAATTCATGCATTTGGAATGTTTAACATGCCTAATTCTCTTCTAATAAAATCAAATTGTTCCTCATTCAATGGTTTTGTAAAAATATCAGCTAATTAATACTTCATATCAATAAATTCTAAATATATGTCATGATTATTAATATGATCTCTAATAAAATGATGCCTAATATCAATATGTTTAGTTCTAGAGTGTTGAATGAGATTTTTTGTTAAACATATTGCACTAGTGTTATCACATTTTATAGGTATGTTTTTCAAGTGAATTCCATAATCTTCTAAAGTGTTTTTTATCTAGATAACTTGTGCACAACATGCACCTATTGCTATATACTCAACTTCAGTTGTAGATAATGCAATCGAGTTTTGTTTCTTGGAGGACCAAGAGACAAGTACATGACTTAAGAATTGACATATTCTGGATGTTCTTTTTCTACCTATTTGATAACTAGCAAAATTAGCATCGGCATATGCAAGTAACTCAAAGTTTTTAGAATTTGGATACCATAGTCCTAGATTACGAGTTTTTTTTAGATATCTAAAAATTCTTTTAATGGATTTTAAGAGATATTACTTAGGATTGATTGAAATCTAGCACATAGTCTAACACTAAACATAATATCGGGTCTAGTTGTTGTGACGTATAATAAACTACCTATCATACCCCTATAAGTCTTTTGATCAAAATATTCTCCATTAGTGTCTATATCTAGTTTTGTAGAAGTGCTTATTGGTGTATTAATAGCCTTTACATTATCCATATTAAATCATTTTAATACATCTAAAGCATATTTTGTTTAACTAACAAAAAATCCATCACTAAGTTGTTTGATTTATAAACCTAAAAAAAAGTTAATTCTCCCATTAAACTCATTTCGAATTCATGACTCATACTATTAGCAAAAGATTCACATAAAGACTCATTTGAAGATCCAAAAATGATATCAACATAAATTTGAACAATGAGAATATTATTTTTAAAATATTTGATAAACAATATAATATCGACCTTATCTTTCATAAAATTATTTTGAATAAGAAAAGAACTAAGCCTCTCATAACAAGCCCTAGGGGCTTGTTTTAATCCATAGAGAGTAGTAGTCAACTTAAACACATGATTCAGAAAGTTAGCATTCTCAAATCCGAAAGGTTGTTGAACAATAAACTTTATTAGAAAAAAGCCATTAAGAAAAGCACTTTTAACATCCATTTGAAATAACTTCAAATTATTACAACTAGCATAGGCAAGGAGAATCCTTATGGCTTCAAGTCTAGCCACAGGAGCGAAGGTTTCTTCATAATTGATACATTCTTCTTGGTTGAAATATTTGGCTACTAATCTAGCCTTGTTTCTAATCATGATACCAAGTTCATCTTGCTTGTTTCTAAAGATCCATTTATTAAGAACAAGTCGGCACTAAGAGGGAGGGGGTGAATTAGTGCAACGGATAAAAATCGTCAGTTTAAAAAATCTTCATACGATAAAAACCGATCTCAAAAGATAACTTGAAATTCAATGCTTGTTCGTAAGCGTGGTGAAAGCAAAGTAAGGAAGGTAGTTTGCAATAAAGGTGAACTACAAAAATAGAAATGCAAACCGAGTTGTATAGTGGTTCGGTCGTCGTAACCTACATCCACTCCTCTAATTCCTCTTCCATCGAGGCAACAGACATCCACTAACAATCTTCCTTCAATGGACGAAGATCAACCACCCTTACAACTTGACTCTCCTTTTGATAGGTTTAGGAGAGAATCTTTACAACCCCCTTCACTCCTCTCTCAAACTACACTAATACTTAAAGCTTTGAGAGGAGTCCTCACAATATTAAAATAGCATTTTTCTACTTTTTGCTCTCAATTCTTGTGATGGTTAACCAGGGATAAGAGTGATATTTATAGGCCTCAAGTGGATTCAAACTTGGAATATAAAAGTATCTCATCCTGGGTTTCCCGGGTCCTAGCGGTACCACCGCTTGTGCTGGGCGGTACCACTGCCTACAGCACTAAAACTGGATGGTACCACCGTCTAGTCTAGCGGTACCACCGCCTAACATCCTGCCACTAGGCGGTACCACCACCTAAACTAGTGGTACCACCACTTGACAGTCTCTTGGAGATTGTGTCTAGGCGGTACCATCGCCCAAGCTAGCGGTACCACCGCCTGACATAGTATCGGAGATTCTGCCATGACGGTGACACATGTTGGGTCACCGTTTAAGCCTTTTCACTTGGCCTAACATAGCCCAAACTTAGGCCCAGTTGGCCTCTAATTGAGTTGGTCTAATTATATTCTAATCCAAATCAATTGGACTCTAATCTCGATCTAGACATAATTGATTTCAAGCAACTCCTATGTTGTCTGGCATGTCATTGGTTCTACCGGCGCTTTGTTTGATCCTTCAACGCATCGTCCTCTCCTTTGGCGTATTGCCCAATCAGCATGTTGTCTTTTTACAATATCTGATCTCCTTGGTATAATGTCTGATCTTCTTGGCCCAATGCCTGAATTGATGAACCGAAGCATTTTACCGATACGTCGACCGATCCTTCGACCCGACATCCAATCTTCTGACATGTTTGCTCCAGCCCAACGTCTGATTCCTCCTACTTTAATTGATTTGTCTCTTCTAATCGATGCTAGTCCTACGTCACTTAAATGCACATCAAATCATAAACACTATCAATTGGTTTCATCATCAAAATCCAAGATTCAACACCATTTAGTACTAATTACCAAATGATCACTAAGTCTAGAAACAAGCTTCCACACCTTATTTCTCTTAAATTGATTTAATTCCTCATGCATTGCAATAATCTATGAATCATCTTTCAAGGCCTCGTCAATGCATTAGAGTTCAATTTGAGATAAAAAGGCTGCATTCGCATAAAAATATTAAAGACAAGAATGAGTTTGAACACCAATTCAAATGTCTCCAATGATTAGCTTCTTAGGATGAACATCTACATACTTTCAATCATTAGGTAAGGATTCTTTGGAAGAAGATGCATCCACGTTGCTAGTGGGAGGAGAGGGTTCATTCAAATTTAAACCATCAAAATCAAAATCATCATCAAAATCATTTTTCTTGGATTCAGAAACCTCATTAAAAATAAAATGAATAGATTCTTCTATAATTAAAGTTCTTTTATTAAAGATATGAAATGCTTAAGAAGTAGAAGAATAACCAAGAAAAATGCCTTCATCGGATTTTACATAAAATTTTTCTAAAGCATCTTTTTCATTTAAAATAAAATATTTATAACCAAAAACTTTAAAATATGAAACATTGGGTTTTTTGTTATTCCATAACTCATAAGGAGTTTTGGAAAGTAATGGTCTTACTAGAACCCTATTCATGATATAGCATGCTGTGTTAATAGCTTCAGCCCAAAAATATTTGGGTAGGCTATGTTCGTTTAACATGGTTCTTGTCATTTCTTGTAAACTCCTATTTTTTTCTTTCAACTACTCTACTTTGTTATGGGTTTATTAGAGTAGATAAATTATTATTATACCCATTTGATTCAGAAAAGTTTTGGAAATCATGATTTTGAAACTCACCACCGTGATCACTACGTATAGATGAAATCATAAAGCCTTTTTAATTTTGAACAAGTTTATAAAATTTTAAAAAATACTTAAAACAATCACTTTTGTATGCCAAGAAGTATGTCTAAGTGTATCTACTATAATTATCAACAATTACAAAGGCGTATTTATTACCTCCTAGGCTTGTTATATCAATTGGTCCAAATAAATCCATATTGATCAATTATAATGGTCTAGAGGTAGTTATTTGATTTTTGGACTTAAAATTATCTTTTATTTGTTTTCCTAGTTGACATGCATCACATACTTTATCTTTGACAAACTTGATACAAGGGATTCCTCTTACAAGTTCCCTAGATGAAATTTGGAAGATTAGTTTCATGCTAGTATGACCTAACCTCCTCCGCCAAAGCCAAGCATCATCATTTAAAATCAAAAAGTAAGTTTCATTACAAAACTCATCAAGATCAATGGTATAGACATTGTTGGTCCTTAAAACAATCAAATATCTATTCATGTGTGGTATTTCTATAATGCAAGTATTAGATTCAAACTTGATGTTGTAACCTTTATCACATAATTGACTAATGCTTAGCAAATTATGCTTTAAACCATCTGCTAATAAAATATTTTCAATCAAATGGTTTGATTTGTTACATATATTTTCATTTCAAATAATTTTTCTTTTGTTGTTATCTCTGAATGTGACAAATCCTTCGTCTTAGCTAGTGAGCTTAGAGAAGTATATTGGATCTCCGGTCATGTGCCTTGAGCATCCACTATCAAGGTACCATCTCTTGCTCCTAGCTTATGATTTTAGACATATCTATAAGAAAGGGAGTTTTCTTTTAGGTACACATTTTACCTTGGGTTCCTCATAAATAGATCTATCTAACTTATCATTTTGCATTGAGTTATTTAGGGTTCCTTTACGAACCTAAATTACGTTATGTGGACTATACCTCTTAAATGGATATTTATGAGCATAATATCTAAATTTGCAATAAAAGTTGCATTTGTTTCGCGGTGAAACATGTAAAGTTGGGCCCTTAACAAAGATGGTTGGCTTTTGGTGAGTGTTACTCATAAAGCCGATTCCATCTTTTCTATGAACATGATCCCTTTTTGTAAGGATCATGTTTAAGGATTTGCTTTCTATTTCAAAATTTTCTAAACTTTCATGTAGTACCAAATTCTCCTTTTTAAGTATCTCTAATTCTTCTTTGTGCAAGGAGGCAATATTTCATTATCATGCTCAATATTTAATCTATACAGTTCATTAACAAGAGAGGCATGCTCCTTTTTTCAATAATTTATACGTTTTGCTAACTAATTTATATTAATTAGATAAATCATGAAAAGTATTTAATAATTCATCAAAGGATAAATGGGCTTTGATTGAGTTACTTACCTCATTCCCAAGTGCCATTAAAGCATAGTTAGCAACTTCTTTGTTGGTTGGCTCCTCATCTTCGGATGTGCTTGAATCTTCCCAAGTAGCTTTTATTGTTTTCTTCTTTTTCGATTGTTTCTTCTTCACTTGGGGACATTCACTTTTGAAGTGCCCCGGCTTCTTACATTCATAGCAAATTATTTGATCCTTTTTAAGTTCATTTTTGTTTTTAATGTCATGTTTAGTTTTGTTCCTTTTTATGAATTTTTTAATTTTTCTTGTTAGAAGTGCCAAGTCATTATCATCTTCATCATCACTTGAGTTATCTCTTAAGTTGTCTTTTTGAGTTCTAAGTGTCAAATCCTTCCTATTCTTCGGAAGGTTATTCTCAAGTTCTTCATGTATATTGCACATCATTTCATAGGTCATCAAAGACCAAATAAGTTCTTTGAGTGGAAAGTTGTTCAAGTTCTTGGCTTCTTGAATTATGGTTACTTTAGGATCACAACTCATTGGAAGGGATCTTAATATCTTATTCACAAGTTCAAAATTAGAAAAACTTTTACCAAGTGCTTTTAGACCATTTATGATATTTGTAAATTGGGTGTATATGTCTCCAATAGTCTTACTTGGTTTCATACGAAACAATTCATAACTATGAACAAAAAGATTGATTTTTTACTCCTTAACTCTACCCATGCCTTCGTGTGTGATTTCAAGTGTATGCCAAATGTCATAAGTCATTTCGCAAATAGAAACTCGATTGAATTCATTTTTATCCAAAGCATAAAATAAAGCATTCATAGCTTTGGCATTCAAAGATAAAGTCTTCTTCTCTAAATCATTCCAATCGTTCATTGGAAGAGAAGATTTTTGAAATCTGTTTTCAATGATATTCCATAACTCAAAATCCATAAAAATCAAGAAAATCCTCATTCTAGTTTTCCAATAAGTGGTCTATTCTATTGAACATGGGAGGACATGTGATAGAATGACCTTCATGATTGCTAGGAAAAGCCCTCTCTCTTGGGTTTTAAACCAAATCGAGAGTAGTCTTGCTTTGAAACCAATTGTTAGGATCAATACGATACTAAGAGGGGGGGATGAATTGGTGTAGTAATAAAAATTATGTTAATTTAAAATTCTTTGTTCGATAAAATTGTTTCGATAAAACCCATATCGGAAAGTAATGACTTAGAGTAAATGTAAAGTGTAGAGTGCAGCTAAGTAATGAAGGAAAGCAGTAAGGAAAGAACACACTAAATTTATAGTGGTTCAGTCGTTGTGACCTACGTCCACTTCTAATTCCTCCTCCGTTGAGGTCATTAACGTCCACTAATAGTTTTTCTTTAATAAGAAAATACTAACCACCTTCTTACAAAGCTTTCTTCATTTCACGGGTTTAGGAGACAACTCTTACAATCCTCACACCTCTTCTCTAATAACTAAAAGCTGAAGAAAGAGGAGGAGGACTCTTAGCACTTTTACAATACTTTTACACCCCAATACTTCAAGATTTTTTCACACTTTTCTACTCTTTTTGTCACCCTTTCATGTAGAAAGGAGTGGGGTATTTATAGGCCCCAAATGTTTCAAAATTAGAGCCAAAAAATGTCTCATCCTAGATTTCTGAGGTACTGGCGATACCACCACCAGTATTGGGCAGTACCATCGCCTGACACTCTAACACTGTGTCACGGACAAAATTCTAAATAGGATGTTTGATATAATGCTTATGTATATCCGTGTCTCTTGGTTTGTTCATGCTTTGCACAGCATGTAGAGGGACGATTGAAGGCTTAACAACCCCAATTTAGTTGGGTTTGGTGGCCATTTTAGGCTTGTAAATAAATGTTGTCATGTGAACACTTGTGAGAGAATTCGATCAGTAGTAGATCATTTTGACCCTTTGTTGTGCAACAGTTCAGAGCTTGTAAAGTCTGTTTATAATTTGCATTGTCTATGAAATGTTTTCGAAAATGTATGCTTATGGATCCTAAGTGAGGTGCTTTCTCTAACCCATTTTCTCTTTTATAGGTCCTAAGGGACCATGGGAGATTTCAGGGAGGTTGACCTTTTTGGACGGACACGCAAGGGTGCCGCACGACTTAGGCAAAACTAGCTAAGTCCATGATAAATGGTATTAGAGTGGGACAAGCACTCATAGAAATACTTGGTATGCAAATGTGGGGGACCTAGCGGGGCTGCGTTGAGGGCAGTCAGCACATGCGCAATCATTTGAAGAAAAACGGACATGGAGATGTAGGGAAAAGGAGTCGCACAGAGGAGCGGGCATCTGAGATTGGCATTCAGAGGAATGGCCAACCCTTCATGCAAGAGGCACCACGAGAATAAGCAAGCTTGGAAGAATGCATAACGTACAAAGGTTGGGATGGTTGAGTTCAAGCTACGGATCGACATTGACAACTACACTTAATGGTGCTCAAGGCAAGCGAGGCGCTTGATAAAGGATGAGACGATTTAAGGTGGAATGAGTTGCTTAGTGACCAAAAGAGTTATGCAAATCTCACAAAGGTGAGGGGAATTGCTAACTCGAAGAATTTAGTACTTATGCAAGGGCTTGTATATGGATGATGGAATGTTCGTAGACATCCCAAGGAGACTGAAACTCGGTGCTATGGAGCATTGAAACTTTCTCTTCGACATGAGAATAATACGTCTGTAGGAGGCTGAAGTGTGTCGCGAGTTCAGCATGTTGCTAGGCCTTGAGTGGTGAATTGGGGGCTATAGTGATGTGGAGTTGCAACCTAGCAAGTGTGTTTGTAGGAGGCAAAACAATGCATAGTTTGTTCAGCAAATCAGAGTAGTCCAAGGGGATGGTGGTCTTCGAAACTTTTAGAGAAAAGGAAACGAAGAGAGATATTACTCCAATGGGATAGATATCCAAGAGGGATAAGTCTCGGCTCTCTAGAGGGAGAATCATGTGCATCAGACCGCACATGTTGAGGAGGAGTACCTCAAAAATAACAACTCCACGAAGCTTAATGGACCAAGCGCATGGCGAGGAGTCATTGCATAATCTCACTTGAGAGAATGCATTAGTGGATACATTGCGAGATCAAGTGGGGGAGCGACCCAAAGCAACACAAATGAAGGTACACTTGGAGTCGATATGGAGATCAGACTCAAGGGTGGGCTGACCCGTGGAATGGTGGGCGCGAGGGCCACCATCAACTCAATGCAAAACGAGGAGCGGAACAACATGGGTATAACTTAGCGAAGTACCCAAGCCGCATGAAGGGAGCCAGCATAGAAGATGGAACATGGAGCGAAGGCATAGAGCTTTCCTTGGACAGAGGTCAAGGACATGAACTCTTGCGGACGCAAGAGCGGGATCATGTCATTCCATGGGTCCTTCATTCTGATGGAGCAGACTTATCTTACATGGGGCCAAAGACTAAGGGAGCTTTTGGGCACATGCACCTTATCTCGGAGAAGCATTTGATAGAGGGACTAAGGTGACTCAACTTACGGAGGCAAAGTTAGGTTCAAAAGGCCTTGGCACGAGGCAAGAGGACGCGGAGGCGAGTACTCTTGAAGAATATGCCATAGTGTTGCTATTCAAGTTGCCATGAAGGAAGCGGTGCACAACAAAGATTATGTTGGTAGGGGCAGAGGCCTAGGATCCAGATAATGGTGCACCATTTTTAGCGAAGTCGATGGACTTCGGGAGCTATTAGGCAACAGACTATCCTAGAGTAGTGCTTCATCTAGGTGTGACTGAAGAGTGGGTGGATGAAGATCGATGGCCAAAGGAGCGAACAAAATCGAAAGTGGAAGAGACCCTGCGATGTATTGGCAGAGGCCACACATGGAGGGATCACAATTCGAGTTCATCCCACAAGGATCAGAATGCAATGGAGATATCACCAAGAGGCGACATGGTGCAACGGATCATGGTGGAACTGCTAGTCATACGTGCCCAGCAAGCCAATCACATGAGTGATGGCACGTGTGACTTAATATAGAATCTTTTTCTTATTATATTTTGACATATATCACTTTAAAACTATTGCATAAATGCATACATATATTGTGATGTCCTTGGATTTGTGCAATGGGAATCGGATTGTGATGAGATCACGATAGTGAGATTGATTCACCTTTAAACACATATCCTAAATAATCCCGGTCATAGGTTACTCGAGAGGGATATCGTGATAACCGGACAGATTGGTGTGCTGTATACCCGTCGATATGATGGATGCAGCTGGTCTCATAGCTGCTTGTGTAGGGACACTAGGGATACAGTACAGGTACTCATTGGAGAATGAGTTCACTAATTGATCCGCTTACGGAATGCTGGATGGTTGATGATGCCATATTGTCAGACAGTGATTCCGTAGTCCTAGTGGTGTATATGGTCCTTAGACTTGAGACACCAAGGATGTCCTGTATGAGTGCTCCACTCTTTGATACCAGACTTATAGGTTTGGTTGTCCCAGATCTAGTACAGCTGGTCATTGGGAGTGGTAGTCGACCTTATGAGGGCTATTGAGTGTCGATAGAGGATCATCCACTCTCGGCGTCATGAGAGGAATATCCCATGTGTTCTTGCTTAGACAAATCCCTGGCCAGGGTCATTCGGGTTGAGAGAGAAAGAGTTCTCTGGGAGAATCCGATTAGAGCGAGACTCGAGAAGAAACCGTATGGGTCTGACAACACAATGCTCTATATACGGTCTTTGGGATATTAGATGGATGAGGGACTATAGGTACACGGTAATGGCGAGGATGACAGGTCCAATGGATTGGATTCCCACATATCGTCAGGGGACTTCGGCGTGAGTGGGCCTAATACGTCCAGAGTCGATGAGTCGAGTGAATTATTACAGAGATAATAATTTGAGTTAGAAGGAGTTCTAACAGGTATGACTCACGGCCAGCTCAATATTGGGCCTAGAGGGTCACACACATATGGTAGGCATTGCGATGAATAGAGGTTCGGATATGAGATATCCGACGGAGCCCTTGTCTTATTGGATGCAGATCCAATACCCACTAGGGGAGGACCCATTAGGGTTTGACAGGGAACCTCTATAAATAGGAGGGATTCAGAGCCCCATAGGCTAGAGAGCTTTTGTTTGCCTTTTCCTATTCTCCTCTCCATCTCCACCTCACGAGTAGGCACGGAGTTTTGCGAGCGTCGTGCAACCCCTCTGTGTGGATCACTGCTAGAGAGGAGGGACGCTTGACCTCCTTCACCCTCTCCTAAGGATCTGCAAGGGAAACAGGGATATACGATCTCCCTAGGTAACTCAATCTACTCTATCACGCAGTTTCATGTTTGTGGATTTTTACGTACCAATCTTCGACGACGACGAACATCTCTTTGGGAATCGGGATTTTATTTTTCTTGTTCTTCCGCTGTGATGTGTAGCCCCAAGGATTTCCCAACGGTGGTATCGAGCGGGTTGTTCGATGCGAATGATTGGTTTTGAACTTCACGATGTGTTGTGTTTAGGAAGAATTTTGGCGTCAAAATTGTTGACACAAAAACAAGGAAGGGCAGCAATAGTGGTTGCCCTCGATCTACGTCGCGTGCAAGCGCGAAGCCGGCGGGCAGCCTGAGGGCTCGTCTGCTGCTGCGGCCGGCGGCCTGCTTGCGATGGGCTTGCATCCGGGGGGTGGCAACCCACGGCAGAGGCGCCAGAGGGCAATGGCGCCCGCCCACATCTCCTCCATGGCGAAACCCCCATAAGGGCGGTCGCCCGTGTGGACTGACCGCCTAGGAGGCGGCGGCACCGAAAGGGCGCTCACCCGCCGTGGCGCAGCGCCGCCGCGGGTGTGCCACCTGCGGCGAGGCGGTGCCCTCGCCCGCCCATAGATTTTGCCGCCCGGCAGTGGTGGCGGCGGCGGTAGTAGCAAAAAGGGGAAAGGGCATTAGGGTTTTCTGGGCAAAAGATAGTTTTGCCCCTTGGAATTTGAGAAATTCCAATTTCTATCTTTTGTCCAAATTATGAAAATACCCCTATGAATTCAGAAATTCCCTATAATGTCCCTGATTTCATAAAATATTAATTAATTAAAATATTTAGTTGATTATTATTTTTTATTATTATTATTATCTAGTAGTCCTACATGATGATGATTATTTATACATGTGATGTATGATGTGTGGACGGATGATCATGGATCGTGTGATGTGTGTACCTGTGTTTATTATTATTGAGGTCTGCGAGCCTCCATTATATTTCTCGTTTATTGTCGGGCCTGCATGCCTATGATTAAGTTGTAATTACATGAGGAGGCCTAGCGGGAGCGTGGATGCGATAGCGGGACCCACGAGACGGACGATCGTGATGTATGAAGATGCATTAAGATGTTGACGGAACCGACAAGGACGAGATGGACGATCACAAGGCATGGAGATGCACCGTTGCACACATAGATCTTGATGTGAGTGATTAAGCCTACTGGCTCGGGCCTAATCATATTAGGTTGTGGTCCATGATCATCTGGTGTAATTGCTTATACACATACTAGATATGTATATATATTTGCATGCGATGTAGATATATATTAAATATATATATGTGTGATATGTCATATTAGGAGACCAAATCATAGAAACATCTCTCGATAATATTAAGTCGGTAAACGTGAGGCAATTAGATTGACCCACATGGCCTTCCATCGTTATAAGTAGGAACCGATTCCCGGTGTAGGTTGAGTTGGTCGAGTCCCTCGAGACTCACCTATATCGCGATTCGCTATTTTGCTTATGACATAGAGATGTCACCGATGACCTGAGGGCATGGTATACTTGGTCGAGTCCCTCGAGGGTATATCATCAAATCAGACTCATCTTGTAACGAAGGTGTTAACTTAACCGAGCATCATGGTTAGTCGAGTCCCTCGAGGCCATGGTGATTCGGAGGCCGAACAGGACGGGAATCACAAGGAGTTGTGATCGACAAGAGTTGCCTACCTTTTAGGCTTCGTGTGATTGGTCGAGTCCCTCGAGGTTACACTAAGACGCTGATTGGATCATGATCCTCACTAGAAGTCTGCCGGAGACTTCCGTTTCACGTGCTGAGGGTGTCGTGTGACTCGTTAGTAAAATAGTGGGAGCATATTACGATAGAAGTCCATATCTTGATAGTTTATTTCTTGCAAAATCTGCATGTTATTCATTTATGCTGCATCTTTATTTTCAGAAAATATCGCTTTCAAATCCCTTACGTGGCATACTTGATGTCAACCGCCTCACTGGTCCAAATTATATGGATTGGCTCCGTAACGTGAGAATTGTTCTCACAGCGGAGAAAATCGTGTACGTCCTTGATACAGTGATGCCTGCGCCCAAAGAAGGGGCAAACGAGGATGAGATCGCTCGCTACGTGAAGTACATTGATGACTCTACTCATGCTCAGTGCTATATGTTGGGCTCTATGACTCCTGAGTTACAGAGACAACATGAAAAGATGGATGCCAGATCCATTCTCCTACATGTCCACAAAATTGTTTGAGGAACAGGGAAGGACTCAGCGATATGAGATATCTAAGAGCCTCTTCCGCGCTAGGATGACTAAGGGGACACCGGTTCAGAACCATGTCCTAAAGATGATTGAGTGGATAGAGAAACACACAGGTGTAGGAATGGTCCTAGAGGATAACTTGTGTGTGGACATTGTGCTTCAGTCCCTACCAGATTCCTTTTCACAATTCATAATGAATTTTAATATGAACAAGCTTGAAGTGACTCTCCCAGAGCTTCTCAATATGTTGAGGGAGGCAGAGAGTACTATCAAGAAAGAGAAGCCAGTTCTCTACACTGGTGAGACCAAAAGGAAAAGGAAAGCAGAAAGGTTCCTTAAGAAGGGAAAGGGCAAGGTCAAACCAGGTAAAGCAAAGGTTGCTAAGAAAGACCCAGCAAAGGACAAAGGCCAGTGCTTCCACTATGGTAAAGATGGGCACTGGAAGAGAAACTGCAAAGAGTACCTTGCAGAAAGGGCGAAACAAAAGCTTGATGAAGGTTCAGGTACATTCATGATCAGTCTCCATTTGTCAGACTCTTATGATAACATATGGGTATTGGATATCGGTAGTGCTTATCATATATGCAATTCGTTGCAGGTTCTGGCAAGGCCTAGGAGACTAGAGAGAGGTAAGATGGACCTCAAGATGGGTAATGGAGCAAAAGTTACTGTAGTAGCTGTTGGCGAGGTCGCCCTACATCTGCCTAGTGGAGCTTTTATTGCATTAGTTGCATGTTATTTTGTTCCTTCTATTATCAAAAACATTATCTCCATTTCATGTTTAACAATTAGTGGATATAAATTTGTTTTTGAGAACAATGGTTGTTCAAAATTATTAGATGATAAGATCATCATGAAAGGAACATTGCATAATGGTTTATTTATATTAGACACCACTCCACATATCATGAATGTAATTATGTCCAAAAAGAAACGAGATGAGTTGAACAGTGCATACCTGTGGCATTGTAGGATAAGGCACATCCATGAAAGAATGATTCAAAAGTTGCTAAATGATGGATATCTAGATCCATTCGACTATGTGTCATTTGCAACTTGTGAGCCTTGCATTCGTGGAAAACTGTAACACCCCTCATTTCCGAATTTTCGTATAAGTTCTAGTTGTAATGTATGTATCTATTTTAAATTTGATAAAAAGTCAAAGTATGAATCTGAGAACTTATTCATAAGAGTTGGAGGATTTGTTAAAAGAAAGAATCTGAGGACCTATATGTAAACCCTAAGGACTTAATTGTGAATATGATAAATCTAAGGACTAAATTATAAAATATACAAAAATACAAACTTCACCGTTTAAGCCTCTCTGCCTTCGTTCTTAAGGAAGCAGAGAAGGCAGCTTGTGGGTGATCAAAGAAAGAAAGAAAGAAAGAAGAAGAAGAAGAAGAAGAAGAGAAAAAAAATTGGGGTTTTTAGGGTTCTTGCTTTAATCTTTTCACTTCGGGTCAAAATTCTCAAAGGCAAGTGTTCTAACCCCATCCTAGAGAATTTTTAGTCTCTGTTTTTATGTTGAATCAAAATAAATTGAAGGATTTCTATTTAGAAACTGATATGTCTCTATTTGGACATAGAACCATGGATTTTGAAGTTTTCTTTTCGGTAAACTGACCCCTATACACTGTTTCAACTATAAGTTTTAGTACAAAATGTGAATTCGGGCAGGAACGATTTTGTTTGAAAGTAGACTCTTATATCTTCCTTTTGACACTGATTTTGTAGATTTTGGACACCGAATACTTACCCAAACATCTGTTTCAATTGAGCCTATAGACGCTGTAAAACAGGGTTCAAGATTTCTGACCTGTTGATACTAAAATGCCTATAACTCCCTGTTGAAAATTCTGATTTGTACCAAACTGATTTTATTTCAAAATAGACTTGAAAATATTTCTTTTGACATATAGTTTGAAAATTTTGGATTTCAATTGCCTACCCTATTATCTGTTGAATCTGATCCTATAAATTCTGCAAAACAGTGATTGTGTTTTTGACCTTGTGTTACCAAATCAAAGGTAACTCCGCGTTGGGAACCTTGTTTCATATGAAATTTGTTCCATCAGAATATAGATTGATATATGGTTCGACCATAGTTTTCTTATGGGTATTGGAGCATAATTGATATTCTGAAGTATTTGTTTGATGTGCCACTGGAATTCTGTCCGAAATCAAGCTTTGGTTGATTTCGCATATTCTGCTCCGTTCCTTTTGATAATTGAATTCGTTTAACCTTCTTATTGGATTTGAGCTAAATATGATTGCTTGGAAATCCCTGTACACTCTTGTTTTTATTTCATTCCAAATCTGAATACATTTGTGAGAGATTTGTTCTTTGTTTCGTATTGTCTCGAAAAGGCACATGCACGTTTGTTGTTCCGCGTGTGCTTCCGATATATGCTACTTATTGTTAAAACTGCCCTCTTGTACTCTGGTGTGTGGGATTGTCGGACCTTTGCCAGAAATGGTAAAAGGGTATCGCTTATTACCCGCTCTGTGGGGTCCCTTTCTGTGGGATAAGCTTATTACCCGCTCTGTGGGGTCCCGCTCTGTGGGATATTCGGACCTTTGCCGAAATGGTAAAGGGTATGTGCTTAGAGCCCTCGATGCTCTGCTGGCCCCTCGACTTCACCTAGACGTGGGTGGATGGATCTCCCGGACGTGGGAGACTTTTGTCAGTGGTCATTCAGAAATGGATGAATCACTTTCGATTGAGATCCCACCACACCTTCTATATGTTTGATATGACATCCGAGTTTTGGTGAGTTGTTTCTGTTCATGCTCTGGATAAGAATGATATGATTACAACATCAAGGACGACGTTTGAGCTTCTGTTTCGATGTTTGTTTTGATATGCTCTGAAATGCTTCATTCTTCGATGATTTTGCTTTGAAATGTTCCATATGCCGTTGATATGCTTTGAACATTTTATATGCCATTGATAAGCTCCGATATGTTACCTTTGTTCTTGATATGCTCCAATTACTCTATGCCCCAATCTGTCGGGAACCAAATATGTAAGATTGAAAGGACAATTGTGTTTACGCTCCTAATGATATTATGTCTCGAAATCATATATTCTGCCTTGTATTTTGGAACTGTATCTCTTTGGAAGTTGTACTATTTTGATATGGATATGTTAGTCACTTCTTTGAGCTCTTTATGCTCACCCCGTTTGTTGATAAAATTTTTAGGGATAGCATATTGCTTGCTTAAATGTTAAGATTGGGGCGATTGGAAAGTTTAGAAGATTTTGGGCAGATCTTTGTTAGCATATGTGTATTTGTTGTATAAGATACTTTGCATCTTATGAAATGTGACGATGAATCTAAACCGTGGATTTTGTGTAAGATAAAGGATCCCTCATGTATAGGATTTTGGTATGTTAAGTTATATTCGTGTAATGATATGATCTTATGGTAATCGTTGGTTTGGTGACTACATAGACTTCCCCATTTGTGAATTTATATTGTGATTATTATTTTGATGAGTTGAGTTTGATTGTATGAATTATCGAAAGTGATATGTGGTATGTTTATGAATTGCACAGGGTTATGAATTTGTAGACTATAGAGGTGAAATTTTGATCTGAATGTTTTCTTAGTGACCTCAAATGTGTGCTTGGATCTGGGGTTAGTTATGATGAAAATTTTAAAATATTATCGATATTTTTTGAGGGGCGGACAGAGGTGGTATCGAGCATGATTTGAGAATCACTAAGAATATTTTTTTTTAGGTTTATTGACTATCAATTAGAGATTGATCAAAGAAAATGTTCCTTTGATGTTTTAGGAAGCGAGGATGACGAGATCATCTGGTTCTCTATTGCGTCTCTTGCTGATCAATTGAGTGGTATCATGCGGACTTTGGAGACTATGGCACAAGTGATGCAACAACAACAACAACCTGCCCAACAAGGAAGTAATGATGGAACGAGACATCAAACCAAATGGGGTTGGGAATTGGACAGTTTAAAGCTTAGTCCTCCAGTTTTAGTGGTGAGTCCGATCCAATGGTGGCGAGAACGATGGATGATGCAGATAAAGAAAATATTTGATGCTTTAAATTACCCGATGATCGAAAGGTTTTTCTTGCCACCTTTATCTTTGGAAGAGAAGAATTTGAACACTGGTGGAGAATGATTAAGAGGATGTCTGAAATCAAACATGAGCCAATGACATGGAAGTTATTCCAAGAAAAGTTTAATGATAAATATTTTCCAGATTGTATGAGAGAGCAAAAAGAATTGGAGTTCTTGAATCTTATCGAGGAAGTATGGCCGGTTACAAAGTATGAATCTAAATTCACTGAGCTCTCGGGTTTGCCACACATATGGTGATGATGAATCTAGGAAAGCAAGAAGGTTTGAAAGGGGATTACGACCAGCAATAAGAAGTAGAATGTCAACTCTAAAATTACAACATATCGTCTGGTAGAAAGAGCTTTGAAAATTTAAAGAGACATGGAGGAAATTCAAGAAATCATTGGCAAGGACAAAAGGGACAAATTCTTGGCAAAAGCAGGGAGAAAATGAATATGAAGCTAGTAACAAGAGGTTTAAGACATCTGGATTTGAGAAAAGGAAACCATTGTGGAGGACTCGGTCATGTGCAAATTGCGGATTAAATCATGAAACAAGTCAGGTGTTTTTTGGTGGTGGGGCATGTTTTGGTTGTGGAAAGTTGGATCATCAAATAAAAGATTGCCCTTTGAGGAAGAAGAAAGAGCCTTTGTCTCCTAGACCCTCACCCATGCTAGAGTGTACGCTATCCTTGAACAAGATTCTAAAGCTTCTAAATGGAGTGGTGGAAGGTATTCTTCATGTTTCTAAAAGAAATGCAAAAGTTTTGTTTGATCCCGGCTCCAACTTATCGTTTGTTTCACAATACTTTGCTTGTCACTTGGATATTCTACCTAAACCCCTGGATTATATGTTATATGTAACAAGCTGCTTTGTTGGAGATTCATTGGCAACAAACTTGGTCTACCCATCTTGTTTGATCTCTATTGGGGACCACGAACTCCTTCTTTGATTTGATTCTCCTAGAGATCCGGGGCTTTGATATTATACTTGGCATGGATTGGTTATCTTCTCATCGCTAGTATTGATTGTTACAAAAAAAAATAATTACTTTTCGCATACCGGATCGACCTATATTTTTTCTTTGAGGGCATTAGGCATGATTTGCCTCCTTGCTTGATATATCAGCACTTCAAGTTTATCGTCTTATGCAGAAAGGTTGTTTTTGTTATATGGTGTGTGTAAAGGAGCATTCAAATCAGGAAACCCATCTAGATGAAATTGTAGTGGTCAAAGAATTCCCTGATGTATTCCCAGATGACTTGCCTGGTTTACCTCTAGATAGAGAGGGTGAATTTGCTATTGATCTGGTCTCCAGTATAACCCCAATATCTAAGCCTCCCTATAGAATGGCACCACTCGAGCTAGAGGAATTAAAGAAGCAAATACAAGAATTATTAGATAAGGGTTTCATACGACCCAGTGTATCCCCATGGGGTGCTCCGGTACTATTAGTGAAGAAGAAGGATGGAACATTGAGGCTTTGTATTGATTATAGATAGTTGAATCAGGTGACCATCAAAAATAAGTATCTCATACCTGGAATTGATGATTTGTTTGATCAACTGGGGTGTACAAGTATTCTCTAAGATTGACACGAGGTCGAGGTTACTATCAGTTGAAGATCAAGGAGGAGGATATTTCAGCTTGACTTTGAACTTCGATATGGTCATTATGAATTCTTGGTGATGCCCTTGGTTTGACAAATGCCCCTGCAGCTTTTTATGGAACTAATGAATAGGATATTTCAACCGCTCTTGGATATCTGTGTAATTGTATTTATTGATGACATATTGGTGTATTCAAAAGAGTCAGGGAGCATGAGGAACATTTGAGAGATGTGTTGTCCATACTAAGAAAAAAAGAAGTTGTATCAAGAAGTTAAACAAATGTGAATTTTGGTTGAATGAAGTTGCTTTCTTAGGCCATGTGATTGAGGGAAGGGTATATCTGTTGATCCAAGGAAAATAGAAGCTGTAGTTGAATGGGAAGTACCAACAAATGTAAATGAAGTTCGAAGCTTTTTTGGGCATGGCAAAGTTATTCTGAGAAGATTTGTTGAGGGATTTTTCGAATCGCTCAACCTCTCACCAACCTCACTAAAAAAAAAGAATATGAAATTTGTATGGGGTGATGATTGTGAGCAAAGTTTTCAAGAGTTAAAAAAAAGATTGACTAGTGCCCCTATTCTCACTATTCCAAGTGGTAGTGAGGGATTTGTAGTTTATAATTGATACTTCAAGAAAAGGCCTAGGATGTGTTTTGATGCGAGGAAGGGAGAGTAATTGCTTATGCTTCTAGGCAACTTAAAGGTTATGAATTGAATTATCCAACTCATGATTTGGAATTAGCGACAATTATTTATGCTCTAAAGATTTGGAGACATTGTTTGTATGGTGACATGGTTTGAAATCTTCACTTTGATCACAAGAGTTTAAAATACATTTTCACTCAGAAAGAGTTAAACATGAGGCAGTGAAGATGGATAGAACTTAGGAAGGATTATGATTGTGCCATCCGTTATCACCCGGGCAAAGCCAATGTTGTAGTGATGCACTTAGTAGGAAGTCTACAAGTTTATGGCTAGTCCGGTTGTAAAGCAATGGAAGTTATTAGAAGAAAATTTTGATTTGAAAGCTTTGAGGAAAGAGCAAGACTCGATGATATTGATGGCCTCCATTCAAGTGCAATCCGATCTTATTCAACAAATTAAGGAAGGACAATTCGAGATCCACGTTTAATCTACTTGAGAAATGAAGTAAAAGGGATTGAAGCCAAAATTTCAAGTTTCAAAGGATGGCATATTGAGATTTGGGGAAAGGGTATGTGTGCCAAATGAGCCAAATATCAAGAATCAAATCTAAAGGAAAGTCATACTTCAAAGTACACCATACATCCTCGGGGAGCACTAAGATGTATAGAGATCTTCAAAGTCATTATTGGTGGGAAGGCATGAAGAAGGAAATTGCAATGTATGTTTCAAAATGTTTGACTTGTCAACAAATCAAAGTAGAACACCAAAGACACGGAGGGTTGTTACAACCTTTAGATATTCTGAATGGAAATGGGAATGCATTACTATGGATTTTGTTTGGGACTACCGAACCTCTAAAAAAGCATGATGTTATTTGGGTTATCATTGATAGGTTAACAAAATCTGCACATTTCCTACCGATTAATATGACTTATTCGCTTGATAGACTTGCAGATTTATATGTGAGTGAAATAGTAAGACTTCATGGTATTCCAAAGGAGATCATCTCGATAGAGACTCAGATTTTCTCTAGATTCGGAGAAGATTACAGAATCTATGAGCACTAAAGTTAAGTTTAGTACTGCATATCATCCTCAGACTAATGGTCAGTCAGAAAGAACAATTCAAACACTTGAGAATTTGCTTAGAGCTTATGTTATGGATTGGAAAGGTGAATGGGATAAGGATATTTCACTTGTTGAGTTCACTTACAATAATAGTTATCATTCAAGTATTCAGATGGCTCCTTATGAAGCTTTATATGGGCGAAGGTGCATAACACCTATATGTTGGGAAGAAGTTGGTGATAGAAAGCTGTTAGCACCGGATAAGGTACAAGAAACTTCCGAGAAAATTCAAGTTATAAGGAAAAGGTTAAAAGCGCCAGAGTCGTCAAAAGAGTTATTATGACAATAGAAGGCGAGATATGGAGTTTGAGATCGGAGATTTTGTATTCTTGAAAGTCTCCCCTTCCAAAGGCATTATTAGGGTTTGGGAAGAAAGGAAAGTTAAGCCCCAGATTTATTGGACCTTTTGAGGTTCTCGAGAGGGTTGGTTACGTAAACTACAGAATTGCCTTGCCACTGACATTGAGTCATGTCCATGATATATTTCATGTCTCGATGATTAGGAAGTATATATATGACCCTTCTCACATCATTAAGTATGGTGGTGGAGATTGATAAAGATTTATCTTATGTGGAAGAGCCTATTCGATCGTTGATAAGAAAGAAAAAAAAGTCCTAAGGAATCGGGTCATCCCAATTGGTTCAAGTAATTTGGAGACATCATTCGGAGAGGAAACAACTTGGGAGCTAGAGGAGGAAATGACAAAGGTGTACCCCGTCTTTTCATCGATAGAGGTACGATAAATTTAGAGGACTAAATTTTTCTTTTAAGGGGGGGAGAGTGTAACACCCCTCATTTCCGAATTTTCGTATAAGTTCTAGTTGTAATGTATGTATCTATTTTAAATTTGATAAAAAGTCAAAGTATGAATCTGAGAACTTATTCATAAGAGTTGGAGGATTTGTTAAAAGAAAGAATCTGAGGACCTATATGTAAACCCTAAGGACTTAATTGTGAATATGATAAATCTAAGGACTAAACTGTAAAATATACAAAAATACAAACTTCACCGTTTAAGCCTCTCTGCCTTCGTTCTTAAGGAAGCAGAGAAGGCAGCTCGTGGGTGATCAAAGAAAGAAAGAAAGAAAGAAGAAGAGAAAAAAAATTGGGGTTTTTAGGGTTCTTGCTTTAATCTTTTCACTTCGGGTCAAAATTCTCAAAGGCAAGTGTTCTAACCCCATCCTAGA
Source organism: Musa schizocarpa (assembly GCA_900464855.2). Classification (NCBI taxonomy): domain Eukaryota; kingdom Viridiplantae; phylum Streptophyta; class Magnoliopsida; order Zingiberales; family Musaceae; genus Musa; species Musa schizocarpa. The sequence continues at coordinate 17,381,877 of LS990920.1, forward strand.
GAATTTTTAGTCTCTGTTTTTATGTTGAATCAAAATAAATTGAAGGATTTCTATTTAGAAACTGATATGTCTCTATTTGGACATAGAACCATGGATTTTGAAGTTTTCTTTTCGGTAAACTGACCCCTATACACTGTTTCAGCTATAAGTTTTAGTACAAAATGTAAATTCGGGCAAGAATGATTTTGTTTGAAAGTAGACTCTTATATCTTCCTTTTGACACTGATTTTGTAGATTTTGGACACCGAATACTTACCCAAACATCTGTTTTAATTGAGCCTATAGACGCTGTAAAACAGGGTACAAGATTTCTGACCTGTCGATACTAAAATGCCTATAACTCCCTGTTGAAAATTCTGATTTGTACGAAACTGATTTTATTTCAAACTAGACTTGAAAATATTTCTTTTAACATATAGTTTGAAAATTTTGGATTTCAATTGCCTACCCTATTATCTATTGAATCCGACCCTATAAATTCTGCAAAACAGTGATTGTGTTTTTGACCTTGTGTTACCAAATCAAAGGTAACTCCGCGTTGGGAACCCTGTTTCATATGAAATTTGTTCCATCAGAATATAGATTGATATATGGTTCGACCATAGTTTTCTTATGGGTATTGGAGCATAATTGATATTCTGAAGTATTTGTTTGATGTGCCACTGGAATTCTGTCCGAAATCGAGCTTTGGTCGATTTCGCATATTCTGCTCCGTTCCTTTGGATAATTGAATTCGTTTAACCTTCTTATTGGATTTGAGCTAAATATGATTGCTTGGAAATCCCTGTACACTCTTGTTTTTATTTCATTCCAAATCTGAATACATTTGTGAGAGATTTGTTCTTTGTTTCGTATTGTCTCGAAAAGGCACATGCACGTTTGTTGTTCCGCGTGTGCTTCCGATATATGCTACTTATTGTTAAAACTGCCCTCTTGTACTCTGGTGTGTGGGATTGTCTGGACCTTTGCCAGAAATGGTAAAGGGTATGCGCTTATTACCCGCTCTGTGGGGTCCCGCTCTGTGGGATGCTTTATTACCCGCTCTGTGGGGTCCCGCTTTCTGTGGGATATTCGGACCTTTGTCGAAATGGTAAAGGGTATGTGCTTAGAGCCTGCGATGCTCTGCCGGCCCCTTTGACTTCACCTAGACGTGGGTGGATGGATCTCCCAGACGTGGGAGACTTTTGTTAGGTGGTCATTCAGAAATGGATGAATCACATTCTGACTGAGATCCCACCACACCTTCTATTTGTTTGATATGACATCGAGTTTTGGTGAGTTGTTTCTGTTCATGCTCTGGATAAGAATGATATGATTACAACGTCAAGGACGACGTTTGAGCTTCGTTCGATGTTTGTTTTGATATGCTCTGAAATGCTTCATTCATTGATGATTTTGCTTGAAATGTTCCATATGTCGTTGATATGCTTCGAACATTTTATATGCCATTGATAAGCTCCAGATATGTTACCTTTGTTCTTGATATGCTCCAATTACTCTATGCTCCAATCTATCGGGGAACCAAATATGTAAGATTGAAAGGACAATTGTGTTTCTGCTCCCTAATGATATTATGTCTACGAAATCGTATATTCTGCCTTGTATTTTGGAACTGTATCTCTTTGGAAGTTGTACTATTTTGATATGGATATGTTAGTCACTTCTTTGAGCTCTTTATGCTCACCCCGTTTGTTGATAAATTTTTTAGGGATAGCATATTGCTTGCTTAAATGTTAAGATTAATGAGTGATTGGAAAGTTTAGAAGATTTTGGACAGATCTTTGTTAGCATATGTGTATTTGTTGTATAAGATACTTTGCATCTTATGAAATGTGACGATGAATCTAAACCTGTGAATTTTGTGTAAGATAAAGGATCCCTCATGTATAGGATTTTGGTATGTTAAGTTATATTCGTGTAATGATATGATCTTATGGTAATCGTTGGTTTGGTGACTGCATAGACTTCCCCATTTGTGAATTTATATTGTGGTTATTATTTTGATGAGTTGAGTTCTGATTGTATGAATTATCGAGTGATATGTGGTATGTTTATGAATTGCACAGGGTTATGAATTTGTAGACTATATAGGTGAAATTTTGATCTGAATGTTTTCTTAGTGACCTCAAATGTGTGCTTGGATCCTGGGTTAGTTATGATGAAAATTTTAAAATATTATCGATATTTTTTAGGGGCGTGACAAAAACTGACCAACTCTCCATTTAGTGAACAGGAGAGAGAGCCACTGAGTTTTTGGAACTCATACATAGTGATGTATGTGGACCCATATCAACTCATGCCATTGGAGGTTACTCCTACTTTATTACATTTACTGATGATTTCTCAAGGTATGGATATGTGTTCTTAATGAAGTACAAGTCCGAGGCCTTTGAGAAATTTAGAGAGTATAAGAATGAGGTGGAGAACCAGACTGGAAAGTGTATCAAAACTCTTCGATCAGATCGAGGAGGTGAGTACTTAAGTACAGAGTTCACTAAGTTCCTCAAGGACCATGGGATATTATCCCAATGGACACCTCCTTATACACCTCAGCTCAATGGTGTCTCTGAATGGAGAAATCGTACATTATTAGATATGTTACGATCCATGATGAGTTTCGCTGACCTGCCCATCTCATTCTGGGGATATGCCCTAGAAACCGCAGCTTACCTTTTGAACAGAGTTCCAACTAAGTCGGTAGTGTCTACACCATATGAGATATGGAAAGGGAAGAAGCCTGATCTTAAGGTTGTTAAGATTTGGGGCTGCCCCGCACATGTTAAAAGACACAACCGCGATAAGTTAGAATCAAGGACAGAGCGATGCAAATTTGTGGGATACCCCAAGGAAACTTGTGGGTATTATTTCTATCATCTCGAGGACCAAAAGGTCTTTGTAGCTAAGAGAGCAGTGTTCCTTGAGAAGGAACACATTCTTGGCGGAGATAGTGGGAGAATGATATAATTGAGCGAGGTTGGAGAATCAAGCTCAAGCACCACTCTACAGCCCGAGTCTGTTTAGGTACCTAATACACAAGTTTCAACTTTACGCAGATCTGATAGAGTATCCCATCCTCCTGAGAGATATGTGGGACATATTAGAGGAGAGGATGTAGAGGATATTGATCCTCAGACCTACGAGGAGGCTATTATGAGTATAGACTCCGGGAAGTGGCAAGAAGCCATGAATTCTGAGATGGATTCTATGTACTCCAATAAGGTTTGGAACCTAATTGATGCGCCAGAAGGTATTGTACCCATCGGTTGCAAGTTGATCTTTAAGAAAAAGATCGTAGTAGATGGAAAGGTAGAGACCTATAAAGCAAGGCTAGTGGCTAAGGGGTATCGTCAAAGGCAAGGTGTTGACTATGACGAAACCTTCTCACCCATAGCAATGCTAAAATACATCAGAATTCTATTGGCTATTACAGCACACTATGATTATGAGATCTGGCAGATGGATGTGAAAACTGCATTCCTCAATGGGAACCTCGAGGAGGTGTATATGATGCAACCTGAGGGATACATGTCCAAGAACTGCCCAGATAAGGTGTGTAGGTTGCTTAGATCCATTTATGGATTAAAGCAAGCTTCCCGAAGTTGGAACATAAGATTTGATGAGGCAATTAGATCTTATGACTTCGTTAAGAACGAAGATGAGCCTTGTGTATACAGAAAGGTAACTAGGAGCGCTATCACCTTTTTGGTGTTATATGTGAATGACATCCTGATCATTAGGAATGACGTATGAATGCTATCCACAGTAAAGGCTTGGTTATCTAGACACTTCTCCATGAAGGACTTAGGGGAAGCATCATATATTTTGAGGATTAGAATCTATAGAGATAGATCCAAGAGGATGCTTGGCTTGTCCCAGTCCAGGTACATAGAAACCATTGTCAAAAGGTTTGGCATGGAAAATTCCAAGAGAGGTCTCATACCGATGAGACATGGGATATCGTTTTCTACGAGTGTGTCCCCAAAGACTCCAAAACAAAGGGCAAATATGGATTTGATACCTTATGCCTCAGTAATAGGGTCTATCATGTATGCCATGCTATGTACTAGGCCTGATATAGTGCATGCTCTGAGTGTCACGAGCAGGTATCAGGCGGATCCAGGCTTGGAGCACTGGAAAGCAGTAAAGTGTATCCTTAAGTACTTGAGAAGGACTAAGGATCTTTTACTAGTATATGGAGGTAATAGCCTTAAGGTTGAAGGCTACACTAACTCAAGTTTTCAGTCTGATGTCGATAATAGCAAGTCGAATTCAGGGTATGTGTACACCTTGAATGGAGGAGCAGTGTGCTGGAAGAGTTCCAAGCAAGATACCATTGCTGACTCGACCACAGAGGCGGAGTACATTGCTGCATCAGATGCAGCAAAGGAGGGAGTTTGGGTGAAGAAGTTCATCACAGATTTGGGAGTCGTGCCGGGTAGCGAAGAGCCGATCTCCCTATATTGCGACAACAACGGGGCGATTGCTCAAGCAAAGGAACCTAGGTCTCATCAGAAATCTAAGCATGTTCTGCGGAGGTTCCACCTTAACAGAGAGATTGTGACCCGAGGAGATGTAGTAGTGGAAAGAGTTCCATCCGAAGACAACATTGCAGATCCATCAACAAAGCCGTTGTCTCAGATTTGTTTTGAGCGTCACAGGGGTCTGATGGGGATCAGACACATAGGTGATTGGCTTTAGGTCAAGTGGGAGATGGCTAGTCATAGGTGCCCAGCAAGCCAATCACGTGAGTGATGGCACGTGTGACTTAATATAGAATCTTTTTCTTATTATATTTTGGCATATATCACTTTATAACTATTGCATAAATGCATACATATATTGTGATGTCCTTGGATTTGTGCAATGGGAATCGGATCGTGATGACATCACGATAGTGAGATCGATTCACCTTTAAACACATATCCTAAATAATCCCAGTCATAGGTTACTCGAGAGGGATATCGTGATAACCGGACAGACTGGTGTGCTGTATACCCGTCCATATGATTGATGCTGCTGGTCTCATAGCTGCTTGTGTAGGGACACTAGGGATACAGTACAGGTGCTCATTGGAGAATGAGTTCACTAATTGATCCGCTTACGGAATGCTGGATGGTTGATGATGCCTTATTGTCAGACAGCGATTCCGTAGTCCTAGTGGTGTATCTGGTCCTTAGACTTGAGACACCAAGGATGTCCTGTATGAGTGCTCCACTCTTTGATACCAGACTTATAGGTTTAGCTGTCCCAGATCTAGTACAGCTGGTCATTGGGAGTGGTAGTCGACCTTATGAGGGCTATTGAGTGTCGATAAAGGATCATCCACTCTCGGCGTCATGAGAGGAATATCCCATGTGTTCTTGCTCAGACAAATCCTTGGCCAGGGTCATTCGGGTTGAGAGAGAAAGAGTTCTTCGGGAGAATTCGATTAGAGCGAGACTCGAGAAGAAACCGTATGGGTCTGACAACACCATGCTCTATATACGGTCTCTGGGATATTAGATGGATGAGGGACTCTAGGTACACGGTAACTGAGGACAGACAGGTCCAATTGATTGGATTCCCCTATATCGTCTGGGGACTACGACGTAGTGGCCTAGTACGTCCGTAGTCGATGAGTCGAGTGAATTATTACAGAGATAATAATTCACTGAGTTAGAAGGAGTTCTAACATGTATGACTCACGGCCAACTCGATATTGGGCCTAGAGGGTCACATACATATGGTAGGCATTGCGATGAATAGAGGTTCGGATATGAGATATCTGACGGAGCCCTTGTCTTATTGGATGCAGATCCAATACCCACTAGGGGAGGACCCATTAGGGTTTGACAGGGGACCTCTATAAATAGGAGGGATTCAGAGCCCCATAGGCTAGATAGCTTTTGTTTGTCTTTTCCTATTATCCTCTCCATCTCCACCTCTGAGTAGGCCTGGAGTTTTGAGGAGCATCGTCGCAACCCTGCTGTGTGGATCACCGCTAGAGAGGAGGACGCTTGACCTCCTTCACCCTCTCCTAAGGATCTGCAAGGAAACAGGGATATACGATCTCCCTAAGTAACACAATCTACTCTATACGCAGTTTCATGTTTCGCAGATTTTTGCGTACCAATCTTCACACGACGACGAACATCTCTTTGGGAATCGGGGATTTTGTTTTCTTGTTCTTCCGCTGCGCATGTGATGTCGCCCCCAAGGATTTCCCAACAGGAACAGTTCGTGGCAATGCGATATACACGACATAGCCCTGTGAGGGACTATATCAAATGGAGGTATGATGGGGAGCTATTGGGAGCTCCACTTCGATGAACAACATGATGGCAAGAAGAGCTATGGATTCAAGAAGTAAAGGCCATGGTACCGCAGAGGCAGGTCTTCCGTGCGTGTATCGAATTTTGCATCGAATGAAAGCCTTGGTCATCAACATATTAGGGCTTTGTACAACCCAGGAAAAAGTTCGAATGCAAGTACCAGTGAGTCCCATGGGAGGGACTTGATCATGCAGAGGTATGATCGAAGTAACTAGAGAGTTGGGCTGCTCCAGAACCTATATTCACTTCAGGGAGCCCGACAAGTCAAAGGATAAGGTCGAGTAAACGAACGTTGCTAACAAGAAAGCTAATGAGAACAGAATCGGTGCAAACCCTACAACATGATGGCAAAGGCCATGCATGGGAGTTGTAGTCTATCTTTTCATCGACTGAAGGGAACTGTTTGGAGAACACAGAGGTGTTGAAGTACGGGGTCGAAAGGGGCGAGAAAGCGACGACGAGTCCAGAGGGACTTAGCTACCCAAAATCAAGCATCAGTTAGAATGGATGTGGACTAAAAGGAGTGCCATAGAGACATATCTATTGATTGTGAAGAAAAGAGATGCAGATGCGAGGTGACAAATAATAGGGCCATGGGCATGGCAGCGCCATGGTATCGTAGAGGCGAGACTTCCGTGAAAGTCATTGATCCCTTGCTCTAATAGAGAGAGAGCGCTTGGTAATGAAAGGGGTCGAGAAGGTGGAGCATACGGAGGCAAACTCCAAGTACCAAGACAAGGCTGAATGGTAGAGGCCAAGGAACTTCGTAAGACCAGTGTCAATGAGTTTCTCATCAAAATAATCGAAAGTGAAGGACTTGGGGTCATGCAAGAGTGCACGACCAAGGAATGAAGCAGGCAGTATGTGATGTACCTTTGCTACTCAATGGAGTAGGCGGCAGGGTTAATGGAGAAGATGGTACAATCCCAAAGGCAACCAAAACTATTAGAAACTTACTCCGAATTGGGGTGAAAACTTCCTGCATTCCAAAAGTTTGATGGCATTGAGAAGATGAATCATAGTAGCTAACTTAACGTAAGGAGTACAAACACTTCGAGTGCTTCAGAAGTGTGAGCAAAGAGTAGGCGAAGGTTAGTAACCAGCTCAATGCATGGTGTACAACCCTTGATGAGGCGGGTGAAGTCAAGTAACCATTGCCTTCCCAAGTCATAAGAGAATGGGTGAAACCGAGTACCCCAATTCTCTTATCTATCTAGCAGAGGAGCTCTGCACAGGTTCAAAGACCCTTCGAAGATAATAGAAGATAATAGTTGTCAAATCCTCACCAATGGTAATCAGTGCTACTGAGAGTAGATTATCTGCTTCATTTCCCAATAGAATGCCAATCGAAAGTGGAAGTGATGTGAATCTACTTGGAAGTGACAACTAAATTAAAGAAGAGTCGATGGACAAATTTTATGGAGGAAGGATCCAAAACATCAGAAGTTTGCGAGGCAATGCTTGTTAAAGCTCCAACAAGCATCCACCCAATTCATGCAGCATGAGGCATTTAAGAGACTGAGATGCAGTAAGGATGGTATTTTCCTTCATTTGGAGGATCCGTAGAAACCAACAGAGATCAACACAACTCAGCCAACCCCACACTAGAGTCAGAGTCATTGGCGAGTTGAAGTAGCATAGCGGATCGAAAGTTCGACTACTCAACAACAGTAGTAGAGAGTAGCTAGGAGCCAAGAGGTGCATTGTAGCTGGAGTAGAAGATTAAAGACTCAGCAAAGGCGAGGAGTTATAGTGTTGGCAAAGGCTTCGACGAGGACGTCGAAGGAATAAGTGGGGGAGAATGTCACGGACAAAATTCTAAACATGATGATTGATTTAATGCTTATATATGATCATGTCCCTTGGTTTGTTCATGCTTGGCACAGCATATAGAGGGATGAACGAAGGCTTAATAGCCCCATTTTAGTTGGGTTTGATGGTCGTTTTAGGCTTGTAAATAAAGGTTGTGTCATGTAGATACTTGTGAGAGAATTCGGTCTATAGTGGACCATTTTGACTCTGTGTTATGCAACCGTTTAGAACTTGTAAAGTTTGTTTGTAATTTGTATTATCTATAAAGTGTTTTAAAAAATGTTTGCTTGTAGATCCCGAGTGAGGCGCTTTCTCTAACCCGTTTTCTCTTTTGTAGGTCCTAAGGGATCATGGGTTGTTTCGGGGAGGCTGACCTTTATGGATGGATATGCAAGGGTGTCGCATGACTTAGGCAAAACCAATTAAGTCCGTAACAGATAGGTGGTACAACTACCCAATCTAGTGATACTACCGCCTGACATAGCCTCGGAGATTGAGCTTTGGCGGTACCACCACCTGATAGGGCGGTACCACCGCTTGGTAGCATTAATTGCTAGTGGTACCATCGCCCAGTCTAGGCAGTATCACCACCTAGATCACTTGGAAGGCTAAGCCTCAAGTAGTTCCACCACCCAGCCTAGGCGATGCCACCGCTTAGCATGGCTCCAAGTAGTCGAGTGGGCCTTCCATCCTACCCAACTCAACCCTAAATTGGCTCCAATTGGCCCCTAACTGAGTTAGTAGGATTACCTCCCAATCCTAACTCAATCTAAGTTCTAACTATGATATTAAGGCCTTAACTAAGCAATCTTTGTCTGGTATATCAATCGTTTTTCCAGCGAAGTCTCGATGAACTTCCGGTGAACTCTCGGCATGCTTTTGGCGAACTCTCGGCGAACTCCCGACGAACTCTCGGTGAACTCCCAATGAACTCTCAACGAGCTTCTGGCACATCATCCAATTCTTCGACGTATCGTCCGATCTTTAACTCCAGCCCAATATCTGTTTTATGTCTTATTCATTATCGTAGTTAAACCTACAACACTTATCTCGGATTAGATCAATAATTTATTAATTGATTTCATCATCAAAATCTGAGCTTCAGCATATAGGCCCCAAATGGATTCAAATTTGAAGCCTAAACAGTCTCATCCCGGGTTTTCAAGGTACTGGTGGTACCACTGCCTACCATACTGACCATTGGCGGTACCACCTTTTGTCAGTCTAGCAGTGAGCGATACCATCGCGTAGTCTGACACTAACATTGGGTGGTACCACCACCCAGACAACTTGGGAGGCCGAGCCTCAAGCGGTTCCACCGCTAGCACTGATGGTGCCACCGCCTAACGTGCCTCTAGGGCATTAAATAGGCCAAACAGTAGACCCAATTCAGCTCTGATTTGGACCCAAATGGCCTCCAATTAAATTAGTAAGATTACTCCCTAAACTAACTCAAATTGACACCTAACTATAATAATTAAGGCTAAAAAAATTATAATACATGCAATCTTAGTTGTTTGGCATGTCAATTATTCATCTGAACTTCCGGTGAACGTCTGGCGAACTCCCGATGAACTCTGGATGAGCTTCTGGTGCATCGTCTGAACCTTCAACGTAACGCCCAATCCATCCGCTATTGACGCATTGTTCGATTCTTCTGGCCCGATGCCCGATCTGTGACTCTGGCACAATATTTGATTCGTTAATTGTTTTACCTTTTCATGATTGTTGTTAGTCATGCATCACTTTTCTCAACACATAGATTAGATCGTAAATCAATTGATTTCATCATCAAAATTCAAGATTCAATAATAAAGAGTCTTCGATCAGATCGAGGATGTGAGTACTTGAGTATAGAGTTCACCTAGTCCCTCAAGGGCCATGGGATTCGATCCCAATGGACACCTCCTTATACACCCCAACTCAATGGTGTATCTAAAATGAGGAATCACATACTATTAAACATGGTGTGGTTGATAATGAGTTTTGCTGACCTACCCGTCTCATTTTGGGGATACACCCTACAGACCACAGCTTACCTTTTGAATAGAATTTTAAATAAGTCAGTAGTATCTACACATATGAGAAATAGAAAGGGAAGAAGCTCAATCTTAAGGTTATTAAAATTTGGGGCTGTCTTGCCCATGTCAAGAGACATAACCCCGATAAGTTGGAATCTAGGACAGAATAGTGCAAGTTCATGGGATACCCTAAGGAAACTTGTGGGTATTATTTCTATCACCCCGAGGACCAAAAGACTTTTGTAGCCAAGAGAGCAGTGTTCCTTGAGAATGAACACATTTTTGGTGGGGATAGTGTGAGCGTGATCGAGTTAGCTTTGTTAGTGGATCTACGATGTTATCTTGGGGATTCAGATCTATAGAGATAGATCCAAAAGGATGCTTGGCTTATCTCAGTCCAAGTATATAGACACCATTGTCAAAAGGTTTGATATGAAAAATTCTAAGAGAGGTCTCATGTATGTCATGCTATGTACCAGGCCTGATATAGCACATGTCTGAGTGTCACGAGTAGGTATCAGACTAATCCAGGCTTGGAGCATTGGAAAGCAGTAAAGTGTATCTTTAAGTACTTGAAGAGGACTAAGGATTTTTTACTAGTATATAGAGGTAGTAGCCTCAAGGTTGAGGTCTATATGGACTTGAGTTTCCAATCTGATATCAATGATAGTAAGTCTAATTCAAGGTATGTTTTTACCCTGAATGGAGGAACAGTATGCTAGAAGATTTCCAAGCAAGATACTATTGTTAACTTGACCATAGAGGTAGAGTATATTGCTACTATAGAGGCACCAAAGGAGGGAGTTTGGATGAAGAAGTTCTTCACAGATCTGGAGTCATGTAGGGCAACGAGGAATAGATTCCCTTATATTGTGATAACAACGGGGTGATTGCTCATGTGAAGGAACCCAGGCCTCATCAGAAGTCTAAGCACGTTCTGAGGAGGTTTCACTTGATTAGAGAGATCATGGCTCGAGGAGATATAATAGTGGAAAAATTTTCATCCGAAGATAATAACGTAAATCGATTGACAAAGTCATTGTCTCATATTATCTTTGATTAAGCATCATAGGGGTCTGATGGAGATCAAACACATAGGTGATTGGCTTTAGGTCAAGTGGGAGATTGCTAGTCATAGGTGCCCTGCAAGCCAATCATATGAGTGATGACACATGTGACATGATATGCATTCTTTTTGCTTATTATATTATTTTATATTTTATCACTTTATATTACTTGATGCATATATATATTGTGATGTCTATGGATCTGTATAATGGGAATCAAATCGTGATGAGATTACGATAATGAGACAGATTCATCTTTTAACACAAACCCTAAATAATCCTGATCATAGGTTACTAGATAGGGACATCGAGATAATCCGATAGATTGGTGTATTATATACTCATCCATATGATGGAGGCGGCTAGTCCCATAGCTAATCATGTGGGAACACTAGGAATATAGTGTAGGTGCTCATTAGAGAATGAGTTCACCGATTGATCCGCTCACAGAATGCTAGATGGTTGATGATGTCTTATTGTCAAACAATGATTTTATCATCTTAATAGTGTATATGGTCCTTAGACTTAAGACGTCAAGGATATCTTGTATGAGTACTCCACTCTTTGATACTAGATTTATAGGTTTTGAAGTTCTAGATCTACTGGTTATCGGGAGTAGCAACTAACCTTATAAGGGCTATTGAGTGTCGATAGAGGATTATCTACTTTTAGTGTAATGAGAGAAATATCTTATATGTTCTTGCTCAGACAAATCTCTGGCCAGGGTCATTCGGATTAAGAGAGAAAGAGTTCTCCAAGAGAATCCGATTAGAGCGAGACTCGAGTAGAAACCGTATAAGCCTAATAGCACAATGCCCAATATATGGTCTCTGTGGTATTAGATGGATGAGAGACTATAGATACATGGCAACTAAGGATAGATAAGTCCAATAGATTAAATTCCCCTATATCATCTAGGGACTATGGCGTAGTGGCCTAGTATGTCCAATGGATTAAATTCTCCTATATCTATGAGTCGAGTAAATTATTATGGAAATAATAATTCATTGAGCCAGAATGAGTTCTAATAGGTATAACTCATGGCTATTTTGATATTGGGCCTAGAGGGTCACACACATATGGTAGATGTTACGATGAATAGAGGTTCGGATATGAGATATCCGTTGGAGCCCCTATCTTATTGGATATCCAATAAGCCCCTAAATTATTAGATCCTATGGATAAGATCCAATAAGAACCAATGAGAGATTATTGGGTAGAGACCCACTAATCTAAAAGGCATAAGTAATTGGATAAAGATCTAGTACCCAATATTGTAGGATCCATTATGGTTTAGTTAATATGAGGCCACTACAAATAGGAGAGAACCAAAGACCTCCCTCTTCTCCTTCTTCATATCATCCCTTTTCTCCTCCACTGCCTCTTTCCCCTCCTATTTTATCTTATCACTTAGACTCGTATCCTTTGTTGTCTTCTCCTCCACCTCCAACTCTTTCATCTCTCTCTTCTTCTCCTTTACCTCATCTCATTTCTTTTGTTTTCTCCTCCTCCTTCGCCATCACTTCCTCCCCACTACTAAAGATGTCAACGGGACAAGATGGGATGAGAGAGTGCTTCCATGTCCATGTACCCATTGTTGAATCTCAGATTTTGATGATAAAATCAATTGGTAAATTTTTTGATCTAATCTATGTGTTGAGATAAGTGTGCAAGATTAACTACAATAGCAGTAAGGCGTAAAGCAAATGATGGGCCAGAGTTAAAGACTTGGACAATATACCGAGAGTTCATCGTGAGATCACCGAAAGCATATTGGAAGACTCGCCGAAAGCTCGTCGGAAGATTGCCAGAAGCATGCTGGAAGACTAGCGGAGAGTTGGTTGGGAGTTCGCTAGAAGCTCGCCGGAAGACTCGCCGAAACGTTTGGTAGTAGATCACCGAGTGAAAAATCAATGTACCAGACCATGCTTGCCTTAATCGTAGTTAGAATGATAATTAGAGTTGATTTGGGAAGTAATCTCATCAATTCTGTTAGGGGCCAACTAGGCTCAGATTTGGGCTTGTTTGGGCTGGAGTCAAGGCCCAATTAGGATGCTGAATTCTTGGCCGGCGGTGGTATCACCAGTTGTTATTACTGTCAGGTGGTGGTACCACCCCTGTCAGGCGGTGGTACCGCCAGAGCTCGGTCTCCGAGCTTTGTCAAATGATGGTACCACCCAGACTGAGCGGTAGTACCACTCAGTGTCAAGTGTAAGGTGATGGTACCACCAGTTCCCCGGAAATCTGGGATAAGATACTTTTTGGCTCTATTTTTGAAAGTCATTGGGGCCTATAAATACCCCACCCTTTTCAGCATGAAAAGACACCGAAGTGTTATTATAATCTTGAGTTATTAGGGTGTAAAAGTATTATAAACAAGTGTTAGAGTCCTCCTCCTACCTTTCTAAATTTTGAGATCATTCAAGAGAGGTGTGAGACTTGTAAGGTTTCTCTCCTAAACCCAGGAAAAGGAGAAAGTGCTGTAAAGAGGTGTTCAATCTTCACCTATTCAAAGAAGGTCTTTAGTGGATGCCGGAGACCGCATCGGAGGAATCCGAAAGTGGATGTAGGTCACCTTGATCGAACCACTCTAAATTTCGGTTTGCTTGTCATTTGTGCAATTTACTTTACTATAAACCTCCTTAATCTTCTCTTACACTTTTACGAAAGCTTTCAAGTTCAATTTCTCTTCGAAATAGATTGAATCAAAATCATTTTCATTGGAATCTATTTTAAATGAAACGAATAATTTTTTCTGCTGCACTAATTCACCCCCCCTTCTCTTAATGCCACTCTTGATCCTAACAATTGGTATCAGAGCAAGATTTACTCCCCCTTTCTTTTTCTTAGTGCCACTCTTGATACTAACAATTGGTATCAAAGCAAGGTTCACTCTCGTTTGGTTTAAAACACAAGAGAATGTTAGGATCAAGAGTACTGAGAGGGGGGGGGGGTGAATTAGTGTAGTGGAAAACTTTCGACGATTAAAGCGACGTTCGTATGATAAAAGTGTTTTTTATGATAAACCATTTCGAAAAGTTCTTCAACATAAGATCAAGCGAAACTATAGTTGAAGTAAAGCAATGAAGGCAGTTTGCAGTTAAGATAGAGAGCAGAATGTAAATGCAAACTGAGATTTAGAGTGGTTCGGTCAATCTTGACCTACATCCACTTTTGGCTTTCTCCTCTGATGAGGTCACCGAAGTCCACTAGAGGCCTTCCTTCAATAGGCGAAGGCCAACCACTCTTTTACAGCTTTACTCCTTTTAACGGGCTTAGGAGAAAACCCTTACCGATTTCCACTCCTTTCTTGAATGATCAAAACTTAGAAGAAAAGAGGGAGAAGAACTTCTAGCCTTTTACAACACTTTTAAGCTCTCAAATTCTCAGAATAAATGCACTTTTGGTTCCCTTTCATGCAGGAAAGGGTAGGGTTTATATAGGCCCCAACTGGTTTGAATTTGGAGCTCAAAAGTGTCATCTCCCATATTTCTGGGGTCCTAGCGGTACCACCGCTATAACTGGGCGGTACTACCGCTATAACTGGGTGGTACTATCGCCTAGCATCTGACACTGGGCGGTACTACCACTCAGTCTAGGTGGTACCACCACTTGGCAGAGCTCGGAGACCGAGCTCTGGTGGTACCATCGCCTGACTGGGGTGGTACAACTGCCTGACAGGGGCGGTACTATCACCCAAAATTCCTGGGAGACCAAGTCTCCTAGGCGGTGCCATCGCCGGCTAGGAATTCTGGGTCCGAATAGGCTTATCCATTCGGCCCAATTTGGGTTTGTTTAGGGTCCAATTGGCCCCATATTAAGTTAATGGGATCACCTCCCAATTCTAACTTAATCTACCTGCTAACCATGACACTTAAGACATTAATGCTGCAAATCGTGTTCCGGTGCTCAATCGCTTCTTCCGACAAACTTCCGGTGAACATCCGAGGAACCCTTGGCGATGCTCCAGCAGACTTCCGGCAAACTCCTGGACTTGCAACGATCCTCTTGACGAGTTTTGATAAGCTTCTTTGGTAAGCTCTTGGACTTCTCGAATTGTTCTTATAGAACCTCCGATGATTGTCCAGACTTCCGACGAACTTTTGAACCCCCAATGTGATCTTGGTTTTGACTCCGGCTCAACACCTACTGTATGTCTTACTGCCATCGTAGTTAATCCTGCACATGTAAAACAAACTTCAATCTAGATAATTAATACTACGCATTAATCAAGTTGTCTGACATGTCATTGGCCCCTCGACGCTTTGTCTGATTCTTTGGCGCATCATCCTCTCCTGCGGCCTATTGCCTAATCGGCCAGTTGACTTCGTAACTCCGATATCCTTAGCGCAATACTCGCTCTTCTTGGCCCAATGCCCGAATCCATGGCCCGAAGCCTTTCGTCGATATGTCGACCGATCTACCGGCCCGACGTCCAATCTTCTAACATATTCCTCCGGCCCAACATGATTTTTCCTGCTTTAATTGTTTCATCTTGATCGAAGCATCCTACGTCACTTAAAACATAAATTAAAACATAAACATAATTATTAATTGGTTTTATCATCAAAATACGAGATTCAATAATCTCCCCCTTTTTGATGATGATAACCAATTGATGACGGAGTTAAACTTAACTCCCGGAGTTTAAACAAACTCCTCCCATCAATATGTCATATTGATAGAAACTCTTGGATTCAAAAATAAAAGCAATATGTCATGATAAAATTATGACATATAATCAACATACTTCTACCCCTTTGTCATCAACAAAAAGAAGTACCACAATCAAGTGTTTGTGATATAAGTTCAACTCATTGCATGAAAAACATAATATCCATTTTTACCAACATGTAAGTTTGCTATCATCAAAATACAAGCTTGCAAAATATTTTTTTGAATATTTTAAAACACACAAGCTAGCAATTTTGAGATGTTCAAGAAAGCAACTCTTACTTTTTGAAATATAAGTTTTGCTAGATGTGCATGTTAACTTTTTGCTTCTTGAGATAGGCAAGATAGCACTCCTTGGTGATGTTCAAGATAGCAAGTGCTACATCATGCAAGCTAGTGAATCTTACAATATTTTAGAACATGCATAATCACCAAAGCATCATAAATTATAATGATGTGCAAAATTACAAATTTTGCATGTTTGCATTTGTGCGTCTTGAGATTTGCACAATAGCACTTTCATGGTGATGTTCAAAATAGCAATTTCTTCTCTTGTGAGAAGTGCAATATTTGTTTTCTTCTTGAATTGTGCAAGCTAGCAAATTAGCTTTCTAGTATGTTTTGCTCCCCCTTTGTCATTGTCAAAAAGAAAGGAATACCCTTTACGTTAATTTCTAAATTATGACAAAGGTAAATAGCATAAATGAAAATTTAAGTTATGAATGTCAAAACAATTATTTTATCATGAATATTTCATCGTTGCATGCATCATTATCATAAGTAAAAGTATTGCATGCATAATTTCCAATCATCATGTATATAAAATCATCATTACATGCATGATATCAAATCATCATTTATTTCGCATCATAATGGTACCAATTTTGTCAAATTACATCTTACCATGCATGATCGAAACTTTTTATTTGTATACATCAAAACAAATTAATGAATATTTCATGTATTCATATCATCACATAAGGAATATCAAGAAGAATTATTGGGTGATGAGATAAACATTTCATGAACATAAGGAATTGTATAAAAATCATATCATGAAAAGATAAAATCATGTGAATACCAAAAGACATGATTCATTTTGACACATCTCCTTTTTTAAAAAAAATGAAAGGAATTCTTAGGAGATCATGATATAGATAAAATTTATCCAATCTCGTAGGAGAACAAGATATTAATTCAAGCATATAAAATTTCTCAATTCATTATGAATCATAAAAAAAATTGTGGTTCCGAAAAATCATGATTCATTTAGAAAAATTTTCTCTTTAGTACACGACAAGAAGAAATATAGCAATGATACCAATCATGATTCATTTGGATGGTAGATAGCAAAATGAAACATTGAGGATAAAATATCTCGATTTTTATAGAGTAAATCTCAAATTATAAATCTCAAAAAATCAAGATAAAGCATATTCAAATTTAAATCATAAAATCAAAATTATTTTCAAGAGATTCATAAAAAGATGATAAAATAGATTCATCAAAGTCAATAAGATAGAGAAAAAGAATTTTCAAGAAAAATACTTTTCACTATTTAGTTGTTTTATACAAGCATGCCTTTGTCCTTTTTGTGCCAAAAAATATATATATCATCAATCGTTTAGGATCGAAAAATAAATTTTGTAATAAAAACCATCAAGATCAATAAACCATAAAAATCATCATGTATAACTTTAAAATCTCATGCATAAAATCATCAAATCATGGTATCAAAATTTTAATATTTTCATTACAACTTTATGCATCATTAAGTATACAATTGTCATGACACTTACACTATTTCATATAAGCATGTCTATTTCATTTATGTCAAATCAAAATATACATTTTTTTTTTTAAAATTGGAAAAGCCACTTTTATTATCATGAAAATCGATAATCCATAAATCACAAAAATCATTATACATCATTTCGAAAGAAAACTCATTAAGCATGATCATTATGTATTACTTCAAATCAAACATGATTTCATTTATTTTCAAAATATTCATCATGATAAGACATACAAGGTAAAGAAATCATTAAACATAAAGCATATTCATCAATCATGATTTCATTGAGCATAAGGTACTTTCAACCAAAATCATTTTGTTATTTGCTGTCGTCATGCATTTTTCTTTTTAGGTGAATCTATCTTTTCATGCTTAGTTTTCTATACAAAAACCATGCATCATCATTAAGCATGATATTAAACTTCTTAATAATTTCATTAAAACATCAAGCATGGTTTCAATCAAAATCGGAAATCATCAACATACACATTTTTTTCTTTTTAAGAAAAACATACATATGATCATTAAATTTAAATCTAATATTTTATTTCATTAACATAAAACATACAATTTTTATTATTATTTTCAAAATTACGAGCATGATCATATTCTTGCATTTTCAATTTTTTAAACATCTAATTTTCAAGAAAAATAATTATTCAAAAAAAAGAAAATGCATCATGAAAAACATCAAGTAATTTCAAAATAAATTAAGGGGGTTTTGATTACCTCATCGTTGAATGCCATTAAGGCGTAGTTTGCTACCTCGTCTTTCTTGATTTTTTTCTCATCTTCGGAGGAGCTTGATTCATCCAAATTTTTGTTCATCTTCTTGCGTTCAAAGCAAGTAGTTTCGTTCTTTTTGTTCTTTAATTTTTATTTCATTAACTTTTTAAATTTCTTAGTGAGTAGTTCTTATTCACCATCACTTGAGCTTATGCTCGAGTGGTCTTCAAATGTTCTATGTTCCAAATCCTTCCTGTTCTTTGGAAGGTGGTTTTGTTCTTCATGTTCATCAAGTGCATTGTGCACCATTTCATATGTCATCAATGTACCGATAAATTCTTTAAGTGGAAAAATATTTAAATCTTTTGTTTCTTATAAAGCTATTACTTTTGAATCTCACTTCTTAGAAAGAGAATGCAAAATCTTGTTCATGAGTTTAAAGTTTGAAAAACTTTTACCAAGTGCTTTTAGACTATTGATGACATCCGTAAAATGGGTGTACATATCTCCAATAGTCTCTCTTGGTTCCATATAAAACATCTCAAAATTTTGCATCAAAAGATTTAGTTTAGAATTTTTTTACACTACTTGTGCCTTCGTGTGTGATTTCAAGAGTACACAAAATATCGAAAGCCGTTTCGCACAAAGAAACCCGATTAAATTTGTTTTTATCTAAGGCACAAAATAAGGCATTCATAACCTTTGCATTTAGAGAAAACGACTTCTTCTCCAAATCATTCCAATGGTTCATTGGAAGAGAAGACATTTCAAATCCGTTTTC
This sequence comes from Musa schizocarpa, assembly GCA_900464855.2. Taxonomy (NCBI): domain Eukaryota; kingdom Viridiplantae; phylum Streptophyta; class Magnoliopsida; order Zingiberales; family Musaceae; genus Musa; species Musa schizocarpa. The sequence goes on from LS990920.1 coordinate 17,401,064, forward strand.
AACTATGTGCCATAAATTCAAATCCAAAGAAAGTAAGAAAACTCTCATTCGAGTTTTCCAATAAGTATAGTCCATCCCATTGAAAAATGGAGGATGAATGACAGAGTAACCCTCTTGAGAGCCGAAATGAGACATTTCACTTGGGTGTTAAACCAATTGAGAAATAACAAGGCTCTGATACCAATTGTTAGGATCAAGAGCACTAAGAGGGGGGGGTGAATTAGTGCAGCGAAAAACTTTCGATGATTAAAGCGACATTCGTATGATAAAAGTATTTTTAATGAACAACCGTTTCAGAAAGTTCTTCAACCTAAGATCAAGCGAAACTATAGTTGAAGTAAAGCAATAGAGATAGTTTACAGTTAAGATAGAGAGTAGAATGTAAATGCAAACCGAGATTTAGTATGATTCGATCAATCTTGACATATTTCCACTTTTGGCTTCCTCTTCCGATAAGGTCACGACGTCCACTAGAGGCCTTCCTTCAATAGGCGAAGGCCAACTACCCTTTTACAGCTTTAATCCTTTTGATGGGCTTAGGAGACAACCCTTACAGATTTCCACTCCTCTCTTGAATGATCAAAACTTAGAAGAAAAGAGAGAGAAGAACTTCTAGCCTTTTACAACACTTTTAAGCTCTTAAAATTTCAGAATAAATGCAAACTTTTGATTCCCTTTCATGCAGGAAATGGTGGGGTTTATATAGGCCCCAACTGGTTTGAATTTAGAGCTCAAAAGTGTCATCTCCCATATTTCCGGAGTCCTAGCAGTACCACTGCCATAATTGGGCGGTACTACCGCCTGGCATCTGACACTGGGTGATACTACCACTCAGTCTATGCGGTACCACCGCTTGGCAAAGCTTGGAGATCGAGCTCTGGTGGTACCACCGCCTGACTAGGGCGGTACCACCGATTGGCAGTAATAACTACTGGCGGTACCATCGCCTGACTGGGGCGGTACTACTGCCCAGAATTCTTAGGAGACCAAGTCTCCTGAGCGGTGCCACCGCCAGCTAGGAATTCTGGGTCCAAATGGGCTGATCCATTCGGCCCGATTTGGGTATATTCAGGGCCCAATTGGCCTCAAATTAAGTTAATGGGATCACCTCCCAATTCTAACATAATCTACCTACTGACCATGACACTTGAGGCATTAATGCTGCAAACTGTGTTCTGGTGCGTCAATCGATTCTTCCGGCGAGCTTCCGACGAATATCCGTCGAACCCTCGGCAATGCTCCGGTGAACTTCTAGCAAACTCCTGGACTTGCAACGATCCTCTTGGTGAGTTCTGATGATCTTCTTTGGCAAGCTCCTGGACTTTTCGGATTGTTCTTGCAGAACCTCCGACGATCGTCCGGACTTCCAACGAACTCTCGAACCCCCCAACGTGATCTTGGTCTTGACTTCGGTTCAACACCTGCTGCATGTCTTACTGTCATCGTTATTAATCCTGCACATGTAAAATAAACTTCAATCTAGACAATTAATACTAAGTATTAATCAAGTTGTCCGGCATGTCATTCGCCCCTCGACTCTTCGTCCGATTCTTCGGTGCATCGTTCTCTCCTGTAGTCTATTGCCCAATCGGCTAGTTGACTCTGCAACTCGGATATCCTTAGCGCAATACCCACTCTTCTTGGCCCGATTCCCGAATCTACGGCCCAAAGCCTTTTGTCGATACCGTCGACTGATCCACCGGCACAACGTTCAATCTTCTGACATGTTCCTCCGGCCCAACATGATTTTTCTTACTTTAATTGTCTCATCCTGATCGAAGCATCCTATGTCACTTAAAACACATATTAAAACATAAACATAATTATCAATTAGTTTCATCATCAAAATACGAGATTCAATAAAGAGATGACATTTGCCGGTAATCAAGAGGGTCATTCAATTACACATCCACCCATGTTCAATGGGATAGATTACACATATTGGAAGACTAGAATGAAGATCTTCCTAATTTTAATAGATTTTGAGCTATGGAACGTTGTCAAAAATGGTTTTCAAAAATCTTCTCTTCCAATGAACGATTGGAATAAGTTGGAGAAGAAGACTTTCACTTTAAATGCCAAAACTATTAATGCCTTGTTTTGTGCATTAGATAAAATCGAGTTTAATCGAGTGTTAATTTGTGAAATGGCTTTTGATATTTGGCACACACTCGAAGTGATTCATAAAGGCATTAGTAGAGTGAAGAAGTCATTTAGTGCACACTTATGAGTTGTTTCGGATGAAAGCGAGTGAGACCATTGGAGACATATACACCCAATTTACGGATATCGTAAATGGTCTAAAAGGACTTGGTCAAAGTTTCTTGGATTTTGAACTTGTTAATAAAATTTTAAGATCCTTTCCAAGAAGTTGAGACCCAAAAGTAATGGTCATTTAAGAGGCCAAAGATCTAACTAATTTTTCTCTCGAAGAACTAATTGGGTCACTAATGACCTATGAAATGACTTGTAAAGCTCATGAAGAGCTTGAGGTCACCCTTCCAAAGAACAGGAAGGATTTGACACTAAGAACCCAAGAAGATCACTTGAAAGAAAACTCAAGTGACGAGAACCTTGATGAAGATTTGGCACTCTTAACAAGAAAATTTAAAAAATTCATAAAAAAATAAATTTAAAAACGACACTAAAAATAAATTTAAAACCAAGAGAGATCAAGTAATATGCTACGAATGCAAGAAGTTGGGACACTACAAGAGTGAATGCCCCCTAGCCAAGAAGAGACAACCAAAGAAGAAGGCTCTCAAAGCAATATAGGACGACTCAAGTGCATCCAAAGAAAAGGAGCCTATCATCACCGAGAAAGTTGCTCACTATGCACTAATGGCCATTGGAGATGAGATAACAAGTTCATTTAAAACAAATTTATCCTTTAATGAACTATTAAATACTTTTCATGATTTATTTGATGAATACAAATCAATTAGTAAAAAATATAAATAATTAAAAAATGAGCATGCTTCTCTTGTTAGTGATTTCGATAGATTAAAGGTTGAGAATAATAGTAGTTTAACTCCTTGTACGAAATGTGATGAACTAGAAATACTTAAAAAGGAAAATTTGCTACTCAAAGAAACCTTAGAAAAATTTGAGGTTGGTAACAAGTCATTGGACATGATCCTTGCCATTAAGAGTCATGTTCATAGGAGAAGTGGAATCGGATTTGTGAGTAGCTCTCACCAAAATCCAATCACCTTTGTTAAAGGGCCGACATTGCATGTTTCACCTCACACCAAATGCAACTTTTATTGCAAACTCGGACATATTGCCTATAAATGTCCTTAAAAGATATAGTCTATATAAATTGATTTGGGTTTCTAAAAGAACCTCAAATAACTCAATACAATATGATAAGATATGTAGATTGATTTTTGAGGCACCTAAGGTCAAATGGGTACCTAAAAATCATCCTTTTGTAGAAAAATGTCTCATCACAAGCTAGGAGCAAGAGATGGTACCTTGATAGTGGATGCTTAAGGCATATGACTGGAGATCCATCTCATTTCTCTAAGCTCACTAGCCTAGATGAAGGATATGTCACCTTCGGAGACAACAACAAGGGTAAAATCATTGGCAAAGGAACCATAGGTAACAAATCCAACCTTCTTATTAAATATATATTGTTAGTTGATGGTTTAAAGCATAACCTTTTAAGTATTAGTAAATTATATGATAAAGGATATATCGTTATATTTGAATCTAATGCTTGTATTATTGAAAAACCACACAAAAACACATCTATGATTGCCCTAAAACAAAATAATGTATACACTATCAAGATTGATGATTTTTGTAATGAAATATGCTTTTCAGTTTTGAATGATGATGCTTGGCTTTGGCATAGGAGATTAGGTCATACTAGCATGAAACTAATCTCTCAAATTTCATCTAAAGAACTTGTAAGAGGAATTCCTCATATCAAGTTCGTCAAAGATAATGTGTGTAATGCATGTCAACTAGGAAAACAAATAAAAGGTAGCTTCAAAACTAAGAATCAAATAAGCACCTCTAGACCTTTGCAATTGATTCATATGGACTTGTTCGGACTAATTGGTACATCAAGCCTATGAGGTAGCAAATACGCATTTGTCATCGTGAATGATTATAGGAGATACACATGGACTTATTTTTTGGCACACAAAAGTGAATGCTTTAGGTGTTTCTCCAAATTTTATAAACTTGTTCAAAATGAAAAGGGTTTTATGATTTTATTAATTTGAAGTGAGTGAATTTCAAAATCATGATTTTCAAGAATTTTATGAATCTAATAGATATAACCACAACTTCTCTACTCCAAGAAATCCTTAACAAAATGGAGTAGTAGAAAGAAAGAATAGAAACTTACAAGAAATGGCAAGAACCATATTAAACGAACATAGCCTACCCAAATATTTTTGGGCTGAAGTCGTAAATACGACATGCTAAGTTATGAATAGGGTTCTAGTAAGACCACTACTTTCCAAGACTCCTTATGAGTTGTGGAACAACGAAAAACCAAACATTTCATACTTAAATGTTTACGAAAGTAAATAATTTATTTTGAATAAAAAAGATGCCTTAGGTAAATTTGATGCAAAATCCGATGAAGAAATTTTTCTTGGCTATTTTTTTGTTTCTAAAGTATTTCGTATCTTTAACAAAAAGAACTTTGATTATAGAAGAATCTATTTTTGTTGTTTTTAATAAAATTTCTAAAGTTAAGAAAAATGATTTTGATGATGATCTTCAATTTGATCATTTGAATTTAAATGAATCCCTTTCTCTATCTAGCAACATGGATGCATCTTCTTCCGAACCTTCTTTACTAAAGGAATGAAAGTATGCAGATGCTCATCCTAAGGAGCTGATTATAGGAGACACATTGAAAGGGGTTCAAACTGTTGAATCTCGAATTTTGATGATGACGTCAATTGTTATTTGTTATCTAATCCATAAGTTGAGATAAGTGTGCAGGATTAACTACGATGAAAGTAAGACATACAGCAGGAGTTGCGCCGGAGTCAAGACTATGATCACGTTGGGAGTTCGAGAGCTCGACGGAAGTCCGGACGGTCGTCGGAGGTTCTACAGGAACAAATCTGAGAAGTCCAGGACCTTGCCAAAGAAGCTCGTCAGAACTTGCCAAGTGGATCGTCGCAAGTCCAGGAGTTTGTCGTAAGTCCGCAAGAGCATCACCGAGGGTTCATCGGATGATCGACGGAAGCTCACCGGAAGCTCGCTGGAAGAAGCAATTGATGCACCGGAGCAAGCTGTAGTAAATGTCTTAAGAATTGTCATAGTTAGCATGTAGATTAAGTTAGGAATGGGAGGTGATCCCATCAACTTAATCTTGGGGAAATCGGGCCCTTGACAAACCCAAATTGGGCCGAATGGGATCAGCCTATTCGGACCTAGATTACTTGGCTAAAGGTGACACCGCTAGGGTCGGCGGTGGCACCGCCCATGGCTCAGTCTCCGAGCTCTGGCTAGGTAGTGCAACCGCATCTAACAGAGGTGCAACTGCCTAAGCTCGGTCTCCGAGCTCTAGCAGGAGGTTCAACCACCCCTGACGCTCGGTGGCACCGCCTAGAGGCTCAGTCTTCGAGCTCTGCTAGGCGGTGCAACCGCCAGACCCCGGAATTCCGGGAGATGACAATTTTGAGCTCGGAATTCAAACTGGTTTAGGGCCTAAAAATACCCCACTCTTTCAGCAATGAAAGAGCAACCAAAAACTACTAAAATCCTGATCTTACTCTGTGATTTTTAGAGCTCAAAAGTGTTGTATAAGTTAAAAGTTCTCCTTCCTCTTTTCTTCCAAGTTTTGATCTATCAAGAGAAGAAAGAAAATTCTGTAAGGGTTGTCTCCTAAGCCCGTCAAAAGGAGTGAAACTATAAAAAGGTAGTTGGCCTTCGCCTATTGAAGGAAGGCCTCTAGTAGACGTCGGTGACCTCGTCGGTGGAGGAAGCCAATAGTGGATGCAGGTCAAGATTGACCGAACCACTCTAAATCTCGGTTTGCATTTACTTTGAGCATATTATCTTTACTGCAAACCTCCTCAATAGCTTACTGCCTTCTGCGCATTTACGATCGTGTTTCAAAGTTTAGTATTTTCCAAATTGGCGTTTAGACGTAAATCAGTTTTATCATACGAACATCATATTTCAGTTTACGCTTACATTTTAATTTCCATCATAACTGCAAACTGCCTTCATAGACTTGCTTTAACTGCATCTTGCTTGATCACAAGTTAAAGTGATTTACGAATCGGCTTTTCTACCGAAATCACTCTTATCGTACGAACGCAGTTTTAATCGTCGAAAGTTTTCCGCTGCACGAATTCACCCCACCCACCCCCCCCTCTTAGTGCTCTTGATCCTAACAATTGGTATCAGAGCGGGGTTAACTCTCAAATGGATTAAAACCCAAGAGAGATGACATACGCCGAAAACCAAAAGGGCCATTCTATTACACGTCCACTCATGTTCGATGGGACAGACTACACCTATTGGAAGACCCGAATAAGGATCTTTCTTATTTTAAGGGATTTTGAACTTTGGAATCTTGTCGAAAATGGATTTTCGAAGTCTTCTCTTCCAATGATCGATTGGAATGAATTGGAGAAAAAGACTTTCGCTCTTAATGCAAAGGCTATGAATGCCTTATTTTGTGCGCTTGATAAAAATGAGTTTAATCGTGTTTCGGTTTATGAAACCGCGTTTGATATTTGGCATATACTCGAAGTGACTCACGAAGGCACAAGTAGAGTGAAAGAGTCAAAAATCAATCTTTTGATACACTCTTTCAAACTTTTCTGAATGAAACCGAGCGAGACTATTGGCGACATGTACACCCGTTTCATGGATGTCGTCAATGGTTTAAAAGTTTTTCAGATTTTGAGCTCGTGAATAAGATTTTAAGATCCCTTCCTAAGAGTTGGGACCCTAAAGTCACTGCTATTCAAGAGGCTAAAGATTTAAACAACTTCTCTCTTGAAGAACTAATCGGGTCATTAATGACCTATGAAATGACATGCAAGGCTCAAAAAGAGCAAGAAAACATCCTTCTAAAGAACAAGATGGATATGACACTTAGAACTTTAGATGACCACTTGAGAGGAAACCCAAGTGATGAGGACTGTGACGATGACTTGGCACTTCAAACAAGGAAATTCAAAAATTTCATTAAGAGAAACAAGTTTAAAAATGACACAAAAAATAAACTTGAACCCAAAAAGGACCAAGTTATTTGCTACGAGTGCAAAAAGCCGGGATACTATAAAAGTGATTGTCCCCAAGCCAAGAAGAGAACATCAAAGAAGAAGGCGCTCAAAGCAACGTGGGATTGTTGAATCTCGGATTTTGATGATGACGTCAATTGTCATTTGTTATCTAATCCATATGTTGAGATAAGTGTGCAGGAATAACTACAATGAAAGTAAGACATACAACAGGAGTTGCGCTGGAGTCAAGACTATGATCACGTTAGGAGTTCGAGAGCTTGACGGTCGTCGGAGGTTCTGCGGGAACAAATCCGAGAAGTCCATGAGCTTGCCAAAAGAAGCTCGTCGGAACTCGCCAAGTTGATCGTCGCAAGTCCAGGAGTTTGCCGGAAGTCTGCAGGAGCATCGCCGAAGGTCCATCGGATGTTCGCCGGAAGCTCGCCGGAAGAAGCGATTGATGCACCAGAGCAAGCTGTAGTAAAAGTCTTAAGAATTATCGTAGTTAGCACGATGATTAAGTTAGAAATGGGAGGTGATCCCATTAACTTAATCCAAAGGCAATTGGGCCCTTGAAAGAACCAAATTGGGCTGAATGGATTAACCCATTTGGACCTAGATCTCTCACATAGAGGTGGCACCGCTTGGGTCAGCGGTGGCACCGCCCAGGGCTCAATCTCCGAGTTCTGGCTGGGCGGTGCAACCACCTCTGACAGCGGTGCAACCGCCTGAGCTCGGTCTCCGAGCTCTGGCTGGGCGGTGCAACCGCCCTAGTCAGGCGGTAGCACCGCCTGAGCTCGGTCTCCGAGCTCTGCCAGGAGGTGCAACCGCCCTAGTCAGGCGGTGCAACCGCCAGACCCCGAAATTCTGGGAAATGATAGTTTTGAGCTCCAAATTCAAATTGGTTTGGGGCCTATAAATACCCCACTCTTTCAGCAATGAAAGAGCAACGAAAAACCACCAAAATCCTGATCTTACTCTGTGATTTTTAGAGCTCAAAAGTGTTGTATAAGCTAAAGGTTCTTCTCCCTCTTTTCTTCCAAGTTTTGATCTTTCAAGAGAGGAGAGAAAAGTTTGTAAGGGTTGTCTCCTAAGCCCGTCAAAAGGAGTGAATCTATAAAAGGGTGGTTGGCCTTCGCCTATTGAAGGAAGGCCTCTAGTGTACGTCGGTGACCTCATCGGTGGAGGAAGCTAGAAGTGGATATAGGTCAAGATTGACCGAACCACTCTAAAATTGCATTGCTCTCTGGTTTGCATTTACTTTGAGCTTATTATTGTTAGGATCAAAAGCACTAAGAGGGGGGTGGTGAATTAGTGCAGCGGAAATCTTTCTGTGATTAAAACGAAAGCTGCGTTCGTTCGATAAAAACGATTTCGATGTAAAAGCCGATTCTAAGATTACTTCAACTTAAGATTAAGCGAGATGACGTTAAAGTAAATCTATGAAAGCAGTTTGCAGTTTATGATGGAAATCAGAATGCAAGCGCAAACTAAAATGCGACGTTCGTACAATAAAACCAGTTTACGTCTAAGTGTTGATTCTGAAGATACTGAACTTTGAGATATGTTTTATAAATGAGCATAAGGCAGTTTATAGTTATAATTGAAATCAAAACATAAACGTAAACTGAAATGTGATGATCATACGAAAAGGTCAATTTACGTCTAAACGCAGATTCGAAAAGCTCTGAACTTAGAAACTCGTTCGTAAAAGCGCAGAAGGCAATAAGCTATTGAGGAGGTTTGCAGTAAAGATAAAATGCTCAAAAGTAAATGCAAACCGAGATTTAGAGTGGTTCGGTCAATCTTGACCTACTCCACTTTTGGCTTCCTCCACCGACGAGGTCACCGACATCAACTAGAGGCCTTCCTTCAATAGGCGAAGGCCAACCACCCTTTTACAGTTTCACTCCTTTTGACGGGCTTAGGAGACAACCCTTACAGAAATTTCTCTCCTCTCTTTACAACTCAGAACTTGGAAGAAAAGAGGGAGGAGAACTTTTGGCCTTTACAACAATTTTGAGCTCTAAGAATCACAGAAAAGATCAAGATTTCGGTGTATGTCTGTGTTATTTCAGTGCTGAATGGGTGGGGTATTTATAGGCCCCAACCCAGTTCAAATTTGGAGCTCAAAACTGTCAATTCCCGGAATTCTGGGATCAGGCGGTTGCACCTCCTGACTAGAGCGGTTGCACCGCTTGGCAGAGCTCGAAGACTAAGCCCTGGCGGTTGTACCTCCTGTCAGGGGCGGTTGCACCACCTCAGTCTGGCTCGGAGACTGAGCCCAGGCGGTTGCACCTCCTGCCAGAGCTCGAAGACCAAGCTCAGGCGGTGCTACCTCTCTGTCAGGGGAGGTTGCACCGCCCAGTCTTACTCGGAGACTGAGCCCAGGTGGTGCCACCTCCTAGCTAGGGCGGTTGCACCGCCCAGTATCCCTGCGAGACTTAGCCCAGGCGGTGCTACCTCCTGGCTTGGGCGGTTGCACCGCCCAATGCAATCAGGGTCCGAATGGGTAGATCCATTCGGCCCAACTTGGGTTTTTCAGGGGCCCAATTGCCCCAAGAGTAAGTTAATGGGATCACCTCCCATTTCCAACTTAATCAATGTGCTAACTATGATTAATCTTAAGACAATTTCTGCAACTTGCTCCGGTGCATCAATCGCTTCTTCCGGCGAGTTTCCAGCGAACTTCCGTCGATCATCCGATGAACCCTCGGTGATGCTCCTGCGGACTTCCGGCAAACTCCTGGACTTGCGACGATCCACTTGGTGAGTTCCGACGAGCTTCGTTTGGCAAGCTTATGGATTTCTCGGATTTGTTCCCGCAGAACCTTCGACGGCAGTCCGAACTTCCGTCGAACTCTCGAACTCCCAACGTGATCATTGTCTTGACTCCGACACAACTCCTGCTGCATGTCTTAACTCTCATCGTAGTTAATCCTGCACACTTATCTCAACACATAGATTAGACAACAAATGACAATTGACTTCATCATCAAAATCCGAGATTCAATAATTATCCTTACTACAAACCACCTTCATAGCTTACTGCCTTCTGCGATTGCGTTTCCAAGCTCAGTATTTTCCGAATCGATGTTTAGACGTAAATCGCTGCTCTCGTACGAACATCGTATTTCAGTTTGCGCTTACATTCTGATTTCCATCACAACTGCAAACTGCCTTCATAGATTCGTTTTAACTACTTCTTGCCTAATCACAAGTTAAAGTGATTTACGAATCGGCTTTTCTACTAAAATCGTTTTTACCGTACGAACATCGTATTTCAGTTTGCGCTTATATTCTGATTTCCATCATAACTGCAAACTACCTTTATAGATTTGTTTTAACTGCTTCTTACCTGATTTCAAATTAAAGTAATTTACGAATTGGCTTTACTACCAAAATTTCTCTTATCGTACGAACACTGTTTTAAACGTCGAAAGTTTTCCGCTGCACTAATTCAACCCCCCCCCCCCTCTTAGTGCTCTTGATCCTAACAGGGATGACTTGAGTGCGTCCGAAGAAGAGAAGTCCAACACCGAGCAAGTTGCTCATTACGCCTTAATGGCCATCGGAGAGGAGGTAACAAATTTAATTGATGCAGATTTATCATTTGATGAGTTATTAAATGTCTTCCATGACTTATTTGATGAATACAAGATTATTAGTAGAAAATACAAATTGCTAAAAAAGGAGCATGATAGTCTTACTTGTAATTTCGATAAGTTAAAAACTGAATATCATGATAGTTTAGGTTCTTGTATAAAATGTCATGATCTAGAAACTATCCAAAAGGAAAACTTGCTACTTAAGGACACCTTGAAGAAATTCGATGTTGGTAGCAAAACTTTGAACATGATCTTTACAAACAAGGGTCACGTTCCCAAAAGAAGTGGAATCGGATTTGTGAGAAATCCTCACCAAAATCCAACCACCTTCATAAAAGGCCACATCCTACATGTTCGACACCAAAGCAAATGCAACTTTTGTTGCAAACATAGACACAAAACGTATTATTGTCCATTCAACAAAATTAGTCCGAACAAATTAATTTGGGTTCCTAAAGGAACCATAATAAACTCTATGCAACATGACAAACAATGTAGATCAGTTTTTGAGGCACCCAAAAGTAAATGGGTACCTAAAAATTATCCTTTCTTGTAGAGATATACACTATCACAAGCTAGAAGCAAGAGATGGTACCTTGATAGTGGATACTTAAGGCATATGACTGGAGATCCATCTCAATTCTCTAAGCTCACTAGCATAGACGAAGGCTATGTCACCTTCGGAGACAATAACAAGAGTAAAATCATTGGCAAAGGAACCATAGGTAATAAATCCAACTTCTTTATTGAAGATGTTTTGTTAGTTAATGGTTTAAAACATAACCTCTAATCTAATGCTTGCATCATTGAAAAATCACACAACAACACATCTATGATATCATTAAAACAAAATAATGTATACACCATTGACATTAATGATCTGTGTAATGAAATGTGTTTCTCGGTTTTAAATGAGGATGTTTGGCTATGACATAGAAGATTAGGTCACGCTAGCATGAAACTAATCACTCAAATATCATCCAAAGAACTTGTAAGAGGAATTCCTCATATCAAGTTTATTAAAGATAATATATGTGATTCTTGTCAATTAGGTAAACAAATTAAGGGTAGTTTCAAATCTAAGAATCAAATAAGCACCTCTAGACCCTTGCAATTGATCCATATGGACTTGTTTGGACCAATCTCTACATCAAGCCTAGGAGGTAGCAAATAGGTCTTCGTCATTGTAGATGACTATAGCAGATACACATGGACTTATTTCTTAAAACACAAAAATGAATGCTTTAGATATTTTAACAAGTTTTGTAAATTTGTTCAAAATGAAAAGGGTTCTATGATTTCATCAATTAGAAGTGATCATGATGGTGAATTTCAAAACCGTGATTTCCAAAAATTTTGTGAACTTAATGGATACAACCACAACTTCTCATCTCCAAGAAATCCTCAACAAAATAGAGTAGTAAAAAGAAAAAATAGAAACTTACAAGAAATGGCAAGAACCATGTTGAATGAACATAGCCTACCCAAATATTTTTGGGCCGAAGCCGTAAACACTGCATGCTATATTTTGAATAGAGTACTAGTAAGACCCCTACTCACCAAAACTCCCTATGAGTTGTGGAACAACAAAAAACCTAATGTTTCATATTTTAAAGTTTTTGGGTGTAAGTGTTTCATCTTGAATGAAAATGATGCCTTAGGAAAATTTGATGCTAAATCCGATGAAGGAATTTTTCTTGGTTATTCTTCTGTTTCTAAAGCTTTTCATATCTTCAATAAATGAACTTTAATTATTGAAGAATCCATTCATGTTGTTTTCAATGAGATTCCTGAAATCAAGAAAAACGATTTTGATGATGATGTTAACTTCGATTCTTTAAATTTAAATGAAACCCCTTCTCCAACTAGCAACTTGGATGCATCCACTTCCGAAACATCCTTACCCAAGGATTGGAAGTATGTAGATGCTCATTCTAAGGAGCTAATCTTAGGAGACACATCAAAGGGGGTTCAGACATGTTCTTCTCTTCAAAATTTTTGTGCCAACGTCGCTTTTCTCTCCCAAATTGAACCTAAATGTATTGACGAAGCCATAAAAGATAATTCATGGATTATCGCAATGCAAGATGAATTAAATTAATTTGAGAGAAATGAGGTATGGAAGCTTGTTCCTAGGCCAAATGACCATTTAGTTATTGGTACTAAATGGGTCTTTAGAAAGAAGTAAGATGAATATGGTATCGTGGTTAGAAACAAGGCTAGATTAGTGGCCAAAGGTTTCAACCAAGAAGAAGGTATCGATTACGAAGAAACCTTTGCTCCTATGGCTCGATTAGAAGCCATAAGGATGCTCCTTGCCTATGCAAGTAATAATAATTTTAAGTTGTTTCAAATGGATGTTAAAAGCGCTTTTCTTAACGGTTTTATTTCCGAAGAAGTTTATGTTGAACAACCTCCTGGATTTGAAAATAATAGCCTCCGTAATCATGTGTTTAAATTAACTAAAGCTCTCTATGGTTTAAAACAAGCCCATAGGGCTTGGTATGAGAGACTTAGTTCTTTTCTTATTGAAAATAATTTCACAAAAGGCAAGGTTGATACTACATTGTTTATCAAGAATTTTGAAAATAATTTTCTCATTGTTCAGATTTATGTTGATGATATTATCTTTGGTTCTACGAATGAATCTCTTTGTGAATCTTTTGCTAAAACCATGAGTCTCGAACTTGAAATGAGTTTGATGGGAGAATTAACCTTTTTCTTAGGCTTACAAATTAAGCAACTAAGCAATGACATCTTTATTAGTCAAACTAAATATACCTTAGATCTACTGAAAAGATTTAATATGGGTAGCTCAAAAGCTATTAACACCCCTATGAGCACCTCCACTAAGTTAGAAGTTGATGAGAGTGGAGAAAGCTTCGATCAAAAAACTTATAGGGGTATGATAAGAAGTTTACTTTACCTCATTGCAACTAGACCAGATATCATGTTCAGTGTAAGACTTTGAGCTAGGTTTCAATCAAACCCTAAGATATCTCATCTCAAAGCAGTTAAAAGAATACTTAGATATCTTAAAAGTACCACAAATCTAGGATTATGGTATCCAAAATCCAAAAATTTTGAGTTAATTGCTTATGCTGATGCGGATTTTGCTAGGTATAGACTATATAGAAAAAACACATCAGAAACATATCAATTTTTGGGACATTCCCTTATTTCCTGGTCATCTAAGAAACAAAACTCAATTGCACTATCAACAACCGAAGCTGAATATATTGCAGCTAGTGCATGTTGTGCACAAGTTGTGTAGATGAAAAACACCTTAGAAGATTATAAAGTTTATCTTAAAAACATTCTCATTAAATGTGATAACACGAGTGTAATATGTTTAACAAAGAATCCCATTCAACACTCAAGAACAAAACATATTGATATTAGATATCACTTTATACGAGATCATGTTACTAATCATGATGTAATCATAGAGTTCATTGATACTAAGCATCAACTAGTTGATATTTTTATAAAACCTCTAAGTGAATAACAATTTGATTTCATAAGAAGAGACTAGGAATGTTGATATGTCCGAATGCATAAACTTGTTAAAATTATTATTCGGACTTTATTGATTGAATGATTAAATCACTTAATTGCCATTACATTCCTAAAATAACATGTTGGAAATTAATACAAAAATTTCCATAATAATGAGCATGTCTTCATGATTGTATAGTCTTGTCCGATTGCATGAAAGTGTTAAATTAAATTTTCAGTTCCAATCGGATTTCATGAATACATTATTCTCTTTCGAACTTAATAAACATATGTCACATATAGTTTGATTCACATCATTGATTTTTGACAAATAGAATTATCTAGCAAATGCATATCTTTTAAACTTATCACGTGAAAAATATTCTCTTTGAGAAATAGATTTGATGATTCCTTCTTCTAAAAGGAAGATATTTTTATGTGCAAGGATTTGATTCACATAAATATCCTGATCCTTGTAAAGCATGCCTTAATATCCTATCGATTTGAACTACACAAATGGCTTTCCTCCTTCATGCAAAAAGGTAATAACAAATAAAAATGAAGAAGTTTTCACTCTATAATCTTCATGTCATGTTTTTTTTGAGATGTTCGTATCATATCACTCTATATAGATAAATGACATGAACCTACTTATGGCATTGCACGTATATTTAAAAGTTGTTTATATCGTTCTCCTTTTTGTTGATGACAAAGGGGGAGAAATATATGAATTGATGCTATAAATGTCATATTATGTTAAAAAAAGCAGATATATGAATTGATGCTATGATTATGCCATGCTTGCATCATCGAAAATATATAAATTAATGATAACTATGATTGCCATATTAGCAATATGTCATGTTTGCATCATGTTAAGATATCAAGAACTTGCATCGTAGTCCTACGTGTTGATATCTTACCATGTGATGAAATGCAATGACTGCTAAAATACTTGAAATGTGTGCATCATGTTAAGATATCAAAATCTTACTTCAAAATTTTACATGTTGATATCTTACCATATGATGAATTGCTATCATTACCATCATTCATATTTGAAATTTGAAAATGGATGTCAAGCCTTAACATCATATATCATTTTCAGAGAGATATATCATGATGGGAGTGTTGATAAGGTTAAATGATTTTAACTTATCAATATGTCTCTTGAATCCAAAGGCTTTGAATTCAAGAAAGACTTATCTCAATTATGGCACATAGATAGGGGGAGTTAATGTTAACTCCATTATCAATTGATTGTCAACATCAAAAAGGGGGAGATTGTTGAATCTCGGATTTTGATGATGACGTCAATTGTCATTTGTTATCTAATCCATATGTTGAGATAAGTGTGCAGGATTAACTACGATGAAGGTAAGACATGCAGCAGGAGTTGCGCCAGAGTCAAGACTATGATCACGTTGGGAGTTCGAGAGCTCGACGGAAGTTCGGACGGTCATCAGAGGTTCTACGGGAACAAATCCAAGAAGTCCAGGAGATTGCCAAAGAAGCTCGTCGGAACTTGCCAAGTGGATTGTCGCAAGTCCAGGAGTTTGTCGGAAGTCCGCAGGAGCATCACCGAGGGTTCATCGGATGATCGACGGAAGCTCGCCGGAAGAAACGATTGACGCACCAGAGCAAGCTATAGTAAATGTCTTAAGAATTGTCGTAGTTAGCATGTAGATCAAGTTAGGAATGGGAGGTGATTCCATCAACTTAATCTTGGGGCAATTAGGCCCTTGACAGACCCAAATTGGGCCGAATGGATCAGCCTATACGGACCCAGATTACTTGGCCAAAGGTGGCACCGCTTGGGTCGGCGGTGGCACCGCCCAGGGTTCAATCTCCGAGCTCTGGCTGGCACCGCCTCTGACAGAGGTGCAACCGCCTGAGCTCGGTCTCCGAGCTCTGGCAAGAGATGAAACCGCCCTTGACAAGCGTTGGCACCACCCAGAGGCTCAGTCTTCGAGCTTTGCCAGGCGGTGCAATCGCCAGACCCCGGAATTTCGGAAGATGACAATTTTGAGCTCGGAATTCAAACTGGTTTGGGGCCTATAAATACCCCACTCTTTCAGCAATGAAAGAGTAACAAAAAACCACCGAAATCCTGATCTTACTCTGTGATTTTTAGAGCTCAAAAGTGTTGTATGAGTTAAAAGTTCTCCTTCCTCTTTTCTTCCAAGTTTTGATCTGTCAAGAGAGGAAAGAAAATTCTGTAAGGGTTGTCTCTTAAGCATGTCAAAAGGAGTGAAACTGTAAAAAGGTGGTTGGCCTTCGCCTATTGAAGGAAGGCCTCTAGTGGACGTTAGTGACCTCGTCGGTGGAGGAAGCCAATAGTGGATGTCGGTCAAGATTGATCGAACCACTCTAAATCTTGGTTTGCATTTACTTTGAGCATATTATCTTTACTGCAAACCTCCTCAATAACTTACTGCCTTCTGCGCATTTACGATCGTGTTTCAAAGTTCAGTATTTTTCGAATCAGTGTTTAGACGTAAATCAGTTTTATCGTACGAACATCATATTTCAGTTTATGCTTACATTCTAATTTCCATCATAACTACAAACTGCCTTCATAGACTTGCTTTAACTGCATCTTGCTTGATCACAGGTTAAAGTGATTTACGAATCAGCTTTTCTACCGAAATCGCTCTTATCGTACAAACGCAGTTTTAATCGTCGAAAGTTTTCCGCTGCACTAATTCACCCCCCCCCCCCCCCTCCCTCTTAGTGCTCTTGATCCTAACACAAACTCGTTCTTTTCTTAAGAATTTTTATGCCAATGCTGCTTTTATCTCCCAAATTGAACCTAGATACATTGACGAAGCCATGAAAGACAACTCATGGGTCTTCGCAATACAAGAAGAATTAAATCAATTTAAGAGAAATGAAATATGGAAGCTTATTCCCAAACCAAATGACCATTTAGTTATTGGTACTAAATGAGTCTTTAGAAACAAGCAAGATGAATTTGGTATCGTGGTTCGAAACAAGGCTAGATTAGTGGCCAAATGTTTCAACCAAGAAGAATGTATTGATTATGAAGAAATCTTCACTCCTGTGACACGATTAGAAGCCATAAGGATACTCCTTGCCTATGCTAGTAGTAATAATTTTAAGTTATTTCAAATGGATGTTAAAAGTGCTTTTCTTAATGGCTTTATCTCTGAAGAAGTTTATGTTGAACAACCTCCCAAATTTGAGAATGATAATTTTCCTAATCATGTGTTTGAATTGACTAAAGCTCTCTATGGATTGAAACAAGCCCCAAGGACTTAGTATAAGAGACTTAGCTCATTTCTAATTCATAATAATTTCTCTAAATGCAAGGTCGATACTACATTGTTTATTAAAAATTTTAAAAATAATTTTCTTATTGTTCAAATTTATGTTGATGATATTATTTTTGGTTCTACAAATAAATCCTTATGTGAATCATTTGCCAAAAGCATGAGTCTAGAATTTGAAATGAATCTAATGAGAGAACTAACCTTCTTTTTAGGCTTATAAATTAAATAACTTAGCAATGATATTTTTCTTAATCAAACAAAATATGCTTTAGACTTGCTAAAAAGATTTAACATGGATAGTTCAAAAGCTATCAAGACTCCTATGAGTACCTTCACTAAGTTAGATATTGACTAAAGTAGAGAAAGCTTTGATCAAAAAACTTATAGGAGTATGATAGGTAGTTTGCTTTACCTCACGGCAACTAGACCGGACATCATATTTAGCGTAGGACTTTATGCTAGATTTCAATCTAACCCTAAGCAATCTCATTTAAAAGTTATTAAAAGGATATTTAGATACCTAAAAGGAACTCCTAAAGTAAAATTATGGTATCCTAAATCTAAGAACTTTGAATTGCTTGGTTATGCTAATGTGGATTTTGCTGGATGTAGTTTAGATAGAAAAAGCACATCTAGAATGTGTCAATTTTTAGGATACGCACTCATTACTCGTTTCTTGGTCTTCCAAGAAACAAAACTCGATTGTATTATCTACAACCAAAGCTGAGTACATAGTTGTAGGTGCATGTTGTTCTCAAGTTATATGGATGAAAAATACTTTAAAGGATTATATAATTGACTTGAAAAACAAACCTATAAAGTGTGATAACACTAGTGCAATATGCTTAGCTAAAAATCTTATTCAACACTCTAGAACTAAACAAATTGACATTATGTATTACTTTATACGAGATCTTATTAATAATCATAATGTAATATTAGAGGTTATTGATACGAAACATCAATTAGCCAATATCTTTACAAAACCTTTAAATGAAGAATACTTTGATTTCATTAGAAGGGAATTAGGGGTGTTAAACTATCCGAACTCATGAATTAGTTAAATTTTCATTTTTGGACTTTCTTGATCACTCACTTGAATCATAATCTTATAGTATGTACTATGATTCATATGCAATTTTCCATATGAGTTGTTACGATACTTGTGTACAAATTTTATATGGTGAATCATGAAATTACAGTATGCATTTTTTTTACGAGTTCTATACAATGTTTGAGTATGGTATGAATCATGAACATATAATCTTTAATACGAATCTTCTCCTTTTATGATGCGAATTTTACATGATGAAATAAATAAGGTTGTGTGCTTCACAACAATAAAAATCTTACAAAATTAAAATCACCTATGATAGCACCACACACCAATGTGAGCAGTGCTTACTACCTGTAGGCAGTGGCACCGCCAATAGTCATGGGTGGCAGGTAGTAGCACCACCCTGCTAGCGGTGCCACCGCCCGCAACCTCTGCCCTATAAAAAGGCACTTAGGGCCGACAATAGAACCAACCCCAAGCCCTCCTACATTCCTCCAAACACCTCTAAATACCTCTCCACCCCTCATTCTTGTTGATCCTCCTCTAGAAACTCAAGAAAACCCTCCTCTTCTTCAAATTCAAGGATCAATCTCAATCTTTTAAGAAGATTACTACAAGGGTAATTCTCAAACCTCTTCTCTCAATTTATTAATAGATCTTGTCTCTTATGTGTAGTTCTCTCATCATTTATGTGTTTAGTCTCATGGCTTCTAGAATATCCTCTAGGGACAAAGGGAAGAGGAGATTAGATAAAAATTATGACTCCCTACTTTTCAATTCTAATCAACATGCCCTAAAATTTCCATCAATAGAGTCTAGACATGTTCATAAGGGTAAATATATTTATTTAGACGAATTAAGTGATTTAGAACCTATACAATGGTTTACTAATCTAGATATTCTCTCAATCTTTCAAATGAGTAAACCTATCTACCCTAAACTTGTTAGGCTATTTTACAATAATTTACATGTAGATGAAGATGAAAGGGTATCTACCTATCTATTAGGACATCATATACCCATTACGAATAGATCAATTTACAACATCATAGAAATTTCGGTAAAAGAAAGAGGTATTATTTTAGAGGATAATGGGATGATGAAAAAGTTGGGACTACTTACGTTGATGCCTTAGGAATAATTTTTGACGATCCTAACTTAACAATTCTACCAAAAAGCTACGAACATTTACTATCTTTAAGCACAAAAATACTTCATTACATCCTTATAACTTAACAATTCTTTAGAAGTTTCGATATGTTTCGTGAAAATTCACTGAGTTACACTTAGTTTTGAACTAAGTTACACTCTATCATAATATCTATTAAAAAAATCTTTATTTTTGATAATTAGTCACCATAAAATCATCAAAAAAAAAAAAAAATCTTACTAACCATATGTCCTGGTGTTCTATAGAAGTTTGGATACCTATAAATTGACTCAGTTACACTTATTTTTGAACTAAGTTATACTCCTCACAGCATCTTTAGAAAAGTTTTCCAATTTCGATATTTTCTCAGCTTAAAATCCTTTAAAAAAATATTAAAAAAAATTATCACTAATAATCTTACAATCATGTACTACTAGTTTTGAAAAAGTTTGAATAGGTTTCGTAAAAATTCATTGACTTATACTTGTTTTTGAACTATGTTACACTCGATGATTACAGTATCTTTAAAAGAAATTTTCCAATCTCAATATTTTATCATCTTAAAATCTTCAAAAAAATAAAAAATAATAATAATACTAATCATCATACAATCTTGTCCTATTAGTTCTCTGGAAGTTAGGATATGTTTTGCAAAAATTAATCGAGTTACACTCGTATTTGAACTAAGTTACACTTAGATCACGATATCTTTTCAAAAATTCTTTAATTTTGATATTTAGTCATCCTAAAATCCTTAAAACATAGAAAAAAAAGATACTTAACATCTTACCATTATGTCATACTATTTCTATGAAAGTTTAGATAGGTTTATAAAAATTTATTGAGTTACAATGGATCATGGTACTTATCCAAAAAATCTCTAATTTTCATAATTAATCACACTAAATTCATAAAAAAAACTACTAATTATGTTATGAACATGTTATGTAGTTTTATGAAAGTTCAAATATGTTTCCTGAAAATTGATCGAGTTATATTCTTTCTTTTTTTTTTAACTAGGTTACATTGGATCGTATCATCTTTTCCAAAAACTCCTTAATTTTAATATTTAATCACCCTAAAATTATTAAAAATATAAAACATCCTATTAATTATCTGAGTAACATAACAAATATATTCATATTACAAAATCGTATCCATATTACACATCACAGTAGTCACATAACAAATATATATTATTCAACCTTCACAACAATAACATACAAATAGATACGATACAAACACGTATGCACATCATAGTAAACATAACGACCACAGGCATATCATTAATAAGATCACAATAATATACAATTAATGATACAAACATGCGTACATATCAATACACATCGTAGGAACACACCAAAGATATATCAGACAATTTTCACAATAACGATACATGATACAAACAATATTCACACCAGTAAATATTCACAAGAAGTCACTACCGAGCAAGGAAATCGGGAGGAGAGTTCGGCAATGCTGAGGACGGGAACTCGTCGTTGCTAAGAGAACTTGCACCGTCAAGGAAGGGAACCCACCGCCATTGAGGAAGGGAACTTATCGCTGCCGTAGAAGAAGGGAACTCGTCATCGAGTGGAGGTCGTTGTGGAGGAGAAGGCATAGGAGGTACAGAAGGGAAAGGAAATGGAAGCGAAGGTGGAGGATGAGGAGAAGATGGAGGAGGAGTAGGAGAATGGGATGAGGCGAAGGAGGAGAAGGGGAAGACAAAAGGGGAGGAGGAGGATGAGGTAGCGAAGGGGAGGAGGCGGAGATGAAGGAGAAGGTAGAAGAGGAGGAGGAGAAGAGGGGAATGAGATCTAATTGAGCCGATTCAAAATCGATTCAATTTCAAACAGATGAGAAATTATTGATTCAATTGGGCTTGAGTTTGATTCACGACCTTTTTTTATCGTTAAAAACAAAAAAACATGCCCCTCGGTTAAAAAAAAAAACAAATTGAGGTGCAAAAAGTGAATAGTGTGAGCTTTTTTTTGATAAAATATTTTAAATTTTTAATATTGTTTTAAATGGGTGATAAAATAATTTTAAAAAAAATTGAAGAATCATCATGCGATTTAACAAATATGAACGACTTTGTTAAATGTTTAGAAAATAGGGGATATAAAAATTTAGATATATAAACGGAGGAGATATGTTCAAACAATGGGTTTTTAATCCAATAAATTGATAATGAGTTTTCTCAAACTACACTTTTAATTATATAATATTTTAGAACCCTTTCAGATCTTTCTCAAATTACACTTTCTCAATTTTAGATATATAATGAGTTTTCTCAGATTATTTGGAAGCTATAATTTCTTTCAATTAATTCTTGGACATCTTTTAGATCCACACACATGATACACAAATTCATGTAATTGAAAGAAGTTATAGCATCCAAATAATCTCTTTTGTGAGGAGAAGACTACAAAACACATTTAGAAAGAATTAATAATGAAAGCACAAATCCATATATAAGTGAATAAAAAATTCATATGGTTCAATCATTCATCATGTGAGAATAATATATATATTTGTGAAAATATATTTTTCTCCTCAATAAAGTCAAGACTTGCACACCATAATATTGAGATGCTGATTAGGGTATTTACAGAACAAGGTTGAGCTGCACGCAGTAGCACATGATAAGATTGAGGTGGTTGAGACTTCTCATCATCCTTAAAAACAGAGAGTAAGAGATGGCAACAAATGCAGGAGATGGTAGTGAAGAAGTTAGAGATGAAGATGATCTCTGTACTGGACTTGCTTCGCTTTTATAAAGCTTAAAACACTCCACACATCTCCATGCATCATTATTCGGCCATCTTCCATGTATAAAGCACCATCTGCATAGTTGAGTTCCTCTAAGCGATGAGTCACCCACAGTGCTGCAACTTCTCCCGAAGCCGCCACAGTGTTCTTGACTGCCTTTATAACTCCTATCTGGTAACCAAAAGAAAGAATATGTTGTCTGTCAGTAGTATGATTCAAGTTTTTCGTTTTGAAAACAAGATTATCCTTCTAACGAACAAGAAACAAAAGATGCAATTGAAAGGGTAAATGCAAGTGATAAGACAAAAAGTCTATCGGCGAAATAAAAAGATCAACAAACATCTAGGCTTTTAGAAGAGTGCTTTATGTGAAAAACAGGAGCCTATGAATCAAAACGATGGATGGGATGTAAAACAATGGGAGGGAGAATCGACTGAAAACTGAGACAAAGTTGACACTTCAACAGGCATGACAGCTCGATTTGAGTTGAAAAAGCCAATTGAACTTAATAAGGCCACCGTAACTGGAAATGAAGAGGCTGGTTGACAAGAATACATGGATTTATAAATCAGTAGCTCTCTTGAGTATAACTCATACCTGGTCATGTTCATCCAAAAATGTTGTCAATTCATCTAATAATAGCACTTTACATGCTTCAGCTAAGGCACCTGCAATAGCAACTCTTTGTTTCTGCCCTCCACTAAGAGTCTGAATCTGCCTCTGATAAATGCAACAAAGGTAAACAACATAACATTTAATATATATACTTACAACACCAGAAATCAAACATTCATGTCAAAAGTCAAACACCCACTTGTGAGTAATGCAGCATGCCAACAGCTTCTAAAGCTTCTGATACTCTTGATCTAACTTCATCTGAAGTTAGATTAAACTTACCAAGACCAAATGCCACATCTGCTTCCACTGTTGGCATAACCACCTAATCAAAGTGATAATAAAGAGAACACTAAAAAGGTTTTCAAACAGCTCGCACTACATATTAAAGAAAGAAAATGTATCTTGTTGTCAGTACCATCCATGAAGAACCTACTCAGAATCCCTTAAAGTGATTTGTTCTTTTTATACATAGTAACAAACAATTTACATGTAAAGGATAGTCATATTCTTTGAGGCCCTGAAGTAATTGACAAGGAAAACACAACAAAAATAAAACAAGGAGGCGGCAGAAAGAGTGCATTTACTCTCCAATAGGACAAGAAAAGGGCATTTACTTTTCTGAGATCTACTGGAGCTATGAAGGGATGTGTCCAGGGTGCATTAACAGCAACCAACAAGTTTGATAGTCACGATCAATCTCACATGACTGACAGGCTTCAATTAGTACAGATTCTAAAAACTTGGTGACATACTTGTGATCATGTGTCATGGATTTCACCATCTATGTGAAAATGATACAAACTAGAACAAGCATTCTAACATGATAATGGGCACATACCAAGAAAACTAGAATCTAACTAATTTTGATTTATTTTCAGTATGTAGTGATATCATGGTTTAATAAACAACTTCAAGTTATGGTTGGAACACCACATACCACCTACAGAATTCACATATTGTGCAAACTTCACAAGAAACAACTGTTTTTCTAACAGACACAACTGTTTCTCAACAATAAAAAGTCGATAAAAAGCACGAGAAGGAAAAACCTGGTGATCAGGATTCTGAAACACAAAGCTACTTGGTTTTTTTATTTTCACAGTTCCATCAGAAGGATTTAGAAGTCCTGCCAAGACCTATGCAGCAAACAAAAATATCAGTTCAGAAATTTATAAACAATCAATAAATCATCGTGAAAAAAGGTACACATGCTGTGACATATATATATTGGTTATGTTAGCATAATTGTACAAAATTTAAGCCTGAAGGAAGTAGTAACAGAATACACGACAACATTAAATACACAAAACCCTTTTTAAAAAAAAAATAAAAAACACATAACTGATACTTCCCTAAATGCAAAAAGGGTTTTCAGAATTCCTATAACCAATCAAATGGTTCTTTTTTCCTGATGCTCTACAAGCCTACTTTTGATCAACATCTTCACTGAATGTCGTTTCACAATTCATACATTTAAAGAATGTTAGTATAAGCTTCCATAAGGGTCCTATTTCCATCAAATTGCCCCTATAAATTTGATGGCTGCATTGGCAATTACATGCACAGTTATATTTTCATTATCTCAAACCTTTTCTTTTTCTCTATTTCATAAAACCAAATTTTGAAAATTAGGAAACAAAATAGACCTCTCTCTCATCCCCAACTTTTGGTTTTTGTTTTGCTTACATAGGTCCATCCTCATTTGGTGAACACAGAAGACCAACCCCCATCACACAAAGGCCACCAATTTGGTTTCTCCTGCTAGACAAAAATCTCATTCCTTGGTCATTTCGGGTCCATTGCCTCCTCAATCGAATGTCATGTTACAAGAAAACCCTCAATATCAAACAGCCGAAACTCACTAATTCCTTAATACAACCAAAAATTTCAATCATCCAAATCTATGCCAGTTTACCATTCCACTTGTTCTAAATATTTCACCCAAACTACAGCATTCCTATGTTGAAACCAAATCAATTGCTTCACCAGGAGATGAGTTACCTTGAGGAGGGTGGACTTGCCACAACCATTGGGACCAAGAAGCATCCACAGCTGGCCAGGAGGGACATGGAGGGAACAATTCTTCAAAATTGGAACCGACTTCCCCTGCTTGTTGGTCACCGAGAAGCTCACTTTATGGGCTTCAATGGCAGGAGCAGCCTCTGCCGCCACGATGAGCGATCGACACCGACAATACCTGCGAGGAGCAAATCATCATCAATTCGAATCAAGAATCACAAAAGAAGAGAATCATTACAGGAGGAGATGAATGACCTTGGCGATGGTTTCATTAGGGCAGTAGAAAGGGAAGCCCATGGCATGGGGGCAAAGGAGAAGACTTCCTGCAGCATTGAGAACGAGAGAGAAGGCAGCAATTTGTGTTATGTAATGACTGGAATTTGGTTCACATGTTAAAGGCCTGATAAGACTCCCCAAAAAACCAAAAATGAAATAGAAAAAGAAAGAAACCAATATTTAATATGCTTGTGAAACTTAAAATGATAAAAACAACATGTGTAATGGTCTACAGAGAGTGTCTGAATAATTAAAAAGATATACATGTTACTTTAAAATTTACATGGTAAATATGTTATTTTAAATCTTCCTAATAAGAGGTCTAACACGTCAACGATCCAATACCACATTGCGTCTCGTTCAGTGTTATCAAAGGACCAAGCGCTAAAAGGCTCCAAGCTTCCAAACGTCTTGAGCAAACCAAGGGCTCACCAATATAAAAGTTATAAAAAATATATTTAAGGAGGAAAACAATCTTTAAAATAAAAATTAGACAATACATGAGTTTCATATAATTTCATATTCAAAATATCAGCACTAATACATCGAAGTAAATTCATTTAACCCCCTGTTAACTTCGAGGTTGGTGGTCGAACAAACAGAGAAAACTTCAACCCAACCCGATTTAGACCCGACGATGGGCAACCCTCTTCGTCCCGAGAAGCCGAAGATGGTCAGAGAGGAATTTGCTATTGCGATCTGGATGTTGTCCGTTCTCTCGACATGAAGCCCAAGAACCTGTAGAAGACCGAGATTAGGAGTAGTCCGACTAGGTCCCTTCGATGCCTAAGTCAGCAATGTCCAAGGTGTAAAGAAAGTAGGGATGTGAAAGAGAGAGAAAGGAAATGAGGGAGAATGTATTTACATTTTATACCCAAGTCCTTGTGGTTGTCGTCAATTTCAGTAGTTAAAGACTTGCAGGGATAACGCAACCGCCTATTGAGATGGCAGTTGTGGAACAACCTCTGTTGACGTGGCTCAACCACATGCTAAGCTAACGTAACCATCTACCAAAGTAACTCAACTGCTCTCTATGTGGTTACATGTCATAACTATCTTGTTGAGATGGTAGCCTTCGTTGCTAAGGTAGAGGTGTCCATGTGTCAGTCCCGATTCATTTTGTCCTCTATCACTTATCCCCTCATTGTGCTTCGTGGAAGAAGATCTTCCAGGTGAAGTGCCATGTCCACTTCTAATAGGCACCGAATGCCTCAAGGGAGAGAACTAGCTGCAGACTAAATGTTGTTGCATCAAGTCTCGGTTGACTCTTCCTTGACCCCAACCTACCACTATCGGGTTGGAGAGCCTTGAATGTGCCCAACGTTGCTGAGCTACGTACTTCAAGTGAGGCTTTTATAGATTAGTTATAGTGATGCCGACTTGCCCACATCAGGCAGGGAGAGCTCCACAACATGTCGAGTTGTTTGCTTTGGGCAAATGGGGCCTTTATCGATCTACCACATGATGGGGCCCACTTGAAGTATAAGGGGCCTACGGTGGAGTCAAGGGACCCATGTCGGACAACAAAATTGCTTCGTCCCAATCTGCCCACATTGGGCAGACATGGTGTTGGCACGATAAGACTTTTTCCATCTCCTGATTTGCCATATCGAGAAGACAATCCTTTTACCCCGAGCTGCCCACATTGGGCATATATTGTGGGTGTGGCAAGAATCTCTCGATCTGCTCACATCAGGCAAGATTAAGATCTCACATCATATGGACTATTGCTACATCATGTAAGATATGCTCCCAATTTGTCCGTATCAGACAAGATCCTGATCTGCCCACATCGGGCAAGATCATGATCTACCCACATCGAGCATACTCTGCTACATCGCATAGGATATACTTCGGATCTGCCCATTTCAAGCAGATATGGTGTTGGCATGATGTCCTCCCAATTTTCCATATCGGGAAAACTCCTTTCTTACCCCAATCTACCCACATCAGTAAACATTTATAGCGAGATATTCTTTTATCTAATCTATTACCTCACATCATATGATCTCCCGATTTGCCCACATCGGACAAATTTGTTGACAGTTTGCTTCGAGACTAATCTGATCTATTATCTCACATCGGGTGGCCTCCCGATCTGCCCACATCGGAAAGATTTGTTGTCCATTGGCTCTAAGATATACCGATCTGCTCTTACATCGGGTGATCTCCCGATCTGCCCACATCGGGTTGATTTGCTGATGATTGGCTTTGAGACATACATAATTTGCTCTCGCATCGAGCACATTTGTTGGCAATTGGCTTTGAGACATGCCTAATCTACTCTCACATGAGTGATCTCCCAATCTACCCATATCAGACATATTTTATGGTGATTTGCTTTGAGGCTTACCTGATCTGCTATTTTATGTTGGGCAAGATCACGATCGGCTTGCATTGGGCCATAAAAACTATCTTGTCCTGATCTGCCCACTTCGAGCAATTTAGGCATGCTGGACTAATTTGCCGACATCAGGCAGTTTACACATGCTGGGCCGATCTGCCCACATTGGACAGCTCACTTGGTTGGACCGATCTGCCCGCATCGGCCAATTGACTCCAAGTTCAGGATGCTCATATCTACAAAGGATATGTTGGCCGTTAAAATATTTTTTATCCATCAAGGACACATTAGAAACTCTGGATGCTCTCGTCCACGAAGGATGCATCGTGCATTAAAGACGCTTTTGTTTGTGAAGGACGCATCAACTATCAAGATGCTCTTGACTATGGTGGATACAACAAATGTTCTCATCCGCGAAGGGCGCATTGCACATTAAAGATGCTTTTATCCGCGAAGGACACGCTTTCTCCACGAAGGATGTGTCGACTATCAGGATGCTTTTGTCTACGGAGGATGCATCGGTTTTCGTGAGTCTACGTTGATCTGATGATTGAATTAAACTCTGATGTCAAAGCTTGTCTAACTAATGAGTCATCTGCTAACTATTAGAAAGGCTTAGCTAGGTGTTCAAACAGTATTTAATTCATTGAACACAAAGTGGTGGGAACTCCTTGCTTCAAAGAGCTCCCCTTTGTAGCATGGTGAAGAAGTCTTCACTTGTTTCCTTTGAGTTTCTCCACCATTCCCTCTCCTAGGTTGGCAACTTCGACATCCTCTTGGTCGTCAACTTTCCTTCGACATGTAAGATAGTTTCTCTAGTTCGAATGAGAGAAATTAGTTAGGTCTTCAATCTATCAATCACCATGTGGTCGAGAGGTTCTTAGGTGCTTTGTCTGATAACCATTCAGGATAAGAAAGTGATTCCTCATCCTCCAAGGGAGGAAGATCCTCATCTTCATCCAAGGGGGCCATAGTCCAAGATCACCAAGAGAAGGATCTTACGGATATGAAGAATTTCCTTGATCAAGAATCCTGCTTATGTCCAGGTTCATTAAGCTTTCTTCGAGCGAAATACATTATTCCAAGGATCATCATTTCTAATATCAAATTTGTTTCAGTGATCTTTCGGACTAGTACATATTGGTCAGTACCTTTATACCATATTAGGACACCAGTATGTACAGGTGTTTCAGAGAGGAAAAAAAGAGGGAAAAAAGGAAGGGATGATGGAGGAATAGAGTAAGAAGAAGAGGAAGTGATGGAGTAAGAAGCAGTGAGAAGAGGAAGGAAGACGAGAAGAAGTGGGAGCGTACTTAGGAAGAAGGAACGCAACATCAGAAAACTATGACATCAAACAACGGTAATGGCAACGGCAAAGCAACAGCATTGAACGTGGGAAGAGGGCTCGCATTTGATTGCCCTAATTTCTATTTTAGGTTTTTTCCTTTTTTAATATAGAGTTGGATGGGCCCATCGCTATTTTTGATTTTTTTATTATTTTTATAGAACTAGACTGAGCTATCGGAAACAAGGGTGATCCGTGTACTGGTCCATGCTTGGAATGGTACATACCTACCCGTTTTGGATTGTTTCAGGTGGTACAACAATCATTGCTTTATTCTTTCTAATTACAAAATGATTCTCCCAAAGTTGGCCATTAGGCCCTTTTCACTTCAATCAATTTCCTATGTCTATTCTAATGCTCTAGAGGCAGGGCTCATCTTTTCCATTCACCCATTTATCATAGCCTTTTCTTAGATGGCGGAGGATTTCACCTTTATATATGGTGCCTAACTTTTGGTGTTATTTGGTTGCCTTTATAGGAGAAGTGTGTAATCATCAAGGGATGATTCCATCTTTGAACATCTTCCCCTTTTGCTTTCGTGTTTGTCATAGGGAAAAAGGATACTATCTTACTACCCGTTTGGGATTTAAAGTGAGTGGGGCTCCAACATCTAACAAAGGTTCGAAGAGTCAGTTCCTCTTCATTCAACTAAATACTTGTTGTGATTTTAGTCTTGTGTGGTCTACCTGTACTCTTTCGAATCCTATCCTATCTTAAATTCTGAGAAGGGATAAGTTTTTCGCTTGGTCGAGATCTTACCAGCCTCCATAGCTCAAGCATATGGATGAGTGGCTTATAAGAGTGGGCTTAAGTCCGGCTCCAAAGGGTTCGTTTCCTTTCAATCGAATCTTGTAATTTCCTAATATCTTAACCTCCTATCTCGATTCCTCTAAGCAGAAACCTTGCATCATTCTGCCTGAGCAAGATGAAGAAGACAACAAAGGATAGGGCAGCCATGGAGGAACCATAGAAAAATAAACAATTCCCTCCCAGCCTACGAAGAAGAAAGGAGTTGTTGTGAAGATGAGAACATCATGTACCTTTCACACTTATAAAGCTCTAAAGGATCGAGCACATCCCGAACTTAGAGCACCCTGACATGATGTGACGCCATGAAGTTCTTGGCGATAGTCGATGGCCAAATTATGCGAACTTAAGTCTAGTCCTTTTGTAGTGACTCATATGCCAGAGCTACTTGATAGTGCCTCAACAAAACCACTTCAACCTCGTTGGAATTTGGAGGCGACTAACGAACCATGGGTGCATCATTAGATGACTCCCAAGTATCTTTAAGGAGGTCTAGTTCTCAAGTTGGCCAAAGAAATTTACTCTCTTCCTCCAGAGGTGATGCTAGTTGAGACATCTAAGCGTATGGTGATAGTATGTTTCAATTACCTTGTGCATTTGTAACTCGTAGCTTCCTTATTCCCTTGGATACTTTTCCTTTATTGTAGAATCACCATTATATGATGGGGTTATATGACTGAGGGATTCGAGTTTTATCATCGCAACACTGAATGAAGTGATAGACAAGTTGAATGAGAGAGTGACTCAACTAGAGATCAAGCTAAGCCCAAGGAGATATCTCCACTAAAAGAAACTTTAGCTGTATCCCAAGCATCTTTAGCTGCGTCTTAAGCAAAGCAAAAGACTTGAAGCGTGATTGTGCCGATCAGCAGAAACTCTCAAGAAGGTTCAAATTTCCAATCGAGAGATGGAAGACCAACTCTTGATGCTCCAGTGCAAGGTTAGGGCCAGTGAGGCTAAAATCGTCTATCTAAAAGCGAAGTAATAGCTTGAGAACTTTAGGCCGCCGAGAGGGTGATAGAAGCCATTAAATCCTATACGGAGTCCAAATGCTTCAAGGGGGGTATAAGACAACCAAGGGAAACTTCCTTCAAATACGAGTACCAAATGGCTATGATCCGTGTGCTAGTTAAGTTTTCATACCTGAAGGTTGCAAAAAAAACATTCTCGATTGGTCCTGAGGACAACAGAGTGAAGATGAAGATATAGACAGACTTTAACGACAACCCCAAGACCTTGGTGGAAACTTCATCCAATAAGGAAGACGACAATAACGAGGACACAGACTGCACTGGGGGTGGGCTAGACAATGGTTCGATAGATGACTAAATGTCTCTATTTTTATAAATGTAGTATCTTAGTTATGTTCCCTTTTCTAAATTGGGTGTCAAGTTTTGGAAGATATCATGATTCCCAACTAATAATATGTACTTTTATTTCAGCTAATGAAAGGAAACTTGTCCTTGATACTCTCACAGATATAACTTTCGGAGATTTAAGACATGCCAAGTCCTTGGGATAGTCACACCCTCCAATGTTTTGAGACAATATGTTCGAACTCGAATTTCTTGAAGAACTCGATAAGGTCGTTCCCAGTTAAGAGTCATCTTGTTTCTAGAATCATTTGGATTGTTCGATCGTTGACCTCTTCTTTTCAAAGAACTAGATCTTCGATGACAATCCATTTAGGCTTTATCCTCTGCTTTTCGTCAGCTTTTTTTCATCTTCATCTTTACTTTGTTGTCCTCTTGATGAACTGAGACTGAAATCTTTGCAAACTTGAGGCATGGAAACTTAGCCAACACATGGGTCATAGCCAACTAGTACCTATATTTGAAGGAAGCTACCCCAGATCATCTTGAAGCCTTTGGACTCATTATAGGCTTTAATGGCTTCAAACACCCTCTCGATGGCTTGAAGTTCTTAGGATATAACTTCACTTTTCAAATAGACTATTTTAGCCTCTAGGGCCCCAACCCTCTCGATGGAGTTGATCTTCCATCTCTCAATTGGAGGCTCAAGTCTTTTTTGAGAGTTTTCTGCTAATCGGTACAATCACACTTCAAGTCTTCTACTTCGGCTTGAGACACAGCAAAAGATGCTTGGGATGCCGCCAAAGCTTCTTTCACTTGAGATATCTCCATGGGGTCAGCTTGACCCTTTAGCTCAGTCACTCTCTCCTTCAACTTGTCCATCTCTTTATTTAGTTGTTGCGATGAAAAAACCTAAATCCCTCACTCGGTCGGATAACCCCATCATATAATGGTGATTCTGTAACAAAGGAAAAGTATTCAAGGGAATAAGAAGGCTACGATTACGAGTAATAAACGCACAAGGGCATGGAAACATACCACTACCATATGCTTAAATGCCTCAACTAGCATCACCTTTGAAGGAAGAGAATAATTTTTTTTAGCCAACTTGGGAACTAGACCTCCTCAAAGATACTCAAGGGCCACTTGATGATCCAATGAGGTTGAAGTGGTTCTTTCGAGAGGCCATCAAGCAGCTTTGACATCTAAATCGTTGCAAAAGGACTTAGCTTAAGTTCGCATAATCTAGCCATCGATTATCGTCGAGACCTTTGTTGCATCGCATTATGTTGGGGTGCTCTAGGTTTAGGATGTGCTTGATCTTTTGGAGCTATAGAAGTGCAAAAGCCAACTAATGTTCTAATCTTCACAACAACTCCATTCTTCTTTGGAGGCTAGGAGGAAATTATTTTGGTCTCTATAGCTAGGGTCAAAGTCATCACATCGAAACTTCCTACCTTCATGGCTATCGTGCCTTCATCTTGCTCAAGTGGAACGACGTAACATCTTTGCATACAAGAAACCAAGACAAGAGGTCAAGATGTTTATAAATTACAAGATTCAATTGTAAGAAAGCATACCCTCCTGAAATGAACTAAAGCATGCTTTGAGAAGCCACTCCTTGTCCATACGCTTGATGGCCAAGAAGGACGGTAGGATCTCGGCCAAGGGGAGAACTTCCCCCTCTTTGCAAAATTCAAGATTGTGATAGGATTCAAATTCAATAGAGTACGAGCGTACCATACAAGACTAAAACCCCAATCAGTGTCCAATAGTTTGAAGAATCGACTCTTCAACCCTTGTTGGAAATTAGAGCCCCCCTCACTTTAAATCCCTCATGGGCAACGAAATAGTACTTGTTTTCCCTATGACAAACACAAAAGTAAGAGTGAAGATGTTCAAAGATGGAATCATCCCTTGATGATTACACTCGAATATAATGGCAACCAAATAGCACCAAGAGTTAGGCACCATATGTGAAGGTGAAATCCTCCACCATCTAAGAAAGACTATGATAAATGGGTGAATGAAAAATCAGAGTCCCGCCACCACAGCATCCATATAAACACAAAGGAAATAGGCTAAAGGGGAAAAGGGCCTAATGGTCGATTTTTATAATTAATAGGAATAAGGTACTTATCTCGAGGAAAGCATAAGAACTCTAAATATAAGTAGGAGTCTTGATCAAAGAAGTTCTTTAGAGCCATATGATCCTTCCCCTCTTGGAGATCTTGGACTCTGGCCCCCTCGAATGAAGACGTGAATCTTCTTTTAGCTAAGGATAAGAATCCACTCCTTGATCCCAAATGGTTATCAGAAGTAGCACCAAAGACCCCTCAACCATATAGCAGTTGGAAGATCGAAGTCCTAACTCATTTCCCTCATCTAAACAAGAGAAAATCTCACCTGCATGTTGAAGAAAAGCCAATGACCACATGGTGCGTCCTTCATGTATGAGAGCATCCAAAGCATCTGATGCATCCTCCGTAGATAAAGCATCCAGATAGTTAATACGTCCTTTGTGGATAAAAGCATCCTTATCGAACAACGTGTACTTGACAGACGAGAGTATCCTAATCGTCCAATGAGTCCTCCACAGACAAAAGCATCCAATAGCCGACACATCCTTCATGGACAAAAGCATCTTTAACACGCGATGTGTTCTTCGCATACGAGAGCATCCAATGCATCCTCCATGGATAAAAATTATCCCAACGGCCAACACATCGTTTGCGAACATAAAAAACCCTAAATTGGAGCCAACTGCCCGATGAGGACAAATCAGTCCAACCAAGCTACTTGATGTA
Source organism: Musa schizocarpa (assembly GCA_900464855.2). NCBI lineage: Eukaryota > Viridiplantae > Streptophyta > Magnoliopsida > Zingiberales > Musaceae > Musa > Musa schizocarpa. The sequence continues at coordinate 17,435,185 of LS990920.1, forward strand.
AGCAGATCAGCCCAGCATTTGTAAATTGTCCATTGTGGGTAGATCAGTCCAACACACCTAAATTACTTGATGTGGATAGATCGAGACAAGGTAGTTTTTATGGCCCAATGTAGGTAGATCACAATCTTGCCCAACGTAAAATAACAAATCAAGTAAGCCATGAAGCAAATTGTTAACAAATCTGCCCATGTGGGCTGATCAGGAGATTGCCCAATATAAGAGCAAATCAGGTATGTCTCAATGCTAATCATCAGCAAATCTGCCCGATGTGGGTAGATCGAGAGATCACTCAATGTGAGAGTAAATCAAGTATGTCTCAAAGCCAATCACCAACAAATATGGCCGTTGTGTGCAGATCAGGAGATCACCCAATGTAAGAGCAGGTTAGGTATATCTCAGAGCCAATTGCTAGCAAATCTGCCCAATATAACTAAATCGGGAAGCCACCCAACGTAAGATAATAGATCAGATGAGTCTCGGAGCAAACTGCTAAGAAATCTACCTGATGTGGGTAGATCAGGAGATCACCTAATGTGAGATAGAGATTAGATAAAAGAATATTTTGCAACCAATGTTTCTCGACATAGGCAGATCTGGGAAAGAAAGGAGTTCCCCGAAATGGCAAATCAGGAGGTAAATCAACCTGCGTCTACCTAATCTACCTGATGTGACAAATTAAGAGGATGCTATGCAAACACCATACCTGCCTGATATGGAGAGATCCAAAGGATATCCTATGTGGTGTAGAAGAGCTCATTCGATGTGGGTAGATCATGATCTTGTCCGGTGTGGGTAGATCGAGACCTTGCATGATATGGACAAATCAGGAGCATATCTTGCTTGGCATAGCAAGAGTCCATTCGATGTAAGATCTTGATCTTTCCCGATGTAGGCAGACGGGGATCGCATCTTCTGCGATGTGGGCAGTACTCCACCCGATGTGGGCAGATCAGGATGAGGAGGATTCTTCCCACACCAACTATAACTGCCCGATGTGGGCAGATCAGGATATAAAGAATTGTTTCTCCAATGTAGTAATTCACGATAAGAATTCTTGTCACGCCAACCATATGTATATCGATGTGGGCAGACCATGGTAAAAAGGATGGCTTCCCTAGCAAATCGAGAGATGGGAAAATCTTACCATGCCAACACCATATCTGCCAGATGTGGGTAGATTGAGACGAAGCGGATTCATTGCTCGACGTGAGTCCCTTGGCTCCACCATAGGCCCCATGTGCCCAAAGTGGGCCCCCTTATGTGGCAGATCGATAAAGGCTCCATCTTCTTTTGTATTCAGATAATTGCACCACGTCTTATAATCCTCTATCTAATGATAGAGGACAAAATGAACTGTCCCAAGACTGACACATGGACACCTCTACATCAGCAATGAAGACCGTCATCTCAATAGGACAAATGGTTACGTCAGCTTGGCATACGGTTAAGCCACATCAGCGAAGGTTGTTCTACCTAAGTTGTCATCTCAGTAGGCGGTTACGCCACTACTTAAAATGTACTACACTATTGACTTACGCGGATCAAGTCGGGCTACCTCTGACCTCAATCTTCTACAAGTTCTCGGATGACACATTAAGAGAATGGACAGCATCCAGATCCCAGTGGCAGATTCCTCTCCGACCATCTTCGACTTCTTGGGATGATGACGACCAACCTATCAGTTAACACCAACTATAAAGCACTAAAATACTATATTGTTCAAATATACTGATAAGACCCTTTAATAAATGTATCCAGAAATTATCGGTCCGACTAATCTCTAGCTTGATTTGACAATCTTTCAAACCTACTCTGATATTCTAACACTGTAGAAGTCTGACGAATTTTGGCGAGCTGACAATCAACATTCTCACATCCGTGGAAAGTTTCATACCAATCGTACCATTGGAGTGCATCTCCCTCGAGCTGGATTAAGGCCACTTCTACCTTGGATTCTTCTGGGGTTCTGTGAAAACGAAAAAAAAAATTTGCCTTAGAGATCCAATTGGTCGGATCTCCATCTTTCTAACTCGGAAATTCCACCTTCATGTGTGAGTAATTTGTGTCACAATCTTGGAGCCTTTTTCCTGTATTTTCATATCTGTGCAACGTAGAACTTAAGCCCCCATTTTGTTGAAATTTGCTGAGGCTCTCCAGTAGGCTCTTTTTGAAATCATTAAGTGTTTCTTGCAGTCGGTTCTCAATTCTGATTTCCAATGCTTCCATTTATGCTTTCACCGAGTTATCAGTGGCCATTGCGTAAGACTGCAAATCTGTAATCTCAACTCCTATTTTTGGTGTCGGTCAAGGGCATCAACACTATCGATGCGAAGTTGCCGAGGAGGTGGATGCCGAGGGCAGTGCTGCGGTCGCTGCGTTGGAGGAAGAGTAGCTGCCCTGTTTCTATCGCTGCGTGGGGTGAGAGCGCCGGGGTTGGAAGGCGACTGCATTGATGTGGCTGCAGTCGCTACGACCCAAGGGGCTATCGCCGAGCAACGGGGTTGAGGCTGTAGTGATGGCAACCTGTGGTTGTGGCAGAATATGCTAAGCAAGGGGGAGGCGGCGTTGAAGCGGCCGAGGTTGAGAAGAGGAATCGGTGTTGCATGCGCTGCTGGGGTTGAGGCAAGGCAGCGTACTTGCTGCGGTTGCTGCGTTCGCTGTTGGAGGGCGGCTGCTGCAGAACGAGGGGTTGGTCGTTGGCCAGGAGCAACGGCGGCAGTGGTTGCTGGCCGGGAACTGCAGTGATTGGTGGCTGCAGCAAAAAATGCAAAGTTACTCTGTTGTGGTCGCCACGAGGAGGGGAGGTCGAGCGGCTGCGGCTGCGACGGTTGCGACCCAAGGGAAGGCAGCGACGGTGGTGTGGCTGGGGGCAGCACCGCCAAGGGCTCGCCGCCGCAGTGGCTGTGACGGTGCGGATGGGAGGTAACGATGCTTGTCTCTGTCGCACTACGGAAGGAGGCACTGGTGACGCCGAGGAATCGCGTGCGGTTGACGAGACGGCGGTGGCTACGACGGTCGTAGTTGCCTTGTTTTGATCGCCGCGAAGAGGGATGGTCAAGCGACTGCAGCTGCGACCCAAGGGCAGGCAGCGATGGTGGCGCTGTTGGGGGCAACGTCGCCTACGGTAGAAGTGACGGGGGGTTGGTCCGCTGGCCGAGAAGCAGCGGCCGCGGTCCTTCTCGCTCGAGCAGGGTGGAGCAGCAAGGAGGGAAGACTGCTGACCAGGGAGCAACGGCGACGGTGGTCACCGATCGGAAGGCAACGGCGATGGTGGGGCTCGTCGAAAGTAGGGGAAGCAGGGGCCCCTTTCGACTAGATGGGCTTCGGATGGGAGAAGATGTGGTTGTGGCGGTTACGGCGCAATGAGGAGGGGAGGTTGCTGGTTGAGGGCTAGAAGGCTACGTGCAGGTTGAAGGCTAGGTGGTTGCGGCGGCGTTTGACAAGGTCGAGAGGCAGCGGAGGGTCCGGCGGCTGCGGCAACAGAGGATGCTCTGTTGTTGATGCCGGTGGAGGAGAGGAATCGATGTCTGCGGCTGCGACCCAAGGGGAGGCAGCTAGGGTTGCGACTGGGGGCGGGCGGTGGTGATCGAGCGACGGCAAAGCGGTTGGGAAAAGTGGTGGTGACGTGGTTGGGAACAAGGGCAATCCGTGAGTTGCCCTGTTTCGGTCGCCGTGAGGAGGGCGACAACCGGCGGCTACGACTGCGACCCAAGGGGAGGCGGGCGGTGGTGGCCTCGGGCCGGGAAGCGGGGCGATGGTGGGCACCGGCCGAAGAGCAAAAGCGGCGGGTGGGTTGGCCGAAAGCACGGGACGCAGGGGTGGCTGCAGCTTCTTTTTCCTCTCTTATTTCTTCCCTTTTTTTTTTTTTTTTGAACGAGATGAGACAGCGAGGAGGTCGAGCGGTGGTCGAGCGACCGGGGAAATAGCAGCAGCGGTGAAGAAAGAGTTACCTTGTAGTGGTGGTGGGGAAGAAGGGAAGCAAAACTGCAGCGAGCTGTGCCAAGGATCGTTGCTCTGATACCAATTGATAAGACCCTAAAGTCTTATCGTCGCTCTGATACCAAATGATAAGACCCTAAAGTCTTATCGTAAAAGAAATGGGAGAAAATAAGGAAAAGGGATGATAATGATCACTTCGAGGGGGTCGGCCTCCTTGATCACTTTGAGGGGATCGGCCCTCCTTGATCGCTTCGAGGGGATCGGCCTCCTAGGGTTTGTCCACGGAGTGGAATAACATTTCATTGATTGATTAATTTAAAGAAAAGGATTACATCACTATTTATAGAGTTCCACCTAGAGTCCACCAAGACTTGGACTCTTAATAATAAATAAATATTAAATAAACCTCTATCCGACTCTAACTGAACTAAACAAACTCAATAAACAACTGGACTAAACAGACTCAATAAACATTATTCAAAAGCTCAGAAAAAGGGTCCTAACAATTCCTCCCTCTTCAAATCAACATTGTCCTCAAGGCGAGCAGCATCAATCTCGGGGAGCTTCTCTTTCAGCACTTTAGCCATAGACTATCTGCAACGATAAGTCTATGGACTATCTGCACTTTAGCCATAGACTATCTGCACTTTAGCCATAGACTATCTGCAACGATCGTGGAAGACTTTAGAACTCTGGCGTTCTCGCTGCAGTATTGTCGTAGCTATCTTCAAAAAAAAAAAAAAAGAGATCGTTTGAGAAAGGTTAAAGCCGGCAGCCACCGACCACCACCGCGAGAAGGAAACTCTTCTTCCGGCTACCGACCACCACTGCCTTCTCCAACGACGTCGTTGCTTCCCGACCGGCGACCACCACCGCCGTTGTTCCCCGGCCAGGAGACAGCGCTGCCAGTGTCCATCCCAGCCCTACTGCTGTCGCCTGCCTTCCCTCCTCGCGGCGATCGAAACAAGGCAACTCACGGATTGCCCTTGTTCCCAGCCGCGTCACCACCACTTTTCCCAACCGCCTCGCCGCCACTCGATCACCCGGACAACGACCTCTCCTCCTCGCGATCCCGACCACCAAAGACCCTTGTGACTCCGCCGGTTTGCCGCGAACCCTTCCTTGTAGCGGTTGCGTAAACAGAGCTTCCCTCTGTTGCGACCAGCGGCATACTCGCCGCCGTCGCTTCCGGTAGATCCACATTTGCCGGCCGCCCACCATGGCGGCGTGACCGCCGCTTCGCCTCCTCCCATGGCCGCTCCCCTAGCTTTCGGGGCGAACGACCGCCGCTAATCCCCCCTTGGCAGCCGTGGCTCGCCTCCGGCCGCCAGCTCCCCGGCTCGAAAGCAAGAACGACCGCCACTCCCCTTGCTCTACCCCTTAGTGACCGAAATAGGGCAATCCTCTTCTTCCTTAACGCCGGGTTGCCATGCAGGTGGCCCGCTGGCCTTGACCGATGACGACGCCGCCGCCGCCTTGACCACCACCGTCGATTCTATTTTTCCACTGCGGCCTCAACCCCGGCAATGCCATAAGCGGTAGCCTCTCCAACAAAGACACGTAGCAAGCTCTTCTTGCGGTACCGCCCAACCTCAAAGAACGACGCGACCGACTCCTCTTCAACCTCACCGGTTAACTTCTAACGTTGTCCTTCAACTCACCATTATCGCGATCCCCTCGGCCACACCAACGCCTCCTTCATGATCGCGGTAGGGATGAGCAACATCGCCTTCCATCGCACCGTCGCAACCACCGTGATAACGTGCCCCGCAACGCCGCAGCGCCCCAACCAGCACCACCATCGCCGCCTCCCCCCCAAGAAGATGCGATCCCTCCACGCGGCGACCACAACAACAAGCATCGTTGCCTCCACGCAATGAACGCAGACTTACATCCCCACATCCTCACAGCAACCCTTCATTCTAATAGTGCTACCACCGATTGCATCACAACAGCAGCACCAAGTAGGGCAGTGATTTATGCCTTAGTCTTGACATCAGAAACAAGAGTTGAGATTACAGTTTTGCAGTCTTACGAAATAGCCACTGATAACTCAATGAAAGCACAAATGGAAGCATTAGAAATTAGAATTGAGAACCGGTTGCAAGAAATACTTAATGATTTCAAAAAGGACTTACTGGAAAGCCTTAGTAAATTTCAACAAGGTGGGAGCTCAACTTCTACATTGCATAGATATGGAAATACTGAAAAAGAGCCCTAAGATTGTGACACAATCTACTCATACATGAAGGAGGATGGACAGCAAGCCAAAATTTGTCAGACATCTACAATAATGGAATATCAGAGTAGGTTTGAAAGATTATCAAATCAAGCTAAAGATTGGTCGGAACAACAACTTCTGGATATATTTATTGAAAGGCTTATTCCAGAGATTCGGTGTGAAGTTAAGGCTCGTCAACCCCGCACTATGATAGCTGCGATCTCATTCGCACATCTACATGAGAAAAAAATCAATAGGGAAAATCATGGAAATAGAAGTGACAACAACCAGATGATCAGTAAGCGACCAGCCCCATCTATTCCCAACCAAAGCCTTGACACCCGAAGACTAACCCAAGAAGAACTCAAGGAAAGATCAACAAGGGTTTGTACAGTGATGAAAAGTGGAGTATGGAGCACCGATGTAAACAAGGGCAACTTCTGATGATTAAGCCAATTGGAGAGGAACCGAAAGCAAAAGAGTTGGACTCTGATCATAAAGGTGTCAAAAATTAATGAAGATATTGAAGCCATCACACATATAGTGCATGCATTGGCTAGCTACACTAACTCACAAACTATGAAAATTGGAAGAACTTTGAAGCATCAGCCTGTCACTCTTTTGATTGATATAAGTAGTATTAATAATTTTATGGATAGGAAAGTTGCAGCCCAACTAGCCCACCACATTGAAGGCTGTGACATATTCGAAATAAAGATCATTGATGGACGAATTTTAACTTGTGATAGCAAAGGCCAAGAGTTTCTTGCAACGATTACTACACTGAAAGACCGACCTGTTGCTTACACTGTCAAAAAGTGGAGACCATACTTACTTGATCAACGGGTTGTGATGCGTTGCAGATAGCCTATGACTGAAGTTCTGAAAGAGAAGCTCCTCAAGATTGATGCTGCTCAACCTTGAGGACAAGGCCGATTTGAAGAGGGAGAAACTGTTAGGAGCCTTTTTCTGAGCTTTGAATAATGTTTATTGAGTCTGTTTAGTTCAGTTGTTTATTGAGTTTAGTTAGAGTCAGGTAAAAGTTTATTTAATATTTATTTATTATTAAGAGTCCAAGTCCTGGTGGACTCTAGGTGGAACTCTATAAATAGTGATGTAACCCTTTCTTTTAAGAATCAATCAATCAATCAATGAAATGTTATTCCACTCTGTGGACAAACCCTAGGAGGCCGATCCCCTCGAAGCGATCAAGGAAGGCTGATCCCCTCGAAGCGATCAAGAAGGTCGATCCCCTCGAAGTGATCCTTATCATTCCCTTTTCTCCCCTTTCTTTCACGATAAGACCTTAGGGTCTTATCAATTGGTATCAAAGCGACGATAAGACTTTAGGGTCTTATCATGACAGTGCTGATGCCCTTGATCGTAGGGTCTTATCAATCGGTATCAAAGCGACGATAAGACTTTAGGGTCTTATCATATGGTATCAGAGCAACGATCCTTGGCGCAGCCCGCTGCAGCCTTGCTTCCCTTCTTCCCCACCACCACTATAAGGCAACTCTTTCGCCACCGTCGTCGCTGCTTCTCCTCGACCAGCGACCTTCGACCACAAGTCGGCCACCACCCGACCTCCTCGGTGCCCCATCTCGTTCAAAAAAAAAAGAAACAAGAGAGGAAGAAGAAGCGCGACCACCCTCCCCCCGCTTCCGGCCAACCCAGCATTCATTGCCGCTTTTTTGCGCCACCACCATCGCCCGCTTCCGCGAGGAGGCCACCGCGCCTCCTTCTCCACCGTGGCCAGCCTCCTTTTGCGTAGCGGCGCTACCGCTCGACCTCCCCTCGTCGGCGATCGTTGGTGACAGCATTTGCCAGCCAGCGCCACCACTATCGCCTCCTTCCGCCATTGCCATTTGTTTGCCAACATCGCCCCGGTGTCGGCTATGGTGCGATTGAAACAAAGTACCCCTGTTTCCCCTCTCAAAGATCGCAACTTCCCGACGAAGCGACGACCCTCACCTCTTTCTCCACCACCGCCCGCCGCTTCCGACCGCTTCGATCACCGTTGCAGCCTCCGACCACAACCCTACGCCCCGCCCCCCCTTGGGTCGCGGTAGTCGGTTGTCGCGACCCTCGTTGTAACAGTTTGCGAAACATAGCTTCCTCGTTAACGCAACCCCATCGATCCTCGCCAGACCCTCATTTGCCTCCTCCCGCCCACACGACACCGGGCCGACCACCCATTGCCGCCGACCACCGCAGCCTTCTCCTCAACCGTTCAGTGATCCTTCCGGTAACCCTTTTCGTGTTGCGACAAAACTAGAGCACGCAGCGAACCCCGCCGCCGCCTGTGACAACAAAAAAAAGTGGCATCCTCTGTGCGCCACAGATTGTAATCACCACCACGCATTTGCTCCAGACCAACGACCAACCCCTCATTCTGCGTAAAGAATCGCCCTCTCTAAATAAGCGCGAAGCAATCAGTAGCAGGTCACGTTGCCCGACCTCAACTCCAAGAACGACGCACCACCGATTCCTCTTATCAACCCCGGCTTTAACGCCGCCTCTTGCTTAGCATCTTCTACCACAAAGGCGGGGTTGCCATCACCGTGACCTCAACCCGCTTATCCGATCGCCCCTTTGGTCGCAATAGTCTGCTGACCATATTGACGGTCGCCTTCCGACCTCGACGCTCTCACCCTTAACGCAATGGAAGCGGGGGCAGCAACTCTTCCTCCAACGCAACGACCACAGCACTGCCCTCGGCATCCACCTCCTCGGCAACTTCGCATTGACATGTTAGGATCCTTGGCATTTTCACTCTATCTGACTCTAACTGAACTAAACAGACTCAATAAACAACTGGACTCAATAAACATTATTCAAAAGCTCAGAAAAAGGCCGCGCCACCACCGCTGCCTCTCCACCGCCGCCCGCCTCCCCTTGGTCAGCGGCGCTGGTAGCGGGTTATTAAGCCCTCCTCGCTGGCGACCGAAACAGGCAACTCACGGATTGCCCTTGTTTCCTACCGCGTCACCACCACTTTTCCCAAGAGCGCCGCCGCTCGATCACCCGACCCGGCGACCTCTCCTCGTCGCGTCCCCATCTATTCGCTCGGAAGAAGGGACGGCTGGCACCGGCAAATGGCCGCCGGTTGCCTTGAACCCTCCTAACTGGCGGTTCGCGTAAGCGAGCTTCCTCTCTGTTGCCACACCCCTCGTCGATCGCAGCGGCGTGCCTCGGCGTCGTCGCTTTCCAACCAGACCCCACCCGGCCGCCACCGTATGCGGCGACCACCGCCGCCTCCCGCCCGGCTCTTTGGTTTGGGCGAACGACCGTAGCCGCCACTCCCCTTGCTCCGCCCCTTGGTGGATCAAAACAGGTAATCCTCTTGTTGCATTTAACGCCGGTTGTTACCACCGGGTGGCCGGCTACCTAGGCTGACGACGACGCCGCCGCAAATGACCGCCACCGTCGATTCTATTTTCCATCACGCAGCCTCAACCTCGCAACGCCACCGCGAATCCCTCAAACAAAGACACACAAGAAGCTTTTTGTGCGGTCGCTTCAACCCTCGACAACGACGACCGACTCCTCTTCTCAACCTCGGCGACTTTTTAACGACACCGTCGCGTCCTCAACCGCGACGCGTGATCCTCGGACGTCACCAACGCCTTCCAGTAGTGTGGTAGAGATGAGCAATGTTGCCTTCCATCCGCGATCGCCGCGAACCACCGCAATGTAAGAAGACCTTGGCGACGCCGCTTTCAACCAGTATCACCATCGCTACCTCCCGACCCTCGGTGATAGCGATTCCTCCACCTGGCGACCACGAAAAAGCATCATTGCCTCTCACGCAGCTACATCCCCGCATCCTCGCAGCAACCCTTTATTCCAATAGTGCTACCACCGATTGCATCAAAACAACAGCACCGAGTAGGGCAGTAAATTATGCCCTAGTCTTGACATCAGAAACAAGAGTTGAGATTACAGATTTACAGTCTTACGAAATGCCCACCGATAACTCAGTGAAAGCATAAATGGAAGCATTGGAAATTAGAATTGAGAACCGATTGCAAGAAATACATAATGATTTCAAAAAGGACTTACTGGGGAGCCTTAATAAATTTTAACAAGGTGGGAGCTCAAGTTCTACATTGCACAGATATGGAAATACTGAAAAAGGGCCCCAAGATTGTGACACAATCTACTCATACATGTAGGTGGATGGACAGCTCGTCAAAATTTGTCAGACTTCTATAGTGTTAAAATATCATAGTAGGTTTGAAAGATTGTCAAATCAAGCTAGAGATTTGTCGGAACGACAACTTCTGGATACATTTATTGAAGGGCTTATTCCAGAGATCCGGTGTGAAGTTAAGGCTCGTCAACCCCGCACTATGATAGCTGCGATCTCATTCGCACATCTACATGAGAAAAAAATCAATAGGGAAAATCATGGAAACAAAAGTGACAACAACCAAATGATCAGTAAGCCACCCACCCCATTTATTCCCAATCAAAGCCTTGACACCCGATGACTAACCCAAGAAGAACTCAAGAAAAATTCAGCAAAGGGTTTGTACTATGATGAAAAGTGGAGCATGAAGTACCGATGTAAACAAGGGCAACTTCTGATGATTGAGCCAATTGGAGAGGAACCGGAAGTAAAAGAGTTGAACTTCGATCATAAAGGTGTGAAAACTGATAAAGATATTGAAGCCATCATACATACAGTGCATGCATTGGCGGGCTACACTAACTCACAAACTATAAAAATTGGAAGAACTTTGAAGCATCAGCCTGTCACTATTTTGATTGATATAGGTAGTACTAATAATTTTATGGACAAGAAAGTTGCAGCCCAATTAGCCCACCACATTGAAGACTGTGACATATTCGAAATAAAGATCATTGATGGACGAATTTTAACTTGTGATAGCAAAGGCCAGGAGTTTCTTGCAATGATTACTACATTGAAAGACCGACCTATTACTTATACTGTCAAAAAGTAAAGACCATACTTACTTGATCAACGGGTTGTGATGCGTTGCAAATAGCCTATGACTGAAGTGCTGAAAGAGAAGCTCCCCGAGATTGATACTGCTCAGCCTTGAGGACAAGGCTGCCGTCACCGTCGCTGCTACTGCCCAGCCAGTGACGACGCTGCTCGCCGCCCAGCCGTGATCTTCGCAGCCTCCCCCTTGCTCTGGCGACAGAAACAGGGCAAATCACCGATTGCCCTTGTTCCCGTAGTGCCACCGTCGATTCCTATTCTCCACTGCAACCTCAACCTTGGCCACTTCAACGCTACCTCTCCCTTGCTCTGCCTCCACTATCGCAGCCGCTGGATGCCATCATCATAGCCTCAACCTGACTATTTAGCGATTGCTCCCGTGAGTCACAATAGTTGCAGTCGTCGCCTTCCAGCCCCCGACGCTCTCATCTCACGCAGCGACTGAAACACAGGACAGCACCTCTTCCTCCTCGGCAGCTTGATAGCTACAATGCGGATGCCCTTGACTAGACATCAGAAACAAGAACTGGGGATTACCGACTTGCAATCGTACGCAATGGTTGTCGATAACTCAGTGAAAGCACAAATGGAAGCGTTGGAAATAAGAATTGAGAATCGGCTACAAGAAACCCTTCATGATTTCAAAAAGAGCTTATTGGAGCACTTTAGTGGGTTTAAACAAGATGGGAGCTCAAGTTCTATGTTGAACAGATTGGGAGGTACAGGAAAAGGGCCCCAGGATGGTGACACACTACCTACGCATTAGGGTAGAATTTCCACGATGGGAATATGAGGATCCGACTAGTTGGATCTTTAAGGCGGAAAAAATTTTTCGTTTTCTCAGAACCCCAGAAGAATCTAAGGTAGAAGTGGCCTCAATCCTGCTCGAGGGAGATGCACTCCAGTAGTACGATTGGTATGAAATTGTTTATGGAGTTCCTTCGTGGGAGAAGTCCAAAAGAGGGCTTCTTGTTCGATTTGGCCCATCCGAATATGAGAATGTTGATGGTCAGCTCGCCAAAATTCGTCAAACTTCTACAGTGTTAGAATATCATAGTAGATTTGAAAGATTGTCAAATCAAGCTAGAGATTGGTAGGACCGACAACTTCTGGATACATTTATTGAAGGGCTTATTCCAAAAATCCAGTGTGAAGTTAAGGCTCGTCAACCCCGCACTATGATAGCTGCGATCTCATTTGCACATCTACATGAGAAAAAAATTAGCAAAGAAAGATCAGCAAGGGGTTTGTACTATGATGAAAAATGGAGTATGGAGCATCGATGTAAACAAGAGCAACTTCCGATGATTGAACCAATTGGAGAGGAGCCGAAAGCTAAGAATGTTGACTCCGATCATAAAGGTATAAATTCTAATGAAAATGTTGAACCTACCATACATACAATGCATACATTAGCCGACTACTCTAACCCGCAAACTATGAAAGTTGGTGGAACTCTGGAGCATCAACCTATTATAGTTTTGATTGATACTGGTAGCACTAACAATTTTATGGACAATAAGACTATTGACCGATTGGCCCACCACATTGAAGACTATGACAGATTCGAAGTAAAGATTGTTGATGGACAGATTTTCACTTGTGATAACAAAGGTTCAAAGATAAAATTGATTATACAGGGCCAGAAGTTTCTTGCAACGATTACTACACTGAAAGACCGACCTGTTGCTTACACTATCAAAAAGTGGAGACCATACTTACTTGATCAACGGGTTGTGATGCGTTGTAGATAGTCTATGACTAAAGTGCTGCTCAAGATTGATGCTGCTCAGCCTTGAAAACAAGGCTGATTTGAAGAGGGAGGAACTGTTAGGACTATTTTTCTCAGCTTTTGAATAATGTTTATTGAGTTTGTTTAGTCCAGTTGTTTATTGAGTCTGTTCAGTTAGAGTCGGGTAGAGGTTTATTTAATATTTATTTATTATTAAGAGTCCAAGTCCTAGTGGACTCTAGGTGAAACTCTATAAATAGTGATGTAACTCTTTCTTTTGAAAATCAATCAATCAATAAATGAAATGTTATTTCACTCTATGGACAAACCCTAGGAGGTCAATCCCTTCGAAGTGATCAAGGAGGGTCGATCCCCTCAAAGCGATCAAGGAGGCCGATCCCCTCGAAGTAATCATTATCATTCCCTTTTCTCTCCTTGCTTCGATGATAAAACTTTAGGGTCTTATCAATTGATATCAGAGCGATGATAAGACTTTAGGGTCTTATCATTTGATATCAGAACGACGATAAGACTTTAAGGTCTTATCAATTGGTATCAGAGTGACGATAAGACTTTAGGATCTTATCATATACCAACTGGAATAATAACCCTAAAACTACATTTGCCATGATTAAAGATGTTCAACAGTGCCACTCCAAAATACTAGCAATTACAAATTCAATCCTTTAATCAATTCATAGGCTATAATTAACAAAAATTAACTACTGTTAATAATTAACGTTACTATTAAATTCAAGAGAGATCGGGGCTGTTGGGTAGAGAAAGAAGCTGAGAGAATTAGAGAAAAAGGAGGATCTGCGGCATTGCTGGGGAGATGCAGAGAGAGAGGGTGAGGATGTCAGCCGCAGTCTAATTGCAGGGATAGGGAGGGATGCCGTGAGGAAGGCTGGGGGGAGAAGAGGCTCGACGGGGCGGCTGCGGAGGAGGAGGGACAGAGTTAGCGGGAGGGAAGGAGGAGGGTCGGAAGGGGGGAGAAGCACGGAGGACGAGGAGGAGGGAAGGGGTATCGAGGAGGCTCGACGGGGACATCGCTGGAGGAGGAGGGAGAGAGATAGCAGGGAGAAAGAGGATGAGCGACAGCGAACAGGAAAAAGAAGCGGGAGGCACAACGCCGGGAGGGGGAGAGAGAGGAGGAGGAGGAGGTACCGCCACTGCTGGAGGGCTGCGCACGGATGCGGGGAGGAGCGGCGGCGAGTCGGGAGGATGGGCAGAAATGGAGGCGACGGTGAGGAGCTGTGGCCGCAGGTGAAGAGGACGCGGCGTCGGCGAGCAGAAGCGAGGGATTGAAGAGAATAAGAATAGGTTGGTTGAACCTTTCGTAAGATTTATAGTCAACTCAAGCTTAGTCCATTTCAATCAGATTTGAAATCAAACTTGACGAGCACTTGAGCGGCTCACAATTGAAGACATGCGTTCGAACCTTATTTGGGCCTCGGCTCGTTTCGTCCAATCGCCTGGACAGAGCAGTCGAGTGCCTCTAATATTATTAGTGTCGTCGGATATCATGTGAGTTCGACATGTCCATGCCTACATCATCAACATCGCCTGGTCACGTCGATACATAAGTCTGGCTTCTCACCTCATTTATGTGAACCATGCGGCCGGTAACTATGGACTCACTCATTGACCGTCACTTTTACTAATTCCGATCTTAGATGCAATCTTTGCATGAGGCATTGTCGAACCATTTCAAACATCAACTCCAAGTTTTGCGACAAGTGTAATATTTGACTCGAGTTGGCTCTGCCTGCATCCTTGCGTATCAGATAATCGTAATCTACAATGAAAAATTCAATTGTGTGTATAAAAACACACCATAAAGAGACGAAAAACAAAAACTTGAGGATCAAGTGTGTTTCAGTTATTATGTTGTAATCGAAATATGAGTATGATTTTATATATACTTCAATGCACAAAGAGAAGTAGTACATCCGTTTGAATTAATTCTCCAAAGATGCATTAACTAGAATGTGTTTAATTATTAAGATATTATCCTTATTGCATTTTACTTTATAAAAGTTTTGATGTATGAAGATAAATATATAAACATGTTTTTTCTTTTATTCGTATACAATTGTTTGAAAGCTATGACTATCTTAGCGACTAAAAACCTTGACAGATATCAAAAGGTCCAAAAACTTGAATCTTGTCTTATCATTTTTTTTAAAAAAAATTCCTGAAAATATATAAGATCTGATAAATTTTTAATATTTTAATATGTTATATAATTCTTTATTTCTTAAAACATATTATTATTCTATTTTTTTAATTATCCATGATTTGATCATTTAGTCAAAAGGACAAAAAAAAATTAAAAAAGCTGCCACTTTAAGATCCTTATCCACTAAGTTAAACTACACAACAAAAAACTCAGGTAAGTTTTTATGGTGAAGTCATATAAAATTTGATTTTAAAATCTTACTGTCAACAACTAACTTTAAGATCTTTCCCAGTTTAATTAACTGATTTATATTCTTCCTCCTTTTTCACTTCAGGCATAAAAAAAAAAAAAAAGAAACTTGAGCAGTAATGCCTATATTACCAGCTCAATTTGACCAAAAAAAAAAATCAGCATAATCAGGTAGAGGGAAAAGGGCCATTGAGATTGATAAAGAAGATGAATGTATACAGCTTTATTCATACAAGTAAATAAACTATTTTTACAATTCAAATCATGATCATATATATGTGTACCAACAAGAATACAATTAATTAAGACAGGATATTGAATGATGAGCACCTATTTCCAGCTCAATTAAAACACGAATATTGAAACTGCTAGCCTCATTTTATTACATGGTCACGCTTTCTACAAATTAAACAAGTAGAAAATTTCAGAAATCAGAAAGACAACTGGTTACCGATGTAGTGTTTATGGAGAAAAAAAATGTATTTATATATTGAACATAGGAGATTGAATTTGCACATTGCCTTTGATTAGCATCTGACCTCATCTTTATCCACCTTAGCTCCATGGTTTAATTACGGCGACGACAATGATAACAACAATTAGAAGAAGAATGATTATGGCTATGCACATCCATTTGCGGGAGTTCTTCTGCAGCTTCTTTGCCTTCTGGAGAGCAACTGTCCCAGATTGGACATGATCCACAGCGCTCGAAACCTATAAGGAAACATATCTAAAATGATTATTATTCTTCATATGTCATTTAATGAACTATAATGATTTTATGATTACCAACTGCAAGTCAGCATTTGCTATAATTTAAATATAAAACAACACATATAGTAGTTAACTCAAACTTCATAATCCCAACTCAAAAATAAAAATCTTTCATGACCAGTATAAGCATAGAATCATGCACATGTCTAAGGTCTCAAGTGGATACAATTTGCTTTTTAAGATTTAGCCCCTATTGCTCCCATCAGGCAATTGTTTATATACAAAATTTTTGGGACAAACATTTCAAAATATCAATTATTAGATATTTTTGTTATCTTTTTTAGGTGACGTATGCAGGAATTTGCCACATGACAGTTTAATGGGAGCAGGAACCTTTGAGGACCCACTCAAAGCCTCTCAAACAAACTTTTTTCATAGGCAAAGTGAGCAAACATGATGGAGGCATGACATTCTGGTCAAGACAATTTAGTTTCAAGGATGAGAGGAACTGCTAATATATACCTGAGATTCAATATTATCCAGAATTTCCCCTTGAGCATCAACCAGAACTGCCATATCAACAAAAATCTACAAAACGATACAAAAGCAAATAAATCCATGTTATTGTCAAAATCTCTACATTTTGCATTTTTAAAGAAAATGTACCAATATCAAGGCCAAATTCTCAAGATGGATAAGTATTTTGCTATTGCCATAATCACACATCAATGATGCAGGCATACTGTTTCTGTACACAAACGAAACATATCTTTGTATGTCTTATGAGACTCCAATATTGCATGAAGCTGTCTCGTACAAAATAAAGTCAAACGATACAAATCAATCAAAATTTACTTGACAGATATTGCAGACCTGATATTCAGACTGCTGCAGTGAAAGTATGACAAGAACAACCCATATAATGTGCCAACAACACAAAGATTGGAGTAAAAAATGTAGTTGGAACAAGAAGATTTAAAGATGTTTAAAGAGTTGAAAGATAGTTACAGAGTCATACAAAGTCAGCTAAGATGAAATATATCCATATTTGAAGATGCCTTCAAAAATAGGAAGACAACCGGGTTAGAACAACTAGGACAGTCAATTAGGTACTTTAGGAAACATAATAGAGAGTTACAGAGGTGCCAGCAGAGTTTCAAAGAGATAAAGAGTCTGACTAAGTCAACTAAGATGAAATAATTTCCTACTTAAAGATACCTTCATAATTAGCAAGACAGTTAGCTAGGTAAGAAACACAAATGAACAGGTATATAGCCTGTGAGGAATAGATAGCTAAGAACTCAAATTGGTGACCAGTGTTGTTATGGCTTTGGCATGCTCTATCTGCATCATATAGAATCACTATATAGTGCTCTGGCAGGATGTAAAATAACAAAATAAAGGGACCTTTCAGAAGTCTATGATTACAACAGGTAGCAGAATAATCTATTGATCTTACGATAACTGAATGAAGACTTCAAAATTATCTAAATTACTATAAAAATGACATCTAAGAGAGACAGTGGCCTTTCTAAAATGTTTAGGATGATATAATATTCAATATCTAAAACATTGTTTTGCTTGCTCAAGTTTTTAAAATAGATAAAAACTCTCTGTTCAAGCCACAAGCAATTATAGAAAAACATAATTTCTTAGATCAAATTAAAAAGTTTGAAATGGTATGATCTACCTGTTGCAGTTCAAGAAGCTTCCTCTCTAGATCCTTTACAGTGTTATGGCGCTCATGGATTTCAGCAAGTGTGTCCATCACCTGCATTTGGGAGTGAAAAAAATTTGTAAAGTCTAGAAATTTGACACATGGATTAACAAACACCGTAAACAATGAAGTCACTCATTCATTAAGCAGATCAGAAACAAATCAAAACCTACTTATTGCTGGTTAAGGATCATAGAGATAAAGAAATGAAATAAGAAAAAACCTGGCCTCGTCCTTGCTCTTGGATTGCCTTCTGAAATATTTGCTCACTATTTCCTGTCTCTATCAAATGGTCAATTGTCTGTAAAACAAAAACGTAAAATATTTATTTAATAATTAGCAGCAAAAACCGAGGGACAATTTTTAAGCAATGCTCTTTACCTCTTCATCAGCTCGATTACCAGTTACTGTTAAAATCCAAAAATAATAAGGATACTTATATAATTACTGCATCATGAAAGGTACAAAATACTCCAATTCCAAACACTTCATGACATACTTTTATCAAAGATAATTATGGCTAACCTGTAAATACTCTTCTTTCTACAACCTCCCGGTATTCCTGCTTGATTGTTTCCCTCAGAGTCTGCAGGAGAAGAACAGATAGGATTCAAGAATTTGGCAAAGACGCAGATGATGAAAAAAGGACAAATTAAAAGATATTTATGCAGTTTTAGAGAATATGTCTTGCTACTAAATCGGGATGGTGACTCGCTTCAGTGGAGCAACCAAAACGTACAGCCCATCCATTGCTTTTGATGATTATGCACTGAAGCTATAATGGAGGAAAATTTCCAGTATTCTTTTAATTTAATGACAACTTCAAATATGGAAAAAGGTGCACTATGATTCTCTATGTGATGCCTGCAAGTTCCGAAAATAATGGTTTCTCCCAAGCAGACGCTAGTCAGGATATGGAGTAGCATCACTGGCACATTGCAAAGTTTCAAAGACCTCATGTATAAGCGTAGCAAGTTGATCTGTACTAAAAATGACACCCAGCACATCCCATTCTGGTAGGATGCCAGTAGGATACACAGGAACCAGGTACCGTCTCCAGGCACAAAGCCTGAAACATGCCTCATCAGACAGCTTACTGCAGTATGGCATGTCACAGTACAAGACTCATCACGATGAGGCTCAAGATTTACATGTACTCAGCACATGGCTCGACAATCCTTGATTTAGCATCTGCCCATATAGGTTTAGCATGAAATTTTATATCATAACAAATTTGCATGTGGTGGTATGTCCTCGACAATTAATTGTTGCTTTTAGGGAACCAAAATAAAATCACTAGGGTGCATTTCAATTTTCAACGAACATAAAATGTTTTCATTACATAGGCTTATATATAATTCAAATTCCAGGAATAATTTAGGTAACAAGTTCAAACAAAAACTGGCAAAATCAACTAAAAAAATGAATTTCAATCACATTGTTCTCTTTGTTTTTGGTTTCTGCTTAATATCCAAATAGTTCCACGAAAATCTCAAGTTTCATATTATAAAAATCAGAAGTAGATCCTGGTAGAGGTTTTTGCAATTTTTGCAACATAAAAAATTAAAACAGTCAGAAATGAGCCTTTAAAAAATGAAAAAGATACAACACCCCTTTTCCTATCTAAATCATTAACCTTTGTCTTTCAGTTACCTTTGAACTAAGCATATTTCTTTTATTATTTTCATTTTTGTCTTGTTAATAAACTTTTATAGAAGCAGACCAAAAATGAATCTAACAAGCATAATATCATTTGGAAAATGTGGAAATAAGAACTTACCTGAAATTCAGACATGCGCTCTTTCAACTTCTTTTTCAGTGCTCTGAGTCACATGGTGCTAAGCACATTAGTAACAATCTAACAACATATCCCTCAAAACAAAACAAAAAAAATCAGGATGTATTTACATAGTGGTTGCAGTTCTGGAACGATCAACACCTGATCCCTTCCCACATCCTGATTTCTGTCTACTAGCCAAGTTCTATTTAACATATAACAGGCTACATTCAGTCCTTTGGATGAGAAAGGAAAAGTCAAAATATCCCAAAATGTTATGCAATATTATTATCATTAGTAATATACTCCCAGAAACAAAAATGGAGTTAAAGCTTTTCTATAAGCAAGTTAACTTTGACACAGCATCTTATAGGAAAAGGATTTTCCTCTTGGAAAAGAAGTCAAATCATTAAATATCCATATTTTCACCAGTATAAAACTTATAAGTCAAATCATTAGAAGTTGGACCATATAAGAAGTTGTAAAGAATAACATACTTGGACTAGCAAAGAACCATAATTTTTCTTAATAATTATAAGCAGGATACAAATATGAAAGTAAATAATAAAACAGTAACAAAACCAACAAAAAAGAAAAGAAAATCACTTCAAAATAGAAAGAGGTGCTTGAGAAGTTTTCCAGAATTCTAGAACAATTAGGAACAACTATAACTGAGCAAGAAAATTAGATGCTCAACATCAGCATTACTCTTCAATGCAAACTTCTCATAAATAAGAAGAAAAAAAACACTATGTCTGAAACTAACTGATTTATCAAAAGTTGAATTGAGCATCATAAATACAAAGTAGCAGTACATCTCGGTCCAGTTCTTCGAGTTTCGACTTCGCTAACCGTGCAATTTTTCCCACTTCATCAATATCTTTCTGCATGTGCTGCTTGATTGCTACAGCCAAAAATATGCTCAATTGCAATGATTGTTATGAAGATCAAGAATGATGCATATTCCATAGTGTTCTAACTGTTAATTGATGAAAATAAATTACCTTTCATATCAGATGCCTTTGTAACAGCTTTTGATTTCTCATTTGCAGCCTACAAGTGCCGATAGCAAGCAAATGGCATGAGATACAAAGCAATGATTGACTTAAGCAGATATTTCACTAGGAATTAAATCCATAAATTTATAAAACTTCTGAAAAAGAGTAAAAAATAGCTCAGGTTTTATCTACATAAATTTCTAATTAAGCAAATAAGGTTGCAACTTTTGTTCCTGGAAAATTTATACAGAATTAAGAATGAAATTTCTGCCATAATAGGGTTCAGACTAGGAACCTATGATTTACTGTACTATCATGCATCATGAAACATTTGCAACATGTTCTATTGAATAAAATTAAGTATTTGATCTTTGCTACAGTTGTGAACCATACTAATATTACAGACTAATTTGAGTTTTCAGGGGAAGATTCTTGATGAAGATTACCATAGCCAGTTAGAGCTTTAAGGACACTGTAGGCTGAGGCAACTTGAGCAAGATGGACATATAGTCAAGAGGAAGGTCAAACGTGATGAAACGCGTACCTGAAGATTCTTGGATAGCTTTGCAAGCTTCTCAATTAGTTTCTCAATTTCTTCAACCTAGCACAAAATGTAACATCATGTTGAAGAATAGTCCAACCATGATTCCAAACATCACAAACTTAATGGTCATAACAATCGGTACCTGCTTAAAAAAACCTTCCAATCCTTGTTCTGCAGCACTCTTTGGATGCTGCAGTCCTGATTCAATGTCTCCATCTCTTGGAGGCTCATCTCGAGGTAGGTCAAAGGAATCCTACCAAAGAGAATGAAATTCATATTCATATTCATATTCATCACTTAGGAAACGAAAGAGCACAAAAGATTGCAGAAAGAAAACATCAAATCCACAGGAAAAACTAACTTCCAATGCAACCATTAAAATGAGAACTGCATAAGAGTAAGCACAACTATAGATGTTCATTAACTTAGTTATCAAAATTACAACTTGACCAGCCAAAATGGTAGTATGCTGTCATCAAACTTGATGAACATAAATATTTACAAACATTTATTAATTCCATAACAACCAGAATTGTCTATCCATGATGAGGACTAGGTGCATTCACTTTTCATTAAAAGATATTTAGATCCTTGATAGAAACAAACTAAATACCCATTTGTTCATGATCCACATAATAATTAAATGTCATTGTAGGGAATGACAGATAATTTTTTTTTTAATGTGGATACCATAAATTAATTCTTCTTCCAAATATCTTGATGTAAAGAGAAGTGTAATACAAATGGCTTACGCTTCAAAGGAGGTATCCATAATTAAGAAACAAACTAGAACCATTGTTCAATCTACAGCATGGTTGATTTAGTTAGACCTTAAGTAACAAAAGCCTAATCTAGTCCAGTGATTTCAAAAGGCGCTCGCCTAAGCGCTCGAGCCAGACGAGGCGAGGCCCGAGCACCTCATTTAATGTTCAGGCGATCCGCTTTAAAGAGGCGTCGCCTGGGCGCTCACCCGAGCCTAGGCGCCAGGCGCTTCGAGCAAGAGCCCGGTTTAAACCAAGCGACCGAACCAACTTTTTAGGTCTAGTTCAGTCGCATTTGCGTTAGTTGGTTCATAGCCTCCCCCTCGTGACTTCCCCCAAACCTACTCGCAATTCCGCCGTCGACATTTCCTCTCTACTGTCGTTGCCTCTCTCCATTGTCGCTGCTCTCTGCTATCGTTGCCACTGCTCTCCGCTGCCACTGCTCTCAAACAGCAGCCTCCTAGCAGCGACTCAATTCTCACTATGACTCAGCTTCTCACCTTGGTCTCCTTCTCACACTCTACTGTTAACAGTAGAGAATATTTTAAAATATTAAAATATATCTTTTATATTTTTAATTTTTTAATATTTAAAAATATTAAAATATATATTTATATTTTAATATTTTAGAGAGCTTTGCTTCACTCGGGTGAGCGCCTAGCGCCTCGGGCATTTTGGGACCTTGGCGCCTAGCGTTTTTAAAATCACTGATCTAATCCTCATAAAAGTAAAATAAAAAAAAAAGATATTTAATGCATTTAGGTCCTAGAAACTTCTTCTTTTTTATTTTAGTTGAAATCTTTTCCAATCCAGTGACCTAATTCGTGACAAACCAAGAAGCCAAAACAGAATATTTCATACATGTAATCGCAACCAATGACTAGCAAAGTCCAACTTCATTGTGTTTTACATTTTTAGTTGCACTGGAACTCCTCAAACCTAGTTAATTTACATAGTTTTCATGCTCTTTTAAAAAGAACAAGATAATGATTTAAATTTGAGAGCTGTAACACATTGCAGTATTCCCTCAGTAAATGTTAATAATATAAATATACAATAGAATACTCTAAAACATCATTGCTCAATCAAAGATTATGATATCCCAACCTAAATTGTAATCCTTTTTGTACAGAAACAAATGGATATCTAACTTTGCTTGCTCTGGAAGTTAGAAACTTAACAAACAGGTATTTGAATCTATGTTAACAATGGTCTAAACAAGTCTTGTGTTATAACACAACATATTTCTGTCCATCTCAAAGACAAAAAAGATAAAGTATAACAATCAAGCAAAAGTATCACCTTATTGCAAAATAAGAATTTGTTTTCATTTAAGTCCCAAACAACACTTCAGCACTGCTCAATGCTGGCTGTAATAGACTTAACATATATCACTGGTGAAGGCTTATACTGAAGATGATTAGAGATTTCCTAAAATTTTGAAAAATATCAGGAAATGATATCATTGGATATAAGCCAACTACTCCCCAAAGCTGACATTTTCTATCAATTTCAGTAACATGGATACCAATATCACTAATGAAGTGAGAAACAAGTATATTCTAATGATATCATAGTGTCTTAGTTAAGTAGAAAATGATTTATGGGTCCAAGCAACAAGCAAAATAAAAGATACATTAGCTATAACAGTTGCACATGTATTTATAACAATGTATGTTTGCTCAAAATGAGATCTTTTCCCTTCTTTTACCTTTTTCTTTAATATTTTACAGATTTGTCGCATTGATATAAATTATCATACACATAGAATATAGGCACACATATAGATAACAAATCAATTAAAATTTCTCTTTCCATCAAGAAACTTCACTCTTAAATTTCTAACATGTTCTTGCTGCACCTCAGAACATCCACGACGTATTCAGCAGCGATCTTTATTTCCTCTCTAAAGAATCACGTCCAACGAAGTAACTCGAACTCATCCAATAAGAACTCGGCTCCACAACTCCCTTATATTCTTCATAGGACAACCCTAACCCCATACCTACACTAAATCCTGCTCCGTAACCAAACGCAATAGCATAAAAAAGCCAAACTTTCCTCTAATATGAACCAATCCCGGGTTTGTAAGACCCAAAAGGCTCAAAATATATGCCCAGAAAAACAGATGAAAAATACCGAGAGGAGGTTATTCATCCTGCCAGAAGCGATAAACCGATCGCGGAGACGGGCTCGATGCAGCAAAAGATCGGAGGACCACGCGGGATCTGCAGGAGAGGAGATTTACGGCGGGATCCGAGATGGGATCTAATCGAGGAATCAGAGAGGTGAGGATCTTGCCCATTTAAATTGGGGCGCTTAAGTTGGGACTTCGAGGGATGGTTAAGTTAAACGGCACCCCCAACAAGGCCAGCGGTCCGACGTTGAGGGACCCCAGGCAATGGTGGGATCTTGCCCATTTAAATTGTTCTCGAGGCAGGATTAATGGAGTTCACTAAAGTGTTTTTACAAATCCATCTTTGGAATAACGCATCTGTCATTATAATTTTAATGTTATATATATATATAGATAGTTCAAAAACAAAATATTAATTAATATGTTCCCTCCAAGCAGTTATATTCACAAGTGGTAACGGTCACGATATATCATAATATTTTATTGTTGAAAAAACTCAAAATTGTCTTCCTTGGAAAAGCATTAAGAGGGGGGTAAAATTAGTACAGTAAAAAAATTCTCCAATTTCGTATAAAGTTCGTTTGGACTCAAATCGTTTCAGAAAAATATTGAAGTTAAAACTTTCTTTAGAAAGAGGAGAAGCTCAAGGAGATTTACAATATAAATTGTATAAAAGGAAAAGCAAATCAGAATTTAGAGTAGTTCGGTCAATGAGACCTACATCTATTTCGGATTTCTCCTCCGTCGAGATCATCGGCATCCACTAAAGACCTTCCTTCACTAAGCGCGAAGACCAATCACATTTTATAACTTTTTCTTCTTTTACCGGATTTAGGAGACAACTCTTACAAGTCTCACTCCTCTTTCTTGGATGGTTACAAGGCTAAGAAAGGGAAGAGGAGAACTCTTCTCACATTTATAACAGTTTTCACACCCCAAACACTTCGAATTTTTCACACATATAATAGCACTTTATTACCCTTTCATGCAAAAAATAGTGGAGAATTTATAGGCTCCAATGGCTTCAAAAATGAAGCCAAAAAGTGTCTTATCCCGAATTTTCAAGGTACTGGCAATACCACTACCATTACTAGGTAGTACTATCGCCTGTAGTCTAACACTAAGCGGTACCACTACCGGCCCTAGCGGTGCCACCGTTGGCCATGTTTTCAAGGGTTGAATGGCCTGTTCAATCCGGCCCAATTCAACCCTATTAAGGCCCAATTGGCCCCTAATTAAGTTAGTGGAATTACCTCTCAATTCTAACTCAATCTACTATCTAACTACAATAACTAAGGCATAATCAAAGCATTCTTGTTCCGGTACATCAATTGTTGTTCCAGCGATCTTCCGACGAACTCTCGCCAATGTTCCGGCGGACTCCCGACAAGCTCCCAAACTTTACGATGATCTTCTTGGTGAATTTCGACGAGCTTTTTTGGCAAGCTCTTAGACTTCTTAGTTGGTTCCGGTAGAACTTCCGACGAACTATCATGGACAAAGTTCTAAATAGGATTTTTGATGTAATACTTATATATGTTCGTATCTTTCTGTTTGTTCATACTTTGCACAGCATGTAGAGGAACGATCGAAGGCTTAACAACCCCATTTTAGTTGGGTTTGGTGACCTACTTAGGCTTATAAATAAATATTGTGTCATATGGACACTTATGAGAGATATTCAGTCTATAGTGGACTGGACCATTTTGACCTTTTGTTGTGCAACCGTTCAGAGCTTATAAAGTATGTTTATAATTTACATTATCTATGAGGTGTTTTCGGAAATGTTTGCTTATGGATCCTGAGTAAGGCGCTTTCTCTAACCCGTTTTCTCTTTTGTAGGTCCTAAGGGAACATAGGAGGTTTCGGGAAGGCTGATCTTTGTGGACGGACATGAAAGGGTGCCGCACGACTTAGGCAAAATTAGCTAAGTCCATGACAGATTGTATCTGAGCGGGACAAGCACTCATAGAAACACTTGACATGCAAATGTGGCAGACCTAGCGGGGCTGCGTTGAGGGCAGTCAGCACACGTGCGACTGTTTGGGGAAAAACGAGCATGGAGATGCAGGGAAAATGAGTCGCTCGGAGGAGCGAGCATCTGAGATTGACATTCAGAGGAATGGCCAACCCTTCGCGCAAGAGGCACCACGTGAACAAATAAGCTTGGAAGAATGCGTAGCGCACAAAGGTTGGGATGACTGAGTTTGAGCTACGGCTCGACGTTGACAACTACATTTGATGGTGTTCAAGGTAAGTGAGGCGCTTGGTAAAGGATGAGACCATGCAAGGTGGAATGAGTTGCTCAGCGACCGAAAGAGTTGTGCAAAGTGTAGGGAAAATCCTTGGGGGCGACATCATATGCGCAGCGAAAGAACAAGAAAAACAAAATCCCCGATTCCCAAAGAGATGTTCGTCGTCATGCGAAGATTACTACGCAAAAAATCCACGAAACATGAAACTGCGTATAGAGTAGATTGTGTTACCTAGGGAGATCGTATATCCTTGTTTCCTTGCAGATCCTTAGGAGAGGGTGAAGGAGGTCAAGCGTCCTCCTCTCTAGTGGTGATCCACACAGTAGGGACGCTCCTCAAAACTCGAGACCTACTCTGAGGTGGAGATGGATAGGAGAATAGGAAAAGGCAAACAAAAGCTCTCTAGCCCATGGGGCTCTGAATCCCTCCTATTTATAGAGGTCCCTTGTCAAACCCTAATGGGTCCTCCCCTAGTGGGTATTGGATTTGCATCCAATAAGACAAGGGCTCCGTCGGATATCTTATATCCGAACCTCTATTCATCGCAATGCCTACCATATGTGTATGACCCTCTAGGCCCAATATCGAGCTGGCCGTGAGTCATACCTATCAGAACTCCTTCTAACTCAGTGAATTATTATCTCTGTAATAATTCACTCGACTCATCGACTACTGGGACGTACTATGCCACTACTGTAATCCCCGGACGATCTGAGGGGAATCCAATCCATTGGACACATGTCGTCCTCGATTCACCGTGTACCTATAGTCCCTCATCCATCTAATATACTAGAGACCGGTATATCGAGCATGGTGTTGTTAGACCCACATGGTTTCTACTCGAGTCTCGGCTCTAATCGGATTCTCCGGGAGAACTCTTTCTCTCTCAACCCGAATGACCCCCGGTGGGGATTTGTCTAAGCAAGAACACATGGGATATTCCTCTCATGACGTCGAGAGTGGATGATCCTCTATCGACACTCAATAGCCCTCGTAAAGGTCGACTACCACTCCCAATGACCGGTTGTACTAGATGCGGGACAACCAAACCTATAAGTCCGGTATCAAAGAGTGGAGCACGATCTGAGGACATCCTTGGTGTCTCAAGTCTAAGGACCAGATACACCACTAGGACTACTGAAATCGTTGTCCGACAATAAGGCATCATCAACCATCCGGCATTCCGTGGCGGATCAATCAGTGAACTCATTCTCCAATGGGCACATGTCTTTGTATCCCTAGTGTCCCTACACAAGCGGCTATGAGACCATTTTGCATCCATCATATGGACGGGTATACAACACACCAATCTGTGTCAGGTTATCACGATATCCCTCTCGAGTAACCTATGGTAGGGATTATTTAGGATATGTGTTTAAAGGTGAATCGATCTCACTATCGTGATCTCATCATGATCCGATTCCCATTGCACAAATCAAGGACATCACAATATATGTATGCATTTATGAAATAGTTATAAAGTGATATATGCCAAAAATATAATAAGCAAAAAGATTCTATATTAAGTCATATGTGCCATCACTCCGTGATTGGCTTCTTTGGGGCACCTATGACTAGCAATCTCCCCTTGACCTAAAAGCCAATCACATATGTGTCCGATCCCCATCGGACCCGTGTGACCTTCAAAACAAATCGAGACAACGACTTTTGCTAGTGGATCTGCAATGTTATCTTCGGATGGAACTCTTTCCACTACTACATCTCCTCGGGTCACGATCTCTCCGATAAGGTGGAACCTCCTCGAACATGCTTAGATTTACGATGAGACCTAGGTTCCTTTGCTTGAGCAATCGCCCCGTTGTTGTCATAATATAGGGAGATCGACTCTTTCGCTGCCCCACACGACTCTCAAATCTGTGATGAACTTCTTCACCCAAACTCCCTCCTTTTTTGCATCGATGCAGCAATGAATGCCTCCGCCTCGTGGTCGAGTCGGTGAGTGGTATCTTGCTTGGAACTCTTCCGGCCTTTGCTCCCTCCATTCAAGGTATACACATACCCCTGAATTGACTTGCTATCATCGACATGGGTGAAAACTTGAGTCGGTGTAGCCTTCAACCTAAAGGCTATTACCTCCATATACTAGTAAAAGATCCTTAGTCCTTCTCAAGTACTTAAGGATACACTTTCTTGCTTTCGGTCTTCAAAACTGGATCCGCCTAATACACCTTTCGTGACACTTTCGGGCATGCACTATATCAGGCCTAGTACATAGCATGACATACATACATAATAGACCCTATTGCTGAGGCATAAGGTATCATATCCATGTTCGCCCTTTCTTCTGGAGTCTTTGGGGACATACTCGTAGAAAGCGATATCCCATGTCTTATCGATATGAGACCTCTCTTGGAATTTTCCATGCCAAACCTTTGTTGGGAAATCATGGGGGCGACATCATATGCGCAGCGGAAGAACAAGAAAACAAAAATCCCCGATTCCCAAAAAGATGTTCGTCGTCGTGCGAAGATTGGTGCGCAAAAATCCGCAAAACACAAAACTGCGTATAGAGATTGTGTTACCTAGGGAGATCGTATATCCCTGTTTCTTTCTGAGATCCTTAGGAGAGGGTGAAGGAGGTCAAGCATCCTCCTCTCTGGTGATGATCCACGGTAGGTTTTGGCGACCCTCCTCAAAACTCCAGGCCTCTAAGGTGGAGAGGGAGAGGAGAATAGGAAAGGCAAGCAAAGACTCAGCCTATGAGGTTGTGAATCCCTCCTATTTATAGAGATCGTGTCAAACCCTAATGGGTCCTTCCCTAGTGGGTATTGGATGCGCATCCAATAAGACAAAGGGCTCCGTGGGATATCTCATATCAGAACCTCTACTCATCATAATGCCCTACCATATGTGTGTGACCCTCTGGCCCAATATCGGCTGGCCGTGGAGTCATACTGTCGAGAACTCCTTCTAACTTCGGTGAATTATTATCTCTGTAATAATTCACTTCCGACTCACTTCTGGGGACGTACTAGGCCACTACGTCACGTAGTCCCAGGGATCTGGGGGAATCCAATCCATTGGACTGTCATCGTCCTCGATTACCATGTACCTATAGTCCCTCATCCATCTAATATCCCGAGACCGTATATCGAGCATTGTTGTTAGACCCATCACGGTTTCTACTCGAATCTCGCTCTAATCAGATTCTCAGGAGAACTCTTTCTCTCTCACACCGAATGACCCTAGCGAGGATTTGTCGAGCAAGAACACATGGGATATTCCTCTCGTGGAGAGAGTGGATGATCCTCTATCGACACTCAATAGCCCTCGTAAGATTGAGCTACCACTCCCAATGACCCGTTTGTACTAGATGCGGGGACAACCAAACCTATAAGTGCGGTATCAAAAAGTGGAGCACTCATCTGAGGACATCCTTGGTGTCTCAAGTCTAAGGACCGGATACACCACTAGGACTACGGAATCATTTGTCGACAATAAGGCATTATCAACCATCTAGCATTCCGTGGCGGATCAATCGGTGAACTCATTCTCCAATGAGCACTGTCTTGTATCCCTAGTGTCCCTACACGGCGACTATGAGACCATTTGCATCCATCATATGGACGGGTATCTGACACACCTATCTATCCGGTTATCATGATGTCCCTCTCGAGTAACCTATGGTAGGGATTATTTAGGATCTGTGTTTAAAGGTGAATCAATCTCATTATCGTGATCTCATCACGATCCGATTCCATTGCACAAATCCAAGGACATCACAATATATATATGCATTTATGCAATAGTTATAAAGTGATATCGCCAAAATATAATAAGCAAAAAAGATTCTGTATCAAGTCACACGCGTGCCATCACTCACGTGATTGGCTTGTTTTGAGCACATATGACTAGCAATCTCCCACTTGACCTAAAGCCAATCACCTATATGTCCGATCCCCATCGGACTCGTGACCTTCAAAGGCAATCTGAGACAACGGCTTTGTCGGTGGATCTACAATGTTATCTTGGATGGAACTCTTTCCACTGCTACATCTCCTCAAGTTCTGATCTTTCTTATAAGTGGAACCTCCTCGAACACTTCCGATGAGACCCGGGTTCCCTTATTTGAGTAATCACCCCATAGTTGTCGCAATATAAGGAAGTCGACTTGTCGCTATCTGTATCGACTCCCAAATCTGTGATGAACTTCTTCACCCAGACTCCCTCCTTTGCTGCATCTGATGCAGCAATGTACTCCGCCTCTGTGGTCAAGTCAGCAGTGGTATCTTGCTTGGAACTCTTCCAGCACACTGCTCCTCCATTCAAGGTGTACATATACCCTGAATTCGACTTGCTATCATCGACATCAGACTGAAAACTTGAGTCAGTGTAGCCTTCAACCTTAAGGCTATTACCTCCATATACTAGTAAAAGTTTCGTCTTGCTACGGGTGAGAAAGTTTCGTCGTAGTCAACACCTTGCCTTTGACGATACCCCTTAGCCACTAGCCTTGCTTTATAGGTCTCTACCTTTCCATCTACTCCGATCTTTTTCTTAAAGATCCACTTGCAACCGATGGGTACAATACCTTCGGACGCATCAACTAGGTTCCAAACCTTATTGGAGTACATAGAATCCATCTCAGAATTCATGGCTTATTGCCATTTCCCGGAGTCTATACTCATAATAGCCTCCTCGTAGGTCTGAGAAACAATATCCTCTGCATCCTCTCCTCTAATATGTGCTAGTCATAGGTGCCCAGCAAGCCAATCACGTGAGTGATGGCACGTGTGACTTGATACAGAATCTTTTTGCTTATTATATTTTGGCGTATATCACTTTATAACTATTGCATAAATGCATATATATATTGTGATGTCCTTGGATTTGTGCAATGGGAATCGGATCGTTATGAGATCACGATAATGAGATCGATTCACCTTTAAACACATATCCTAAATAATCCCGGTCATAGGTTACCGAGAGGGACATCGTGATAACCTGAGGATAGGACTGGTGTCTTTGTATACTGCGTCCATATGATGGATGCAGGTGGTCTCATTTGCTACTTTCGTGTAGGGACACTAGGGATCTGATACAGGTGCTCATTGGAGAATGAGTTCATTCGATTGATCCGCCACGGAATCTTTGGATGGTCGATGATGCCTTATTGTCGATTGCAGCGATTCCATAGTCCTAGTGGTGTATCTAGTCCTTAGACTTGAGACACCAAGGATGTCAATATGAGTGCTCCACTCTTTGATACCGGACTTATAGGTTTGGCTGTCTCGGATCTAGTACAACCGGTCATTGGGAGTGGTAGTCGACCTTACGAGGGCTATTGAGTGTCGATAGAGGATCATCCACTCTCGGCGTCATGAGAGGAATATTCCATGTGTTCTTGCTCGGACAAATCCCCGGCGGGTCATTCGGGTTGAGAGAGAAAGAGTTAGGGGGAGAATCCGATTAAAGCGAGACTTAAGTAGAAACCGTATGGGTCCGACAACACCATGCTCGATATACGGCCTCGGGATATTAGATGGATGAGGGACTATAGGTACATGGTAATTGAGGACGACAAGTCCAATGGATTGGATTCCCCCTGTATTCGTGCGGGGACTACTGACGTAGTGGCCTAAGTACGTCGTGAGTCGATGAGGTCGAAAGTGAATTATTACAGAGATAATAATTCACCGAAGTTAGAAGGAGTTCTGCGGGTAAGACTCACGACCAGCTTCGATATTGGGCCTAGAGGGTCACACACATATGGTAGGCATTGCGATGAGTAGAGGTTGGATATGAGATATCCCGGCGGAGCCGTTGTCTTATTGGATGCAGATCCAATACTCACTAGGGAAGGACCCATTAGGGTTTGACACGGGATCTCTATAAATAGGAGGGATTCATGACCTCATAGGCTGGAGTCTTTGCTTGCCTTTCCTATCCTCCTCTCCTCTCCACCTCAGGAGGCCCTGGAGTTTTGAGGAGGGGTCGCCGCAACCCCGCTTTGTGGATCACCGCTAGAGAGGAGGATGCTTGACCTCCTTCACCCTCTCCTAAGGATCTGCAAGGAAACAGGGATATTCGATCTCCCTAGGTAACACAATCTCTATACGCAGTTTTGTGTTTTGCGGATTTTTACGCACCAATATTCGCACGACGACGAACATCTTTTTGGGAATCGGGGATTTTTGTTTTCTTGTTCTTCCGCTGCGCATATGATGTCGCCCCCTTGATTTCCCAACAATATATCCCACATGTCTCTCAGGAGAATGGGATACTCTATCAGATCTGCGTAAAGTTGAAACTTGTGTATTAGGGACCTGAACAAACTCGGGCTATAGAGTGGTGCTTGAGCTTGGTTCTCCAACCTCGCTCAATTATATCATTCTCCCACTATCTCCACCAAGAATGTGTTCCTTCTCAAGGAACACTGCTCTCTAAGCTACAAAGACCTTTTGGTCCTCGAGATGATAGAAATAATACCCACAAGTTTCCTTGGGGTATCCCACAAATTTGCATCGCTCTGTCCTTGATTCTAACTTATCGGGGTTGTGTCTTTTAATATGTGCAGGGCAGCCCCAAATCTTAACAATCTTAAGATCATACTTCTTCCCTTTTCATATCTCATATGGTGTAGACACTACCGACTTAGTTGGAACTCTGTTCAGAAGGTAAGCTGTGGTTTCTAGGGCATATCCCCAGAATGAGATGGGTAGGTCAGCGAAACTCATCATGGTCCGTACTATATCTAATAATGTACGATTTCTCCTTTCAGAGACACCATTGAGCTGAGATGTATAAGGAGGTGTCCATTGGGATAATATCCCATGGTCCTTGAGGAACTGAGTGAACTAGGTACTTAAGTACTCACCTCCTTGATCCGATCGAAGAGTTTTGATACTCTTTCCAGTCTGGTTTTCCTGCCCTTGGACTTGTACTTCATTAAGTACACATATCCATATCTTGAGAAATAATCAGTAAATGTAATGAAGTAGGAGTAACCTCAAATGGCATGAGTTGACATGGGTCCACATACATCACTATGTATGAGTTCCAACAACTCAGTGGCTCTCTCTCCAGTTCCACTAAATGGATAGTTGGTCAGTTTTCCACGAATGAAAGGCTCACAAGTTGCATATGACATATAGTCGAATTGATCTAGATATCCATCATTTAGCAACTTTTGAATCCTTCTTTCATGATGTGACATAGCCTACAATGCCACAGGTATGCACTGATCAACTCATCTCGTTTCCTTTTGGACACATTTACATTCATGATATGTGGAGTGGTGTCTAATATAAATAAACCATTATGCAATGTTCCTTTCATGATGATCTTATCATCTAATAATATCGAACAACCATTGTTCTCAAAAATAAATTTATATCCACTAACTGTTAAACATGAAATGGAGATAATGTTTTTGATAATAGAAGGAATAAAATAACATGCATCTAATGCAATAAAAGCTCCACTAGGCAGATGTCGGGCGACCTCGCCAACAGCTACTACAGCAACTTTTGCTCCATTACCCATCTCGAGGTCCATCTCGCCTCTCTCTAGTCTCCTAGGCCTTGCTAGAACCTGCAACGAATTGCATATATGATAAGCACTACCGATATCCAATACCCATATGTTATCATAAGAGTCTGATAAATGGAGACTGATCATGAATGTACCTGAAGCTTCATCAAGCTTTTGTTTCGCCCTTTCTGCAAGATACTCTTTGTAGTTTCTCTTCCAGTACCCATCTTTACCACAATGGAAGCACTGGCCTTTGTGCTGCTAGTCATAGGTGCCCAGCAAGCCAATCACGTGAGTGATGGCACGTGTGACTTAATATAGAACCTTTTTGCTTATTATATTTTGGCATACATCACTTTATAACTATTGCATAAATGCATACATATATTGTGAAATCCTTGGATTTATGCAATGGGAATAGGATTGTGATGAGATCATGATGGTGAGATTGATTCACCTTTAAACACATATCCTAAATAATCCCGGTCATAGGTTACTTGAGAGAGATATCGTGATAACCAGACAGACTGGTGTGCTGTATACCCGTCCATATGATGGATACAGCTGGTCTCATAGCTGCTTGTGTAGGGACACTAGGGATACAGTATAGGTGCTCATTGGAGAATGAGTTCACTGATTGATCCGCTTACGGAATGTTGGATGGTTGATGATGCCTTATTGTC
Organism: Musa schizocarpa; assembly: GCA_900464855.2. Lineage (NCBI taxonomy): Eukaryota > Viridiplantae > Streptophyta > Magnoliopsida > Zingiberales > Musaceae > Musa > Musa schizocarpa. Next base: position 17,469,560 of record LS990920.1, read on the forward strand.
AGACAGCGATTCCGTAGTCCTAGTGGTGTATCTGGTCCTTAGACTTGAGACACCAAGGATGTCCTGTATGAGTGCTCCACTCTTTGATACTAGACTTACAGGTTTGGCTGTCCCAGATCTAGTACAGCTGGTCATTGGGAGTGGTAGTCGACTTTACGAGGGCTATTAAGTGTCAATAGAGGATCATCCACTCTTGACGTCATGAGAGGAATATCCCATGTGTTCTTGCTCAGACAAATCCGTAGCCAGGGTCATTCGAGTTGAGAGAGAAAGAGTTCTCCGGGAGAATCCGATTATAGTGAGACTCGAGTAGAAACCGTGTGGGTCTGACAACACCATGCTCGATATACGGTCTCTGGTATATTAGATGGATGAGAGACTATAGGTATACGGTTACTGAGGATAGACAGGTACAATGGATTGGATTCCCCTATATCGGTTGGGGACTTCTGGCGTAGTGGCCTAGTACGTCCAGTAGTCGATGAGTCGAAAGTGAATTATTACAGAGATAATAATTCACCGAGTTAGAAGGAGTTCGGCGGTATGACTCACGGCCAGCTTCGATATTGGGCCTAGAGGGTCACACACATATGGTAGGCATTGCGATGAATAAAGGTTTGGATATGAGATATCCGAGCGGAGCCCTTTGTCTTATTGGATGCAGATCCAATACCCACTAGGGGAGGACCCATTAGGGTTTGTGGGGGACCTCTATAAATAGGAGGGATCCGAGCCCTATGGGCTAGAGAGCTTTGTTTGCCTTTTCCTATTCTCCTCTCCATCTCCACGTTAGAGTAGGTCAGGTTTTTTGAGGAGCGTCGTCAAAACCCCCTTTGTGTGGATCACCGCTAGAGAGGAGGGCGCTTGACCTCCTTCACCCTCTCCTAAGGATCTGCAAGTAAACGGGGATATCGATCTCCCTAGGTAACACAATCTACTCTATCACGTAGTTTCATGTTTTTTGGATTTTTTGTGTACCAATCTTCGCCATACGACGACGAACATCTCTTTGGGAATCAGGGGATTTTGTTTTTTCTTGTTCTTCCGCTGCGCATATGATGTCGCCCCAAGGATTTTCCCAACAAGTGGTATCGAGCCGGGTTGTTCGATGCGAATGATTGGTTTTGAACTGCGTGTGTTGTGTTTAGGAAGAATTTTGACGTCAAAATTGTTGGCAAAAAAAACAAGGAAGGGCAGCAACAGTTGCTGCCCTCGATCTCGTCGTCGTCTAGCAGCTCAAGTCAGGCCGAGGCGACCCGCGAGGCGCGAGCGAGCCAACAACCCCGCCGCCGCTGCTCCTCCATGGCGAAACCCCCCCCAGGGCGGTCGTCCGGTGGGGGATCGCCATGAGGCGGCGGCGGCCGAAGGCGCCCACCTGCGGCCATGGCGGCCTTGACCCCTGGCGAAGGGGTGCCCTTGCCTCGCCCGCCTGCCAGCATTGCCGGCAGTGGGTGGCGGCGGCGACAGCAGCGAAAAGGGGAAAGAGCATTAAGGTTTTCTAGGCAAAAGATAGTTTTGCCCCTCGGAATTTGAGAAATTACAGTTTCTATCTTTTGTCCAAATTATGAAAATACCCCTATGAATTCAGAAATTCCCTATAATGTCCCTGATTTCAGAAAATATTAATTAATTAAAAGGTTTAGTTATTATTATTTTTTATTATTATTATCTAGTAGTCCTACATGATGATGATTATTTATACATGTGATGTATGATGTGTGGACGGATGATCATGGACCGTGTGATGTGTGTACCTGTGATTATTATTATTGAGGTCTACGAACCTCCATTATATTTCTCGCTTTTATTGTCGGGCCCTCATTGCCTATGATTAAGTTGTAATCACATGAGGAGGCACTGGCCGGGGGGCGTGGATGCAATAGCGGGACCCACGAGACGGACGATCGTGATACATGAAGATGCATCAAGATGTCGATGGAACCGACAAGGACGAAATGGATGATCACAGGGCATGGAGATGCACCGTTGCACACATAGATCTTGATGTGAGTGATTAGGCCTACTAGCTCGGGCCTAATCATATTAGGTTGTGGTCCATGATCATCTGGTGTAATTGCTTATACACATACTTAATATGTATATATATTTGCATGCGATGTAGATATATATTAAATATGTATATGTGTGACATGTCATATTAAGAGACCAAATCATAGAAACATCTCTCGATAATATTAAGTCGGTAAACATGAGGCAATTAGATTGACCCACGTGGCCTTCCATCGTTATAAGTAGGAACTGATTCCCGGTGTAGGTTGAGTTGGTCGAGTCCCTCGAGACTCACCTATATCGCGATTTCGCTATCTTGCTTACGACATAGAGATGTCACCGGTGACTTTGAGGGGCATGGTATACTTGGTCGAGTCCCTCGAGGGTATATATCATCAAATCGGACTCATCTTGTAACGAAGGTGTTGACTTAACCGAGCATCATGGTTGGTCGAGTCCCTCGAGGCCATGGTGATTCGGAGGCGAGCGGGGGCCGGGGAATCACAAGGAGTTGTGATCGACAAGAGTTGCCTACCTTTTAGGCTTAGTGTGATTGGTCGAGTCCCCGAGGTTACACTAAGGCCGATTGGATCCCGATCCCCACTAGAAGTCCTAGGAGACTTCCGTTTCATGTGCCGAGGGTGTGGCGTGACTCGTTAGTAAAATAGTGGGAGCATATTAAGATAAAAGTCCATATCTTGATAGTTTATTTCTTGCAAAATCTGCATGTTATTCATTTCTGCTGCATCTTTATTTTTAGAAAATGTCGCTTTCAAATCCCTTCATTGGCATACTTGATGTCAACCGCCTCTTTGGTCCAAATTATCGGATTGGCTCAGTAACTTGAGAATTGTTCTCACAACGGAGAAAATCATGTACGTCCTTGATACTGATGATGCTGCTTGGAAGAAGGGTCAAACGAGGGATGAGATTGCTCGCTACGTGAAGTACATTGATGACTCCACTCTTGCTCAAGGTGCTATATGTTGGGCTCTATGACTCGACGAGTTATAGAGACAACATGAAAAAGATGGATGTCAGATCCATTCTCCTACATATCCGCAAATTGTTTGAGGAACAGGGGAAGGACTGGTGATATGAGATATCTAAGAGCCTCTTCCGCTAGGATGACCGAGGGGACACGGTTTGAACCATGTCCTAAAGATGATTGAATGGATAGAGAAACTCACAGGTCTAGGAATGGTCCTATAGGATAACTTGTGTGTGAACATTGTGCTTCAGTCCCTACCAGATTTCTTTTCATAGTTCATAATGAATTTTAATATGAACAAGCTTGAAGTGACTCTCCCAGAGCTTCTCAATATGTTGAGGGAGGCAGAGAGTACTATCAAGAAAGAGAAGCCAGTTCTCTACACTCGTGAGACCAAAAGGAAAAGGAAAGCAGAAAGGTTCCTTAAGAAGGGAAAGGGCAAGGTCAAACCAGGTAAAGCAAAGGTTGCTAAGAAAGACCCAGCAAAGGACAAAGGCCAGTGCTTCCACTGTGGTAATGATGGGCACTGGAAGAGAAATCGTAAAGAGTACCTTGCAGAAAGGGTGAAACAAAAGCTTGATGAAGTTTTAGGTACATTCATGATCAGTCTCCATTTATCAGACTTTTATGATAACATATGGGTATTGGATACCGGTAGTGCTTATCATATATTCAATTCGTTGCAGGTTCTAGCAAGGCCTAGGAGACTAGAGAGAGGCGAGATGAACCTCAAGATGGGTAATGGAGCAAAAGTTGCTGTAGTAGCTGTTGGCGAGGTCGCCCTACATCTGCCTAGTGGAGCTTTTATTACATTAGATGCATGTTATTTTATTCCTTCTATTATCAAAAACATTATCTCCATTTCATGTTTAACAGTTAATGGATATAAATTTGTTTTTGAGAATAATGGTTGTTCGATATTATTAGATGATAAGATCATCATGAAAGGAACATTGCATAATGGTTTATTTATATTAGACACCACTCCACATATCATGAATGTAAATGTGTCTAAAAGGAAACGAGATGAGTTGATCAGTGCATACCTGTGGCATTATAGGCTAGGTTACATCCATGAAAGAAGGATTCAAAAGTTGCTAAATGATGGATATCTAGATCCATTCGACTATGTGTCATATGCAACTTGTGAGCCTTGCATTCGTGGAAAACTGACCAACTCTCCATTTAGTGGAACTGGAGAGAGAGCCACTGAGTTGTTGGAACTCATACATAGTGATGTATGTGGACCCATGTCAACTCATGCCATTGGAGGTTACTCCTACTTCATTACATTTACTGATGATTTCTCAAGGTATGGATATGTGTACTTAATGAAGTACAAGTCCGAGGCTTTTGAGAAATTCAGAGAGTATAAGAATAAGGTGGAAAATTAGATTGGAAAGAGTATCAAAACTCTTCGATCAGATCGAGGAGGTGAGTACTTAAGTATAGAGTTCACTCAGTTCCTCAAGGACCATGGGAAATTATCCCAATGGACACCTCCTTATACACCTTAGCTCAATGGTGTCTCTGAAAGGAGAAATCATACATTATTAGATTTGGTACGGTCCATGATGAGTTTCGCTGACCTACCCATCTCATTCTGGGTATATGCCCTAGTAACCGCAGCTTACCTTCTGAACAGAGTTCCAACTAAGTCGGTAGTGTCTACACCATATGAGATATGGAAAGGGAAGAAGCCTGATCTTAAGGTTGTTAAGATTTGAGGCTGCCCTACACATGTTAAAAGACACAACCCCGACAAGTTAGAATCGAGGACAGAGCGATGTAAATTTGTGGGATACCCCAAGGAAACTTGTAGGTATTATTTCTATCATCTCGAGGACCAAAAGGTCTTTATAACTAAGAGAGCAGTGTTCCTTGAGAAGGAACACATTCTTGGCGGAGATAGTGGGAGAATGATAGAATTGAGCGAGGTTGGAGAACCAAGCTCAAGCACCACTCTACAGCCCGAGTCTGTTCAGGTACCTAATACACAAGTTTCAACTTTACACAGGTCTGATAGAGTATCCCATCCTCCTGAGAGATATGTGGGACATATTAGAGGAGAGGATGCAGAGGATATTGATCTTCAGACCTACGAGGAGGCTATTATGAGTATAGACTCCGGGAAGTGGCAAGAAGCCATTAATTCTGAGATGGATTCTATGTACTCCAATAAGGTTTGCAACCTAGTTGATGCACCCGAAGGTATTGTATCCATCGGTTACAAGTGGATCTTTAAGAAAATGATCGGAGTAGATGGAAAGGTAGAGACCTATAAAGCAAGGCTAGTGGCTAAGGGGTATCGTCAAAGGCAAGGTGTTGACTATGACGAAACCTTCTCACCCGTATCAATGCTAAAATCCATCAGAATTCTATTGGCTATTGCAGCACACTATGATTATGAGATCTGGCAGATGGATGTGAAAACTGCATTCCTCAATGGGAACCTCGAGGAGGAGGTGTATATGATGCAACCTGAGGGATACGTGTCCAAGAACTGTCTAGATAAGGCGTGTAGGTTGCTTAGATCCATTTATGGATTAAAGCAAACTTCCTGAAGTTGGAACATAAGATTTGATGAGACAATCAGATCTTATGACTTCGTTAAGAACGAAAATGAGCCTTGTGTATACAGAAAGGTAAGTGGGAGCGCTCTCACCTTTTTGGTGTTATATGTGGATGACATCTTGATCATTGGGAATGACGTAGGAATGTTATCCCCTGTAATGGCTTGGTTATCTAGACACTTCTCCATGAAGGACTTAGGGGAAGCATACTATATTTTGGGGATTAGAATCTATAGAGATAGATCCAAGAGGATGCTTGGCTTGTCCTAGTCCAAGTACATAGAAACCATTGTCAAAAGGTTTGGCATGGAAAATTCCAAGAGAGGTCTCATACCAATGAGACATGGGATATCGCTTTCTACGAGTATGTCCCCAAAGACTCCAGAAGAAAGGGAGAACATGGATATGATACCTTATGCCTCAGCAATAGGGTCTATTATGTATGTCATGCTATGTACTAGGCCTGATATAGCATATGCTCTGAGTGTCACGAGCAAGTATCAGGCGGATCTAGGCTTGGAGCACTGGAAAGCAGTAAAGTGTATCCTTAAGTACTTGAGAAGGACTAAGGATCTTTTACTAGTATATGGAGATAATAGCCTTAAGGTTGAAGGCTACACTGACTCACGTTTTTAGTCTGATGTCGATGATAGCAAGTCGAATTCAGGGTATGTGTACACCTTGAATATAGGAGCAGTGTGCTGGAAGAGTTCCAAGTAAGACACCACTACTGACTCGACCACAGAGGCGGAGTATATTGCTGCATCAGATGCAGCAAAGAAGGGAGTTTGGGTGAAGAAGTTCATAACAGATTTGGGAGTCGTGTCGGGAAGCGAAGAGCCGATCTCCCTATATTGCGACAACAACGGGGCGATTGCTCAAGCAAAGGAACCTAGGTCTCATCAGAAATCTAAGCATGTTCTGAGGAGGTTCCACCTTATCAGAGAGATCGTGACCCGAGGAGATGTAGTAGTGGAAAGAGTTCCATCCGAAGATAACTTTGCAGATCCACTAACAAAGTCGTTGTCTCAGATTTGTTTTGAGCGTCACAGGGGTCTAATGGGGATCAGACACATAGGTGATTGGCTTTAGGTCAAGTGGGAGATTGCTAGTCATAGGTGCCCAGCAAGCCAATCACCTGAGTGATGGCACGTGTGACTTAATATAGAATCTTTTTGCTTATTATATTTTGGCATATATAACTTTATAACTATTGCATAAATGCATACATATATTGTGATGTCCTTGGATTTGTGCAATGGGAATCGGATCGTGATGAGATCACGATAGTGAGATCGATTCACCCTTAAACACATATCTTAAAAATCCCGGTCATAGGTTACTCGAGAGGGATATCATGATAACCGGACAGACCGGTGTGCTGTATACCCGTCCATATGATGGATGCAGCTGTTCTCATAGCTGCTTGTGTAGGGACACTAGGGAAACAATATAGGTGCTCATTGGTGAATGAGTTCACTGATTGATCCGCTTACAGAATGCTGGATGGTTGATGATGCCTTATTGTCAGACTGCGATTCCGTAGTCCTAGTGGTGTATCTGGTCCTTAGACTTGAGACACCAAGGATGTCCTGTATGAGTGCTCCACTCTTTGATACCAGACTTATAGGTTTGGCTGTCTCGATCTCACTATCGTGATCTCATCACGATCCGATTCCCATTGCACAAATCCAAGGACATCACAATATATGTATGCATTTATGCAATAGTTATAAAGTGATATATGCCAAAATATAATAAGTAAAAAGATTCTATATTAAGTCACACGTGTTATCACTCACGTGATTGGCTTGCTGGGCACCTATGACTAGCACAAAGTTCATAGAGGTAAGGGGAATTGCTAACTCAAAGATTTCAGTACTCATGCAAGGGCTTGTATACGACCGATGGAATATTCTCGACCATTCCAATGCGACCGAAACCTTCTCTTCTGAATGTGAAGGATACGTCTATAGGAGGTTGATGTGTGCAACAAGTTCAGCATGTTGCTAGGCCTTGAATGATGCAATGGGGGCTTTATTGATGTGGAGTCATAATCTAGCAAGTGCGTTTGTAGGAGGCAGAACAATGCATACTTTGTTCAGCAAATCGGAGTAGTCCAAGGGGATGGTGGTCTCCAAAACTTTCAGAGAGAAAGTAGCGTAGAGAGATATTGCTCCAATGGGATAGTTATCAACGAGGGATAGATCCTGGTTCTCCAGAGGGAGAATCATGTGCAACAAACCGCACATGTTGAGGGGGAGTACCTCAAAAACAACAACTCCACGAAACTCAATGGATCGAGTGAGTGGTGAGGAGTCGTCGTATAATCTTGCTTGAGAGAATGCATTGGTGGATGCATTATGAGATCGATTGGGGGAGCAACCCAAAGCAACACAAATGAAGGCACACTTAGAGTTGATATGGAGATCAGACTCAAGGGAGGGATGACTCGTGGAATGGTGGGCGGCCACCATCAACTCAATACAAAACGAGGAGCGGAGCAACTTGGGTGTAATTTCGCGAAATACCTAAGTTGTATGAAGTGAGCCAGCATAGAAGATGTAACATAAAGCGGAGGCACAAAGCCTTCCTTGGACATAGGTCAAGAACATGAACTCTTGTAGAGGCAAGAGCAGGATCATGTTGTTCCATGAGTCCTTCATTCTAATAGAGCGGACTCATCTTGCATGGCACCAAAGACGAAGGGAGCTTCTAGGCACATGCACCTTATCTCGAAGAAGCATTTGATGGAGGAACTAAGGTGACTCAACTTACGGAGGCGAAGTTGGGTTCAGAAGGCCTTGGCACGAGGCAAGAGGACGCAGTGACGAGTACTCTTGAAGAATATACCACAGTGTTACCATTCAAGTTGTCATGAAGGAAGAGGTGTGTAATAGAGATTGTGTTGGTAGGGGCAAAGGTCCAGGATCCAAACAATGGTGCACTAATTTTAGCGAAGTCAGAGGGACTTCAGGAGCTACTAGGCGATGGACTGTCTTGGAGCGGTGCTTTATCTAGGTGTGACCCAAGAGCAGGTGGATGAAGGTTGATTGCCGAAGGAGCAAACAAAATCGAAGGTGGAAGAGACCCTGCGATGTATTGGCAGAGGCCACACATGGAGGGATCACAATTCGAGTTCATCCCACAAGGATCAGAATGCAATAGAGATGTCACCAGGAGGCGACATGGTGTAGCGGATCGTGGTGGAACAGTTCATGGCAATGCGATACACACGACATAGCCCCGTGAGGGACTATATCATACGAAGGTATGATCGGGAGCTATTGGGAGCTCCACTTTGGTGAACAACACGATGGCAAGAAGGGCTATGGATTCAAGGATTGAAGGTCATGGTACCGTAGAGGCGGGTCTTCCGTGCGTGCATCGAATTTTGTATCAGATGAAAGCCTTGGTCATCAGCATATGAGGGCTGTGTACCACTGAGAGAAAAGTTCGAATGCAAGTACCAGTGAGTCTCATGGGAGGGACTTGATCATGCAGAGGTATGATCGAAGCAGTTGGAGAGTTAGACTGCTCTAGAGCCTATATTCGCTTAAGGGAGCCCGACAAGTCAGAGGATAAGGTCGAGTAAGCGAACATTGCTACCAAGGAAACTAAGGAGAACAGAATCGGTACAAACCCTACACAATGAAGTTAGAGACTATGTATGAGAGTTACAGTTTGTCTTTCCATCGACTAAGGGGAGCTGCTTGGAGAACACAAAGGTGTTGAAGCAGGGGGTCGAAAGGGGCGAGGAAGCGACGACGAGTCCAGAGGGATTTAGCTACCCAAAATCATGCATCAGTTAGAATGAAGGTGGACTCGGAGGAGTGCCACAGAGATATATCCATTGATCATGAAGAAAAGGGATGCAGATGTGAGGCGACGGATAGTAAGGCCATGGGCATGGCAACGCCATGGTACCACCAAGGTGGGACTTCTATGAAAGTAATTGATCCCTTGCTCTCATGGAGGGAGAGCGCTTGGTCGTGAAAGGGGCTGTGGAGGTGGAGCATACAGAGGCAAACTCCAAGTACCGATACAAGGCTGAATGGTAGAGGCCAAGGAACTTCGTAAGACCGGTGTCAATGAGTTTCTCATCAAGATAGCCGAAAGTAAAGGACTTCGGGTCATGTAAGAGTGCACGACCTAGGAACGAAGTAGCCAGTATATGGTGTTGTACCTTTGCTATTCAGTGGAGTAGGCGACCGGGTTGATGGAGAAGACGGTACAATCCCAAAGGCGACCAAAACTATTAGAGACTTACTCCAAGTTAGAGTGAAAACTTCCTACATTCCATAAGTTTGATGATATTGAGAAGGTGAATCATAGTAGTTAACTCAATGCAAGGAGTGAAAACACTTCGAGTACTTCAGAAGTGTGAGCAAAGAGCAGGCGAAGGCCAATAACCAGCTCGATGCATGGAGTACAACCCTTGATGAGGTGGGCAAAGTCAAGTAACCCTTGCCTTCTCAACTCTTAAGAGAATGGGCAAAACCGAATACCCAAATTCTCTTATCTATCCAACAGAGGAGCTCTGCACAGGTTCAAAGTCCCTTCAAAGATGTTAGAAGACAATAGTTGTCAGATCCTCACCAATGGTGATCAATGCTACTGAGAGTAGACTATCCGCTTCATTTCCCAATAGAATGTCATTCGAAAGCGGAAGTGATACGAATCTACTTAGAAGTGACAACTAAGTGAAAGAAGAGTCGATGAGCAAATTTTGTGAATGAATGATCCAAAACTTCAGAAGTTTGTGAGGTGATGCTCGTTAAAGCTCAAACAAGCATCCACCCAATTCAAGCAACATGAGGCATTTGAGAGACTGGCGCATAGTAAGGATGGTCTTTTCCTTCATCTGGAGGATCCGCAGGAACCAATAGGGATCAACACAACTCAGCCAACCCCACACTATAGTTAGAGTCATTGGTGAGTTGAAGCAGCATGGTGGATCAAAGATTCGACTACTCAAAAACAACAACGGAGAGTAGTTGGGAGCCAAGTGGCATATTGTAGTTGGAGTAGAAGATTGAAGACTCAGCAAAGGCAAGGAGTTATAGTGTCGGCAAAGCCTTCGTCGAGGACATCGAAGGAATAAGTGGAGGAGAATATCACGGACAAAGTTCTAAACAGGATGTTTAATGTAATACTTATGTATGTCCGTATCTTTCTGTTTGTTCATACTTTGCACAGCATATAGATGAATGGTCGAAATCTTAACAGCCCCATTTTAGTTGGGTTTGGTGGCATTCTTAGGCTTGTAAATAAATGTTGTATCATGTGAACACTTATAAGAGATATTCGGTCTGTAGTAGACCATTTTGACCCTTTCTTATATATCTATTCAGAGCTTGTAAAGTCTTTTTGTAATTTGCATTGTCTATGAGGTGTTTTCGAAAATGTTTACTTATGGATCCCGAATGAGACGCTTTCTCTAACCCGTTTTCTCTTTTGTAGGTCCTAAGGGACCATAAGAGGTTTCAGGGAGGTTGACCTTTGCGGACGAACACGCAAGGGTATCGCATGACTTAGGCAAATCCAGCTAAGTCCATGATAGAACATCCAAACTTCCGACGAACTCTTGAATTTCCAACGAGATCTCGATCTTGACTCCGACACAGCACTTGCTTTATGTCTTACTCCTATCGTAGTTAATCCTACACATTTTTCTCAACATATAGATTATATCAAACAAATAATAATTAATTTCATCATCAAAATTCGAGATTCAATAATCTCCCCCTTTTTTGATAATGACAATAAATTGATAATGGAGTTAACCTTAACCCCCCATATCTATATGCCATATTTGAGAAAATATATTCTTGAATTCAAGACTTTTGAATTCAAGTATCAAACCAATAAGTTAAGTTCATTTAAACTTATCAACATACATATCATGATACTTATCATGATTTACCAATTCAAAATATGATGCTTCGTATTTGTGAAAATGATGTCAAGACATGACATTTATTTTCAAGTCCAATAATAATTAATCATTATTTACGAATTTCGAATATGAATTTTAACAAGATGACAATTCTTGATAAAAGATAACATTTCATCAATCCATGGCAAGATATCAATTGTAAATAGTAAGTTGAGCTTATGATATCTTAACATAATGAAAGACATTTATCAAGTATCTACAATGCAATACATTTTACACATTGTTTAGTATATCAAGTTGTCATCAATTTGTCATATTTCTCCTCCTTTGTCATCAACATAAAGGAGAATAATTCAACAATACAAACGTGGTAAAAATTCAAGCAAGTTTCACAATGAATGTATGCAAGCAATAATGAAGGCAAGCAAAACTTTGCATGATAGTTTTTCTTTGAATAAACTAACATTTTTACTCAAGGGCTTTTTGGTTCTTTTTTAGTTATGTAAGTCTCTTACTTCCTTTGTCATAAGAACAAGAAAAGGAAGAAGGGTAAGGAAGGAATCCATGAAGACCCAAATTCATGAAAGGATTTGAACCATGTCAGAAACAATAAATGAGTTTCATTAAATTATGCTTCAATTTTAACAAAGAGAAGTAAGGTAGAGTTCATAAGAAAGGATAAAAAAATAAGTCCATGAATATAATCTGTTTCTCAATAAAATTCATAATAGTGAAATCCATGAAAGATGCATTTGTCAATAAGTTCAATGGGTGAAGGGACTAAGTATATCAAACATCATTACATGATGGAGCAAGGATATGAAATAAACTTGATATGACATAAATTCATAAAAGCTCCATTCATTAAATACATAAAGACAGTCTAAAAAAAATAACAACTCATGCATTCAAATATTTTAACATGCCTATTTCTCTTCTAATGAAATCAAATTGTTCTTCATTTAAGGATTTTGTAAAGATATCGGCCAATTGATGTTTTGTATCAATGAATTCTGAAATTGCATCATGATTATTAACATGATCTTGTATAAAATGATACCTAATGTCAATATGTTTAGTTCTAGAGTGTTAAATGAGATTTTTTGTTAAACATATTGTACTTGTGTTATCACATTTTATGAGAATATTCTTAAGATAAATTCTATAATATTTTAATGTGTTTTTCATCCATACGACTTGTGCACAACATGCACTAGCAGTTATGCATTCGGCTTCGATTGTAGACAGTGCAACTGAGTTTTGTTTCTTGGAAGACCATGAGACAAGTGTATGACCTAAGAATTGATATGTTCCAAATATGCCTTTTTTATCTAATTAACATCCACCGAAATTCGCATCAGCATAAGCAATTAACTCAAGGTTTTCATATTTTGGATGCTATAAACCTAGATTAGTGGTTCCTTTAAGATATCTAAAGATTCTTTTAACTGCTTTAAGATAAGATAGCTTATGATTAGATTGAAACCTAGCACAAAGTCCTAAACTAAACATGATATCCAGTCTTGTTACGGTGAGGTATAGTAAACTACCTATCATACCTCTATATGCTTTTTGATCAAAGTTTTCTCCACTTTCGTCAATGTCTAACTTAGTGAAGGTACTCATAGAAGTATTGATAGTCTTTGAGCTATCCATATTAAACCGTTTTAGCAAGTCTAATGTATATTTTGTTTGACTAAGAAAATTATCATTACTAAGTTGTTTGATTTGTAAGCCTAAAAAGAAGGTTAGTTCCCCAATCAAACTCATTTCAAATTTTAGACTTATACTCTTTACAAATGATTTGCATAAAGATTCATTAGTAGACCCAAAAATAAAATCAACATAAATTTGAATAATAAAAAAATTATTTTTAATTTTTTTAATAAATAATGTGGTATCAACCTTGCTTTAAGAAAAATTATTTTGTATAAAATAAGGAGCTAAGTCTCTCGTACCAAGCCCTTGGGGCTTGTTTCAATCCATAGAGAGCTTTAGTCAATTTAAACACATGATTAGGGAAATTATCATTCTCAAATCTGTGAGGTTATTCAACATAAACTTCTTCGAAAATAAAGCCATTAAGAAAATCACTTTTAACATCCATTTGAAATAACTTAAAATTATTACTACTAACATAGGCAAGAAGCATCCTTATGACTTTTAATCGTGCCACAAGAGCGAAGGTTTCTTCATAATCAATACCTTCTTTTTAATTGAAACCCTTGGCTACTAATCTAATCTTATTTCTAACCACGATACTAAATTCATCTTGCTTTTTCTAAAGACCCATTTAGTAACAATAACTAAATGGTCATTTGGCCTTGGAACAAGCTTCCATACCTCATTTCTCTCAAATTAATTCAACTCTTCTTGTATTGTGATAACCCATGAATTATCTTTCAATGCCTTATCAATGCATTTAGGTTCAATTTGGGAGAGAAAAGCGACATTGTCATAAAAATTCTTAAGAGAAGAACGAGTTTGAACCCATTTTGTTGTATCTCCTATGATTAGCTCTTTAGGATGAGTATCTACATACTTCCATTCCTTGGGTAAGAATATTTCAGAAGATGCATCCAAGTTGCTAGATGGAGAAAGGGTTTCATTTAAAATTCAAAGCATCAAAATTAACATCATCATCAAGATCATTTTTCTTAACTTCGAAAACTTCATTAAAAATAACATGAATGGACTCTTCTATAACCAATATTCTTTTGTTAAAAATACGAAAGACCTTAGAAATAAAAGAATAGTCGAGAAATATTCCTTCATCGGATTTTGCATCAAACTTTCTTGAGGCATCTTTTTCATTCAAGGTAAAATATTTATAACCAAAAACTTTAAAATATAAAACGTTGGGTTTTTTGTTGTTCCATAACTCATAAGGAGTTTTGGAAAGTAATGGTCTTACTAGAACCCTATTCATGATATAGCATGTCGTATTTATAGCTTGACCTAAAAATATTTGGGTAGACTATGTTCGTTTAATATGGTTCTTATCATTTCTTGTAAGTTTCTATTTTTTCTTTCTACTACCCCATTTTGTTGAGTATTTCTCAGAGTAGAGAAATTATAGTTGTATTCATTATATTTATAAAAGTCTTAGAAATCACGGTTTTGAAATTCACCACCATGATCACTTCAAATTGATGAAATCATAAAACCCTTTTCATTTTGAACAAGTTTACAAAACTTAGATAAATACCTAAAGTAATCACTTTTGTGTGCCAAAAAGTAAGTCCATGTGTATCTACTATAATCATCCATGATAACAAAGGCGTATTTGCTACCCCCTAGGCTTGATGTAACAATTGGTCCGAACAAGTCCATATGGATCAATTGCAATGGTCTAGAGGTGCTTATTTGATTCTTTGGTTTGAAACTACCTTTTATTTGTTTCCCTAGTTGACATGTATCACACACATTGTCTTTAATGAACTTAATGTGAGGAATTCCTCATACAAGTTCTATAGATGAGATTTGAGAGATTAGTTTAATACTAGCATGACCTAATCTCCTATGCTAAAGCCAAGCATCACCATTTAAAACCAAAAGATATATTTCATTATAAAGATCATCAATATTGATAGTGTATACATTATTTTATTTTAGGGCAATTATAGATGTATTTTTGTGTGGTTTTTTTATAATACAAGCATTCGATTCAAATCTAACAATATATCGTTTATCACACAATTGACTAACACTCAAAAGGTTATACTTTAAGCCATCAATCGACAATACATCTTCAATAAAAAGGTTGGATTTGTTACCTATGGTTCCTTTGCCAATGATTTTACCCTTATTGTTGTCTCTGAAGGTGACATATCCTTCGTCTAGGTTAGTGAGCTTAGAGAATTGAGATGGATCTCCGATCATATGCCTTGAGCATCCACTATCAAGGTACCATCTCTTACTCCTAGCTTGTAATGGTATATTTTTTTACAAAAAAAAATAATTTTTATGTACCCATTTGACCTTAGGTGCCTCAAAAATCGATCTACTATCATGTTGGATTGAGTTATTTGAGGTTCTTTTAGGAACCCAAATCAATTTATGTGGATTGTATCTCTTAAGTGGACATTTATAAGTAATATGTCCGAGTCTGCAGTAAAAGTTACACTTTATGTTAAGGACTTGCTATTGGTGTTGGTTGGCTCTTCTTCGGATGCACTTAAGTCATCCCAAGTTGCTTTAAGAGCCTTTGTCATGACTTGAGTCTGATGAGCCAACTACCAATAACTCTATTTTGGTCCATCAATCACGGACCAAAATACTTAAGCGAGAGTTAATGTAGTATACTCATTAGACCCATATAAGTCAATCATACACATTGCCCACTTCCGATGTTGGACTAATGGGACCCTAGCATAGTGCATATGAGGTTTAACTCAGTGGTGGCTCTACGCCATGATGAGTTCTCGACTCCATCCATGGGTAGCCCTTTCCTACTCGAGCTCTCTCACCCTGCCCAAATGCTAGGTCGGCTCTAATACCAACTCTTGTCACGCTCCTTGAATTATCGCATTCAGGAGATGTGACCCTATCTAAAATCAATAATATTATAATTCATCGTCGATTCAATTCAGGATCCAATCTAACAATTTGAGGATACTAAGAACCATTCAAATCAATATTCATAATTCATAAACTTGTACGTTACATAAATCATACTCTACTTCACTCAGAGATTCATAAAATCCAAAGGCAACTCAACTAAACATCAACCACAACACAAATCCATAATTGTAGAAATACATACAATCACAAAAAGATAATTATTTACCATGAGTTCTTATCCTTATACAACCTAAACTTATCATTCTATAAACATGAGCGGTCCTTTAAACTTTTACAACACATAAGTATCAACATATCCTTAACATTACATCAAAAGTAAAGTATACTATACAATGAAAACCTATCAACCAACAAAGATTAGCTCAAAAATCTTCTAGCCTTTTACTACTTCAACCCAATTCTAGCTTTTCAGTGCGTGACAAGCTACCATGAAAAATTTATATAGCAATGGGGTGAGCATAAAGAGCTCAGCAAGCGACTAACATATCCATGGCGATAAGAGAAGTTCAAGCAAGCTTAGTATCAAGATAACAAAAACAGAAATACCAGTGTTCATTTGATATAAAAATCACAAAGGGTTACCTCATTCGAAATAGGCGTTAGACATAACAATAGGAGAAAGGAAATTGGAGCATTTAGGCATGTATCAAATGGCACATGAAGCATTTAGGTGCATATCAAAGGCGCAAGAGTGTTTGGGAGCATAACAATGACATATGAAACACTTCAAAGTTTGTATGTCATTTTTGAACCGAATAATAAACATAAGCTTGTATGTCATTTTTGATGTAGCATGCATTCCATTTTTATCCAAAGCATAAATATAAACTCATAAGCAAAGCTTTTGATATCATATCAAAAACATAGAGGGCGTTGTGGGATCACATACATAATATGATTCATTCATTTCATGATGACCACCAAGCACAAGTCTCCCACATTTGGAAGCTCCATCCACCCACGTCTAAGTGAAGTCAATAGGGGCCGATAGAGCATCGCGGGCTCTATGCATAACTCCCTTTACCATTTCTAGCAAAGATTCACAATATCCCATAAGACACCAGAGTAAAAAAGGGTAGTATGAACAATAATATTGGCACATATCAGAAGCATATGCGGAACAACGAAGATATGCATGTGCATTTATCAAACAAGAAAATGCAAACAAAGCATTACATAATAAATTTCAGACATACAATAATTTCAGGATGAACAATACAAGAATTTCAAAGGACTAATATAAAGCTCAATTGAAGAATAATTTAGCATAAATCAAATTTCCAATAGAATGAAACTTGAATAGGCAAAACTCAACAAAGTTTTCAATTCTGGAAGAATTCGAATGGTACATTTCCTGATTTGTTTGAGTGGCCAAGCATGTTCCAATTCACTAAAAATATGTGTCATTGGAAAGTTGTATCAATCTATTTTCAGATGAACTTGGATTTGTAATTTTTTTTTTTGAGTTCCTAATAGGAAGTTACAACCAATAGAGTAACGAAAGGTCAGAATTGATCATATCTGTTTTGCAGAATTGATAGAATCAATTTAAACAGATGTTTCAGAAGGCAAACATACTTCAAACTTTCCAAATTAGGTGTCAAAAGAAAGATATGCGAATCTAGTTTTCAAAGAACCAAGTTTTGTATAATTCAGAATTTTCACTAGAGAGTTATGAGCAATTTAGTAACAAAAGGTCAGAATTGATCATCTCTATTTTGCAGAATTAATAGAATCAATTTAAACAGATGTTTCAGAAGGCAAACATACTTCAAAATTTCCAGATTAGATGTCAAAAGAAAGATATGCGAATCTAGTTTCCAAAGAACTAAGTTTTGCATAATTCAGAATGTTCACTAGAGAGTTATGAGCAATTTAGCAACAGAAGGTTAGAAGTTATAGTATCTATTTTACTGAATACATGAGGTCTTTTCATTCATATGTTTGGACAAGTAAATTTAAAAGCTCTACAAGTCTCCTTTTGTATAAAAGAGGTTTTTCCTCAATCGGAATTTGGCGTAAAAAGTTATGGCCACACGAGTAATGAAAGGTCAAAATCTGAAAAATTCCAGATTCAACATTTGATGTATAAATGGCATAGATATCTTACATGCAGCCACAATCTTTCAATTTTCTCAAAATCAAGGTGAAAATAAGGATCAAAATTTATCTCTAGGATGAGTTAGAACACTTGCCTTAAAAAGTTTTGATTTTCAAATGTGGGAGAATTGATACAAAGCCTTAAGCCACGATAAAACTTATTTTTCTTCAATTCTTTCTCTTTCTCTTCTACTTCAATTCCTTCTCCTCTTCTCAAGTTATATTGGCCGCAAAGTTTCCCTTAATTGTGCCTTAAATTACTTAAGTTTAACTTATGCTAAAATAGTGAGGTGACAAGCATGAATGGAGGTTTAGGTGTCATCTTTAGAATAAATACAACGGGCTCATCCCACAAGTCCTCCATTTTATTTTATTTTATTTTTCTTAATGTGAATCTTTCATAAATCACCTCCAATTAATGAGATTCACATTTTTGTCCCTCGTAATACTTTCAATATATATATATATACATATATATATATATATATATATATATATATATATATAATATTTAGTGCTAAAGAATTATTAAAAAAATCTTTATATTTACAAATAAGTCCTTATAATTATTTAAAAAAAGAGGGATGTTATAGCCTTCTTCTTCTTTGGTTATTTCCTTTTTGCTTGGGGACATTCACTCTTGAAGTGTTTTGGCTTCTTGCATTCATAGCATATCACTTATTCTTTCTTGGGTTCAATTTTATTTTTAGTATCATTTTTAAATTTATTTTTTTTTTATGAATTTTTTGAACTTTCTTGTCAAGAGTGTCAAGTCTTCATCAAAGTTTTTATCACTTGAATTTTCTTTTAAATGGTCTTCTTGAGTTCTTAGTGTCATATCCTTCCTATTCTTTGGAATATTGTTTTTAAGCTCTTCATGAGCATTACAAGTCATCTCATAGGTCATTAGTGACCCGATTAGTTCTTCAAGAGGAAAGTTATTTAAATTTTTGGCCTCTTGAATGGTCGTGACTTTAGGGTTCCAACTTTTTGGAAAGGATTTTAAAATTTTATTAACAAGTTTAAAATCTAAGAAAATTTTACCAAGTCCTTTAGACCATTGACGATATTCGTAAATCGGGTATACATGTCTCCAATGGTCTCACTCGATTTCATCCGAAACAACTCATAAGTGTGTACTAAAAGATTAATTTTCGACTCATTCACTCTATTAGTGCCTTCATGAGTCACTTCGAGTGTGTGCTAAATATCAAAAGCTGTTTCACAAATAGACACACGATTGAACTCGTTTTTATATAAAGCACAAAACAAGACATTCATAGCCTTGGCGTTTAAAGCGAAAGTCTTCTTGTCCAACTTAACTTTTAAAACCCATTTTCTATAATATTCCATAATTCGAAATCCATTGAAATTAGGAAGATCCTCGTTCTAGTCTTTCAATACGTGTAATCCATCCCATTGAACATGGGCAGACGTGTAATTGAATGACCCTCTTGGTTGCAGGAAAATGTCATCTCTCTTGGGTTTTAAACCAAATGAGAGTGAATCTTGCTCTGATACTAATTGTTAGGATCAAGAGCGACACTAAGAGGGGGGTGAATTAGTACAACGAAAAATTCTCCGATTTCGTATAAAGTTCATCTCGATTCAAATCGTTTAGGAAAGATATTGAACTTAAAACTTTCGTAAAAATGTAAGGAGAAACTTAAGGAGATTTGTATGTAGTAAAGTAAATTGCACAAATAGAAAAACAAAGCAAAATTTAGAGTGGTTCGGTTAATGAGACCTACATCCGCTTCGGATTCCTCCTCCGTTGAGGTCACCGACGTCCACTAAAGGCCTTCCTTCAATAGGCGAAGACCAACCACCTTTTACAGCTCCTTCTCCTTTTGTCGGGTTTAAGAGACAATCCTTACGAGTCTCACTCCTCTTTCTTGGATGGTTACAACGCTAAGAGGAGGAGAACTCTTCTCACTTTTACAACACTTTTCATACCTAAACACTTCGAATTTTTCACACATATAATAGCACTTTGTTACCCTTTCATGCAGAAAAGGGTGGGGTATTTATAGACCGCAATGACTTCAAAAATGGAGTCAAAAAGTGTCTCATCCCGGATTTCCGAGGTACTGATGGTACCACCGCCATTACTGGATAGTACTATCGCCTACAATCTGACACTGGACGATACCACTTCTGGCAGCATTAACTGCCAGCGATGCCACTGCTTGTCTCCTAGGCAGTGCCACCGTCAGCCCTAACGATGCCACCGCTGGTCATGTTTGCAAGGGCTGAATGAGTTGTTCAATTCGACCCTTAACCTTAGTTGGCCCCTAATTAAGTTAGTGGGATTACCTCCCAATTCTAACTCAATCTACTATCAAACTATAATAATTAAGGCATAATCAAAACACTCTTGTTCCGATACGTTAATTGCGCTTCCGACGAACTCTCGATAAGCTTTCAGACTTTACAAGATCTTCTTGGTGAATTCCTACGAGCTTCTTTAGCAAGCTCCTGAACTTCTTGGTTGATTCCGACAAATCTTCCTATGAACTCTTGAACTTCTAACAAGATCTCGATCTTAACTCTGACACAACACTTGCTTTATATCTTACTGTTATCGTAGTTAATCCTATATATTTTTCTTAACATGTATATTAGTTCAAATAATTAATAATTAATGTATCATTAAAATTCAATATTCAACCATTTACATGCTATATCAAAGTTGATTCCTTCTTGTAGTTTAAACGTTATCTCATGAAATGATTATGTTTCTACAGGATAGAGAAGCAATCCACTTATTATAAATAAGAAATTACTCCATGTCAGCTAAATCACATATATTTCACTCTAAATCTACATATTTACCGACTCCTAATTGCAGAAGGGCTACCGCACAAGCCAATTATTGTTCGGATACCACTGAGATCCAAGCCTTTTTTTTTATTTAATTAAAGAGACCAGAAATTAAATCACCAGAAAGGTTTTAAAAAACAAATAATAAAATAAAATAAATCTTGACAAAATAGAGGTTCCCAACTTCCTTGTAATGTAGCCAAGATCTCAGCAGTGTCCAACACCATATATTCTGCATATACAATTGATTGTACATCCTCCTAATTTATAGAGACAAGCTTACCAAAACAAATAAACTGAACAACAACAACAACAACAACAAAATTTGTTCAACTCTAATCAGTTGTAGGTTCGGGCTCACCCATGGCAGGCCAAAGAAAAGGAGAAAGATCCACTAGTTACTCTGCCAAATTGATCTCATCTTCCCACACAGAAGAAATAACTACTCATATACATAATTTTGCTCGTCTGTTCTAATCTGATGATTGCTCTTGCTGTGGGAAATCCATCCTGAATCTCACATTGCTTTCATTAGATGAAAAAATAAAAAGGAATGCATCCAAAGAAAGTGTTTGCAATTTGCATAAAGCAGGGTGTAAATGATGGCAGATATTCTGCACGGTTTACTGCAATGCATCCATGGTCAGAGTCCAGTTTGATGATCAAAATAATGGCTGCTCAGGAGTGAAAGAAACAAATGGAGCCACCATCTTCCTTGGATGTTAATGAATACAGTTAAGAAACCAGCATCATCTCGTTCAACATCTTGAGATCCTTTCCCAGAGACTGCAGTGCATATTCAGTACCAGAAGTTCTGAGCTGTGGTACTTTAAGCAAGTTATGAGATAATACACAACCACTACCCAGTTTTGACTTCTCCGTTAACCATTCCTTCTGACGGAACCACACCAGTAACTGCTTTGTCAATGCTCTTTTTTTGTTTGTTGACAAACTGACCATCTCTAACAGGGCGAGCTAATTTCTTTATAGCCTTTTCCTTGCTTTTATCACTCAATTTTCCTTGAGCTGAAGTAGCTTCCTTTAGTGGAACTGTGATCTTTTTCTGAGAATTCTCACCTTGATCTACAATCTGTCCAGTTTCATCTTTTCTCAACGGCTTCTTCGCTGCAATTTTAACAAGATCATCTTGGGGAGGTATATTCTCTTTTATGGAATTACTTGTTTTTGGTTTTCCACTAGTGTCCAGGTCTCCATCAGGAAGCAGGGCTCGACGGCTTAATCGAAGTTGACCCTTTTCATTTATCTGGAATACAAGATATCATATAATAAATACAGAAAAGCAAATATTGAACAATTATTAATTAAGAAAAGAAATTTAAAAGACTAAACAGCCACTGGTTGACAATCTTTAACCTGTGGCAACACTAACTACCATGGTAAATTTTGTTGGACATGAGTAAACTACTCCAAGTAAGAGTGTGATCTGAGACATTTGTTTCACTGAAGTGAATAGTATGTTAGTAATGTGTGAGTTTGAGTTATGCAAATAACTACCATCATGGGACCATTATCTTAAATGGATTTCTCTCAAATTGCTTAAGACGCCAATCTAGTATAAGTCAATCCTATCCAATATGCCAATTTAAAATACCACGACTTCGAGTTCTGTTTATCACTAAAGACCTCTCTTTTAGTCAAGTTCCTTGTATTTTCAATAATCAACTATATTGTACCTTTTTGTTACAACTGCCAATTTTTTTACTTTTTTTTTTCTTACTTCTGTAATACCAAGATTTAATATTTGAGAATCAAGATATTTTATCACGTATTGGAATAAAGGAGTGATTTGGGGATTTAAAGATTCTTCATGAACTTGTCATGTTTGGTATTGTATTATATCATTTAAGTTAGTATCACCAATCAGCATGTCCCATATTGGTACGATGAACAGGAACACAGGAAGGGAAGGCCAAATCTACATAAGGAGTGTCCATATCTTGAAAGGAACCTAATCTACAAGACATGGTCATGGTTTTTTCTTACATGGATCTTTGGCTGTTATTGACTTTTGTAAAAAAACTTAGGTTAAAAAGTATTTAAATCTTTATTTATTATTTTTTTAAGATTTTTTTAGGACTTCCTCTACCACTGAATAATTTCACTAGGAAATCTTCTAACTGCTGCATCTACAAAAATTTTTTCTGCACCAAAACCCTGCCTCCTCCCTCAAAGACATCCGAAGCCATCTGCTTGTTGAACCAAGATTAAGGAATAGGAGAAGGTGACACTAGAGAACAGAAGCCATTAAACACCACATCTTGAGTCTTGAATGCAATAGCACATCCTTTGCCCCTCTCCTACCTCCTCAATTAAAGACAACTCACCCCAGTAGAGGTGATGACAGAAAACGGAACTGAACAGGAATGTCTTAACTTTTGCAAAATCAAAAGTTCTTTTTATTTATTTTCTTTCCTATTCCAATGGCATGCTAGCTGTGCTAACTATCACATATTGAACTTAAATATGTTCTCCATGTTGCAACGTTTTCCTTACACCAGAAAAGAAAAACAGAATCATTTATGTCATTAGAGGTGATTAATGTCTTCTCTTTGCTGATTAATGTGGTAACAGGTAAATATTTATCTTTGGCATTTGCTACTATGAATTTTGACTTCAGTTAGAACAATGCGATCCATCACATACAATGACTACCAAGAAAATCCGAGTTAGTTTTCATCATCAAATATTTGCCATTATGTAGGAGACAGACCTCTTCATGAACTAATGTAACCGATCAGTATGAATCCGCCTAAGCTTTCTGAAATATATTGATTTTTCCAAACATTCCGTTTTCTAAACATGACCAGCACCTATTGGAGTTTTGCAAAAGAGGGCAAGCTGCAGTATGTCAATCAGGGTTGGATCTATACATGTTCATTGTCTGTTCTGTAAATCTAAATTTGGCGGTGAAATTTACTCCACATGAACCTTTTTATGTTTGTGCATTTCAGATGTATCATATAGGAGTTTTTACATGCCATTAGATAGTAAAAAACAGTTTTCCTACTTTATTTTAGATTCAATACCTAATTTCACTTATACAATGGATCACTATTTCTTAGTCATTAGTTAGTTTAAGATATGTTTCAAGTAGTAAACAATTATTAAATATGGTAAATCAAAAGCTTAAGTCCAAAGATAATGAAACAGCAACAGGAGAAATCAAGATGAGTGCATGTAAACAAGCAATTCACAAACAAACATTTTGTCAAGTTGTCCAGGTTATATGTCAGAAGGCTAACTTACCTCAATAAGTTTCACATCAACACGGTCTCCTACATTAACAACCTGAAAATAAGGTATCAAAACAATTAGTTCTTAGTGAACATAACACATAGTAGGACAAAGACTTTAGGTATACAAGATATTGTTCTTACATCTTCAGCCTTTGCCAACCAAGTTGAACTAAGCTCACTGATATGACATAGACCCTATCAAAGTTTAAAGAAGAACTTATTACACATAGCAGTAAGTAGTTCATAAAGGTAAGAGAAAAGAGAGCCTCTAACACAAAAATATTGAATATGCATATTTTTCATCATAGTAGAATGACAGAAAATTAAATTCATTCTTTAAAAGTTGACATTACTTCATTTCAATTGTTTGTATTCATGAATAAAACACTTTGGCAGGTTGAGAATATCAAGCACCCATATTCAATGAAGTACCAAAATATATAAAAAATGTATAAGCTTGTAGCAGAAGACAATACATCTAATAAGGTGCTAGTAAACCTGCACAGAGGCTTAAAAGTTAAAACAAACCTCCCGTCCTGGTGCAATTTCAACAAAAGCTCCATAAGGTGCTATTGACTTGATTTCACAGTTCCTGAGAAATTCAATTAGAAGGAAAATGTGGGTGTCAGGTTTTGACCAAAAACACTAAAATGATATCATGCATAAGAAAACACAAAATCCCCTCACTGACATAACCGTAATCAACAAAATTGAAGCAATGTGCTAGACATAAATCCCTCAAATACAGTTGAAAAGTCTCTCTTAAGGAATGAAAGTCAATTCCATTCAACTCCTAATCAACTTCTAGGTTATCTGTTATAGTGACTGCATAAAATTAAATTTAATAAAACATGAATCGTTTGGATGGAAAAAGGGGACAACGGATGAAGATGGAAAATTGGTTAAAACCAAAAAATGCTACCGCTACAATGTGACATCCATGTCAAACAACTCCAGGTCTCTCGAATGGAAGATAGGCACATCTCCAGCTACTACACCAGCCACAAAAGTTTGTGCTTGCACAAGCATGGGCCTACAATAGCAAGCATGGCACACAAGTGTACAATGACAAGCTGGAACTTATAGCATGCTTGGAAGGGGGCTTGCTGATTCCTAATGCAAAGCTAGAATTAGATAAATGAACCATAAAAAAATAATAATCATTTTTAGGATTATTATTTCTTCTTTCAATACCCCCTAATTGATTTAATATTACATAAATCAGAGTATCATTATGCTAAGAAACATGTCACAGCTAGTGGACTTGATGAAATCTTAGAGATGCATTTTATAATGGTTAAAGATATTATAATGCACATCTTGCACTGTAAAATAAAGAAAAACTGACAAATGATAAATCCTGTGTAACTACAGAAATAAAGGGATTAGCTGCTAGCATTTCATATGTTGTGTTAGAATTAATGGCTTTAGTTTAGACACTGATGGCAAAAGAAAAATTAAAAGATCATGCTGGACAAATTTAAAAGATATATAGATTCTAAAGAAAATCCTAAAAGAGATATTAGCATGATAAGATATAAGGTTGATGATAATTTTTATAATAAGTTAGGTTACTAAGAATTAAAAAATATATATATTGAATTGCTAAGGCTAGGAAAAGAAAGTGCAAGAGTTTAGATAATATTAGATGGATTAAAGATAAAGATCAAAAAATACAAAATTGAGAAATTGTTTTATAAATTATTTAATGAATATTTCATATATAACTTAGCTTTAATGATAGATAATAATGGTATGATTCATAGATTTATTTATAAATTTAGAACTAATGATATAAAAGAAAAAAAACCTTAAAATCATCAAAATAGGTAGGAGTGTGGGACCTGATGTTATCTTTTTGACGTTTGTAAAAGTTTAGAAGATACAACTTATTAAATAAAATTCTAAAATTTAGAAAAATACAATGAATGGACAAAGAACTTTTTAGTGTCAATTTTTAAAAATAAGGATATCATACAAAACTATTCTAACTACAGAGGAACTAAAATCGTGATTCATACTATGTAAATTAAAAGTAGGATAACAATTAAATTAAAAATCTTCAAAAATCAATTTGATTTTATGCTTGGAATATCAATAATAGAAACTATTTATTTATCAAGATAATTAACCAAAAATATAATAAAGATTTTACATATGATTTTTATTGATTTAAAGAAGACCTATAATAGAGTTCCTAGCTTTCAAAAAAGAAAGATGTATCCACTAATTATATTAATGTCATAAATGAAATGTTGATAATGTAGTCGGGAGTTTGTTTAGTGAGCTTTCCATAACATAGGACTATAACAAGAATCCATATCAAGTTCTTACTTTTTTCACGTTGATTATAAATGAATTTACTTGTCGGATAGTCCTCCTTGGTATATGTTATTTAAGTAATAATATTGCATTAGTTAATGAGAGTTTGAATGAAATTAATTTTGAACTTGAATGGTGGAGAAAATCATTAGAATTTAAAGATTTCATATATGATACGTAATCTTAATAATACTAGAAATATATAACAAGATATAGTTAAGTTGGATAGATAAAAAGTTCCATTAAGTTTTAGGTATCTTATTATTCAATAATATAGAGAGACTGATGAATATAAGAGTATCATAAATAATTAAGTGTCATTTTGATAGAAGATAAAATGTGAGAATAAAAAAATATGATTAGGAGACCTACAAATGTACAAATATGTTAGGAGAAGTGATACGAGGAGAAATAGAGGAAGAATAAAAAAGACTTTAACAGAAACTATAAATAAAAATTTAAATACTCTTAATTTAACTATCTTAATAGTGACAAAATATCCACTTAGCTAACCTAATAGTTGAGACTTAACGGCTCTGTTGTTGTAGTTCATGATGTTATCATATCTTGCAAAAAAGAATGATGTTATCATAAGATCACAACATCAAATATGGATTATTAATGTCACAAGATACACATGGAAGAGTCATGAAGTAAATTCCATGACGGAGTAATAATAAATAAACATAAGATAGTGTGTTTTTTAAGAAGCACCAAAGTGGCATAATCAACGTAAAACTGAGTATTAATATATGCCTAATAGAACAAATTAAATTTAAGCACGAAATGTGGTATCTTCTAACCAAGAATTTAAATATTGATCCACTAAAATGTCAGCCTGGTACAGTACAGTACCAGTGTAGTATGCCTACTGCCTGGTCTAACCAGAATAGACAATAAAAGATGTTACATGGACCAGTATCAGGCCCTGGCTGGACGTGTAAAAACCAGTTGTTATGTACTGATCAACATATCGTTACTTGCTTTCAGCTAGAACATGGTATGGATTGTTGCCATGGAAGTTAGTCCAGTCTCAAAAGTCTGTTATATCTAGGCATTTAATGTTCAAAATACCTAATATCGTATAAAGCTTAAAAGACACTCCACCAATAACATCTGACCTGTAAATATCACCAACTGTTGGAACCATTGTCAAATTGGCTATTATAGCTTTCGATTTCTCTAAACTTGACAAGTCCTTTGCAGTAATTTTAATCTGCAAGATGCAGTCATATCAAGTGAATCTGCGAAAGCAGAATGAAGATTAAAGAACAAGTTCAGTTTGAATCCTTACTAGCCCATCATCTTGGGTATCAATAGCTTCAACTCCAGTCTCCTCGATGATGCTTTTAACCTTCTTCCCACCACTCCCAATAATTATATTGACTTTGTCAGGTTTAACCTGAAACATTATTTTCAATAAACGGTATGTGACAGAAAATAATATATGCCACATGGTTCAAAACTGAGAATAGTACCCATGTATTACCTTCATAACATGAATCAATGGAGCATACTTAGAGAGTTGCTTTGATGGAGGGGGGGAGCTCTTCATCATTTCAGCTGAATGAATACAACAAAACAAGTCCACCTTAAAGTAACTATTAAGACAAAATGCACACTTAAAATTATAGCAAGTATACAAAATGGACAAAGAAACAAAATAGCAGCCAAGCTTACTATTAGCATTCTTTGCTAAATTGTCATAATAAATTTGTCGGTCATTCTTCCACTTTTTAAGTACAATATAAATAACTAGAACACTTATATTTAAGAAATAGATCAATTTTCCATATGAATTACAACTAGAAACCATCATTTTGCAGATTCTTTTTTCAATTCACACTTTTGGGAGGAAAAATTAGTTCAAATATTAAATGTTAAAATTCCTAAAAGGGATGATCCAGTGAGGAGGCTCCCACTAATAGATGACATAGAGAGGACTAACATACGCAGCTTTAAACATGCAAGCAAAGAGGTTATTTTTACAATTTAAACCATTGCCATCTAGATTCCAAAGGAGAAACCTTATTAGTGGCACCAAGATACACCCTCTAACATTTGGCTGAGATTGAGGATTATGTGAAAAGCTAGTATCTTAACTTCTTCAACAAAGCTGGCTTGCGGAACTGGACAATTCTTGTTGGTTGAAGTCAGATTTCTAAAGAAAACAATCCTTGCAAACAAAATCTAACTAAGAACTACACAAATATATGGTGTATACACACAATTTAACCTTTCTACCAGTATGGATTTCATTAGCCAGGGTACAACTAGTCTCATGCTAAGGGATCCTATTATCCATGAGGGAGTCAGAGTAGTAGTTTCAAACTTCTACTGCTCAACAGCCAGCATGGTGATTCATACAACCAACAAACCTTTCTCTTCTATTTGGTGGAGCATCATATCAGACCAATACTGTATGGTTACATACTCCCTACTCAAACAGGTAGGAAGCTATCATGGATATTGTTCATCTGATCAACATGCCACAATTTCTACCAATATCATAAGACATACAAACAATATATGTTTCTAGGTTATGTAATGAGCAATAAGGCATGCATCAAGTTTTATGTTGGTAATTTGTTATTATCAAATTTTGTAATCTTAATCCCATGTAAATTTGAACTTGTATATATGATATTTTGATATATGCCGTGATCAACATTTTATATATGCTAACTTTATGGATTCTAAAAGTTTTACTCATGTTTTTCCATGATATGACAAATAATATGTCACACAAAGATATAAAAATAAAATAAAATAAAATCTGAAGTAAACTATGAATAAAAGAGGAAGGATCATTCAAGTATTGAAAACAATTGATCCGATTGGTATTAACCATCACCAACATGTATGTCACACATGGTACGGGTGGGCGTCAGTACCGTACTGTCACGGACTTAGCTGGTTTTGCCTAAGTCATGCGGCACCCTTGCGTGTCCGTCCGCAAAGGTCAACCTCCCCGAAACCTCCCATGGTCCCTTAGGACCTACAAAAGAGAAAACGGGCTAGAGAAAGCACCTTACTCGGGATCTACAAGAAAGCATTCCAAGAAACACTTCATAGACAATGCAAATTACAAACAGACTTTACAAGCTCTGAACGGTTGTATAACAAATGATCAAAATAGTCCACTACAGACCGAATATCTCTCACAAGTGTCCACATGACACAACATTTATTTACAAGCCTAAGAAGGCCACCAAACCCAACTAAAATAGGGTTGTTAAGCCTTCGACCGTTCCTCTACATATTGTGCAAAGCATGAACAAACATAAAGACACAGACATATACAAGAATTACATCAAACATCCTATTTGACAACTATTATCTTCTAATATCTTCGAAGGGTCTTTAAACCTGTGCAGAGCTCCTCTGCTGGATAGATAAGAGAATTGGGGTACTCGGTTTCGCCCGTTCTATTAAGAGTTGAGAAGGCAATGGTTACTTGACTTTGCCTGCCTCCTCAAGGGTTGTACTCCATGCATCGAGTTGGTTATTGGCCTTCGCCTGCTCTTTACTCACACTTCTGAAGCACTCGAAGTGTTTGCACTCCTTGCATTGAGTTAGTTACTATGATTCACCTTCTCAATACCATCGAACTTCTGGAATGCAGGAAGTTTTCACTCCAACTTGGAGTAAGTCTCTAATAGTTTTGGTCGCCTCTGAGATTGTATCGTCTTCTCCATCAACCCAACCGCCTACTCCACTAAGTAGTAAAGGTACAACACCGCGTACTGCCTGCTTCGTTCCTTGGTCGTGCACTCTTACATGACCTAAAGTCCTTCACTTTCGACTATCTTGATGAGAAGCTTGTTGACACCGGTCTTACGAAGTTCCTTAGCCTCTGCCCTTCAGCCTTGTCTTGGTACTTAGAGTTTGCCTCTGCATGCTCCACCTCCTCGGCCCTTTTCACGACCAAGCGCTCTCCCTCCATGAGAGCAAGAGATCAATGACTTTCACGGAAGTCCCGCCTTTGCAGTACCATGACGATGTCATGCCCATGGCCCTACTATCCGTCATTTCGCATCTGCATCCCTTTTCTTCACAATCAGTAGATATGTCTCTGTGGCACTCCTTCGAGTCCACTTCTATTCTAATTGATCTTGATTTTGGGTAGCTAAGTCCCTCTGGACTCGTCGTTGCTTCCTCGTCCCTTTTGACCCCCTGCTTCAACACCTTTGTGTTCTCTAAGCATATCCCTTTGGTCAATAGAAAGACAGACTGCAACTCTCATGCATGATCTCTACCATCACGTTGTAGGATTTGCACCGATTATGTTCTCCTTACCTTCCTTGGTAGCAACGTTCGCTTACTCGACCTTGTCCTCTGACTTGTCGGACTCCCTTAAGCGAATATGGGCTCTGGAGCAGTCCAACTTTCCAACTGCTTCGATCATACCTCTGCATGATCAAATCCCTCCCATGGGACTCAATGATACTTGCATTCGAACTTTTCCCTCGGTGGAGCACAACCCCCATATACTGATAACCAAGGCTTTCATCTGATGCAAGATTCGATGCATGCACGGAAGACCCACCTTTACGGTACCATAACCTTCACTCCTTGAATTCATAGTCCTTCTTACCATCGTGTTGTTCACCGAAGTGGAGCTTTCAACAGCTCCTGATCATACCTCCGTATGAGAAAGTCCCTCACGGGACTATATCGTGTGTATCGCATTGCCACGAACTGTTCCACCACGATCCGCTGCACCATGTCGCCTCCTAGTGACATCTCTATTGCATTCTGATCCTTTTGGGATGAACTCGAATTGTGATCCCTTCATGTGTGACCTCTGCCAACTAAAATGGGGTTGTTAAGCATTCGATCGTTCCTCTACATGTTGTGCAAAGCATGAACAAACATAAAGACACGGACATACACAAGTATTACATCAAACATCCTGTTTAGAACTTTGTCCATGACAGTACGGTCTATTGATTGATACCAGTATTGCACTAGTATTTGAATCCTTGCTTTGAATTATGAAAACCTTATGATGCCAATGGTACCACAACAGATTTGTTAATGAAATTGTGAAAAAGATGCATACTTGTAATGTGTAATAATCATGGATAATATGAAATAAACTTTAACTTAACATATTATAGTTTGGTTATGGCAACAGCAAAACAGAACATTTGATAAGGAATGTAGTGCAGTATCATAACACAGAAAAGTGTGAATTAGAGGCTTACCTAAAACATGTTTCCGTCCATCTCTTGCTTGAACAAGTGCTTGTTGCATTACAGGCAAGGTAATCCCTCCAACCTACATAGCATAAGAAAAAAAAAAGAACTCAATAGTAACTACATGAAGACTCACTTTGGGTCTATTAAAAGTCCTAAAACTAGACTACTCCCAACTAGGCATAATACAGGATAGGTGTGTGAAGTAAAAAATAAGTTGTCAATTATGCTCTTAGGACAATCAACAACCTTGATATCCATTTGAAATGCAGTTATACCATTTTCATCACCCGCAACCTGCAAAGTTAGCTGACAGTTATCTTTCATTGGACATAGAAAGATATTTAAATAAAGGACAACATAATGATTTGGATGAGATAAAAAGAAAAGAGAACCTTAAGATCCATATCTCCAGAAGCATCTTCAGATCCACTAATATCAGAGAGAATTAGTGGGGTCCCATCCCCTCCAAATTCTTTTGTATCCAAGACCATACCCATTGCTATCCCAGCAACAGAGTTCTTAATAGGAACTCCAGCATCTAAAAGTGCCAAGCAACCACCACAGACAGATGCCATACTGGTAATTATTTGGAAGAATCACAGGTTTCAGATACATTATAGAATCTTAACTAAAGTAATTGATTTTGACAAGAAGATTTAGAAATTACAAATCTAAACAGCTAGAGCTTCAATAAAAAAGTCAACAGTCTTCCATCCCAAAAAGATTCGAAAAATAAATTGACTTATCAGAAATCACCTCGACGAGCCATTACTTTCAGTTATGGTGCTCTCAACACGAATGGTATAAGGAAACTCCTCATCAGAAGGCAAAATAGGTTCAAGTGCACGTTCTGCAAGCATCCCATGACCAATCTCCCTCCTATTGGGTGCTCCCATCCGCCGAACTTCACCAACACATGATGGTGGAAATGAATACTGCAATCATGATCCACAAACTGTCAAACAAAGGTTGAACTGAGATGTCAAGTGTGAAGTTCATACTATGAACTAATCTCATTTAGAACTGACAATACAAGTAAATTATTAAATCTAAACATTACTAATCTTATAATTATTCAACTTTGTTGGATTCATGCTTGTCCATTTTTTCATGATTGGATTCTGAGGCAAAAGGAGCACCGAGGTTCACCATGTAGAAATGAACCTCTTTTAAAAGTTAATACCATGAATATAAGTAATATAACATGCTGCCTAGAATCAATGAAAGGGAGCAGCACCTAGAACCCTTCTTGTGAACTTTGGCTTGGGAACTTGGCATACTATATATCCAGATATCGGAGAAGCACTTGGAAACACTAAAGGGGGTATCATTGTGGCGCACATAATTTATAGAATGTTTATTCAGTCAGTTAAATATACACATCTTAACTGGGTTCTTTTTTTCTAAAAACAAAAAGAAAACTACCTAAGACAAAGGCACAAGTATATATTTAGTGTTTCTGTGTTTCAAAGACCACCTTTTTCAATTGAGACCTATCATCTCTTCCAAAAGATCTTACACCGTCGACCAAGAGAACAAGGAAGCAGAGGAGCTTCACCCAAGATTCCACACAGCACATTGTGGACAACAGCTATCCACTGTCACAGTGACCAACCTATCCCCAGCCTCTCACAACAATGTTTATTTGTTTTTACTTTTCTCAATACAACCACTGATGTACCTGTAGGATATAGAATGTCAAGCAGAACCAGTATATTTAAAAGCTAGCTGCTAGACAGCACATGTTGGACAATGATATAGAAGACAGGAGATGAAATGTTGCATGCAACTGATAGGTCCTTCTATAATCATTTCTCAAATAAGTGGTCTAAAATCATTAACATTATTACAACAACAACAACAAAGCCGAATATCCCAATAACTTAAGGTTGGTAGCATGGATTTTTTACTGACATTGAGATATGTAAAAAATCATATGTTTAATTAAGTTTAGAGTGCTTAAATCTTTATTTATAGTTTTTATTAAAATTTTTTTAGGTCTTCCTCTGACTCTCCCAATATTTTTAAAAACATTAGGTGTCAAAAGGTGCCAAAGTCCCAAAATACCCAAGGCACTAGGCGCTCGCCTAGACGCCCACCTAAGCGAAATGAGACACTCCTGAATATTATAATTAACATAATAAACGGCTAAATAGAAATATGCTAAACAAGTTTATGGAGACCTATGTTAGAATTAAATTGCTCCAAAAGCATATTGTTAACCAGGAATGTTTTGTTGCTCTAAGACATCATTAAGTAAAAGCAAAGGGAGTTTCATGTAAAAATCAAAGTGCATATTGCCCATGGTGTTGTAGATACAACAAATATATTTAAAGTTTTAAACTACTCCAAACAAGTTGTTGCTCGTCCATTCGCAATTTAATTAACAAGAAGGTGGGAAAAGAAAAGAGCGAAGGATGAAACTATAGCTACGAACGAACGAAGCTGCTGCAGCGAACGAAGGTAGTAGACAATGTTGTCAACAGTGACGAACGGAGCTGCAGCATTGGATGGAGCATGCGAAGGTGCCAAATGAAGGTGATAGAAGAGGTTGTCATCAACGGCGGATAGAACTACTACAACAATAGACAAACTATAGCGATAGATAAGGTTTAGGGTTTAGACGAGCTGTAATGGCGGACAAGTAGCAGCAGCGAATGAGATTGGACGAGGTTGCCGACGACGGCAGGTAGAGAGAACGAAGGCGACAAATGTAAGGTTTCATTTCACTTTTGTTTTCTTTTAGTTAGTTCAATTGAACCAACTTATAAGTCCAATTAAACCAAAGTTTGAACCAAACCAAATTTAGTTCGAGCGCTCACTTGAGGCGCCCGACAAATGGGCTCAAGTGAGCACCCGAGTAGCGCTTCATTGAAGCGCTACGCTTGGGGGTTTTACAAGGTGCTCGAGCCTTGCCTCGCTTGAGCGCCTTTTGAAAACACTGACCTCTCCTTGTACCGCTAACATTAATTATTTCACCTCTTCTGACCATCGCATCTAAAGGTAAACACATGCCAATACCATCTTAAACGATTTTCTCTCATCTTATCCTCTATCGAAGTGATACCTA
Source organism: Musa schizocarpa (assembly GCA_900464855.2). Taxonomy (NCBI): domain Eukaryota; kingdom Viridiplantae; phylum Streptophyta; class Magnoliopsida; order Zingiberales; family Musaceae; genus Musa; species Musa schizocarpa. The sequence goes on from LS990920.1 coordinate 17,504,393, forward strand.
GTTCTTCACAAATAAAAGTATTTCTTTTCTTATCTTTCCTAATAACTCCACACATCCATCTCAAAATTACTCAGCATTATTAAACCCAAAAAACAGTAGCACTTATTTTGCTTAAATAAGAACAATGGCCAACTAGCATGCTTAATAATCAAAGTCGCAAAACAGTTTCAGTTAAACCCATGGTTTGCCTTACTGATCCGTACCGTTGTACTAATCGACCATCGGTATGATACGTACCGAACTATACCGATGTACCAACACATGGTACGATGGAATGCACCGACAAACCGATATGAAATACCCATATCGGGTGGTACGTTGTGGTACAATGAACCTTGATTAAACCAACAAAAGAATTCATACTTCACCTAAATGTAAAAGAGATTTTAATTGCAATACTAGCATATGGAACATAAGACATACCTGAAGATAAAATCTCTTTAATTCTTCTGTATCCACAAGATTGTCTATCCTTTGTGCCATTTGTTTATCTCCAAGAGTAACCACCGCAAGTGACTAGAAATTCAGATAATATGATGTTAGAGTTAAAATCATCTACCTTATGTGCATTCTATTGAAAATTTAAGAACATCTAAACATTAACTTTTCATAAAAATTATTTTCGCAATCACATTAACTTAGTTTTATCTTACAAATGAACATAAAAGTTCAATAATATTTTTTAATAAAGAGAGGGTCTGAACAAACAGATTCTATTAAGTTCTGTTAATCATTACTTATGGTAAAGAAGCTCTAGTATTAAAAAAAAAAAAATAGAATGCATTATTTCAATATACTGAAAGCTTTGAAAAAATTAATAAATCACGTATTTTTAAAGAAAGAAAAGAAACAAGAAAAAAGAAAACCAACATGCTAAGCTAACATTTGTGCTCACACAGTACATCACCAGGGTCAAACTTGAAATCAACAGTTACTAACTGGAAATTACATAGTAAAATAGGGCTTTCAATAGCATTTAGAACCAAAAAGCCAACTTGTTAGGATAGTATCACAAAAAGGCTTTCAATAGCTTATATAGCCAACTCGTTAGGGACAACAAGTGCAGATATCACCAGATGTCATACTACCGCAAAGAGCAAACCACAACTAGGCACTTCAGCGAACCTGTGTTTCTCCACGAGTGAACAGAGCACTTCCATGTGCTCTCGGAAGTAATCTACACTGTGAGTTAATTGGACGAATTTCTGAAGGGCTTCGACCGTCACTGCGTTTTCCACCCTGTGATAGTCAAATTTAGTACAAATTGGAACATAAAAGAAGACGACGTCACAGTATGTGGCATTCATGTTTAGCCTTTCTAGGTGCCCGCAGATGACAGGTACAAATAACTTGATTCCTCAATTAATCTTGCTATACTAGGTCACAGTATGACAATTTTGAAGGAAAGAAGTGGGGTCACATTAATTACATGGAGCCTGAGAAAAAGATATACCTAACAAGTATATTATAATGAGCATAATGAACACAAATTTGAAAGCATAATTAGGTCTGGGGAAACAAGACAACAATCTGGATTACAAGTGAAATGCCTTCACAAGGATAAAACCAGAACAGACCTAATCACAAACTTAAAATGCATATCTGGTAAAATAAAAGAATGCTATCACCAAAAGCATAATTATATAGTTAAAAGGACATTCACCAGCAAATTATTAGCCAAAACGCTTGTTGAACACAATATTGCTTTCAAATCTATTGTCCAATTATGCATTCATCATTATGATAAACCTTTACCCAAAATGGTTATGCATTCTTAATAAGCAAATACAATCAGTGGTTTACCAACCAAGCACAAAGAAAAATAATAGCCTTCAAAAATATTTACTTCATTGTCTCCGCCCTCTCAGATTTCAAAATATGGCTCATAATTTAGATTCCCAAATAATCTGCTCAGTTCTTAAATGTCTCTTCATTTTAAAATATTGGCATTTGAAATGGTTTTTAAATATTAGTCGAAAGACTCAAAACAACACAGTTTGCCAAGTTAATCTTGCTCCCAAATTTTCTATGATCCAATAAAGATACTACATTGACCTATTCAATCATTTTTAGGATAATCTTTACTTCATTTATCCTAATTTTTCTTACAATTTTATAATCTTGATATTAATATCTTATCTTGAAGTTCCAAAAGGAATAATCTTTCAGATTTCATTGCTTCAATGTATAACTACTGCAACCACTAATATTGATCACCATTCATTAACATCGCCCTGATTTCCACTATTTCTCTCTTTATGGCTTTCAGTTACTTAAATTGAAAAGGCAGTCACTCCAATACCACTATGGTCCCCAAACTTCAAAGGTATCCTAGTCTTATAAATGAGATATCATAATTACTAAGACTCCACCAAAAATAACAAAAGCTAACAGAAAGCTTGTTAAAAACCATAGATCAAGATTGGGCATCTGCCTCATCAACAAATGATAAACACAATATAATAGATGCAACAAGTTATTGTCCAATTATCATGTCCATCAAATCATGCACTTTTATGCATGGTCAATAGGCACCTTTGACAAGACTATGCATGCAAAATAAAGCAAAGCCAACAGCAATTATCATACAAGACTAATTGTACAGATTGTATGTCAACAAGCAATTTTGCTGTCTTATTCATAAAAATTAAGAGAGGTAATTTGTCATTCACAAGGAATTCAATACAGCTAACTCTAGTTGCTATGGGTGCCTACCACCCAATCAATGTGATGCCGTCTCGGAGAGAGGCTCGGTGAAATAGACGTGTCTATGAAGATGCGGACTGCCCTCACCTAGACAAAAAGACCCTATGAAACTTTATTGTTCCTTGGGATTGGCTTTGGGCCTTTCATTAGGTGGGAAAGTGAATGAAAGACACCGGACAGGAAGAGAAAGTCACAAAAGAGTGGTGTTTGAAGCAGTCTGAAAATAAGAATAAAAACTGTACAGTAATAGGAACTTAACAGAATGCCAACATATGACAATCAATATACCTCCACAATACGCTTCCTGAGAAGCTTGGATGTGACTTCCTTGAAGACCAGCTTCACATCAACCTCAGAGAATAGCTAAATCATGACAAGGTAGTCTATGTCAATATGATCGGTTAACCAATTAAATTTATTTGAGATTGATAAAATCTACTATGAACTTGATATCAAAATTGTAAATCAATAACATGGAATTAAATGATGGGAAAGAAATGTGCAACACAAGTATTGCTATGTAAATCAGTATGTGTTGGCTTGTGTGGCACTAAAAAGGCACCAGCTTTTGTTGTGCTAAGTTGTGCTAACATTGCTGACACATGGTTAGGCTAATTTTCAGCCTATGCCAGGCAGCCCAAGGTAGCCAACCAGCAAGAGATGATACCATAAGGCACCAGAAATAACCCAACATACTCTTTCTTCAATATGAGTACTCAAAATAGGACAAATATTGAAGAAAACAACATGAAGCAAATTTTAGAAGGCCAACTTCAGTTCAAACTCGCACAATTTACCTACTAGCGCATGAATAAGAGGGATAACAAGCTGATAACATGTTCAAGATTTTAGTGTAATAAAAGAGGTTGAAATAGACCAGAAACTATCAATTGTTAGTTAAAACACTATCCAGATTCCAGACTATACGTTATGGATTTTGACCTTTAAGCAAATTATGTTTTGCATATGAAAGAAAATTGAAGTACTACTATCATATAAGTTTCATGGACAAAAAGGCTCCAAATATATTATAAGATTCAACAAAGTAAACCTCACAAAACAAATATTATATAAGTTTCATGGGCAAAAAAGCTACTAATAAAGATATGATAAATTTTATGGACAAAAAGCTGCTGATAAATATATGATTGTCAGTAAGCAGTTTATAAGAATCAAATACCAAATAACCAGTATCAAATTGGAATGTTCAATTGCCAGTCAGAGTGTGCTGGTCCCCTAGTTTTTACTGGTGTAACAAGGAATTGGTAGTAAACCACCCGTAACCTTCTCAAAACCACAAACCTATCAGAATGATCCTATTTTGTGTATTTTAAGTTTTTAAGTGTGACCTGCCTGGCCCAAACTTTTAGGGACATGTTGGATAGGTACTTTATAACTTTGCAACCAATTTCCTACAAAAGTTGTCAATCTTAGACAGATCCACAAATTATAAGATTTATATTTGATTTTCAAAAATAAAAGTTAGATACACAAAATTCATATTTGATCCATGTGGATTTAGGCTACATCTTCGTGCATCTAGGTTAGTTCCATGTCTATGCTAGATTTATGCAAACCCAACTTAGATTTACAAGCCTGGAACCTTGTGGGAAGAATGAAGTTACTATTAATTTTCACAGATCAAGGGTAGATCCAAAGGATGAAGCCTTGATCCTCGTCAAATCTACCCTAGGTCCACTAGGTTTAAAGCAGTGATTTAAAAAGCGCCAGGCTGTCACGAACGGTCGTCGCGCACCCGCAACAACTCCGTTCAACGAACCGTTCGTCGCTCACACCTGCATGTACAGCTGCTTGGCAGTATGTTTTCTCTTAGTTTTGGGTCATTTTGCTGGCAAATATGTAAGTTCGAACAAGCTGCAGCGTTGCAAAGCGACCGCTCACCGAACCGAGCAAAACAGCCCCAAAACAGCCCAAAACAGCTTCGTTTTCGCGTGGCGCGGGAGGTGAGCGGAGGCAGTCCTCCGCTCACCAAAATGTCAGCCATCTCAGACCCCAGGAACCCCCCGGGTGGCACATGGCTGGATGGGGCTTCGGTTATATACCGAGCGTTGAGATCTCTTTCGTAAGTTCGCACGTGACCTTTACGGGAACTTGTCTTTTCGCCCGGGACCAGGTGAGCGGCTGTTTGTGGGCTTGCAGCTGTTCGTTCATCCTTGAAAGCCTTGTTTTCTCCCTCTCCCTCTTTTCTCTTGTGCACACAGGGTGTTCGTCGAATTGCTTGTAAAGCTTCCCTTTTTCGTGAGACTTGGGACTTGTCGGTTTGCTCGTTCTTTCGAACTAACTTCTTTCTCTTTTTACAGGTCCTTAGGGACCCGAGAGGATTACAAAGTGGGCTGATCCTTGCGGAACAAGATCATAAAGGCTTAAGCGCGACTTAAACAGCATAAAGCTAAGTTGGCGTCTTTGGCCGCAAAAAGGGTGCCTCACGCCTTAGGCAATTCCAGCTAAAGGTCGTGACATTGTGGTATCGGCGGGCAAGCTCTTGATCGAACAGCGAGCGAACCCATAACCTCGCCATGGCAAAGCATCGTGGCGAATCAAAGCAAAACAGGGGCAAGCCGGGACCCTTGCCCCAAGCAGCCGCAGGTGGGCTGCATGTGCACACTATTTCGCATCTTTGTTGGAGCCGCTCAAGAGGGCGCGGCGCGAATAAAACGGCGAGAAGTTGGCAACTCTCATGGCGGAGGAGGAAGCATAATCTGATGCGCTTGGCGGGGAAAAAAAGAGTCATAAGGAGAGACTCACGATGGCGGAGACCCTTTGGATGTTTGGAAGCGAGCATGGAGGAACTCTACCATGACCAACAAAGACTTGTTGGGGTAGAGAGCTCATAAAGAGGAAGCGGAGTCTAGGATCGACAAGGTCGAGGCCCTAGTCGATCGATTGTCGATGACACCAAAGACTCCGTGCAACACTTATAGGATGTTGTGGCGGAACTCGCTGCAAAGGTGGCCATGCTTACAAGAACACTAAATGCGGGAGGAGGCAACACCCGTAGCACCGCCCACAAAATTTGAGGGCACTTTGAGCCTCATGGATATGGAGGGGCCGGAGATGCCAAGGAGCTCGAGAACTTTTCATTCGACATGGAGCAATACTTCAGAACTCTGAGGCCCGGTCTCGAAGATACCAAAGTTTCTATAGCAACAATGTATCGAGCGGAGATCTGCGAAACTTTGGTGGCGAACTTCGTTGGGAGGAGATCCAACAAGGTCGGTGTCGAAGTCGACACATGGGAAGACTTGAAGAGGGAGTTGAGAACTTCGGTTCCCTCACTGGGAGAACACAGAGTTCGTCAAGAAGGAAGTTGAGACAACTCGCCAAAGTACCACCATCCAGAGACTATGTGAAGCGGTTTTCTGCATTAATGCTTTGGACATACGGGACATGTCAGAGAATGACAAGTTGTTAAAACTTCCTCGATGGTTTGAAACCATGGGCTCAGCAGGAGCTAAATCGAAGGAATGTTACCGATGTGGTGGGGCAATTCTTTGCCGTAGAAAGGCTCACCGACTTTGTTTCCTCCGAAGACCAGTGAGAAGGAAACAATCTTGAAATCGCCCTCCAAATCATTCTCGAGGGAAGGAGCTCGGGGGTATTGGCGGTGAGCATTCTTTGAAGGCGAAGCAAAAGACTACTGTGTGACCGGATATGGGCGTTTGAGTTCTTGGTGATGCCTTTCGGCAACCAACCTTTCGACCACATTCGTACTCTCATGAACCCGACTATTCAAAGAGTATTTGGATAAGTTAGGTGAGTCGTCTACGGACGATATCGTCGTCTCTGACCAAACATTTCGAGGAGCACGTCAAAAGCACCGGACGATTTTCAAGGTTCTCGGGGAGAACTCTCTATATTAAATAAAAGGGAGAAATGCTACTTTGCTCGACCGAGATCCTATTCTTGGGGCATCGAATCGTTGATGGCTCCATTCGGATGAATAAAGTCGAAGGTGCAAGCGATTGCGGAATGGCGAACTCGAAAAGAAGGTGCGAGTTGAGATCCTTCCTTGGTTTCGTCAACTACTACCGGACGCTTCATGGCGGGATATTGAGCGGGCAACCCTAATTGTGGAGTTCTTTGAAGAAAGAAGCGACCTTGGAAGTGGGTCGACAAATGTGAGATAGCATTCCAAGATCGAAGGCTGGCTTTGTTCTAGAAGAACCGGTGCTTCAAATTGCCAAACTATGGAGAGCCCTTTGAAGTCCATCTGGATGCCGGACTTAGCTATTGGGGAGTACTCATGCGGGGAAGGTCATCAGGGGTGGCCTACGAAACCCACAAACTCAGCGAGACCAGAGGCGATATCCGGTGCATGAGAAAGAGATGGCGGTGATGATCCTTTGTCTGCGAGTTTTAGCGACACTACCTCCTCGGTCGCGATTTGTCTTTGAGAGGGCCGGACAACATCGCCATACGAGCTATTTCAAACTTCGAGGAAAAGCTCTCCCCCAAAGCAAGCGCGGTGGCGAGGACTTCGGCTGAATTTGATATGGCGATGGAGTACAAAAGCACAGGAAGACAAATGTCGTGGCCGATCTTAAGTCGGAAGGTGGAATCGTGAATCTTTGCACAACCGGAGGGAGAGGCCAAGCAAGTCGATTGCACTCCAACTTCCTTTCCCGAATCAAGGATGGATCGTATAGTGATCCCCAGGCGATTATCGATGCGGCTCATCAAAGAAGGCAAGGCACGACGATTTTGGGTCCGGGAGGGACTTGTTTACACAAAAGGGAATAGGGTCTATGTTCCCAGAGTGGACAATCTAAAAGCGTGAACTCTTAAAAGAGTGTCACGATTCCCTTTAAAATTTTTGGACACGGGCATTCGCAGAAACGTTGGCTCGTGGAGAGGGCCTTTTTCTTGGCCGAAGATGGGGATTGATGTGGAGGAATATGTTCGAACATGCCTTACTTGCCAACAAGACAAGGTGGTGGCAAATGGAGGCCGGTGGGACTTTTGGAGTCGTTGCCCGCACCGAAAGGCCGTGGGAGAGCATTTCCTTAGACTTCATATCAAGCTTGCCACACATAGGGGACTTCGGATCGATACTCGTGGTAGTCGATCGGTTTTCAAAAGTATGCAACTTTCAATCTTTGCTCCCCTACGCATTGTTCGGTGTGAAGAGGCGGCCGAGACCGATGTTGAAGAATGTAGTGAAGTATTGGGAGTCCCGCACAATATCATTAGTGATCGAGACGCTTCGGTTCTGGGGCGATTCGGACCGAAGCTATTCAAATTGTTAGGGTCAAAGTTATACTTCTCTACAAGCCTCCACCGGGATGGCGGGACCGAAAAAGAATAAACTTCGCTCTTGGAGCAATATCTTGAGACTCACGTGAGTGCCAATCAACGAGATTGGGTGAAGGCGTTGGACATTGCCCAATTCTCCTACAATTTCTGCGTGAACTCTGCATCCAACAAGAGCCCCGCCGAGATTATCACGGGACAACAACCGTCGACTCCGCGACACCATGGCGATTGGGTATCTTTGGGGAGCGATCTATCGGCCTATCATTTTATGAAAGGAATGGCATCGAAATGTAGATATGCGCTGGGCTTACTTGGAGAAGGCGGCAAAAAGCGGATGAAAGTGGGCGGACTTGGGAAGGCGACCACAAGAGTTCAAAGTTGGCGATTTGGTGTTGGTAAAGCTCAACCGGCATCACTCCAATTCTTGAGAAGCGAGTCCACAAAGGATTGGTGCGTAAAGTATGAAGGGCCCTTCCCATTATCGCCAGGGTAGGCAATGTCTCTTACAAGTTGTAGGCTGCAAGGCTTCAAAATTCTGGCGTTCTTCACGCAAACAACCTAAAAGCCTACCACTTTCGGATCCGCGAGATGCTTCAAGAAGTGTTCTTTAACTTCGGCTACCTCCCATCCGGCCTCCTACGAAGCGAGTGGAAACCGATGGCGGATCGCAAAGATGAAGCTACCCAACGGAGCGAGAGCAAACAGTACTTGGTGAAGTGGCGAAAGCTTCCCGGCTGAAGCCGGTTGGAGAACTGAAGGCGCCTGCGACATGAAGAGGAAGTCATCAACAACTACCAACAAGCGTCGATGAGGCGTCGACGAGGGCGTCGACAGTTTAAGTGGGGAGAATGTCGCGAGCGGTCGTCGGCGCGACCGTAATAACTTCGTTCAACGAATCGTTAAATTAATTTCACTTGCGTATCTCTTTGCTTAGCGGTATGTTTTTTCTCTTAGTTTTGGGTCATTTTGCTAGCAAATATGTAAGTTCGAACAAAGGCTGCAGCGTTGCAAAGCGACCAGCTCACCGAACCGAAAGCAAAACAGCCCCAAAAATTACCCAAAACGACTCCGTTTTTTAGCGTCAAGGAGGAGGTGGCGAAAGAAGCGCCTCCGCTCACCAAAATGTCAACCATCTCGGGACCCCGGGAACCCCGGGTGGCACATGGCTGGATGGGGCCTCGGTTATATACCAGGCGTTGAGATCTCTTTCTTGAAGTTCGCCGCGTGACCTTTCGGGGAACTTGTCTTTCTTCGGGACCGGTGGCGGTTGTTTGTGGGCTTGCATTTTGTTCGTTCATCCTTGAAAGCCTTGTTTTTCTCCCTCTCCTCTTTTCTCTTGTGCACACAAGGTGTTCGTCGAATTGCTTGTAAAGCTTCCCTTTTCGCAAGAAGACTTGGGACTTATCCGTTGCTCGTTCTTTCGAACTAACTTCTTTCTCTTTTACGGTCCTTAGGGACTGCGAGAGGTTAAAGTGGGGTGATCCTTGCGAACAAGATCGCATGAGGCGAAGCGCGACTTAAACTTAAAGCTAAGTTCAGCGTCTTTGCCCAAAGGGTGACTTCGCGACTTAGGCAACGCAAGCTAAGTTGGCGTCTTTGGTAATGGTGCCTGGCTTTAGGCAATTCAATTAAGGTCGTAACAAAGCCAAGGTCCAAAACGCCCGAGACACTACTAAGCTCGCCACCTTTCTTTAGGGGCGGCGTTTAAGCTAAAATATAAAAATATATAATATAATTATTTAAAATTTTAAATAAAAATATTCTATTAAATTAAGAAAATCTAAGATACAAAATCACAATGTCACATTAACAAAAAAATTTCAAAATTCAAAACAATAAAATTTTACATCAAAACAAAAATTAACAACATTAAAATCAAAATAATATATTATTAATCTATTAACAGTATTGAAAATTAATCATTTCAAAATTCAAATAAACTTAATATTAAGAGTATACTGTATACTGAGCCTGATGGAGAAACGAGGAAGCAACCACGAAGTGTGGAAAGGGAAAGGGAAAGGGGCGGAGGAGGAAAAGAAAAAAAAGGCTCGCAGAGGAGTCGAAAGTGGGGAAGGCTTCGTGGGGGGGGCTCAGGGAGGAGCTTGAGTATTTGGAGGGCTCGTAGGAGGGTATGAGCGCGACAATGACGAAAGCAACGGAGGAGAGGAAGCGACGAGCAACGAGAATGGGAGCGGCAGCGGGTTAGGTTGGGTAAGGGTTATATCGGTTTAGTTGATTCGATTGAACCAACTAACAACCGAACCAGGACCGAACCAGACCTAAAATCTTGGTTTGGTCACTTGGTTTACCAAAGGCCGCCCCGGCGCCAACGCCTAAAAAAAATGGCGCCCAGGCGGCCTGTTTGGGCAGCTCGCCGCCTTTGTCACCGGACTTAATTTGGTTTTACCTAAGTCGTGCGGCACCCTGTGTGTTCGTCCAGAAGGGTCGACCCCTCCAAAGCCTCCCATGGTCCCTTAGGTCCCACAAAGAAGACGGGACGGAGAAAAGGCCCACTTTCGGGATCCACAAGCAAACATCTCTAAAAAAAACACTTTATAGACAATGCAAATTACAAAGGACTTTACAAGCTCACGAGCGGTTGCACAACAAAGGGTAAAATGGTCCAACACAGATAGAAAATCTCTCACTGCGTGTCCACATGACACAACCTTTATTTACAAGCCTAAAGCGACCCATCGACCCAACTAAAATGGGACTATCGAGCCTTCTACCGTCCCCTACATCTTTGTCTGATGTATGAACATACAAAAAAGACGGACATACATAAGCATTACATCAAACCCCCTGTTTAGAAGTTTGTCCGTGACATTCTCCCCACTTATCCCTTCGACGTCCTCGTTGAAGCCTTTGTCGATTTCCGCAACTCCTCGCCTTTGTTGAGTCTTGATCTTACGCTCCATTTCTACAATGTGCCTTTTGACTCCTATTTGCTCTCCATTCTTTGTTTTTTTGAATAGTCGAATCTTTTGATCCGCCATCGCCTTCAACTCACCAATGACTCGACTCGGTGTGGGGTTGGTGAGTTGTGTTGATCCTTGTTGATTCTCGTGGATCCTTCAAATGAAGAAAAAGACCATCCTTCTGCGCCGATCTCTCAAATGCCTCATCTTTTGTTTGGTGGGTGGATGCTTGTTGAAGCTTTTAACGAAAGCATCGTCTCGCAAACTTTCGAAGATTTGGGTCCTTCCTTCACAAAATTTGCTCATTGAATCTTTTTTCACTTAGTTGTCACATCCAAGTAGGTTCGCATCATCAGCTTTCGATTGCCATTTATTTGGGAAATGAAGCGGACAATCTACTCTCAATAACACCGATCACCATTGGTGAGGATTTGACAACTATTGTCTTCCATTATCTTGAAGGGTCTTTGAACTTTGCGAGAGCTCCTCTCTTTGGATAGATAAGAGAGGTGGGGTATTTTCGGTTTAGCCCATTCTCTTAAGGGTTGAAGGCAAAGGTTACTTGACTTAGCGCCTCCTCGAGGTTGTACTCCATGCATCGGTGGTTCGGCCTTCGCGCTCTTTGCTCACACCGAAGCACTTGAAGTGTTTGCACTCTCCTGGCGTCGAGTTAGCTCTTGTGATTCACCTTCTCAATGCCATTGAACTTACGGAATCAGGAAGTTTTCACCCCAACTTAGAGTAATTCTCTAATAGATTTCCGCTTGTGGGATTATGCCGTCTTCTCCATCAACCACCATAGCCTACTCCCCGAGTAAGCGAAAGGTGCAAACACCAGCGTCTTGACTACCGTTCCTTAGTCGTGCACTCTTGCATGACCGAAGTCCTTCACTTTCGACTATCTTGATGAAACTCATTGACACCGATCTTACGAAATTCCTTGGCCTCGCCCTTGACCTTGTCGCGGTACTTGGGTTTGCCTCAAAGATGCTCCACCTCCCCTCGACCCTTTTACAACCAAGCTCTCCCTCCCTGAAGCAAGGGATCAATGGCTTTCACGGAAGTCCGCCTCGTGGTACCATGGCCGCCATGCCCATGGCACTACTATCCGTCGCCTGCATTCAGATCCCTTTTTTTTCACAATCGGTAGATATGCCTCGTGGTACTCCTCCAAGTCCACCTCCATTCTATCGATGCTTGATTTTTTGGGTAGCTAAGTCCCTCACGGACTCGTCTCGCCGCTTCCTCGCCCCTTCGACCCCCTTCAACGACACCTACGTGTTCTCGGCGACACCGTTGGTCGATGGAAAGATGATTGCAACTCCTACGACGACCTCGCCATCGCGTTGTAGGGTTTGCAGACGATTACGTTCTCCTTAGCTTCCTTGGTAGCGGCGTTCGCTTACTCGACCTTGTCCTCGACTTGTCGGGGCTCCCTTAAGCGAATATGAGCTTTGGGCGATCCAACTCTCCGGTTGCCGATCATACATTTGTATGATCAAGTCCCTCCCATGGGACTCGCGGTACTTACATTCGAACTTTTTCCTTGGTGGAACCACGGCCCCGTATCTTCGATGACCAAGGCTTTCATCCGATGCAAAAATTCGATGCACGCGGAAGACCCGCCTCTGGCGGTACCATGGCTTTCACTCCTTGAATCCATAGCCCTTCTTGCCGTCGTGTTGTTCACGGTGGAGCTTCCGGTAGCTCCCAATCGTACCTCCAGATGATCTAGTCCCTCGGGGGGGCAAAGTCGTGTGTCGCGTTGCCATTTAATCGTTTCCACCACGATCCGCCGCACCATGTAAGCCCTCGATGACTTCTCCATTTGATTTCGATCCTTGTGGAAAAACTTCGGTGTGAACCCTCCGTGTGTGGCCTCTCGCCAATACATCACCCAGGTCTCCTACCTTCGATTTTTTTGGCTCCTCGGCAATCGACCTTCATCCACCCACTCTTGGGTCACACCGATGAAGCACCGCTCTAGGACGATCAGGTCAGCCTAGTAGCTCCCTAAAGTCCCCGACTTCATTTGCGATTAGTGCACCGTTTATGCGGATCACGGGTCTCTACCCTACCAAAGATAATCTTCATTGCAAGCCAGCCGCCCTTTATAGCAACTTGAATGACAACAACGTGGCGTATTCTTCAAGAGTACCCGCCTCTACGTCCTCTTGCCCCGTGCTAAGGCCGCCGATCTCAACTTAGCCTCCAAGAATTGAATTAAGCCTTAGTTCCTCCATCAAATGCTCCTCCAGAGATAAAGTCGTATGCCCGAAGCTCCCTTCGTCTTTGGCACCATCTACGAAGATGATCATTTCCGGCCGGAATGAATGACCCGTGGAACAACATGATCCTGCTCTTGCCCTGCGAAGAGTTCATGTCCTTGACCTTTGTCGAGGAAAGCACTATGCCTACGGTCCATGTTTCATCTTCTATCTTTGGCTCCCGCCATGCGGCTTGGGTACCCGCAAGTTACACCCAAGTTGCTCGGCTCTGGTTTTTTGCATTGAGTCGATGGTGGCCCTCGCCCACCATTCCATGGGTTAGCCCTCCTTGAGTCCGATCTCCATATCGACTCCAAGTGTGCCTTCATTTGTGTTGCTTTGGGTCACTCCCCACTTGATCTCTCAATGCATCCACCAATGCATTCTCTCGGCGAGATCAATGCGGCGACTCCTCGCCGCTTGCTTTCGATCCATTGAACTTGTGGAGTTGTTGTTTGTTGAGGTACTCCTCCTCAACTTGTGAGGTCCGTCGCCGCGTGATTCTCCCTGACGGAGCGGGACTTATCCCTCACGGACAATTGTCCCGTTGGAGCAACATCTCTCTTCGTTTGGAGACCACCATCCCCTTGGACTACTCCGATCTGTTTGAACAAACTGTGCATTGTTCGCGCTCTTGCAAAACACACTTGCTAGATTGCGACTCCACGTCAATCTGGCCCCCATTTGCACCCTCGAGGCCTAGCAACATCTTTGAACTAGTTGCACCATTCGACCCTCCTACGGATGTATCCTTTGCATCCAAGAGAGAAAGTTTCAATGCTCCGTGGCGCCGAAGTTTGATTACGCCTTGGGGATGGCCACGAACATTCCGTCGTCGCGATACAAGCCCATGTATGAGTACTAAATTCTTGAGCTAGCGATTCCCTCACCCTCGTGAGCTTTTGATAACTCTTTTTGGTCGTTGAGCAACTCATTCCACCTTGGATGGTCTCATCCTTTACCAAGCACCTCGCTTGCCTTGAGCACCATCAAGTATAGTTGTCAGCGTTGAGCCGTAGCTCAAACTCAACCATCCCCGACCGCTTAAACCACATTCTTCCAAGCTTGTGCGTTCTCGTGGTGCCTCTTAGGCGAAGGGTTGGCAATTCCTCTCGAATGCCAATCTTAAGGAAAGCCCGGCTCCTCTGGCGACTCCTTTTCCCAACATCTCCATGCCCGTTTTCCCCAAACGATCGTGGTGTGTTGGCGCCTGGCCAGCGATCTGCTTAGGTCCCCAGCGTTTGCAGATGCTAAGTGTTTCTATGAGTGCTTGTCCGCTCGATACCATCATCCACGGACTTATTTGGTTTTACCTAAGTCGTCATGCGGCACCCTTGGCGTGTCGTCAAGGGTCGACCTCCTCGAAGCCTCCCGTGATCCCTTAGGTCCCCAAAAAGAGAGAACAGACGGAGAAAAGGCCTTTCGGGATCCACAAGCAAACATCTCCGAAAAACACTTTATAGACAATGCAAATTACAAATGCGGACTTTACAAGCTCTCAACAATTGCACAACAAAGGGTAAAATGGTCCAACACAGACCGAAAATCTCTCACACGTGTCCACATGACACAACCTTTATTTACAAGCCTAAAGCGGCCACCGACCCAACCAAAATGGGACTATCAAGCCTTCGGCCGTCCCCCTACATGCTGTACAATGTATGAACATACCAAAAGACACGGACATACATAAGCATTACATCAAACCCCCTGTTTAGAAGTTTGTCCGTGACAGCCTGGGACATTAGTGAGGCGCTCGGGCCTCGCCTCGCCTCGCCCGAGCGCCTAGGCGAGCGCCCGAGCGCCTCTTTCAATCACTGGTTTAAAGTTTAATCTTTATATAGATTGAGCCCCAAATCCATTAAGGAAAAGGGCCTAAATACTAACCTACATTTATGTAATACTTGATTGCAATAAACCATAGGCTATTTGAAACTAAATGGAATGTGATTATATTAATGGATTAGGTTTGGATTTACCTAACTTTGGAGAAAATCCAATTCAGATCACCAGATTGACCTTTGTTGAAATTGAGCCTCCCCTTGAGAAATTGAGGCTCCCATTGAGGATTTGAGTGAGTTTGGGAAAAGAAATTGATGAGATTGAAACGAATTGAGTGAGGGAATGTGATGATGAGAGGAAGGGGGATATGTTGGTGAAGGGCACTAAAAAGAGAAAGACACCCTATTTGGATCCAAAGTCAAGCAGTGAGGTTACTGCCCAGTGAGAGTCTAAAAACAATACTGGAAAAGACAATGTAGTTTAGTTTGGTCTGAGTACTAGTTTAATGGTGAACCAGTAAATTCCGGATGGTTCCATGCACCCAGTTTTTGTAATAATGCCATCTGTATGCCATACTTTACCACTCTGACATGAAACTATATGGGTTTGATCCCACAATTAAAAATCTTAAGTACAAGAAAGAGTTACTTAAATTGTGGCTATTTGTTAGCATGATTAATAATCAGCACAAAGACACCTGATCAGACTAGTATGTACCTACAATACAATCAATATAGATCAGTATTTAGATAAGTGGTTTAATAATTGTTTGAAACTTTAAATATAAACTTGAGCGTGACTCTTTGAGTGAAGGGAGAATATGCACAAAAACATTCCCTCGGCAAAGAAACTACAAACATAGAAGGTTAAAAAGGTAAGTCATAATCTACACAGCATGGTATCAGTGATATTATCATCTAAAAATTAAGAGAAACTTACCAGGGGCACAGGTTTACGTGACATTGGCTTTATATGAACATCACCTTCATCAACTTCACCATCAACAACTATGACCTCATCTTCATCTTCTTCCTCAAAGACATCCTCTGACACCTCCACACCTCCAATGGTTTCTTCCTTCAAAACATAGCCTTCTTCAGTAAGTATTGTCAAGACATTTTCTTCTATGGCAGAAAGAGACTTTCTTCTTGGTATTTTGTTTTTTATTTGCAGTGCTTTTACTAAATCATCACCAGATATGTCCTGCAAAGTGTCACTACTTGTTTAGAAATAAAACAGCAGTAAGAAGTTAGACAAAAAATACAAAAGTTGAATGTGGGAATTATAGAAATAATATTTTACAAAATTAAAATGCATCCAGAATTGTGCTGATCACATCCACAATCAAAGCAATTGCATATTTTGCATATACTGAGATGGATATGTACTGTCTGTTATGTTAATATGACAGTATCTCTTCAGCTGCATGCACGCACATCTATAAATCTGGATTCACTCATGGGTGTGGATACCAACATAGATGGGTTACTGCAATCAATAGTATGTTAGTAAGCAATGATTTGATTAGGGCTAATGAAAGTGAAACAATTTAATATTTACTTTTTATCGATTGAATTTATCGCTGTCTTGGGTAATCAGTAGGGTATTTTTTATTGCTTCTCTGGATTCTGAGTCAGAGGTTTCATTGCAAGTGTTACAATGAACTAGCAGTTCAATTGGGATGAGTTGTGGCAACATTCTATTTATAGTCGTCCAGACTGCAGCCCTAGAAAGATTCAAGTGCTTAGGAGAAGAAAGGTCAATATATAGTTGTTTTTCATTCTTGTACAAATCACTGTATGAGTCAAAATCTGCCTCATTTTGGAGTAATTTACAAAGGACCTTTTAAGTATATGAAATGATAAAATAAAGTGAAGATTCAAATGTCAGTCTGGTGCTAATACCAGTTGACGACTAAAACAGTACAAATTGATGTACTGACAACCAAGGTCTGCCGTACCGTACCGTACCGGCGTTTCGACCCGGGCTCGGTACCGGTAAGGTACGGTATACCGCTCGGTACACCCAGGTGTACCTAGCACTGTAGCACTGCGACAGTGCCACTGCTACAGTGCGGGCCGTTACAGGACGGTCCGCGTACCGCTGGCCTGTCGGACCGGTACGTACCGCCCATATCAGGCGGTACGATCCGGTACGGCAGACCTTGCTGACAACCAATATGGGTTGGTACTGTACACGGGCGGGCACACAGAGAAAGAGGAGAAGGAGGCATCAATGAACGAGAAGGAACCGGTGGCAACGCAGATAAGGAAGTGGAGATGTGGAAGAGGAAGTCGGAAGCGGAGGAGGTGAAGGAGAGATAGGTATGAATATCAACATGGATGGAATTACTGCAATCAAAAGTATGTAGTAAGCTATGATAGGCTAGGGCTACAAGGAACAATTTACTTTTACTTTTTATTCATTTAAGTTTTTGCTGTCATGGGCAATTAGTATTCGGTAGTTCAGTTTTTACTGCTATTCAAGTCCAATGTTTGATCGCAAGTGTTAAAATGAACCAGCAGTTTAATTGAGATGAATAGTGGACAATGTTCTATTAACATCCTTCTCTTAATTGCAGCCCAAAAAGGACTTGAGTACCTAGGAGAAGAAAGGTCAACACAATAGATGTTTATTACCACAAAATACAAATCACTATACAAGTCAACAACCTTGTTTCACAGTAATTTACATGGGTTCATTTACAAATATGAAATAATAATATAAAGCAAGGACTAAAATTGTGGACCAGTATAATACCAAATAACGGCCAAATCAGTATAAAACGACACCCCTGTACTCTGTACATGTCCTGTAAATAACGCCTATATGGTCTGTTACCTGGTTGAATGGATAAAAGATCCAAACCCACATGAAAAGAGGAGCTCAGCCAAAGAAAACAAAGAAGTGGCTTTTTGCACATGCTCCCGTGCAAGCTTGTCAAATTGCATGTTTGCCCCTCCAAGTCTCCATCTATATAGTTGACCCTCTTCAAACCCGCATTGGCAAGAGCCTCATGCAATAAGGTCACATTTTTCGCCTATTTTGGTATCTCAGCTATCATGTCAAATGATATATTAAAACTTGTCAATCAATAACTGAATAAAAATCTATCAACCATCATGTAGCTGGCACCAAAACTTATGAGGGTACACAAACTTTTACAAGTGCATGAACATGAAATCAAGTTTTATGAGGATATAGAAAATTACTACAGCTTCACAAGGGTTTTATGAGGGTTCATCTAAATCACATCTAGATATAATTAGTTTGATGCCTATGGACCAACATGATCGAAAGTGTACCACCATACACATAATTGTGATTGCAGGTTATATATTCGAAAGACATCATAAGGGCAAATAAGTAATTTCACATAGATGCTAAATACTGAAAAGGGATAAAAAAATATTTATTCCTCATGTAACAGTCTTATAAATCAAAATTGATGTATAAAATTATAATACTTATATTGGTTTGTCATGCTTCCTCTTTCCAAGAAACAACACGGCAGCCAGCAGGCCTGTTTTCAACTATGTCTAGTCTCTTACTCTGCCGTAAATTTCTCTTCATTCATGTTCTATCATTCCTCTCTATTTCACCTCTCCCTCCCTGCTGATATAACTTCCATTCTCATTACTTTTTCCACGTCAAAAGCATGACTGATAGGGACTAGATAGCAGGTATTGCAATTGTTTTATGAGTTCATTTGGAATGAAATAAGCAGAGTGCAAGGTCATATTAACAATCAGTTCCGCGTGCTGATCTGAATATACTATTATGTATTAACTTTACCTACATTTCTCTCCACTCTGATGGAACTGCAGTCTTCTATTCGCTGACTAGAAGTCTCTGATCAGCCACCAGAACCGAACAGAACCAATATCTTTGGACCACACTATGGAATATAGACACATTCTATGGGTGTGTCGCTGAATTGAGAAAAGAAAAAAAAAAGACCTTTGAATGGTGAGGTGGACATCATGTGTATGGATGTACTGGAAGAAATGGAACATAAAAACAGAAATAAATTGAAAATTTTATTGGAAGAATTTGCAAAGTTAAAACACATGTTAAAATATTCACTGAGATGTTCAAAACACTGATGTAAAGGGTAACAGGCTCATTCCAGTTAGGATCTAGAACAATGTTCAAGCTAAAACCATTTATCGGGATCATTTATCACAAGTATGAAGTTAAAATGGAGTTATAATTATCAAGAAAAGTTCTACTGCCATTGAAAAGAAAGGCATGAGAGTTTCATACTTCAACATGCCTATAAAGCTCAATAGGAGGCAACTTGATAGCTTCAACCAATTTCCGCTTTCCACACTTCTTAACCAAGGACTCCACTTCATAGCATATCTCCCTTATTGCAACCTGGTATCAGAAGGAACAGTCTAAGTCAATAGAGTGGCATTTTGATAAAAATGAGATTTCCCTATAAATTTATCGCTTAATCCCATAAAATCATTCCACTTCATGGAAGCAGGATATTTTTACAATAAACTAACCTTTTTTTTTCCAATAGTCATCTTTTAGCATAAAATTGTACATATTACATGGAAGCAGTCATCTTTATCATTGTCAAATGTCAAAAATCATTTCAAAGTAAAATCTTCCTTTATAGAAACAATAAAGTTAACAATTTATAAGTACAACAAAACTTCATGAGAAATGATAATATACTTGAAGCAATTGGTTTTCGAACTCATATTATGTATTTATAAACAACAAGAAAACAAGCTACAGTATCCTAACCATCTAGAGTCAGCTATATGGATCTTGTCCCACAATAAGCTCTATGTGGGATAATATCCCCAGTTAAGGCAAGAGCATTTTAAGAACCCCCACAAACACATCAAGGTTCCAATCTGGTTCACTAACTTTTTGTAACCATTCAACACCCTGATCAATAAAGCATGGTTGTATTACAACTATCTTAAAAGTTTTCTTTAGTACAAGGGGCAGACGACAATCACACAAAACTAAACTCTTCATGCTCTTCACTGTTCCAACCAAGATTTGCAATGCCGCAAGCAAGGTCTGCCGTACCGTACCAGCGTTTCGACCCGGGCTCGGTACCGGTACGGTGTACCGAGCACTGTAGCACTGCTACAGTGCTACAGTGCTCGGTGCGGTACAGGGTGGTCCACGTACCGCTGGCCTGTCGGACCGGTACGTACCGCCCATACCAGGCGGTATGGTCCGGTACAGCAGACCTTGGCCGCAAGGTACCACTTGGTACGGACATAATTTACCAGTCTGAAAATCTACTGGTATGCAGATCAACGTAAAGGTGTAAACTAAACAATACACCTGGTACAGGGCATGTACCACCCAGTATACCCCCAGCATAGGGAAGTACAGGGCTCGTACCAAGCAGATTCTTTTTCTTTGTTTTTCTCTGTCTTTTTTCAATATTCTGAAACTTAGTACGTAGTACATACAACATATCAACACTTGGTATACCAATATGGCACCAGTAGTGTCTGAGCAGTCCAGTACGCTATTAGTATACAGAATTGCTAACCTTGATTCTGACCACCCTGATTTACTTTATAAAAAGCTCAATTAGTATACATAAATTTGTATGCTACAAGTAGATATTCACCTAACATGGACATCAAAAAAGAAATACCTGTCTGCTAAAGTTCTTTGCCCCATCAATTGAAGAGGACTGCAAGACTTACAATTTAGCTTAACTTTGGTAACAAAGCCTAGTCATACCAAGAAATATCAGTCATTTAGCCAAGAATTCAAAACCGTCCTGTCACGAACTTAGCTGGAATTGCCTAAGTCGTGAGACACCATTGCAGCCAAGACGCGAACTTAGCTTGAGTTGCCTAAGTCACGAAGCACCTTTACACCAACTTCTCGGACTTAGCTGGGATTGCCTAAGTCTTGACGCGTCCTTGCGATATGCGTCCGCAAAGGTCAACCAATTTGCAACCTCACTCAGGTCCCGAAAGACCTGTAAAAGAAAAAATTGATTAGTTCGAAGAACGAGCGACGGACAAGTCCCGATGTCTCGCGAAGAGGGAAGCTTTACAAGCAATTCAGTGAGCACCTTGCGTGCAGGAGAGAAAACATAGAAAGGAGGAAAACAATGACTTTAGAGGGTTGAACGAACAACTGCAAGTCCACAAACAACTGCTCACTGGGTTCCGGGTGCGAAGGCAAGTTCCCGTCAAGAAAACGTGCGAACTTATGAAGATTGTTCCACGCCCGACACTATATCGAAGCCCCATCCCCCATTGTCACGGACTTAGCTGGTTTTGCCTAAGTCGTGCGGCACCCTTGCGTGTCCGTCCGCAAGGGTCGGCCTCCCCGAAGCCTCCCATGGTCCCTTAGGTCCCACAAAAGAGAGAACAGGACAGAGAAAAGGCCTCACTCGGGATCCACAAGCAAACATCTCCGAAAAACACTTTATAGACAATGCAAATTACAAACAGACTTTACAAGCTCTGAACAGTTGCACAACAAAGGGTAAAATGGTCCATTACAGACCGAAAATCTCTCACACGTGTCCACATGACACAACCTTTATTTACAAGCCTAAAGCGGCCACCGACCCAACTAAAATGGGACTATCAAGCCTTCGGCCGTCCCCCTACATGCTATACAATGCATGAACATACCAAAAGACACGGACATACATAAGCATTACATCAAACACCCTGTTTAGAAGTTTGTCCGCGACACCATGGTGCCACCAGGGTGGTTCCAGGGTGCTGAGATGGCTGACGTTTTGCGTGCGGCAGCGGGCTGCAAAAAACAACCCGTGGCATGCGAAAACGGAGCCATTTTGGGTTGTTTTGCGCGGTGCGGTGAGCGATCGCACTATAGCGCTGCAGCCTATTCGAACTTACATTTTTACAAGCAAAACAATACAAAACCAAGGCAAAACATGCTGCCAAGCTTTCGCCACTTCACCAAGTACTCGATCTACTCGGCTCCATTAGGTAGCTTTATCTTGCGATCCGCTAAAATGGTTTCAACTCGCTTCTCGTAGGAGGCTCTGGTGGGGAATAGCCGAGTTGGAACACTTCGGGAAACATCTTGCGGATTTGAGTAGTAGGCCTTCAAGTTGCTAGCGTGAAAAACATTGTGAATTTTGAACCACGCCGACAGTTGTAACTTGTAGGAGACGTTGTCCACCCTACTGATAATTGGGAAGGGCCCTTCATACTTGCACACCAATCCTTTGTGTACTTTGTTCTTAAAGAATTAGAGTGATGCTGGTTGGAGCTTTACCAACACCAAATCGTCGACTTTGAACTCCTGCGGCCACCTTCCCAAGTCTGCTCACATCTTCATCTTTTTGGCCGCCTTCTCCAAGTAATCCCGTGCAATATCTGCATTACGGTGCCCATTCTTTTGCAAAGTGATATGCTGACGGACTACTCCCAGTATACCCGATAGCCACTGTGTGAGGAGTCGACGATTGTTGTCCTATAATGATCTCGAAGGGGCTTTTGTTGGACGCAGAGTTCTATTGTAAGTTGTAGGAGAATTGGGCTATGTCCAACAGCTTCACCCAATCTCGTTGGTTGGCACTCACGTAGTGCTAAAGTTATTGCTCCAGGAGCGAGTTTATCATTTCGGTTTGGCCGTCCGTTTAGGGGTAGAGGCTTATGGAGAAGTATAACTTAAACCCCAACAATTTGAATAGCTCGGTCCAGAATCGTCCCAAGAACCGAGCATCTCGATCACTGATGATATTATGCGGGACTCCCCAATACTTCACCACATTCTTTATCATCAACTTGGCCGCCTCCTCTGCTGAACAGTGTAGGGGTGCAGCAATGAAAGTTGCATACTTGAAAAATCGATCGACCACCACGAGTATTGATTTGAGTCCACCTACTGCCGGTAAGCTTGATATGAAGTCCAAGTAAATGCTCTCCCACGGCCTTTCTAGTATGGGCAACAGCTCCAAAGTCCCACCGGCTTCCGCCGCTCCACCTTGTCTTGTTGGCAAGTGAGGCACGTTCGAACATATTCCTCCATAGCAGTCCCTATCTTCGACCAGTAGAAGGCCCTCTCCACGAGAGCCAAGATTCTGTGAATGCTCGGATGTCCAACCCAAAGGGGATCGTGACACTCTCTTAAGAGTTCACGCCTCAAATTGTCCACTCGAGGGACATAAACCCTATTCCCTTTTGTGTAAACGAGTCCCTCCTGGACCCAAAATCGTCGTGTCTTGCCTTCTTTGATGAGTTACATCAGGGTTACTGCCTGGGGATCACTGTATAGCCCATCCCTGATCCTGGAAAGGAAGTTGGAGTGCAACTGACTTACTTGGCCTTTGCCCTCCAACTGTACGACATTCACTCGCTCCACTTTCCGACTCAATGCATCGGCCACGACATTTGCTTTTCCGGGCTTGCACTCCATTGCCATATCCAACTCAGCCAGGAAGTCCTGCCATCATGCTTCCTTTGGGGAGAGTTTCTTCTGAGTTTGGAAATAGCTCAAAACGATGTTGTCCGTCTTCAACACATATCGCGATCCAAGAAGGTAGTGTCGCCAAACTCGTAGACAGTAGACCACCGCTGTCATCTCCTTCTCGTGCACCGGATACCGCAACTCGGTCTCGTTGAGCTTGCGGCTCTCGTAGGCCACCGGATGACTCTCCTGCATAAGTACTCCCCAAATAGCGAAGTCTCAAGTATCTGTATGGACTTTTAAGGGCTCCCCATAGTCCAGCAATTTGAGCACCGGTTTTTCTAACACAGTAGCCTTCAGATCTAGGAATGCAGCTTCACATTTGTCATACCACCTCCAAGGTTGCTCCTTCAGCAACTCCGTCAGTGGAGTTGCACGCTTTGAATACCCTGTTGTGAAGCGTCGGTAGTAGTTGACGAAACCAAGAAAGGATCTCAACTTCGGTACCTTCTTTGGAGTTCGTCATTCCGCAACAGCTTGCACCTTTGATTGGTCCATCCGAATGGAGCCATCACCGATTCGATGTCCCAAAAACAAGATCTCCATTTGAGCAAAGTAGAACTTCTCCCTCTTCACGAACAAAGTGTTCTCCCTGAGAACCTTGAAAATTGTCCGAAGGTGCTCGACATGCTCCTCGAGCGTTTGGCTGTAGACGATAATATCGTCCAAGTAGATGACCACAAACTTATCCAAATACTCTTTGAATAATTGGTGCATAAGAGTGCAGAACGTGGCCGGAGCGTTGGTTAAGCTGAAAGGCATCACCAAGAACTCAAACGCTCCATACCTGTTCACGCATGTAGTCTTCGCTTCGTCGCATTTAGCAATGCGCACCTGCCAGTACCCCGACCGGAAGTCGAGTTTGGAGAAATACTTGGCCTTGCCCAATTGGTCGAACAAGTCCGTGATAAGTGGGATTGGATACTTGTTCTTCACCGTCACTTTGTTGAGGGCTCGATAATCGACGCATAGTCGGAGGCTCCCATCTTATTTCTTTTGGAAGAGACCTGAAGCTTCGAATGGTGCTTTAGAACTGCGGATGAGACCACCGCTTGGTAGTTCATCTAACTGTTTTCTGAGTTCTGCCAACTCAGAAGGAGGCATGCGGTATGGTGGTCTCGCTGGAAACTTCACTCCTGGCTCCAACTCGATATGATGATCCACGCCTCTACGTGGCGGTAGTCTTCGGCAACTCGAGTGGCATAACGTCTGTGAACTCCTTCAGCACATTAGCCACCACAACAGGTTTATGAATGGCCTTTTCGTCGAGTGACTCTAGCTTCATAACAGCCACGAATGTTAATTCACCTTTTCGTACCCCTTTCTTTAATTATAATGCCGATATCTGTTGGGGTTCCTTGGTTCCCCTCCAAGAGACAGGAACTACACAGGGTTCGTCACCTCCCATCATACGTAGGGAGTTTAGGAACGGCATTGGCACCAACTTCGCTGCGTGCATGAATTTCATTCCAAGAATCACTTGGAAGTCGTCCAATGGCACCACTATCATGTTAGTACTCCCGCTCCACATTCCGATCTTGATGGGAACTCCCTTTGCCAACCCGGAGATTCGCTTGGCCTCCGAGTTCACCGCCTTTATTCGACTTGGGTTCTTCTCCAAGATCAGCCCAAGTCGCTTAGCTTCTCGATTGGAATAAAGTTATGGGTAGCGCCTGTATCCACCATTGTACGGGTTGTTTGAACATTAAGCTTAATGTCCACATACATTAGCTTGCTACTCCCTACTTCTGATGGCTTTGCCTTCATGTTCTCCCCCACTTGACCCTGCAATGCATTTAACAAACGCATTGCTCCCATTCGGGGACCTTGCGACTCCTCATCGTCGTTGCTAAATTATGAACTACTTGAACTGAGGGCGACGGCTTTGCCCTTGTCTGATTTGAGGGGGTGGATAGAAGCTGTTAAAGCATTGAGTGTCTGTTTCTGTGGGCACTCCCTCACCATGTGCAGCCCTCCGCACAAGAAGCATCCGTCAGGTCTCGAGGCCTTGCCTTTTGAGCTTAGCCCTTTGTGGGAACTCTTCTTCCTTTATTCGCCTCCGGGCTCCTTCCCTCAAGAATATTTTGGAGGGCGGTTTCCTGAAGATTGTTTTATTTTTCCCGAGTCCTCCGAGGAAACAAAGTCGGTGAGCCTTTCTGCGACAGTAATTGCCCCGATCATATCGATGACATTCCTTCGATGCAGTTCTTGTTGAGCCCATGGCTTCAAACCATCGAGGAAACTAAATAGATTATCCTTCTCGAACATGTCTTGTATATCCAGCATTAGTGCAGAAAATTGCTTCACGTAGTCTCGAATGGAAGTACTTTGGCAGAGTTGTCTTTGTTTCCTCCTTGCAACGAACTTAGTATTCTCAGATAGAAACTGAGTTCTCAACTCTCGCTTTAAGTCCTTCCATGTGTCCACCCGACACCGACCTTATTGGATCTCCTCCCAACGAGTTCGCCACCAAAATTTTGCATCCTCATTCAAATACATGGTTGCTATTGAAACTTTGGTTTCTTTAGAATCAAGCCTCGTAGTTCAAAAGTATTGTTCCATGTCGAACAAGAAATTCTCGAGCTCTTTAGCATCTTTGACACCTCTATAACAATGCGGCTCGGGTGCCCTTAAGTTTTGTGGCGGCGCAACGCGGGTGTTGCTTCCTCCCGTATTCAATGCCCTTGTGAGCATGGTCACCCTGGAAGTGAGTTCTGCCATGACTTCGTGTAGATGTTGCACGGAGTCTTTGGTGTCGTTTGACAGTCAGTCGACTAGGGCCTCAACCTTGTCGATCCGGGATTCAACTTCTTCTTGCGGGCTCTCTACCCCAAGAAGCCTTCGTTGGCCATGGTAGAGTTCCTCCAAGCTCGCTTCAAGAACATCCAAGCGGGTTTCCGTCGTTGTGAGTTTCTCCTTATGGCTCTTTTTCCCGGTTGGCGCTCCAGATTGCGCCTCCTCTGCTCGCGGAGAGTAGCCAACTTCTCGCTCATCATGTTCACTATCGCGCTCCTCTTGAGCGGCTCCAACAGCATGAGAGCGAATATGCACTTGCAGCCCACCTGCGGATGCTTGGGGCAAGGGTCTGGCTTGCCCTGTCTTGCTTGATTCGCCACGATGCTTTGCCATGGCGAAATTACGAAGTTCCTTCGTTGCTTGCTCAAATTGCTTGCCTGCTCTGATACCACAATGTCACGGACTTAACTAGAATTGCCTAAGTCGTGAGGCACCCTTGCAGCCAAGACGTGAACTTAGCTTAAGTTGCCTAAGTCGCGAAGCACCCTTGCGCCAACTTCTCGGACTTCGCTGGGATTGCCTAAGTCTTGACGCACCCTTGCAATATGCATCCGCAAAGGTCAGCCAATTTGCAACCTCACTTAGGTCCCAAAGGACTTGTAAAAAAGAAATTTGATTAGTTCGAAGAACAAGCAACAGACAAGTCTCGATGTCTCGCGAAGAGGGAAGCTTTACAAGCAATTCAGCGAGCACCTTGCGTGCAGGAGAGAAAACAGAGAAAGGAGGAAAACAAGGACTTTAGAGGGTTGAACGAACAGCTGCAAGTCCACAAACAGCTGCTCACCAGGTGCCGAGCGCGAAGGTAAGTTCCCATCAAGAAAACATGCGAACTTGTGAAGATTGTTCAATGCCCGACACTATACCGAAGCCCCATCCCCCATGGTGCCACCCGGGTTGTTCCAGATTGCTGAGATGGCTGACATTTCGCGTGCAGCAGCAGGCTGCAGAAAACAACCCGTGGCACGCGAAAACGAAGCCAATTTGGGCTGTTTTGATCACACTATAACGCTGCAACCTATTCGAACTTATATTTTTACAAGCAAAAGAACACAATACCAAGGCAAAACATGTAGCCAAGCATCTGTACATGTAAACAAAAGCGACGAACGGTTCGTCGAACGAAGTTGTTGCGGGTGCGCGCTAACCATTCGTGACAGTCCGAACAGTCCAATTCTCACCAACTGATAATTATTAGCTAGAGTAAAAACCCAGATGCAGACAACTCCTTTTCGAGTGATTTGATCCCCTCATTTAACATTACGTTTAGGGCAGAAATTGGCGGAAAGATCTTTTTGCCTGTCTTCTCCTTTACATGACACATCTTCTCCTTTTCAAGTGGTACCACTCGTACCGGTCCCTTATCTAACCAATAGGTACCACCCATAACAAGTGGTATGTCTCAATCCAACGAACCCTAAATACATACATATATGTATATATGTATGCAAGGGTTACGCGAACCATCATCAACCGGCATTGCGACGCTGGTTTGCGATGCGATGCAGTCTTAATGCATCGAAGCGATATCGAGGTGTACCGCTTTCATTTTGTACGATTTCACCGATTTATCCCTCAAAAATATCTGAAAATTAAAAAAAAAAGTTAGGATAGAGTTTTCAAGTTACAAATAAATATAGTAATAGTATAAGTTTAGCAAAAATCAATGTAAATTAGGTAAAAAATAGCATCACATATCTTTTTAAGCTTTGAGGTAGTCTTGTTCGAGGTTCAGTATTTATTTCGTTATAGATTGAAATATCTATAGAAAAATCAGTTGAATTGTTAGACTATTTTGTTACAATATAAACTCTAAAATTCAAATGAATTAAATAATCATATATCTAGATATACCGATTGTTAATTCTACCACCAAAACGAAACGACGGGGCCTCCACGGGTGGTGGATCGGGGTCCTCGATCCGATACATATCAATATGATACGTTTGTTGGACCCAATCATGAAATTGATCCCATGACATAGTGTATTGATACACCGTATGTCATTGATGCATCAATGTGGTAACCGATCGTCAGATTGATCGTCATAAATCATATTTGTCCGGCGACTCTTGAGGCATATATTGGTGTTGTTTCGTATCATGTTGTTGCTTTCGAGGAGAAGGATGACCAACTATCACCATACCGTTGTTGCCCATATGATTCTTCATAATCGATGGTTTGTGAATCGATGAGTCTCTTTTCGTGTCTATATCATGTATGCTCGTCGATTTGTTCATATTCATCCACCGCCTTCCCCTTCCCCTTCTCCTTTCCCCGGCGCGATAAACTTGACCCATTACCTTGTCGAAGTTCCATGATCCTGAATCTTGAGTGGCATGTGTAAAATATTGCTCCTCAGTCCATCACCACCACCCTCAAGTTGTGTGAGGCGAGACCAACGACGCCCGGTATCACCGCCATCATCGTTGAGGCACTACTCAAAAGTGTTCTTTGTCATGTCTCGGACCGAACGAGAAAGAGAATGTGATTGAGTTTATGAGAGAAAAGAAATGTTTGAGAGAGTTTAAGAGAGTATAATGAAATAGGGGGAGAGAAGATTAGTTTAAATAGGAGGAGAAATGGCTCCAACGGTCAATTTGACCGTTGGAGAATCTAAGACTGATTATTGAGTAGTGGGTCGATTTCGACCGTTATCGAAAGTGGTACCGGTCGATTTCGAATCACAATCGAAGTGGTATCGGCGGTAACGGTCGAAATCGACCGTTATCGGATGGTACCAGCGGTAACGGTCAAATTTTCGACCGA
Source organism: Musa schizocarpa (assembly GCA_900464855.2). NCBI lineage: Eukaryota > Viridiplantae > Streptophyta > Magnoliopsida > Zingiberales > Musaceae > Musa > Musa schizocarpa. The sequence continues at coordinate 17,533,359 of LS990920.1, forward strand.
TTACCGCCCGATACATCTTTTTTTTTGGTGTACCGCCCGGTAGGGCGGTCGCATCTGACGGCCTCTCGGACCGTCATTACCGCCCGTCTGCGGGCATTACACACATCGGTATGGCGAACCTTGTATGTATGTATGTGTGTGTGTGTGTGTCTGTCTATGTGTGTATATAAATGTATGTAGGAAGGTGGGGGAAAGGGCAAAACCAGTTATGGAGGAAGGTGGGGGAAAGGGAAAAACCAGTGACGGATGAAGCTGTAGATGACGACGGACGAAGTTGCCAACAACGAAGCACGAAGTGGACAAAGCTATAGTGGCGAACGAAGTGGTATGGTTTCGTTGGCTACTTTCACTAGGTCAGGCACGAGGGAGTAGGTGTTATTAGTTGGTTCGATTGAACCAACTCGGTTGCCCATGCTCGAACCCAAGCTGAGCCACGACCAATTTGGCTTGAGCGCACACTCAAGTTGCCCACTGCCTGAGTGGTGGTTCATTGAAACTCCTTGCCCTGAGGTGTTACGAGGCACTTAGGTTTCGTCTCATCTCGCCCAAGCACTTAGGCAAGCACTCGAGCACCTTTTAAAAGCACTGCTATTCACCCAAGAATTCTGTAGACTTTATCTCAGCCTCGATTATCTCCTTTGATATATCTAGTCCTCTTTCTTGTCCCTATATCAGAATCAATTGAAATGTTAGACAATGCTTCATAATACTACAGGAACCATAGACATGGTGTTTCAGACTCCTCAAAACCTACGACAACAGTTAAACATCAGATTGGACTTATACAAGATCAAATCTAATTAGTAAAACCTTCTTAGAAATTTTTTTTTTCCATCATAACAAAACAAACACTCAACAGAGACTTTTCATGGAATCCAGACCCTGCACTTGACTCCAACTAGATTAAACTCTTTTTTGCTATTGTCTGATCACATTATCCAAGCAACAATGGACAGGAAACACAAGTTTCACGATCACAATTTCAAAAATATTAGAATTAGATATTCAAAGAATAAAAAATTTGAGTACGAAAGCATAATATTTAGCAAGGATACCTGCCCAATCTCCACAGCTTCAAGCAGCCTTTCTTCTGTGAGAAAGTTACAGTAGCCCTACAAAATGAAAAGCTATCACTTCCAGGGGCTGACTTATATGAACATCATTGATCATTAATTCAGGTAACACGCTATTTTGCCATATGCATTTTAATTCAGCTAAAAAGAGAATACAACTAAATTGAAGAGATAGGCGCAACACTTGATACAATAAGCACTTTGGCATGAGAATTAGGACATATTTCTTTCAGTTTCTTTCACCGCATAATGCATCAACTCAGGGAATGATATCAACATAAAGACAAACAATAAAAAAGCAATGTTTCATCCAAATCATAGCTGGAAAAAGAATATCAAACTTTATATTTTGTTTTAGTACTCTTGTATAATGATCATTGTCTAATATACATCACTTCTGATTATTTCAATAATTTCTCCCTCGTTCTACAATTAAAAAAATGGAAAGACAAATAATAAAGAATTCCAACCACATCAATCTGAAAAATATAACCATGGTGCCAAGTGCCAACCGCCAAGATCACCCTCAAGCCCAACAATCAAGTTGCTAGAGCTATTTGTATAAATCAAAATGTATCACCACCAAAAAGGCAGTTTAGAACCACAGCAGGAAAAGCTTGGCTTACACAGCAATAAATTAATGTCTTAACAGGTGCAACGGAAAACATAAGTACCATAAGAGTGTGGCTGCTACAAGTAGGTTACTAGGTTTATTTCATATTGATGGCACCACTGGGGTCAACCCAGTAGGGTGTATGAAGTAAAACGTTGGCAACAAATTACTACAATCTCCAAATGATATGCAGTTTGATTGATTCACCCCAACAACTTTAAGGGCTAAATTCATGATGATCTGGACCAAGGTTCGCCGTACCGTACCGTACCAACGTTTCGACCCGGGCTCGGTATGGTACTGTACCAATGTACCAGGCAGTACATCAGGGTGTACCGAGCGGTACACCCTGATGTACCGAATAATTTTATACTTTTTCATACTGTAGCACTATAGCGGTACCGAACGATCCGCGTACTGGTAACCTGTCGGACCGGTACGTACCGCCCGGTACGGGCGGTATGCTTCGGTATGGTAGACCTTGATCTGGACAGTATCGACATAAATCTATTCTAGATTTGCAAGGATATGTCCGATCAAACAAAACTAGACCAAGTCCATGAAGGTCTAGGATTGTAAAAAAGTGCCTTGCAATCTAAGCTAGATCTATTTCAGGTGATCGTATAGAAAAATATAAATCCTTCAACCAAAAACTTCTGATCAAACATATATTTTTCATGCTTCAATTAGTAAGATTTATCGGATGATCAACTTCCACATAACACACTGTTATGGGCCTATAACTAACGCCTTGGAACCATGAATATAGCTAGTTAATGGTTGTACTTTCATAAATTTTAAGTGAAATCCATATTGTAAACATACGATAATCCAAACGGTTCACATATAACAGTCATCTATGAGACATACAAACTCAAATTGCTGCTACCAATATATATTCTCACTAATATGCATATCAACTATTATATATTTTTTTTAATAGCAAAATGAGAGTGATATACTTCCGTAAATCAAATGGTATTAAGAGTGAACCTCTATCATCAATATGGCACTATCAGTCCCTGCAATTATCAAGTCCAATTCTGACTCTTCCATCTCTTTGGTAGTTGGATTGACGACAAACTTTTCTCCCACCAAACCAATTCTGACACCAGCAATTATTTTTGTGTTGGGTACTTCTGAAAGAGCTCTGCATTTAAGTGAAATATTAGCCAAATTATTGCCACAATTTTAATCAATTATACCATGTTGAAGCAGTAAATAGCATGTTTAGCATCCCCGAAACTAGAAAATAAAAGATACAGAGAAGAGCATTAGTACACTCACACAGCTATGCCTGCTGCTGTGACAGCTAAGCAATCAGGGGAATGAATGCCATCATAGCTAAAAACCTACAGATCAAATACATATTTAACATGCGATGACATTGCAATCTCAATCTTTAACATGAATCTACTTCATTAGCACAAGAAGCAAGACACAGGATTAATAGAAAGTCACTATTAATGGAAATGATATAAATTGAAATATCTAATAGCGAAAATATAGAAATCATAACATCTGAAAAGAATTTGTCAAAAAGAAAGTAATAGATTGAATGACAGAAGATAATGACAAGAATGAGAAAGCATCACTCAGTTGGATGCTTCCTATAAGCGCACTGCCTCTTGAAGCAGCTAGCATTATCCCTCATGCCATAGAGGGCTGCTGAGAAAAATTATCATTGCTATTGTCAACAAACATCCAGAAGTTTTGGACCTTTTTGAAAAATGTAGTTGGTGAGAGACATAGGAGTAGTTGAAGAAATAAAAAAGGACAAGAATAGCAACAATTTTGCAAATAAATTTTCTCTGGAGGTTGCTCTAGAGACAGGGGTGGTAAGTGAAGATTTGTTGTTCCAAAAGGATGCATTAAACATTCAATCATTCCCAATTAGCTTCATCTATGTGAAAGTAAAGAAACACAGTTCCATCTCCATGCTGCCAAGAGATCACATGATCTTGGACTCCTTGTTTTCCATGCCTAATGCATCAGGAAACAATGCAGATCACTTGTAAGCGACAGTGGGTTGATATAGATATTTACAAGTGTAAAACATTGGACATGCAGAACACTACTAAGCCAGGATGCTGAAACCGACTATACCACTATACATAGACTGTAATTTATTAGTGCACTCGCTCACCAGTATGAGAACTAGGCAATTTTACCTGATCCAGTTCGATACCAGAAGCAAGGTGCACTAAGGTTACACGTATTGGATGTATCATTCGATAAGATTAATGGTACCATGCTGAACCATATGATCTCTCAAATATTCATTTTCCTCAAATTTAACTTCAAGATCAAGCAAATCAAACTCCAAAGGTAGGTAAAGCTAATATTCAATTTTTTCACTTAGTTTTTTGTTAAGTGAAGCTTTGTCCTTCCACTTTCTCCAAAAATTAATTGTGTCAGAGTTACTATGTAAAACGATCTCATATCCCTTGATTGATTATGATTCTTACCATCAGGAGAAGATTGGATATTTCCCCTAAATCTTATCATACAAAGGGGATTTTACATCCCTTGATTTGTGTGAATCCCACAATTAATGCGATTGATTTGATTGCCTTTCACCTTATAAATAGGGTTGTGATATACACAGCAAACCCTAAACCCAGATACCCAAAAAGGACCCTTTTATAACCCCAAACCCTCGGATCCAAAACAAACTGTGAAAAATAGAGTCAATGTGATATATGTAGTTCAATCAAGCAATGGAACCAGAGATTTCTAATGTTTCCAAGTCTTTTTGTTTCTGAAAGTTATATTTCTAAGCCTTTTCTTTTCTGAAAAGGCCTTTTCTTTTATGAAAGTTCTGTTTCTGAGCATTTTCATTTTTGAAAATTCTGTTTCTAGCCTTTTCATTTCGGAAAGTTATTGCTGTAGTATGGAAGAACTAAGCAAGCTTGGATATGTAACAGGTAATCTTTCAGATATGCTTTAAACCAATTATACCACTTGATCCACCCAATAATTCATGCAAAATGGGCCAACGGACTTAAACAGAATATGCAGGTATTAAAACATGTATCAGTAAGGAACTTTACAAACAAAACTGCTAAGTTTTCAGACTAAAATAAAGACTTACAAAGACTCAAGAGTTAGACGCGAACTTCACACATGAAGACTCTTTAGAACACCAATGAGCTATTGATAACCAGCGTATGATTTCTGCAAGCCAATGCCTTTACAACTTAAGGCAGGGGATATTTATAAAGTTTACAGAAGACTAAAGGTGGTTACAGATATTTTCCGGACCTAGACGGCTATCATCCTTGCATTGATGAGTTAGTTGTTTGTTTGCATCGGTGGAATTGATATCTTATCTTCAAGCGTCGACCGATTTAATTTCTGTCGCCTTGCGTCAGCAGTGTTATACAGGTGGCAAGTTTTGTAGTTACATGTGGCTTTCATCCATCATCTCAGCGTCAATCATCTATTGCGCCAGCTATTGTAACTTATCATGGGATTGATCGGGATTCTCTGCTTCCAAATATTCTTCATTATTTTCTTCTTCATTAGTCAGATACTCCTCGTTGCCTTCTTCATGATCTTCGTTATTTTCTTCATTATTTACAACATTTCCCCATTCCCAAATGGTCCTGTCCCATGGTGTCTCTCTTTCATGATGCATTTGTAGGTCAGTTTCAAATATAATTTCCTGATTAACTTCCTTGGTCCTTGGTATAAGTTGTATCAAACAGTAATTTCAAAAGGCACTCAGGTGCTCGCTAGGCGCTCGAGCGAGGCGAGACGAGTCAAGGCCGCAGCACCTCAGAACTATGTTGGGCAAGGCATTTGAAGCAAGCGCCACTCAAGTGTGTACCGGCCCGACCCAATGTAAGGAAACAGAAACCGTACCACGAGCGCCTCTGCCCTATGCCGCCAGATCGTCAAGCTTCCTTCACACTACTCCACCAGACCGTAAGCTTCCTCTACTCTATAATGCCATGCTATGAAACTCCTTTCCCCTACGTCGTCGAATCGTGAGTTTCCTTTACCCTACACCACTATCAAACCACAAGCTTCCTCTGCTCTATGTCGTCGGGCTACGAGCCTCCTCCACCTTACACTGCTGAATCACGAGCTTCCTTTGACCTACGTCACCGAGCTACGAGACTCTTCCTCCCTACGACACCGAACTGTGAGCCTCTCCTATTATGCCGTAGTTTGCAACTTCATTTCTTCAACGTCCGAGATTATGTCGTCAACCAATCTCGTTTTGCTGTCGATTGCCACTATCCTCCCCCAACCCTATATTTTGACCAAGTTACTTTTGAGACGACTTTGTTGGATTATCAATTTTACTAATATGGATGACACTATGTTTGCTGCACTTTATATAGCATTTCTTCCATGTCCTATTTTATTCTCTTTATTGAAGCTTTCTTTTCATCTTTCTCTATTTTAAATATTGCTCATATTTTTAAGCTAGCTGAATGTGGAGAGATTGATTTTGTTTTGTTGGTGGTTTGGATTTGTGTATACAGTACCTCTATATAATCTTTGATATCTATTGTTATTTTCTATAATGTAACATGGTACTTTATATAAATGTATCATTTTTATTTTTGTTATCATATTTATTAATCATAATATTTTTTTAAAAAATGTTAATATTTGAGAGCGCATAGCGCTTTTGAAAACACTAAGATAACATCAACAATAATAAAGCTATAAGTCCCAACTATTTGAAGTCGGCTATATAGATCTCTTGCCACCCTTGAGATCTATAAAAAGCTATATGTTTAGTTAAAGTTCAGAGTACTTAAATCTTTATTTATGGTTTGCATTAAAATCTTTTTATGTCTTCATTTACCTCTTCGCGTACTACTAATATTAATAATTTTACCTCTTCTGACCATCACATATGGATGTCTCCTAAACACACACCTATATCTTAAATGATTTTTTCTCATCTTATCATTTATCGAAGCAATACGTAGTTATTCACAAATAAAAATATTTCTTTTCCTATTTTCCTAATAACTTCATACATTCATCTCAATATTCTCATATCAGCAATACGAACTTTTTGTATATGTTGTCTCTAAACTGACCAACACTCAGATCCATAAAGCATTGGCGATCTCACAACTGTCTTATAATTTTTTTCTTTTAATCTCAAAGATAGCTGACGAACATATAAGACGCCTGACGCCCCTCGCCATTTTAACCATCATATTTTTCTTCTATAAATAATATCTTCATCGATCTCTTTATCTTGTTGAATAATGATCTAAGATACCTAAAGCTTTTACTTAAAGGGACTTCTTGTCATCTAACTAAACTATATTCTCTTGACTATTTCTAGAATCACAAAGATTACATTTTATATATTTAGTTTTAATCCTACTTACTTTAAAACATTTAGTTTAGCTTAAGTTTATAATTAATTTTACTTAAGCTCTCATCAGCTAAGACAATACCATCAGCAAATAACATATAATTGACTAATAAATTCATCCATCATCAAAGTGAAAAGATAAGGACTTAATATTAGGGTTTTTAATTTCGAATAATACTACTCGATACAGGCAATACGTACCGGTACGTGGAACGCTCAATAACACCCCGTATCGGACGATACGAGGGTATATCGAGAGGTAACAATTGAAATTTTGACCGTTACCGTCTGGCACAGCTCGGTAACGATCGATTTCAACCATTACGGCTCGGCACAGCTATGTAACGATCGAAATCGACCGTTACTGATCTATAACAGTACTCCAACGATCAAAAATGACCGTTGGAGCTCTTTCTCATGGGTTTTTAAACTCATCTTCTCCCCTATTTCATTCCATTTCACTCTTACACTCTCCCTCAGACTCATTTTTTCTCACATTTGCACTCTCCTAAACTCTACAAAACAACGATTTATGAATTGAATCGAGGCTAATTTGGAAAGATTAAGAGGAAGAACTTTTTAATCAAGAGTTATGTATTCTCTTTCTTTAATTAGATCTTTAATATTATGATTTGTGTGTTTAATATTGATTAATTCGAAATTAAACACTTAATTAGTCAAATGTTTATATTTCATGCATATTAAATATTAAAAGATATTTATGATGGTAAATTAGGTTTAATTAGGTTTTATTAAACTTATTTAATACTACAATTACTGATTTTAATGATGATTTAATCGAAATATGATCAATTTTGGATCAATTCAATATCTTTAATACATATTAAGGTGTTTGACATGTTTATAGTGTTGAAAGAGAAGTAATTACTGGATAATTTAATATGTTAATCATATGATTAGTGTATTTAATTATGATTTCATTATAATTTAATGTATATTAGATCAAAATTACATATTTAATGTTTCTTGTATATGTTTCACATATTTATGATGGTAAAATAGGTTTAATTAGTTTTTATTAAAATTATTTAATACTGTGATTATTCATTTTAATGATAATTTAATCAAAATTTGATCGATTTTATATCAATTCAATATCTTTAATACCTATTAGGGTGTTTGACATATTTATAGTGTTGAAAAAAAAGTAATTAGTGGGTAATTAATTATGTTAATTATGTGATTAGTGTATCTACTGATAATTTCATCGTAATTTGACTTATATTGGATCAAAATTAGGTATTTAATACTTATTTTATGTGTCTCACATATTTATGATGGTAAAATAGGATTAGTTATGTTTTAATAAAATTATTTAATGCTATGATTAGTGGTTTTTTATCAATATTAGGTAAATTCAACATGTTTATACTTCATAGCTTATTTGATTTAGATTTGATAAGATCATGGTACCAAAGGAACAGCCATATGATGATGCATGAGTTCATGCTTGAAAGGTAGATGGGAACGTCATCACTGACAATGTATTTATTGTGACTACATTGGCAAGGGTGGAGGAATAACTCGAGTGAAGATGCATTTAGCCGACGGATATCCTGATGTTGAAAAATGCAAGAAGATTCCGACGAAGATCCATAAATTATTTGAAAACAAACTACAATAAGCAAAGGAAGATACATTAAAAAAGAAAACAAGAGTTGAGGAAGAATACTATAGGGTTACATAGGAACCAGTTTATGATCGGTATGAGGGTTGCGGTGATGAAGTCGACTCGGATCTCACAGTTGGGATTCGTGCATCATTGGAACATCAGTATATGGTCGATGAAGCAACGAGGCATCGATGACCTGACTCACCTCAGTTAGTGGAATCCAAAGGTCGGCCAGCATGACAGTGGTAGTGGAATTCAAAGGTCGGCCAGCATGAGGCAGCCAACTGCTCCACCTCAGTTAGGCCGAAATAGTAGCATGAGGTATGGTGAACTCCGTGGTATTATGAGAGGTCTTGGCAGGAGGTCCGCACCAGATATTGTTGATATTGATCCGCAAGCCAATCCCTCACAAACAGCGAAACAGATACGGATTGATGATGTATACACAAATGAAAAGAAGTAAGATATTGGAAAGGCAATTTCAAAATGGTTCAACTTCCTCAGGATTCCAGCTAACATAGCTCAAGGTCCATATTATCATAGCATGGTCTCATCTATGAAAAAGTCTGGCACGAGGATCCAACCTCCAACACCGAGAGAGATTCACGACGTGTACTTAGATGAGGAGGTGGCAAAACTGAAGGATTGGATCAAATCCTTCAAGAGGCAATAGGATGAATATGGGATGACACTGATGTGTGACTGTTGGACAAGACCAACAAGAATGAGTATCATCAACTTTCTTGTTTATTGCAATAGAAGGGTGATGTTTCCTAAGTCAGTTAATGCTTCTGAAAAGATCCAAGATACAAACTACATTGAGAACTTGATGGACACTATTGTAGAGGAGATCGGACCACAAAATAGTAACCGACAATGGAACGAATTTCAAGAAGGCAGGTTTACAATTGATGGAAAAAAAGAAAAACATTGTTTTGGACTCCATGTGCAGCTCATTGCATAGATCTAATACTGAAGGATATTGGTGAGTTGAACACAATCAAGAATTGTGTAACTCAAGCAAAATCAATTACAAAATTTATATATAATCATCATTGGATCCACACTTTGATGTAAAAATATGTAAACAATGAGATACTCCGACTTGAAGTCACTCGGTTTGCTACCAATTTTATTGCATTAAAGTCATTACAGCAAAAAAGGTATAGCTTGAAAGCAATGATCACCTCACAAGAGTGGTCTGATTCTAGATATTCAAGATTGAGCGATGGAAAGAAGATAGAAAAGTTCATTCTTTCCTCTATATTTTAGGAGATCGTTGAAAATCATAAAAGGTGTGAAACAACTTTATATTATTCTCCGTAAGGTCGATATGGACAAGCGTCCACCGATGTCGTATCTTAAATATATGCTGATTTTAGCAAGAGAGGTCAGGAAAGCATTCAAAGATGATTTTAAGGCCAACCAATACGTACGGATCATTGATCGACCGAAGTTCATATGGATCAAGATATCCATAAAGCAGGTAAAATAATATTCAGGATAATTTAATTTATTATTTTTTATATAATAAAAAATCATACTAACAAAATTATGTTTTACAGCGTATTATCTAAACCCAACAATTCAATATCGGTATGCTCTCGAAACGCAAAATAATTTACTAATGGCACTACGAAAGATGATATATCGGCTCTTGCCAAATACTACTAATGCAGCTGATGCTCTTATAGAGGATCGATTATTTCGAGAAACAGTTGGTTCATTCTCCGACGTTGTAGTTGTATCGTGTCGTTACACTATAGATCTTGGTGAGGAAAAGTTACACATTGATTATCAATTATATTTAATATTAATTATTTGTTATGCAAATAAAGTCTTATTTATATCTTTTTACAATCCATTTGGAGGGGATGCACCACATTTAAGGAATGTTGTCATTCGTGTACTTTCACAGACGATAACATCTAGTGGTTGCGAACCTAATTGGTCAATGTTTGCATTGATTCACACGAAGGTCCGCAACAAACTCTCATATAGACGGTTAGAGAAATTGGTATAAATCCATTATAACATACGACTAAGGTTGTGATGTGCTGAGCTGGATAAGGAGCTAAAGGAACCAGATATTGATTCCATCGACCTCTAATTCTACAACGAATATTCAAAGCCGATGTTAGAGTGGGTTGAAGCGGCAGAGAACCAAGAGGATCCTCTACTTTATGAGGTGGGAAATCCTCAACGTCCTTCGCGTTTTTTCACCGAGGCAATAGAAAAAGAGGAAGCACAACCCAAGCAGGTGGAAAATACCCCTCGATCACAACATAGCAGGAGTCAAACAACATCGAGTCAAACTACTTGACGAACTATAGACACCCAACGGTCAAAATCGTCCGCCCAACGTGTAAAGGCAAAGGGGAAGACAGTAGCATCAGTTGCATCGTTGGAAAGAATCGAGTCGGGCAACGAGACACCTTTACAATCACATTCAGCAACTCACTCGGTCCAGAGACATAACAGCAACACGGATAGCAGTGCCTCGATGGATGATGGCAGCGGCATCGGGCAATCGTTAGTCTCGTCTACACAACTTGAGGGTGATACATGGATCGAGGAGTAATATTTTACACATACCACCTAAGATTCAGATCATGAAACTCAACAATGTACTGGTCAAGTTTATACGCGGAAGGGGAAAAGGAAGGGGAAGGCAGTGGATGAATTTGAGCAGATGCGATAGAGCCTACATGATATAAATACACAAAACGAAGCTTATTGTATTCACTACCATCGTATTATGGAAAATCATATGGCCAACAATAGTACGGTAATAGTTGGTCATACTTCTCCGAGCAGCAATATGATACAGAGCAGCAGATCAGTAACGAAAATAGAAGCTCTGACATTCACGAATATATGCCTCGGGAGACACCTCAGACAAATGTGATTCATAACGATCAACCTACGATCATCATCACATTGATGCAACAATGACATACAGTGTATCAATACACTATGTCGTGGGATCAATTTCATAATTAGGTCCAACAAACATATCATATTGATTTGCAGATGTATAGGATCAAGGACCCCGATCCACCACCCGTGGAGGCTCGTCGTTCGTTTTAGTGGTAGAATCATTCAGTAATAAGATATATCTACATATGTGATTATTTAATTCATTTAAATTTTAAAATTTATATTGAAACAAAATAATCTAACAATTCAAATGATTTTTCTGTAGATATTTTAATATTTACAGAAGGACATCCGTAACGGACCAAAATACGAACATTGCACAAGGCAATTTCTCAAAGTCCGAAAAAGATTTTATTTACTATTCTTACCTAATTTTATATTTATTTTACTAAACTTATACTATTACTATATTTATTTCTAACTTAAAAACCCTATCCTAACTTTTTTTTATTTTCAGGTATTTTCAGAGGATTTTACGCCAAAATTAAGTGTACCGCTCGATACACGATACCGTATCGTACCGAGTAAAGCTCGAAATTTCAATATGGTACGAAATTTCAATCCTTAATACGGATCAATATGAAACAGTAGGGACTTAATAAAAAACTCACTAGACACACTCCCTATAATTCTAATACTAGTAGTTATATTATCATATAGTTAGTGAATACACCTTTCTTTTCTAAAACCCACTATAATAAATTTCTAAGAACCCTATTATAAGCTTTCTTTAAGTAAATAAAAGTCATATGTAAATCTTTCCTTTTCTCCCTATATGTTTTCATTAATTATCTTAATAAATAAATAACTTATATGGCTAATCTCTTAAGCATAAAATTTTTATAGATATTTGTATTAAGTCTTATCCAACTTTCAATAACTCTTTCCTAAAGTTTCATAGCATAGCTCATGAATTTAATTCCTATATAATTTGAATAATTTAGTATGTCACCCTTGTTTTTGTAAATTGATACTAAAAAACTCTTTCTCCATTCATCGGGCATCCTTTTGAATCCCATGATTTTATTAAATAAGCTAGTTAACTAAGCTATTCCCTTATCCCCTAAACTTTTTCAGACCTCAATAGAGATACCATTAGGCCCACACTCTTAATTATTTTTATCTTCTTTAATATATCTTTTACTTCATTAACTCTAATTTTACGAACAAATTTATGATTATAAAATTTACCACTATTATGTATCGTTAAATCTAAACCTTATGTGAAATATTCATTAAATAATTTAAAAATATTTTTTTATCTTTCCTTAATCTCATTATCATTAACAAGTATTCTTTGATCTTCGCCTTTAATGCATATAATATTACTTAAATCCATACACTTTCTTTCCCTAGCCTTAGCAATTCGATATATATCTTTTTCATCATCTTTAGTACTTAGTTTATTATAAAAATTATTATTAGCTTTATATCTTACCAAATTAACCACATTTTTAGCCTTTTTTTTCAAAATTCTTTATATCTTTTAAATTTTTTCATATTTTTATAATTTTGTCAATCATTAAAACATGATTTTTTTTTAGTAAAAGTTGTTTTTTGAACTTCTTCGCACCAGCACCAACTCTCTCTTAAGGTTACACCTCTATCTTTAGTTTCACCAAAAATCTCCCTTGTTACACTCGTAATATTATTAACCATCATATTCCAAAAAATAGTAAAATTATCCTCATCTAAATTCCAAGTCGCCTCAATATCCATCATATTCTTAAAAGTGTCTGCATTATCATCTTTAAAATTTCATCATCTAGTCCTTGTAAATTTTTTTCTACTATATCTTTCTTCTTTCATTTTCTATAGTAATTATCTAATACCATCAATTTATATTGATTCATCAAACTTTCGCCAGGTATAACTTTACAATTCTTACAAATAACTTTATCTACATTTCTAGTGAGAAACAAATCTATTTGACTATAGTTATGACCAAGGTATGCAATACCGTACCGTACCAATGCTTCGAGGTTGGCTCGGTACGGTATGGTACCATGTATCGAGCGGTATACCAGAGCGTACCAAGTAATTTTATATATTTCTTCCTCTACTGTAGCACTGTAGCACTGCTACAGTATAACACTGTAACACTGTAGCACGTTCCGTCCGGGAGCGAGCAGTCCGCGTACCAGTATGCCGTCGGACCGGTACATACCGCCCGTACCAGACGGTACCATTCGAAATTGGATACCATGGTTATGACCACTCTTATAGTAATCAAATGTTTATCTCTCTTCTTAAAATAAGTATTTACAATTATAAGATCATACAAAGTTGTAAAATCTAAAGCCATACCACCATCTTCATTTCTCTCCCCGTAACCAAAGCCCCCATACACCTCTTTATATTTGTCATATGTTTCCCCTATATGACCATTCAAATCTCCTCCAATTATAAGTTTTTTTATTATAGCATTCCTTGAATGATAACATCTAAGCTTACCATTTCAATAGGCGCTCGAGCGCTCGCCTAAGTGCTCGGGCAAGGCGACGCGAGGCCCGAAAGCCTCGCTTCACTTCTAGGCAGCGCGCTTCAAATAGGCGCTCGCCCGAAGCGCCCGACGCTTGGGCTCGGGCGAGCGCCTGGGTTAAACCAGGCGACCGAATCAGCGTTTTAGGTCTAGTTTGGTCTCCGGTGCTTTAGTTAGTTCAATCGAACCAACTAAAGCACCGATATCAGCTGTCGTTGCCCAACCCTAACCCTACTTGCGTTCACGCTACCGCTGCTGCTGCTCGTTGCCGCTGCTTGCCGTTGCCATTGTCGCCGCTCTCGCTGTCGCTGCTCACTTTTACCGCTGTCGCTGCACCCTCGGTCTTCCCTTACACTCCTCTTCCTTCTCTTTCGAAAGTATAATGTTAATAGTATACTAGTAACAATAATGTATTTGTATTTATTAGATTAATAATATATTATTTTGATTTTAATACTGTTAATTTTTATTTATTTGAAATTATTGTTAGGTTTTCGGATAAATGGCAAGTGTACAGAGCAACTCAATAGAGTCTCCAATGGCATCAAAAAAAGATCCAGCATGAAAGTATAATTATATGAAAGATCCGAAAGATCCTAAAGTAGTGACTTGTATATTCTGCGATAAGACTACTAAATGTGGTATTTTTCATACAAAACATCTAGTAGGAAATTTCAAGAATGCAGCAGCTTGCAAAAAGTGTCCACCTGAGGTAAAAGAAGAGTTGCTGAGTTATATAAATGAAAAGAAGACACAAAAGAATGAATCTTACGGGAATTTACCAGAAGACAATATTGAACATCTCAAGGATGAAGAAGAATATTATTCTATGAGTATTAACCCAAGTGGGAAAAAAGTATACGACAAAAAAGGAAAAAAAAATTATGAGTACTAAGAAGGGTAAAAAAGGATCGATGGATCTATATATGTTTCAAGGATCCCAGAAGCAACAAGGGCAAGCAGGAGGCTCAAAATTTAGACAAACAAATATAAGCGATGCTTGTGATAAAAAAAATAAGAGGAAGAACAATTCAGCACATTGCTCGCTTCTTCTATCAAGCTGGTCTTCCCCTTAGTACAACTCGTTTAGACAATTTTAATGATATGATTGAAGCTATTAGAAGATATGGTGTGGGATTAAAATCTCCAAGTTATTATGAGATGCGAGTTCCATTGTTGCAAAAAGAGTTGAATTATACAAATGACTTACTAAAGGATCATAAAGAATCATGGGCAACACATGATTGCTCTATTATGTCAGATGTTTGGACTAACAGGAGGCGCAGAAGTATAATTAATTTTATTATGGTTAATTATTCTTTAGGGACTATGTTTGTGAAGTCAATAGATGCTTCATCTTTTGTAAAATCTGGAGATAAGATATATGATTTACTTACAACTTCGCGGAAGAAATTGGAGAACAAAATGTCGTTCAAATCATGACCGACAATGGAAGCAACTATGTATTAGCTGGTAATATTCATCTTTTGAATTTTTTAATTATTTTATCTTCAATTAAATGTGTTAAACTTTTAAGTCTTATCATTTTTGTTATCCTTTGTCTCAAGTAAATTGCTTGAAACAAAAAGACAACACTTATATTGGACTCCATATGCAGCACATTGTATTGATTTAATGTCGAAGGATATTGGAAAGATCTTAGACATCAAGAAAACCCTAGAAAGAGCAATTTTTCTTGTTGGATTTCTTTATAATCATATTGGAGCTTTGAATATGATGAGAGAATTTACAGGGAACAAAGAATTAGTGAGATATGGTGTCACCCGATTTGCTACTTCATTCTTGACATTACAGAGCGTGCATCGTCAAAAACATAATCTGAGAAACATGTTTACCTTTGAGAAATGGGTAACAAGCAAATAGGCAAAAGAAACAAAAGGCAAGAGGGCTACTGATATCATCTTAATGTCATCCTTTTGGAATCGTGTAGTTTATACATTAAAGGTAATGGGCCCTCTTGTTCGAGTCTTTCGGTTGGTGGATAATGAAAATAAGCCTACAATGGGATATATTTATGAGGCTATGGATAAAGCAAAGGAGACGATTAAAAGGTCTTTTAATGAAAATGAAGAAAAATATGAGAGAATTTTTACAATCATTAACGAAAGATAGAATTGTCAACTTCATCGTCCCTTACATGCAGCAGGATATTATTTGAACCCTGAATTCTTTTATAAGATTAAATCTATTGGGTTTAATGCAGAAGTTTTTGATGGGTTATATCAATACGTTGCAAGATTAGTTCCCAGCGTTGAGGTTCAAGATAAGATTATTCGTGAATTATCTTTATATAAAAATACCGAAGGTCTTTTTGGAATTCCAATGGTCGTTCGATCCAGTACAACTACGTCTCTAAGTATTAATAATTTGATATAATTAATTTCATATATATTATGTTACTATGTTATTGCTAATAATAACATAAATTTTGCAACTGAATGGTGGAGTCTATTTGGAAATTTCACCCCGAACTTACAGCAATTTGCTATCAAAGTACTTAGTTTGACATGTAGTGCTTCGGATTGTGAGTGAAACTAGAGTGTCTTTGAGCATGTAAGGATCACTAAATATTTTTATTTTAATTTATTTATTTATTTAGATAGATGTATTAATATATTTTTAAATTATATGATATGACAGATTCACTCGAAAAGAAGAAATCGATTAGAACATCAACGATTGCATGATCTTGTTTACATAAAGTATAATCAAGCTTTAAAGGCTCGTCATGATTTGCAAAATAGAATTGATTCAATCTCATTACAAGATATTGATGATTCAAATGAATGATTGATAGGAGAAATAGGTGCGAACTTGCAAGATGCCGAAGACGAGCTTGTATTTGAAGATGATAGATTGACATAGGGAGATGTGGCAAGTGCTTCAAGTACTGGAGAATTATAAACATATACAAGACAGATGACAAAGAGAAAAATGAGTGCAAAAGCATCAAGCTCGGCTCCTGCTATTGTTGAAGACATAGAGAATGAAACATATTTTGATGAAGAGGAAGGAGTCTAAAGGACAAGAGGAAGAGTACGAATTCAATGAAGATGATTTGTGTGAAAATGACGATAATATTGATTATGATGAATGACTTTGATG
Organism: Musa schizocarpa; assembly: GCA_900464855.2. Classification (NCBI taxonomy): domain Eukaryota; kingdom Viridiplantae; phylum Streptophyta; class Magnoliopsida; order Zingiberales; family Musaceae; genus Musa; species Musa schizocarpa. The sequence continues at coordinate 17,550,579 of LS990920.1, forward strand.
TAAAACTTTATTGTTTTGAATTTTGAAACTTTTTGTTAATATGACATTGTGATTTTGTATCTTAGATTTTCTTAATTTAATAGCATATTTTTATTTAAAATTTTAAATAATTATATTTATTAATTATTATTATATATTTTTATATTTTAACGCCTCGCTTCGCTCGAGCGAGCACCTAGCGCCTCGGGCGTTTTTGGACCTTGGCGCCTAGCGCTTTTTAAATCACTGAAGCTTACTAAAATTCTCTTTTGGTTTAATCATCCTTGGTTTAAAAACACTAGTATCAAAGGCATAAATTGATCAAAATATACTTTATACCAAGGATCTTGAACAATAAGTCTAGTTCCACTCTAATTTTTGTTGTCCATGACAAGGTTTTTAATCTCATACCGTACCAGTGTACCGAGCTTTGCTCAGAAAGCTCGGTACAACATACCAAGTGGTACACCTAAAATAGGTATAAAACCCTCCGTAAATACCTGAAAAAAAGAAAAAAAAATTAAAATAGGGTTTTTAAGCTAAAAATGAATATACATTTAGTATAGTTTTAGGAAAACTAATGTAATTAGATAAGAATAGTGTCATATATCTTTTTCGAACTTTGAGTAGCCTTGTGCAAGGTTCACAATTTTGATCCGTTCCGGATCGTCCTTCCGTTAATATTAAATTATCTACAGAAAAATTATTTGAATTGTTCGATTATTTTATATACAACTTAAACTTTAAGATTCAAATGAATTAAGTAATCACATGTGAATGTCATAACTACTTTCTCTATTGATCTACTACTCCGTATCATATTGTTGCTCAGAGAAGTATGACCAACTATCATCGTATTCTTGTTGGTCGTAAGATTCTCCATAATACAACGGTTGTGAATACGATGAGCTTCGTTCTATATCTACGTCGTGTAGGCTCTGTCGCATCTGTTCAAAATTATCCACTGGCTTCCTCTTCCCCTTCCGTGCATAAACTTGATCAGTGCCTCGTCGAATTTCATTATCTGAATCTTGGGTGGCATGTGTAAGATACTGCTCCTCGGTCCATGCACCACCCTCAAATTGTGTAGACGGGACCAACGACTCCCCAGCATTATCATCATCATCAGTTGAGGCATTACTATCCACGTCGCTGCCATGTCTCTGGACCGAGCGAGTTGCTGAGTACGATTATAAAAGAGTTTAAGAGTGTGAGAGTGAAATGGATTGAAATAGGGGGGAGGAAAGGGTTTAAAAACCCTTGAGGAGGCCTCCAACGGTCATATTGATTATTGGAACACTGTTACCATTAAACCGACCGTTACCGCCCAATACAGCCTTGTATCGCTTGATACGAGGCCAAATACTTGATACCACCCGATAACGACGATCCACATGTTGGTCTGCTGGCGATATGGTACGGTATTCAAATCCTTGGTCCATGATATATTTTGTTTTATATTTCCTAAGGGAATCTTCAGTTGGCCTTCTTGTTGATTGTATTAGACTAAAGGTCATTATAAAATAGATATTTGCCTTAAAGCAATTGAGCAAGTTAAGAAAAAGCAAAAATATATCATGTTTCCTTAAAAACCAATTGAGCAAGTTAAAAAAAAGAGGATTGGTTTGAAAGACCAATTTCTACTATTCACATATAGAAAATATCGAGAAAAAAGACATCCCCTACAAGCTCAAAATGATGAACTTTCAATACTAAAGAGGTAGGATTAGTCATTGTTAAAGTCCAATCCTACCTCGTTGAATGGACAAAAAATAGCCAAATGATTCCAAAATATTCTCAATTTTTGATCCACTCTTTAAATTATTTTATACATGATATATTGAACCTCTTGGGAATGCAAAAATGATGCTACATTATTTAAGATATATCGTTATAGATTAAGATTAAATCAGTTTTTAATGGCTCTAAATGATGATATCGAGTATGTCCAAGCCTCTTTGCATTATCATAAACCGCTTCCTTAGATGTTGTTCTTTCATAAGTTTTATTTGAAGAAACATGTAAAAGAATATTGCATGCTCATCAACCTCTTTAAAATGAGATTGTCCTTGCAACTACTACAACACCATTAAGAAATAAGACACAATCATACTTCCTGGTCAAATTATTCACCAAAAGTAGAGCATAAAAAGCGAATTTGCAGATATTGTCGTAACACTAGACATACAATTCAGGAATGTCATAAACTTGCTAGAAACCGCTGCAGTTGCAACTACTGAGTCTTCCTTCATGTCCAACGCTTTATGCTATAGACGTTGAAGTCATAGTCGACCAAGTTCTATCTCGTGCATCACTTCATTTTGGGTTTACAATTTCTAACACGCTAGGTAATACTATTTGACTTCTTGATTGTGTCTATTCAAATCATATGACACTGGATTCTTCAAAAAAAATTTAAAAAACTCTGGCATTTAATATTCCTAAGATTCAACACTTCAAGTCACATTTACTCAATTTATATTTCGAATTTGATAATTTCTATTCAACATTTCAACTTTCATTAAAGTTATTGTTGATTGGTCAATTGTGTGGCCTGCGATTTGATGTTCATTTTTTCTTCCACTGGTTGTACAATGCAGATCAACAAACTCATCAAATCATTTGGAACAGATCATAAAGTTAGATGTTTGTTCGTTCTCACTCAGCTTCATATTCTTTCTACAGCTATCCACCTAGAAACCTGTAAAACCTACTTCATTGGGTCTTTGGCATCTCGATTAGTACATACTTCACTTTCTCAACTAGAACCTTTAGTCACTGGTGGTCAATTGGGTCAAGTTTCTTCTCATTATTTCAAATGTATGTCTTGTCAAATGGGAAAACAAACTATTCTTCCATTTCCTGTTAGTAGCTCTATTGCTCTTCCATTTCTTATTAGTAGTAATATTGCTTCTGCACTGTTTGATTTAGTTCATTTTGATTGATAGGGTTCATCTCCTATACCTACTATCAGAGGATCTAATTATTTTGTCATCAACAATTTGTTGATGATTTCTCACATTTTACATAATTTTCTTTTGTGTAACCAATTTAAATTTTTTGATATATATAAAACTTTTTTTGAAATGATTCAAACTCAATTTTCTCATACCATTAAAACTTTTCGTTCCAACAATGCCTAAGAAATACAAATCTAGAGAGTTTCTTTCATTTCTTAGTCAACATGAAACTATTTCAGAATATTCATGTGCAGGGACATATCAACAAAATGGGCATGCAGAATGAAAGCATAGATACATTTTTTCCTGTCCATGCCATGTTTCTGCTCTTAAGACTTTTTGGAGTGAAGCATCTCTTACAGTTGTATATGTAATTAATCACACCCCATCTTCTGTTATTATCATCAATCTCCATATGAACTTTAAAAAGCTCCCCAGCTTGTTGATTACGTAAGGTTTTTATATGGACTTAAACAAGCTCCCCATCTTGGTTTACCAAATTTAATTATTCTATGACATCATCAGATTTTCAGTCAAGTGCTTATAATACTGATTTGTTCTCTGCAAAACCAATCGACATACCACTATCCTTCTACTCTATGTAAATAATATGATTTATTATTTTCCACGATGATATTATTGGAATTTGAGATCTAAAAAATTCTCTACATAAACAATTTGAAATTAAGAATCTTGGCCCTCTTACTTTTTTTTTTGGATTGAAGTATCTTCTTCTGATAGTTACTATTTAAGTCAAGCCAAATATGTCACTGATTTTCTTACTCAAGCCAATATTTTTAATAATAAAGTATCCGACGCCTATTGAACCAAATATTAAATTGTGTTGTAGATGAAGAGCCCTTAAAAGTTGCAACTCCTTATTGACAACTTGTTGGCAGCCTTGTTTATCTTACTGTTACACGTCCACATATATATCATATGCAGTTCATTTAGTTAGTCAATTTATATCGACACCTTGGCTTGTTCATTATGCTGCTGTACTTCAGATTTTACGCTATATTAAAAGAACAATTTTAAATGGGCCCTATTTTATTAACAGGCATCCCACTAATAGACGTTTTACTATGGGTATTACTTTCTTTTAGGTGATGCTTTGATAACTTGGAGGAGTTAGAAATAAAGTGTTGTCGCTCGTTGAAATACTGAAGCAGGATATCATGCTCTTGCTAATACTACAACAGAATTACTTTGGTTACGCGATTACTTCAAGATTTAGGGGTCTCATTTCAGTCTCCGACAACTCTGTTGAAACAACTCTAGCATTATTCAAATCGCTCATAACAATGTCTACCATGAAAGCACATAATATATTGAGATCGACAGTCATTTTATATGACATCATCTTCAACATGGGAACCTGCAACTTTGTTCAATCAAGACTGACAATCAACCAACAGACATATTTACCAAACTATTATCATCATCATGATTTAGCTTCTTAGCTTCCAAACTTAAACTGGATCTACTACACCATCTTAACTTTGCAAGATGTCAAATTTACTATGTAAAAGAGATCTCATATCCCTTGATTGAACATGATGATTCTTACCATAGTAAGAAGATTAGAAATTTCCCCTAAATCCTACAACACAAATGGGATTTGACATCCCTTGATTTGTGTAAGTCCCATAATTTATGGGATTGATTTGATTAACTTTCACCCTATAAATAGGGTTGTGATGTACACAGCAAATACAAAAAATAGATACAAAGTTTCTTCCTCTTCATCTTCTCGTAATCTCCTTACAATCTTCTCAAAGTTCTCTTTCAAAGTGAAGCTAATGGTTCATTCTTAAATTTTGATTTTCTTTGTAGATCTATCAATCAAAGTTTAACTAATTATTTTATTAAAATGAGGTCGGAACTACACAAATCTAGTATTAATTTCCTTGTGTCTAAACTGGATCCACTCAGATCTGGCTAAGATTTATCAGAATTCAGCAAACATCTTTTCAAATACTGCCAAGATTTGGATCTGACCAAGTTATGTCCAGATCCAACCTAGATCCACATCACTTAGGTCACAATGGAGGAACAACCAAATCAAAGCATTGATAAGTGGAGTTTCCGATGTGACCAAATGCACAAAGGCGACATAAGGAAGACCTGGAAAGGAAGGCATGTAAGTCACCCACATATAAGCTATGCCATGGGTAATGACCAGCTCTTGTTCAACCCCTTGATAGGGACTACGAAACAATATTTCACATATTCCATTAAGATATTACTATAGTGGCACATACAAATCCACTTATATGGTAAAAAAATACAAGAAAAAAGAGAAGACAATTGATGATTTCGAGAAAACAAGTGAGAGGTTACATGAAATTAAGTCAGATGGGAATCTCTCCTGATTCCCATCTGACGTAACCAGGTCATGTTTCATGTGCTAGAAAATGATGTGGATAATTGGTCACAGTTTGTAGAAGGATTCATACAAGATACAACACACAATGCCAATAGTGATAATAAATTGATAATAGTAATTCTATGGTGATGATAATAGTAGTTTTACTACAGAAAGCCAGTGCAATTTTAATTAATATAGACATATCTGTCACGCCAATACGTATCCCAACAGCCTATGCCAACCTCCATAATGGTTATTGCCTTAGTTGTACTTAATGACCATGAAGGCCATGACTCTTACAACTTTGCTTCGTCAATGCCATACAATATATCAAATCAGATATCCTGGGAGTAGTAACATGTGTGGGTTTTTCAAAATCACAAATTTGATCGACAATCAAGTTACATTGGGAACTTGGACCAACATATCATTAAAACACAAGGATTCTTTTTGGTGGTAGTAGTAATTGAAAAGGTATGACATGCATACTTCTAATTTTCGTACATGAATTTAAAAGGATGTCAATTTTACAATTGTGTTTGTAATACATATATCAAGTGCCAGTTCGAGCATTTTTACAAGTTTTTTTGCTCATGCTTTATTAGAAACATATTCTTATTCATTTTTAAGCAGAAAAATACAAAAAAATAAGATTTTTATTAGGTTAAATAGTCCAGAAGATGGTCTGACAAAGAACATAACAGTTTCACCGAGGATAGTATCAGTAATGGATCGAGATTAGTCCTTCCTACTAGGAATAATGACAACATTATAACATCAACCATTGTACAATCTATTATCAACTAGGCAACACATTAGGAGATCTTTTTTACAAGGAACAAAATTATAGCTAGAGAGATGCCCTTTATTCTCAATTACTCAGCTAGATAAGAGACCATGATAGCGAGAACTATGGATGCACTATTATTCCAATTACTCGGCTAGATATTAGTGCATGCTAGCAAGAAAGAGATTCCCTTTTGTACCTCACTACACTATTTTCTTCCGAGCAAGAAATTTCAGATGAATACATCTCCCTGGCATGGACCAAAATATCATAGTTTATATGTTCTTGAAAATTTCTCATCCATGTGACATAACCTTGCTAAATAATAGAAGAATATATAGCTTCTTCCTCCTCCATTTGCAGTTATTTCTGCATCAATGCTCCCCTCATTTGAGAAGAATGTCAAATATTTCCACTAATATCAAGGCATCCAGATAAACCATTGACAAAATATTTGTACTTTCTTGATGTGAAAATTAGGTTTTTCTGACCAGTCTATTGACCACCAGTCTCAAAGATGAGAATTGTCCATTGCCGCAGGCCATACATACCTTGAGAGTCACGTAAATAAGTTTTTGGCCCTAAAGTATTTGTTCTTTACCAATAAATTCTGAACTCCTGAAAATGATATAATCTTCCCTCGGAGATATTCGATTGCATCAATTCATTTCTCCCCTAAAGTTAATCAATAAGCTCGTGGAACTTAGTTTTAATCATATTCAACCATTCACCTCATCATGATAATTTTTATATAGTAATTTCTATTGATGCATGTGATTTCAATCACATCTTAGTTATCCATCTACACAAATGATTTATTATCTTATTCCTTCTAGAAGTTGCAGGTTTATCGCAAGGTATGTACATATCCACTGATCAGAAAAATAACAGCGCATGAAATAATTAATAGCAGATAATACATCATCAAATGGAAGATGCTTTAGTTTCAGATAGAAGTGCATGGTCTGGAAAGAAGACTTTTGTCCAACAGGAAAACAGATCATATATATACATGCAGATAAACAAAGGTGCATGTCTTTAGACTTTCTCTCTGCCTGGCCTATCAAGAGCCAATTTCTAATTAAATTGTTCTTCAATTTGTCAAATGCATCAGATCATCTACCACAAGTACATACTGTGTACCAAATTCGATGTGTTAGTGGTAGTGAAAGAAAAAAACAGTTAAATCATCATGTGTGCTGTGATGGGATAGTAAATGCCTAAACACAAGCCTTGAATGAAGTCAGAATGAGTGAAAAACACATCCAATAAATGATTATTGCATAGCAACTTACCCATGATAATATTTGTGTTTCATAGTAGAAACCCTTTGGCATGGTCGGACGCAGAGGTCTGTCTATCAATCTGCAAGTAAGAACCTGAATGAAACAGGTATACAGGTTAATATAAACAATCATCTTTAGAATAAGAATAGCTCAGCTGTTGAATTATATGCATTAAATCCATAAGAAACAGAAGTAGTGCTCCAGCTGGATAGTTAACTGACAGTACTACAATAGTAGCTCATGGTAAAATCATTGCAGAGTTAAGATCTCAGTCCATCCTGCATTAAACATATAGAAAGCAGGTCTATGTGATTCTGTGTGAAGAAAACTCTCTTTTCCTTGGCAATCAGTCACAAACAATAGATGACAAGAAAATGCTGTTCAGAGACCATAGAACCACTGATGTGATAACTTTTAGAGAAAGGAAAAAGACTGGATCTAAGAAGTAAATGAACCATCAGATGAAAATTACAGAAATGCCACTACAAGGAAAACATTGCTTCTATGTTTGCCATTAAAAAGAGAGAACAGTAAAAGCAGCCTCCTGTTGGGAAAAGAAAGAAAACAGGAAGACGAACAAGAGGAAGATGATAGATATCTTATTAGGATAATAGAAGCAAGAAGAACAAGATGAAAAGAGAAAATGAAACCAAAAGAAGAAGACAAGAAGAAACCAAGAGTCGTAGCTAAGAAAACAAAATCATGATATTGAAAATGCATCATATGCATGTTTTCCCAACCATTTATATGGTGGCTTACAGATCTTAAACAGATATTATTTCTAGTCCTTCTAAGTTCTAAGTCTTCTAAGTATCTAAACTAAAAATAGGTATGGATAAGGATTTGCTACCCAACAAAGTTTAACCTACAATATCTGTCTTCCAAACTTAATTAAAAATGACAACTCTACCCCAGACCCAATTTAGGTGTTTTATAACCACCAAAAATGGAAAATGGCAATTACTTCAAATTGACCCTCGAAAACAAATTAAGGTTGAAAATTATCGAAATTCTAAGAAATTAGAAAAAATGCAATATTGTAAAACAGAACATCTTTCTCAAACTTGGTTCAGCCTCAACCATAACTGACTTAAATTTTCCATGTGTGAGTTCAATTCTAGAATCACATCCTCTCAATCTCTTTGTGTCCCAGCAAAATCTCAAGATATTAAGTTACAGGTTGATAATGAACAACAACCTAAATAATCAGTGTCAAACACATTACCAATGTCAACTACTGGTGATAGAACACTGATAATAGCACTTACCTACTCAATCATGATCATACTTTATGGTAGATGGGTTAAAAATGGGTTTCATTGTATATACTGCAGACTGTTAATGGAGAGCTCTGAAAAAAAAACAAAAATTGGATAGCTCATGTTTCTGCTTCTCTAAAAAACAGACAAGCATTGACCGCATCTCAATATCGAGGCCCTCTATTAAGATCCTCCAACTATGTAGTCTTTCCGCTTTTCAATTTGACATGTCCTTTTTGTAATTTCTTCTCGAGGGCCCATTGAGTGCACTTTTTTGCTCTATTTTTTTCAACGCTATATGGTTAATCTTCTCCTTTCAGCACCATATTCAAGCAAAGGGACGATAATTTGCAGTGGAACCTTAGGAAATTTTCAGTAAGCATTCCTGTTTCATTTCGACCTTCCAGCTGTAGATTAAAATATTGTACAAGACGGTATGGGCCAGTATTTACCAGTCTGAAAGCCAACTAGGAAGCTGACAAGGCAATTTCACCCAATTGAGTCCAGTATAGGTTGTGCCACACATGCATACCAAACCATGTGACCAAACAGCAAGGATCAGTATACACAACATTATCAGACAGTACTGATCCCATATGCTATTTAATATGTTTTTAAGAAACTATTGATAGCTTTTAAGTTTTAATAGTCTCCTCTCTCTCTCCCTCTCTCTCTCTCTCTCCTCCCACTTTTACCCCACCACACCATCCTTTTCTTCTATTTTTCCTTCTCAACCACCTACTCCTTTTCCTTCCTCCACCTCCATGTAACTGGCACTTGTTCTTGTCTATGTCACTGCCTCTCTGTGTGTGGAAGGCCTTCAAACATCCTTCAGATCACGAGGACAAGATCCACTTCACTGAAGTTAGCTAATGCAGGAAAGAATCTAGGTTTGGGTCAATCTAGAGTTTGATACATATAGAATAAGAATCTTGCGTTTTTAATTTTTTTATTATGCTTATCTTACTTTGAATTTCTTTCTTTATTTTTGGCTTCAATATGGTGTCAAAATTGTGACATCTAAATTTTTCTTTGGGTCCTAATGGAAACCAAAGTATTGTGGGACAGTGGGAGATGTAGATTACTATTTGGATAGGGTCTAGCATCCTACATAAGGTAGGAGATGATTTGATATTAATTGGTGTTCCTTCTGTGTAGTCCAAATCATATAAGAACCCTTCCCAACATGATGTAATAGATAATTTATATTTATTCTTCCGTTAGGATAATTTAAAATAATATATGTTTTTTTATCTAGTCGATCAGTCCCTATTATCTTCTCTCCCTCTTCCACAATATCTTCTTACTCTCGTATATTCTTTATTCTTTCCCAAAACTAACCTCTATTTGTTTCTCTTCTGTACATCAATAGTTTCCAACTGTTGCCAGAATTTATTGCCGGCAACCTATACATCTAAATTTGTAGTTATTTTCTGTGAGACTAGCCAATTTTTGGATTACAACATATCTGAGCCAACAACTCTGTATGATACCATATAATCTGTTGATGTTCAAGATAGATACATATCTACTGCAGCCTATACTCACTGCATCTGCATAGAAAAAACTATTTTGAAGACATGATCAAGGTTAAATGGTCCTCAAAGAACTTGAACTCATATATAGCAACCGGATTCGTCACCAATGGGACACTAACTCACCAAGGAAGTCAAATGAAAGCGATGTCAATTGAAAAAGCAGCAGAATTTAAAGCTCGTCAAAAAGAATACTTGGACAGGTGAGATGAACTCGGGGTGGAAAGAATAAGTACAACTTAAAACAATTTTCAATAAGTGTAATCAAGTATATGTTCTCTACAAATGCTAGCTCTTCAAACCATTTCCCAGTTTAATAATTCTTATAGAAGTGCAATTTGATACATTATAAGATGCTAGCTTCTTTCTTATATGTTTCCTTTTTTACCACCCCCATAATCTTTCCTTTCCTTCTTGTTTTCACCTGTTATCATGTCATGATAATGGTGAATACACATGGCTATATGCAAATAGTTGACCTACAAACACATATTGAACATTAGAAAATGCATACAGATGGACATAACATATAGTCAAAGAACATGAAATAAAATGGTATCATTTGCTATGTAACACAAAACAATGGCTTTTCCATAAAATATTCTGACCTCATGGTCTTTTGCTCTCCCTTCTCGTTTAAAGAACCCACCACTGGATCCAAGATAGATCATAAGCAATGAAGAAGGTGAAAGATTATGAAGATTAAAATATTTTTACAGCACATACCTAGTTCGACCGGCAGCTGAGAGGCGTTCTTGATAATTTACAGTGAGTGGAAAAAAATCAGAAGGCTCACTTGGTACGTCAGATAGACATACTGAACAGTACACAATCTGTATGTTTAAAATAAAATCAAAATGTTAACTGCAAAGAAGACATGTTATTGAACATTAAGGAAAGCCATCGAAGATAAGATTTGTCCAACAAATAGTAAGGCATCATTAAGCAACGGACGAAACAGTCCAGAATGGCGGGATTATGCAAAAATGATGAACCTTCACAATTTAACAGTTTAAAATGTTAAAATTTTCAAAAGAACAGCAGAGGGGCTTTCTATTGAAAGAATTTCATTGCAAAAAAAAGGAAATTCCAACAAGAATATCGATAAAAAAATATTATCAACAATAAATACACTATACATTATATGTCACATACCACCACCAGTCACCAACCTCACAAACTGCACTTTGTTTTGTATGCATTTGATTTGCCAGCTCATTAGAAATTTAAGCATCAAAACTGAGTAACAAGTAGATGAGACACCGAGTATCTTTAAGAGCATGTAGAAAGCTAGGTTCAAGCTTTAAAAATTCAAAATTCTCGGTGTAGTATTGAGAAATTTGTTTCCCAATAATCTTGAAAAGTGAACCAAAATCAATGTAGCATTCGGAATTTTGCTTCATTATCCCAAAGAATATGCTAAAATGGACTAGAACAGAAAATATTGGCCAACCAGGAATATTATTGAGTATCACTTGAGTTATCTGCTCAGTTATACAGCAGAATGAGAAATATATTCCATATATATTTAGGTGCATGGGGGGCTGGCGATGTAGATGCATGTCATGGTAACAGGTACTGGTGGAAAAGTTGAAACACTAGTAAGAATCGCATACATTGTCCCTCTTTCTTCCCCACTGTTGGCCAGTTGTGCATTACGGATAGCTAGGCAATTAACAGTTCATAGAAGTAGCCACCATCAGGCATCACAGTTATTGGTTGATGCGAATGACCAAGAAACACAAATTGCTTTCAGGAAACTGTTAAGTAGTCTTCTGTGATTCTTCAAAATGCAGCAACCGGCATACAAGTCTTTTTCCTTTAATCATAACATTCATCAAATGTTTAACAATAACTGTCATGGCCATTCAAATCGGACACAAAGTGTCTAACAAGAACTAAAAAATGGGGAAAAGGGCGAAAAACAAGTCATATTTCATGGCATTTGAGCTAGCGACCTTTCCAGAATCCATTATGTTCTTTAAAAAAAGAGTTAACAACGTCATTAAAGTAAAACAAGACAGGGCTTACAGTTTCCCCATCGGTGACCGTCACAGAAGCGCTAGCCTGCCTCCCAATATGGCCCGTCTCCACCAGTATCTGAAATTTTCGGAACTCAGCCATGTTGAGGCAAAACATGCAAAAGGTAGGAAGAAAAACATCTAAAAGAAAAGAAATTTTCGCTCTAAACTTCAATGGTTGAACAAAGAGAAAGATTATCTCCGAACAAAAGAATTGCATTTTCTTTTTCTTGGAGCAGGAAGCAACGAAGGGTTAGATAAAGAAAACAAGACATCAAGATATCAGGCGACAACGCATGGCAATTGAGAGAGGAAATTACACGACGGTTGCCGAAGGGAATCTCGACGGAGAACTTGTTCGACACAGTACCGGCTCCATCATCCGCGGAGCCGCCTACCTCGCACGGAACCGACTCCAGAGAAGCGCCGACCCGAGACCTCCTCCGCTTCCATCCGAGCGATGGGAAGGAAGAGAAGGAGCGGGAGAAGGGGGCAAAGGGGCAGACGCGAGAGGAGGCGATCAGAAGGCTCGTGCGACACGGCGAAGACAAGAAAAGAGGAGGCGAGGGAGACGAGAAAGGATGAGCGCGACCGCCATGACGTAGTGTAGGGTTTGCGAGCATCCCGTCGGCAAAAATCTCCGGAGAGACAGGCGACCGAGCGAAGCCGCGACGGAGGGAGGCGGAGGAGGCCTCAAAGCTTTATCCAAAAGATGGGAGCGGTAACGATAGTGAGAGTCTCGACTCCCTAATTTCAACTTTTATTACCGCGGGAACCCTCTGTTTCTTTCTTTAATTACAAATAACCCATCGTTTTTAAATATCAATTTTGCCCCTCCACAACTATCTTACCCCTTTCCCATTTATCTGTATTTTTAATTAATTTACAAATTAAATCTGGTTCAATCTAATTAATTCAACTGTAAGATTAACAGAGTAGAAGGGATATAAAATTTAAAATATGATTAAAAAATGGTTAAACTAATGTCGATGCTAAAAACCTAAATTTGAATGCCTTTAATATTTATATGAAAGTAACAAAAACTCAATCATATTAACTTTTCCGTAATATAGTTGTATTTTTAAACAGTTATATCAAAGCAATAAAAAATTAATCATCCTATTTTTTAAAGCGATATAGTTGTATTTTGAAATAATTATATTGTCATGACATAATCAGATGAATGATTGACTCATTAATTTTGTTAAATCTAAGTCACTGATATAAAATACTCAAACTCGAATTCTGTACTCACTGAATCATTATAAGTTTATTCAAATATTGATCCATCCAGGGATTAAAACTTAAGGTATGACATATATGGTGAAAGATTATCGAAGAAACACTTGAACCTAAAAGTTTTTATAAGTGTGTGTGTCTATATATATATATATATATATATATATATATATATATATATATATATATATAGCAATTCCTCAATTATAATGTCAAAAGATAATCTAGAACTTGAGATATTATAACGCATAAAACTTTGTGTGTTTTTTATTTCGATAAAATATTCAACAAAATGTTTTATACTTTGGGTCAACATACATCCATAGCTGTCCTCACAAAGCCTGTTATTTTTCTCACTTCATCTATGGACAAAATGGATAGTACCTTAAGCAAAAAAGACAACATACTTCTCATCAATCAAGTCAAATTTAGAGTCAGAAACTACTCTCGAGTGTCTTAGTTGAAGTAATTTGAACAGTAATTTGAGTTGGTATATAGAATTTAGATACGTCATTCTATGTGTGAAAGGATGCATGATTTAATTTATGATTCCTGGGCAAAGAGATAAAATGTCATGATATCAATTGAAGCACACAGTAGATACATAATATTGAAAGATAAAACTCATTATATATATATATATATATATATCTATATATATGTATATAAGGATATTATAAAATGCATCATAACAATATATATATATATATATATATATATATATATATATATATATATATATATATATATATATATATTGTTAGGGGATGTATTAATTAATTAGACATTGACAAGTTGACCACCAAAATTGACTTCCAATACTCAAAACCATCAAAATTAATTATTTACTACAGCCATAAGACTTTCAACTTTGCTTTATTTTGTTTAAATGAGAATGGGAAAACAAAGTAAAGTTTAGATGTAATAAATGGATATATAGTCACACTTATTTTGATACAGTACAGTACCAAGAAGCAAACAACTAAACACAAATTTTTCTTTTTCTCCTTTTTTTTTTCTTAGAGAGAAAGAGAGAGAGAGTATGGCGCACATACATCCAAACTATATGAACTATTTTTTCTCTTGATTCTGATGAATATGAACTAAAGTTTCAGAAATGGATATATATCATCATATTTTGATGGGGTACAGTTCTAAATACGCCTTTTTTCCTTTTTTTTTTTTTGGAGCATCAAGCCTATATGAACTATTTTTCAGCATTCTGAATATGGTCAGAAATATAGATTGTGATGGGGCCGATGATCTTGATGAACCCAGCAGCGCAGGAATATCTTGTCGCAGCCGAGGATTTGATGAAAGAAGCTGAGGGATCATGCTGTTAGTAGTAAGCTATTTGAGTACGACAGTGATCAGCAGAAGCTCTATGGACTCTTACTAACCTGAACACCATGCTTTTGGAGGGCAGTGTGCAAGTCTTCGAAAGCGTGGATGCCGCTCGTATCGATGTCGATCACCGCTGTGGAGAGAAAGGATTTGATGGGAGAAGACAAAGCGCTCATGAGCGAAGCCCTATATGATTTGTTGACAGTGATACAGGAGAAGAGAATTGGAGAAGAGAAGAAGGCATGCATAGAACTTCTTACGTGACAGTTCTACTATCAAGAACTCGATCATTGGCAGGTTTTTCTCTTTTATTTGCTCCACTTCGTCCCTCAGCCATCTCAAGATCCTGTATATCACACAAAATTAACGTCCTGTTCAAAGTCTCTACGTAGTTTTTATATATTGGGTTGTCGAACGTCATAGTGCATGCGAGGGAAAGCTTTTGATGATTGAGTACTTCATATGCTTTCAACTCTTGTGTAAATTCTAACATAATACTCGTGAATCATGTTAAGCATCAGCCGTAATGTGTGTGGTAATAGGGCTTATAGGAACCGATACCTCTCCCTTGCATAATTGGAGTTGGTGAAATAGATGGCAGAATCAACTCTCACGATGAGAACTCCTGGAATTTTGATCGTCTCCGGATACTGATCAACGTTTCGGTAAATCGCAGTTCCTGGAAGATTCCCGAGCAGGGCTGTTCTTGGCCTCGTCACCTGTAACAGGATCTTGGCAAAGGATATCATCACCTGTCATGGATTTGATCCAGCTCAGCATTCCCGTGCAGATTATACGAAACATTCAAGAGGAGAGCAGGTGCGTTCTCACGGCGATCAAGAGGCCGATCTCGACGGAGATGAAGACGACACCGAAGAAGGCTCCCATGCATGCAAGGAAGTCCAACTTATCGACCTTCCATATGAGATACGCTGTTTGGTAGTCGATTAGGCCGATTACAGCCGAGATGATGATCGCCGCGAGGACGGCGTTGGGGGTGTACTTGAAGAGGGGAGTGATCACCAGCAAGGTTAGCATCACGGTTACGGACATGACGATGTTGGATACTGCTGTGTGGCAACCAGCCATGTAATTGACTGCCGAACGCGAAAAAGAGCCTGCCAATTCAAGAAACCATATCAATGGCGTGGATTTGCAGGAACTCAGAGGAATCCAGCACTTACCTGTTGCAATGTAGCAAGAAGTCAATGAACCAGCCACATTCATGGTTCCCAGTGCCAACATCTCCTTGTTTCCATCCAGTCGGTAGTCCTTCATGGCAGCGAATGTTCTTCCAATCGCTATTGCTTCCTGTTGATTTATAGTACTCAATATATATATATATATATATATATATATATATATATATATATATATATATATATATATATATATATATACATATACAAGACATATAATGATGCATTGTTGAGTTCCAGAATTGATTTAGGGTACCGTCAGGGCTATAAGTCCAGCCACTATTCCAATCTTGAGTCCTTTTGTTGCATACGAGCCACTGAAGTAGATCTCTCCAGCAGATGATGGGTTGATGCCTTGCTTTATGTGTCTCACCTGCACCAAAATTACAGATCAATCCAACTGCTAATGATCGATCGATGAAGTTTGCTGTTGCTTTAATGGATATCTACTAACGATCTGCACGCCGTGCCGGTCGGCGCGAGTTATATACACGAAGAAGGTTGCAAGAATAACTGATACGAGTGGTGCAAGTGCAGAAATCCAGAAAAGGTTCTTCCTCTTCTTTCCCTGCGGGAATCAAATAGGGTGAGCAGTAGATGATGCAAAGGCTTCCTTCACGGACGAGAACGAGTACTTACAATGTACTTGGCTACGAGAAGGAAGGACAGAAATGCTGTGGCTATCAGTATCGTCTGCCAATTCCACTAAAAGTTGGACGCGATGGAGTCAGCACCGAGGTATAGCAGATGAATCAGAAATGGGGTGGCATATAGTTTCTTACACCGTGATGAACGGGACGCCAAACGGATTTCATGACGGATACGATGTCAGTCTTGGTGGTGAAGTTTTTGATACCGAGAAATCCTTTGAGCTGTTGAAGCGAAATCGTGACGGCGGCGCCTGCCATGAATCCGACGATGGCGGCATGAGAGAGGAACTCGATGAGGAACCCTAATCTGCAGTATGCAAACACAAGGATGAGAGAGAAGAGAGACGAGGTTGCCAACGTATCCAGACGTTCCAAGGTTGGACCTGAAGAAACCGAGAGCTGCTTGGATGACGCCAGCGAAAAATGTGGCCGTGAAGGCAAGTCTTAGGTACTCTTCGGGGTTCTTCACGGGATCGATCTCGTTTTGAAGTTGGGTCCCCAGCAAGAGCGAGACGACGGCCACCGGTCCGATAGCGATGTCTCTCGAGCTACCCATCACAGCGTAGACCAGAGGTGCAACGAAGCTGGTGTCTGCAACAAGGATCCGATTGAGAGGGATCAAGAACAAGTCTTGCATGACGCAGATCATCACTGGTGTGACAGAACTCACACAATGCGTAATGCGGTTCCAAGTTTGCGAGCTTCGCGTATGCGATGTCCTGAGGGATGCAAAGACTTGCGATTGTGAGCCCGGAAACAACATCTCCTTTGAGTTTAGCGAGATCGTAGCTTCGTCCCCAGTCAAGGATGGGAAACAAGTACTGAAGGCCAAGTAGGAACTTCATCGATCTCGTCTGCCCCTTGTAAGGCCGTAAAGGGTCGTCGGCGAAGAACATCTCCTTCACTTTGTGGGCAAACTGCGACGCCAAGTTCATCCGAGGAGGGAATCCAACGCTGTAAACAGATGGAGAATCGTCGATCGTCCTACCAGATATCTCCATGTTCATGTTCTCAGCAACGTCGGAAACCGAACGGCCCATCAGTAGATTTGCCTATGGAGAACAGAGATGAGGATGAGAGCACCATCAGGTAGTCAAACAAAGAAATCAGCAAGAACACATATTTGACATGGAAAAGAACAGGAAACCCACAGATTCACGAGGGCTGTTCCAACTGTTTCACACAAGATTGAAGCTGAGTTCAAAGAACATGCATCACTGCAACGTATGAAGATTGTGAAGTGTGGAAGCACCTTATAGAGAACTGCAGCTGCTGTCCAAATCAAAAATGTCAACCGGTAGCAATGCTGAATGTGGACCAGAATACAACCATGTTCAGAACAAGGAAATAAGCAATGGTTTATGTCACCAGGCAACTAATTCCTGCACACAGTTGCATATGATAAGCTTGTAGGTCAAACTTCTGATCCAAGTCTGGGAATGAAAACATTGTGGATCTGGACGATATACCTGACACATTCAAGATCAAGATAAAGCAAGATGAGAAATAAATAAGGTCAAAGAACTTGATCTGCAGGTGCATGTCTTAGAGTTCCCTGGGGATGAACCTAAATACTTGGTTAGGAATTGAAGGAGGCAGTTGACTTGTAATAGACAAATGCAGGGAACAGCTCAATCAAGGAACATATTGACGTTGTTTTCTGATGTCAACTGAAGCAATTTGACAGCGAATCAAAGGATATGTTCTCTGATTGTGATCGAGACCTCCATAAATCAAAGTCAAATATCACAAACAATTATAGCAGGGTAATAATACATTTCGGTTCTGTGAATGTTTCTTCATGACCTTTGGATGAAGTTGGCGTTATCATAGACAACAAGTGTGAACTCCTTTCTTGTTCTTATACGTATATATAATTCTTTGGCACACTTATTCCTCAAAACAAATGCGAAGGATGATGACTCAAGCAACCCACAAACTCAGTCCCTCTTAATCTAACTCTAATTAACATTAGTGGGATGTGATAGCTATGTTTAGGAGGCAGAAAAAGACATAAATAAGACAGCAACGTAAGAAAAGGTAACAGCCACGAGATTCCAAAGAAAGGAGGAAAACAAGAAAAGGAAGAGAAAGAAAGGGAAGAAGACAAGGACAACGCAGAGAAGCTGTTCTCAATCATCTAGTAATGTTCTCATATCAGGTTAGATCAAATCTACAGTAGACTCTTGCTGTGATTACTTGGGGAGGTTTTAGATATTGTAGGTAGTGACGTGATCCTTGTATTTTAGTTATTCTCTTGTGATTGTTGCTAGGATTTAGGGCAAGAGATTGAGATTTGTATATTCATTATTCTCATAGTGGATTATCTCCAGTTTGCCCTGTGGTTTTTACCCTTCACATTGAAGGGGTTTTCCACGTATATCTTCGTGTTCTATTTGATCGTGGTTCCATTTAATTCCACTGTGTATTATGGTCTTCTAGTATTTGTTCATATACAAAGGTTATTCCTCTTTGTATCCCCATCAACTGATATCAGAGCAAGGGGTTTTGGTGATTTAAATTTTGTATTTGAACATGGAGGCCAGTAATGCTTTTCGTATGATTAATTTAAATGGAAACAATTGGATGATATGGAAACCAAAAATGGAAAATCTCTTGTATTGCAAAGATTTGTATGGACATTTGCAGGGGAATAGTGCAAAACCCATAACTATGGCAGATGATGAGTAGAAGAGGTTAGATCGAAAAACAATTAGATTTATTTGACAGTGGCTTGATGATAGTGTCTTTCACCATGTTTCTATTGAAATTTCTGCATATTCTCTTTGGAAAAAGTTGGAAAGTCTCTATGAAAGAAAAACAGCTGTCAACAAAGCTTTTTTGGTCAGAAAATTTGTGAACCTAAAATATAGAGAGGGTGCTTCTATTGCTGAACATTTGAATAAAATGCAAAGTATTACTAACCAGTTATCCTCTATGAAAATGTCTCTTGATGATGAGTTGCAAGCATTGTTACTTCTCAGTTCATTACTTGAAAGTTTGGAGACACTGGTGGTTTCCCTCAGTAATTCTGTGCTAGATGGTGTTGTCACTATGGGTCAAGTAACAAGTAGTTTGTTGAATGAGGAGTTGAGAAGAAAGAGTTCGGCAACATCTCAGAATGATTCACAGGCACTTATCTTGAAGGTCAAAGTCTAGAAGCATTTCACGCATGGGTAAAAGCAAGTCAAGATGAAGAAAAGATATTATTTGCTATAATTATGGTGAGAAAGAACATTACAAGAACCAATGTAAGTAACCTAAGAAGAGCAAAAAAAAAGGAAAAGAAGTGGAGTCTATAGAGTCAAAAGATAATATCACAACTACAATGCAGGGCGGTGATTATTTAATTTTGTCTTCTTCTGAAGATATTTTTTCTTTTGTGTGTCAGGATCTTGAGTGGGTGATTGACACAGGTGCTTATTATCATACTACACCACGGAGGGAGTTTTTTGCTACATACAGGTTTGGAAATTTTGGAGTTATCAAGATGGGCAACTATGGTACAACATACATCATAGGCATGGGTGATATCCATTTAAAGACCAACATTGGCTACAAGTTGGTGCTTAAGGATGTAAGGCATGTGGTTGACTTGAGGCTGAATTTAATTTCAGTTGGAATGCTAGATGATGAAGACTATGATAGCAGATTTCACAAAGGGCAATGGAAGCTCAGTAAGGGTTCTCTTGTTATAGCTAATAGAAAGAAATGTCATACTTTGTACAAGTTGTAGGCTAAAGCTTATGGTGAGCAGTTAAATGCTACAGAAAAAGACTTCAGCATGGAGTTGTGACATAGGCAACTATGACACATGAGCAAGAAGGGGCTGCAAGCTCTTTCCAAGAGAGATGTATTACCAGACCTTAGAGGTATACATTTGAACCCTTGTATTAATTGTTTGGCAGGTAAACAACATAGAGTTTCATTTGTTAGTCCTGCTTTGTCTAAAAAAATGCATGTCTTAGACCGTGTTTATATAGATGTATGTGGTCCTTTAAGGATAAAAACTCATGGTGGATCTGTTGATGTTCTTGGTATAAGTGGTACACTTTATTTTATCACTTTTATAGATGATTTTTCAAGGAAAGTTTGGGCCTATGTTTTGAAGACTAAAGATCAGGTGATTAATGTCTTCAAAGAGTTTCATGCTATGGTTGAAAGGGAGACAGAAAGGCAATTGAAATGCATAAGATCATATACTGGTGGTGAGTATATAGGATTGTTTAATGACTATTGCATATCACATGAGATCCAACATGAGATGATAGTTCCTGGTACACCTCAGCATAATGCAATTGCAGAGAGGATGAATCGTACCATCATGGAAAAGATCATATGTATGCTTTCACAGGCCAAGCTATCCAAAAGGTTTTGAGATGAGGCTTTGAGGACTGTAGTTGATGTGATCAACTTATCACCATGTACAGCCCTAGATGGTGATGTTGTAGAGCATGTATAGTTAGGAAAAGATGTTTCCTACAAGCATTTAAGAGTGTTTGGTTGTCGCACATTTGCATATGTTCCAGATAATGAGAGGTTCAAGCTGGATGGTAAGACTAAAGAATGTATTTTTCTTGGTTACTCA
The DNA here is from genome assembly GCA_900464855.2 of Musa schizocarpa. Taxonomy (NCBI): domain Eukaryota; kingdom Viridiplantae; phylum Streptophyta; class Magnoliopsida; order Zingiberales; family Musaceae; genus Musa; species Musa schizocarpa. The sequence continues at coordinate 17,571,797 of LS990920.1, forward strand.
CATGATCATTTTGGTTATAGGCTTTGGGATCCAGAAAATCAAAAGATGTTTAAAAGCAGAGATGTAGTCTTTTTTTAGGATCAAACTTTTGAATATTTAAAGAAGAAGGCACAAGCAAATACTTCTACAAAAGGATTAGCATATTGTGACCCAATTATTCCTCCAGTATATCAAGGTGATGGGGGAGATGTGCAGGAAGATGGTGTAGAGCCTGATGTTGATCTACCTGCAGGACACGTTGAGCAAGAAGAAGTAGGAGAGCAAGTTCAAATAGAATCTCAGTTGAGAAATCTTATAGACAACGTCAACCTTCCAGAAGATACTCTACATATGAGTATGTGATGCTTACTAATGCAGGTGAACCAGAGAGTTACCAGAAGCAGCAGAAAGTGAGCAGGAAGAGATGGATGCTCTTTAGAAGAACCACACTTATGATTTGGTGCTACTACCAAATGGAATGAAGCCTTGAAGAACAAGTGAGTTTTCAGGTTGAAGACTCAAGAATATTGTTCTCAACCAAAGTACAAAGCTAGATTGGGTGTGAAAGGCTTTGGTTAAAAGAAAGGTATTGACTTTGAAGAGATTTTTTCTCTTATTGTTAAAATGTCTTCTATTCGTGTTGCTCTTGGTATTGCTGCTAACCAGGACTTGGAGGTTGAACAGTTAGATGTGAAGACAGCTTTCCTTCGTGGGAATTTGGAGGAGGAAATTTATATGGAACAACTAGAAGGCTTCAAAGTTAAAGTAAAGAGAACTTTGTTTGCAAATTGAAGAAGAGCTTGTATGGGCTAAAGCAAGCTCCAAGATAGTGGTACAGAAAGTTTGATTCATTTATGATAGAAAATAAATATAAAAGAACGACTTCAGATCATTGTGTATACATCAAATGGTTTGGTGAGGATTTTATTATTCTCTTACTTTATGTTGATGACATGCTGATTCTTGGGAAAGATATGTCTAAACTTGACAGATTGAAGAAGGAGCTAAGTGAGTCTTTTGCAATGAAGGACATGGGGCCAACAAAGCAAATACTAGATATGCAGATTTCTCGTAATAGAAAAAATAAGAAGATTTGGTTGTCACAGGAGAAATACATCGAGAAGATATTGAAAAGATTCAATATGAGCAATGCAAAACCAATTGGTTCTCCTCTTGCAGGTCACTTCAAGTTGTGCTTAGAACAGAGTCCGTCAAGTGATGAGGAGAAGGAAAAAATATAAAAGGTTCCTTATGCTTCAGTAGTTGGAAGTTTAATATATGCAATGATATGTACGAGGTTAGACATCGCATATGCAGTTGGTGTTACTAGCATATTTCTTGCAAATCCAGGCAAAGAGCACTAGGCAGCAGTGAAGTGGATTTTTAGATATCTCAAATGGAGCTCTAAGGTTTGTTTAAGTTTTGGAGGTAGATCACATATGTTGACAGGTTACACAGATGCAGATATAGCAAGAGATATAGATACGAGAAAGTCTACTTCAGGTTATGTACTTACTTTTACATGGGGAGCTATGTCATGACAATCCAGGTTACAAAGGTGTATTGCTCTCTCCACCACAGAAGTAGAATATATTGCTGCTACAGAGGTATGCAAAGAAATGTTATGGATGAAAGAATTCTTACAAGAATTTAGGATGAAACAGGAAAATTATGTGGTGCATTGTGATAGCCAGAGTACCATCCATTTGTGTAAGAACTCAATGTTTCATTCCAAGTCAAAGCATATAGGTGTCAGATACCATTGGATTCGAAATGTATTTGAAGAGAAGCAATTGTAGCTTCAGAAATTTCACACAGATGACAACGGAGCAGACATATTGATAAAAACTTTACCAAAAGAAAAACAAGAGATATACCGACAGCAGGTCGGCATGGCTTCACATTGAGGAGTCATGAGACAACCTCCCTTATGGGCTGAAGGGGGAGGTTATTGGGCTGGCAGCCCACAAATTCAGCCCATAGTGGGCTTGGGCAGCCCACAGCTCACCCCCTCTTAACCTAACCCTAATTAACATTAGGGGGTGTGGTGGTTGCGTTTAGGAGGCAGAAAAAGACATAAATAGGGCAGCAACGTAAGAGAAGGTAACAGCCACGAGATTCCAAAGAAAAGGAGGAAAACAAGACAGAAAAGGAAGAGAAAGAAAGGAAAGAATACAAGGACAACGCAGAGAGGTTGTTCTCAATCATCTAGCAGTATTCTCATCTTAGGTTAGATCAAATATACAGTAGACTCTTGCTGTGATTACTTGGGGAGGTTTTAGATATTATAGGCAGTGACGTGATCCTTGTATCTCAGTTATTCTCTTGTGATTGTTGTTAGAGTTTAGGGCAAGAGATTGAGATTTGTATCTTCATTATTCTCATAGTGGATTATTTCTAGTTTGCCCTGTGGTTTTTACCCTTCACATTGAAGGGGTTTTCCACGTATATCTTCGTGTTCTATTTGATTATGGTTCCATTTAATTCTGCTGCTTATTATGATTTTCTAGTATTTGTTCATATATAAAGGTTATTCCTATTTATATCTCCATCATCAAGATGACGAAGATATTTGATATTAACTAATTTATAATTAATTAACCAGAGAAATTTGATACATATTATTCTCTTGATATAATCTTAGGTCTTAGAATATCTATTCCAATTGTAGATGTGAATCATGACCCAAAAGTTGGTGCCCATTTCACTCATGTAATGGTTCCGGTAGTTCAGAATTAAAATGAAACTTATATAATCCATGGGTTATAATTCAAAAACTAGGTAAGGAAGAAATTGAGGATTAAAAAAATATTTTCTTTCATTTCAAAAATCAAGGCAGAACGACATTCTTCCCCCACTATATATATATATATATATATATATATATATATATATATATATATATATATATATATATATATATATATATTCCGAAGTAAACGAAATGTAGCTTATAAAATCAACTTCTATCATTCTCAGATCAAAACTAAGAATATAAAATCTTCCACAGCTACTCGCCCGTTAATGTTTCGACACTTTCAAGTGGAATGTGTTCTTCTATCTAATCTTACACTTAACTTTTTCGTCCCATCCTATCCTCACTTCTCCCGTACGTAATCTTATACTTAATTTTCCCATCTCCACCTATCCGCGCTTCTTTGATATCTAATTTTACACTTAATTTTCCCACCTCGTCCTATCCGCACTTCTCTGATATGTAATCTAACACTTGCTTTCTTTGTCTTATCCACACTTCTCTTTTACGTTCAGATTTAACATCCAATTATAATTCTCTTTTTGTATTTCAAATTTATAAAAAATAAATTATCATCTCATAATTCATAATTAAAAAAAATTATATTTGAATTTAAATCACTATCTTTACAATACTAAATATTTTTAAATAAAAAAATTCACATCTTAATTGACCATTATTTATTAATCATATAAATTTTAAAATTAAAATATTATATGCATCATACAAATTATAATAATTATAATATCAAATATTTTAAAATATGAATAAAAGTTAGTAACAAAAAAATAAAATATCATACCTTTTTTTAGGGAATTTTCTCCTAAATCCTTCCGTTGTCAATAAAAAATCAAGAAGGAAGAGCCACTTTATATAGGAGAAGATAGTTTCTTCCTAAAAAGTAAATAATAATTTAAATTTTATTTTAAATTAATTTTTATTTTACTTTCATACACAAAAATATAATTGTGATATTTATTCTTATGATTCACACACAAAAATAAAATTTAAACTATTTACTGTCTATAAATCACATCAATTATTAGAAAATAAGTTAAATAAAAATTTAATTAATTGATAACATTATTAATTTGTCCACATTAATTTTAATTATTTTCTTAATAATGCTATATAAATAAATAAGTTAATAATTAAAATAAAGTAACACATTATTTATAATGATTTAATTTATGTTAAGTAAAAAATAATCGATTATTATATTCCTGTCTACTTAACAAAAATTTAATCCCCAAATTTGATATAAGGAATGATATTAATTCAACACAATTTACACTTAAAAGACTAAGTCAAAAAGATAAATCTAAATCAACTTTAAAATATTTAGAATAAATGTACCACTTGAAAACTTTAAGTCAAAAAATAGATTAAAAATTTGAGAAAACTTATTTAATAAATTTGGTTTTAGATCACCCATGTAAAGTGATAATTAACAAGCATATAAAAAATACATCATTAGAATTTTTAAATTTTAAAAATTAATTGGTTGTTGACATTAAATAAAAGTTGAGGCTACATGCGTAACTCAATAAACAAAAACAATTGAAAGGATAAAAATTTATCCAACTATTCAACATATATTCTTTTATAATTCTAAACAATTTATATATTTTATGTGTCAAAGAATTAACATTATATTTAATCATTGTTAGATCTCATCATTGCATTAGACAAATGATATCTAATAATTGATGTGACATATTAAATCAAAACTTTATTGTCGCACATATAATTAAATTTAAATATCAATGCATGATCAAATTTATTTAGTAAAAGCACGTATATTATTAATGTCAAGAAACAACTTCATGTACACAAAGTATCCTAACATATGTCAAATTTAATCTTAATTTCAAAAATAATATTTGATATAAAAAATCATAAGCGTAAATACTTTTTAATTTATATATTTATGAAAGACCCTACAAAATTTTTGTACTTAATATTTATCAAAATTTTTACATTTGAGAAAACAATTAATACCAATAATTATCTTCGATTAGTAAAACTAAACATGTTAACAAAAAAACGTTCATAATAATATAAGGCAAAAGTGAGGAAGAAAATCAATCATCAACCCTAAGTAAACCACATAATTAAGTAGTAAATTTATTCTTATAATTTCTTATTGAATTTATCCTATTCAGAAGTATAGACAAAAATAATATTTCAAGGCAAAGGATAACAATATTCAGAAAGTAATATGTTAAACTATAATAAAAATTATGTCAAACTTCATTCATGTATAATCTATCGAAAATTTATAATAAAATTATACAAAGGAATTCTAAATCCCTAACCTGAATAAACTATAGTCGAAAAACAATATTGTAACTCTCACTAAATAATTTTTTTAAATAAAATCTAAATATTTCATAATAAGCATAAGCATTATATAATGTTTCCAATTAGATTACCAAATTATTTAAAAATATATATTAGATACAAATCTAATATGTATGTTTTCATAAATAACCAAGTAAATTAACAAATACATCTCAAAAAGGAAAGAATGTAATACTCTGTAATCAAATTAATAATTCTTAATAACTTTTCAAAAAGTGGATAAGAGTATGATGGTAAAATTATATTCAAAATGTAAAATTTTACAATAATCTCTACAATAAAAATATTATAACACTTATTATAATTTAGTGAATATACATTAAAATTTTGGCCCTCTACGTAGTAATCTATGTTCAAAGTCATTTAATAAGACTCTTTTTAAATAATCTTTTAATTAATTATTTTTTATTTAAAATAAATTATATTTGATTCAATAAAATGATCTTAATCTCTAAAAATCACTCGCGTCATCTAATATACAAATATTAGAGTCTCATATTCCAATAGATTTTCAAAACTATTATTTTGATGCCATAAAATTATCACATCCCAATTTTTTTTTAAATAAATTATTATTTCATAGTTCATAATTTATAATAATAAAAAAATATTTTTGAATTCAAATATCTATTTTTATAATATTAAATATTTTTGAACCGAAAAAAAATACATCTTGTTAGTAGGGCTACAAAGTGATGAAAAAATCTCATTTGTCAAAGCCTTAAATCTAGTGAGTTAGTCTAAATCAAAGATAAAAGCATTGACAATTGCACATGTTGATAGGAATCTTCAAAAACATAAAAATAATATTTAATATTTATGAAACATATATAAATATTAATTATTAAATATAAAAAATAATATATTAATTAATTATAAGACTCATGTATTAAAATAATAATAATAATAATAATTCTTATATAGTAAACAAAATCATGCATTGGTTGTAAGTAGTACATTTTAATGATATAAATAATAATTAGATAACAAAAATATACATCATGCACTCTCCCAATAACAAATAGAGGCATTGGATAGATTTCTTTTAACAACAAATGAAGAAAACTAATATTATACTCGTAACAGTGAACAAAATTGTATCCCTCACATGTAAAATGATATTCGTCAGTCGTTTATGTGGGGATACGTTCTCCCAAATAACATATGGAGGAATTATTTAATTATCATGTTTGACGACTCGTTAATCTCTAAAGAAAATCACTTTACTTGCCCTAGTAAGAATATATAGCCAACCATAATCATTCATTTATATTTCTTCATTAATTTATGTATACATATAAGAAATAATATAATAAAATATTATGAAAAATTGTATAATAAAACATTGGTAGTTTCACACAATAGTTTCTTTCATATGTTATAATTTTAATGTGGATCATTCATAACAGTCATATATATTATATAGTAACAAACACATTAATATAATCAATTTCATAAAAAATAAATAAAATATTAATAATTATTTTTAAATTATATCTTCGAATAAAACTTGTAAGGTCGTCGAATCATAAAAATATGATACATCAATCCTTTAATAATTATTAATCAACTAGGACCCGAAATAACCTAATTAATTTAAACTAAACTTACTTTAATTATCATCTAATGAAATCAACCTCAAATCTCTATAGAATTGATCTAAAATTATCATAGATTAATCTAATTTAAAATCATCATCGATCTAAATTTGATCAAATATAATTGAACTATATCATATAGTATTAATCTAGATCGAATATGATGGATCACGTGCACCTTTTCACTACCTCATCAGTGCTTATCTCATAATCTAATCTCTGTTAATTTCTTTGATATAGGGTGAAAAAAAATCACATTTCTGTCAAATTATAATAAAGATACTTTTTTTTTTCTTCTAACATTTCTTTCCATTATGAGTTGGGAAAATTTTTTCCCTACCCGCTTGATGTATCGATATATTAGAAATACACATAACTATTATAGAGGATTGGCTGACGGCTGCATAGGTTAAATTTATGAACAACAGCTACATATGTTAAAGTCACGACCAACATCCACGTAGGTACGAAGACCGATGATTTAGTAATGATCGAATAACTGTTATATGTGATGGCGTCCTCTTCACCGGTTTTTTCTCCGCCTCTAAAACCTCTTCTCTTTCATGGATTTCCCTCTTTCACCATCATCTGCCACTTGTTGCCGCTCTTAATTTCTCGAAACCACTATCATCTGTTTACCTCAACAATAATCCTATTTCTTGAATATATCTTTTTTTTTAAAATATCCAGCAGTTAAAAAAATAAAAGTCGACCCTAAGATTTTTGAAACCAAGACTCCTTGATGCTTTCTCTTAAAATTAATTCCACAGATGTTCACTTCGTAGGTAAGATATGAAAAAATTATATATATATGAAAAAAATTTCAGTCGCACCTCATATTTAGATTTCATCTTGAAGTTTTCCTAAAGACTTATATCGTTGATCTAGTCACAGATTTTTTTTTTTTAACTTCTATTTTAACCTACAACGAAGATGATGCAAGCACTGACCCTTTATTTCTTTCTCTTTTTTATCCTTGAGAAAGAATTTTCAACTACTTCGAGAAAAGATTATTATTGCACCCAATTTTCAGATTTTTCTCTTGAGTTTTTACACTAAAAAATTTTACTCGAAATCATCTCTTTTTTAGATAAACCTCTCAAAATTGATGATATCACTCTATCCAATAACACTCATGGGAAGTTCGCTTATGTGTATTCTAACGAACTTTAGCAATCCACTCCCAAACAGTGTTTGACTCAAACTTGGTACCGATAAAACTCATTCAAACGGTTGCCTTTTGAGAACTTGGCAAACTTTTTGTTTTCGCCTTAATTTTGTCGGCTGGCTCAATCTCCCACTAAAACAAACTGTCCCTGTTCGCCATCGAACCAGGCCGTGACCAAACCGCTCTACTTCTAAGTTCTAATAACCCTAAACCTAACCCTAACCCAACCCGTTCTACTTCGGTCCCACCTTCCACCAACCCACCCACCTCATAACCCAAACCGGCATCATCCTTCTCCGGCCCAATCTTCCTCTCGTCCATCCACTTCATCACAGTTCCGATCGCCTTTCTTCCAACCCGTCTTCCTCGAGTCCTATAGCAACTTCCAATTATTCACACCCATCATTTCGAACTCTTCTTCTTCTTCTTCTTCACCGCAGCCCATCCTTTCCTATTCCAAGCAATCCAACCCTCTCATTCAATCAGTTGCAATAGATACCTCCGTATCATTTCAATCCAAAAAGGTAAGCATCGCTGCCGCTTCCAATCTATCACAACATTAAATCCACCGTTTAATCTTCCCCAATCCACTCCAAAATAATAACTCTCACGGCGGTTTTAATTCTACTTCTTCGGGCAGTCATGTGGCAGTTTCATTTCTTCCCACTCCATCCTCTGTCGTTTCGTCTCCTTTCATTCCTGAATCATTGCCCCGTGATGTGCCACCGATGATGGACACCCCCTTAAACCTCCCGTCGATCATTCCATCTCCCACAAGCATAACTCCTCACCAACGACCCTTCTTATCTATTAAATGTATACCTTCTCCCCATCATCCTCCTGTTTAGATTATATGATCCTATTTAATTAGATAAGATATATTATAGATATGATTGGATTCTGATTATGATTATTGACCGAAAAGAATTCATGTTAAAGTAGGATTCCTTAAGAGATAACCTTGGGAGGAACTCTCCTAATAACTTATCCTAGACCCTCTACTATCACCTATAAATAGACAGGACCTCTAGGGGCTAAGTGTGCATCTGAGTAGTATCTCAACAATTGAGAGATTAAGGTTTTTCTCTCAATCTTCCTCTCTTTTAATCCCCTAATCCATCAATCTAGGTAGTCATGTGAAAAGATAGGAAGAAAAGAGAAGGATCTAGTTCTTCTTGCAGATCCTTGCAGATTGATATTTCAGATCCGAAAATGAAGCGCTTGTATATCAGATAAGGTTTATTCTTCTGAACAACAAGAAAGGTACCCATCGTAATATTATCAAATCTAATTTATTTTATTTCAATCTTGACATAAAATTTTTTTCGTATTATAGATAGCATGATTACAAATTTTATGCTAACAATTGGTATTAGAGCCAAGTTCTTGAGATCAAATATATTAGATCTATTATTTTTGTTTACGATGCCTGAATGATTCGTCGAATATTATTGATCTGTTTTTTTTTATATGATTTGCTCTTATGAGCAATGTATAATTTTATGTTTGATCGATGAATTTACTGTTTTACTATCATCGATGTTATTGAGATGATCATCTTTGTTGATCGTTGTCGACGAAGGGCCGTGTACCATCCCGCAGCCGCGCATCATGGTCATGCGTGAGCAACGATCCGCTTGCGAGCAATGGCGGCACCACGGGCATCTCGCATCGCCTGATAGCGGAAGGTGACGGCTGCACCCCATGTGAAGGCAGCGGTCGCCCTCACGCATAATGGTGGCGCCCGCAGAAGGCGCTTGCGGAAGGGCGGTGGCCGCAAATGGCGACAACCGTTGCCCCCCATGGACAGTGGGCAATGGCAGTGACCACGCCAAGGCAGTGGCCAAGCACGGGCAGGAACCGCGGTAGCCACGCGCAGGTAGTGGCAGCGGTCGCGCACTGGCACGGGCGGTACAAGCAATGCCGCGGCGTGACAACCATGCACCGGCGGAGGCCGTGCGCTGGCAGCAGCCACACGTGGGTAGGAACTGCCACAACGGTCGCTCGTGGGCAAAGGCAACCACCAAAGTGGCAGTGGCCGTGCGCGGGCAGGTGTGCAGACGCGCGCTAGCAATAGCCGCGGCCAGCCCTTCAGCGCCGCAACGACCGCGCGCAAGCAACGATAGTGCCGCATGGAGCGCTGCACGCCAAGCGACGATGGCAAGGCAGTTTTGGCATAATTATGGTTTTGACCTCGAGGCTAGGGTTTTATAAAATTATAGTTTTGCCCTTTTATAAATTTCATAATTCTAGTTTATGTTCTGTCAACATATTTATAATTTTACCCTCAGGTCTAATTTCTGCCAAATTATAGTTTTGCCATTCATAAATTACATATTTTTTATTTATATCCTATCAAATATTTACAATTTTATCATTATGAAATTGAGAAATTTGGTTTATATTCTTAATTATAAAATTAATAAATATGATTTATTATAATTATGATTGGATTTAATCATGATTCTATTTTGGTTATTTGATTGTATTTAATTTTTGATTAAAAAACATATAAATTATGGTTTACTTTATAGTTTTCTCATATGAATTATTGATTATACATATGGTAAATAAAATTCAATTATTGTTCTTGGATATTTATTTAGTTATTCACATGTATATATTTGAAATTGTGAAATAATGTTTACCTTTCAACATGATTTATATGTTATCATGATTATCATATGAGTTTTCTTTTACTGATTAATGTTCAATAATTATTATTCTATTATTCAACTGCTTAGCATTAATGTTTAATAATTATTATAGTTATTATTTTATTATTAAATTACTTAGCATTAATATTTAATAATTATTATGGTTGTTATTTTATTATTGAACTATTTAGTATTAATGTTTAATAATTATTATGATTGTTATTTTATTATTGAACTGCTTAGCATTAATGTTCAATAATTATTATGATTGTTATTATATTATTGAACTGCTTAGCATAAATTAAAAAAAATTGATTAATATTATTTGTAATTCATCTCCTTAAGTTTTATCTAACTTGTAGCTACCAAAGTGGCCTTGGATGATAAAATTTTGTGATATAAATTACAATAAAGATCTTATCATTTATAGGATATTTTAGATTATATTTTATATTTTTGTATTGGTCCTACAACTACCAAAGTGACTTGGACCGATAATTTATAAAATACATTATAAAATTAGTCCTAAATGATATTAAATAAAATAACATTAAATAAAAATAATATTCACAATGACAGTATGAATTAAGATAAAGAAATTTAGTGAATATTATTTATAATTTATCTTCCTAAGTTTTATTTGACCGGTAGCTACCAAAGTAGCTTAGGATGATAGGCTTATGTGATATGAATTACAATAAAGTTTATGTCATTCATAGGATATTTTAGATTATTTTTTATCTTTTTGTATTCGTCTTGCGGCCACCAAAGTGACTTGGACCAATAATCTATAAAATACATTATGGAATTTATCCTAAATGACATTAAATAAAATAATATTCATGATGGCACATATAATTATGAGATTTAGATAATCCCAAAGGAGAATCTATTTCAAATAATTATGTGATGGGGTAGGATGATACTATTTTGGATATTCTTATAGTTTAGGGTTGTATACCCAAAGGTAACAACACTATTCCACAAGGATGATATTAGTCTCCATAAGTGATCTTGAGTGAACACTAGATATGTCAATATTTCACCCAAAGGTGAAATATAGATGATATCAATAGTTCATCATATTTTGGAAACTCAAAGCATTAATATTATATTATTATTGTGGTACTTTTTTTATTGTGTTTCTGTAAATATCCCTATACTTTCTGAAATGAATGACTTGAGTATATACAAGTTGTATTGAGTGAGTGAGACCTTGATCATATTAATTGAACAGAACATAATCTTAATTACTGAAAGTTCTATGAAATAAATAATTAAGGTGACTGATCAAGAAAGGTATGAAATACTCAATTTTATGATATTTAGTGATATGAATGAGCAAGTTGATTATAATTTTACTAAAGACCCTTTAACTATTCATGAAGGACCAATGTCAAGAGCGAAAACTAAAAGGATGAAAGAAGCCATAACTTGTTTATTAGAAGGCATTTGGAAGGAGCAAGCTAGTCAAAACTTGGTCAAGGTTCTATGGATACAAGAAGAGCCTAAAATAATCAACCTGATTCAAATAAGTCAACATCATGAAGAGAAAGTCCAACCTTGAGAGAAGGATGAATTTTTAGCCATCTTTGAAGAATAAAGGTCATTCAGCCATATTGGACCATATTAGGAATTGTGGGCTTATTCATGAATAATTATTCAAAACAATTCAATGTAGATTCATGAATAATCTACATTCATGCATTAGGAATATGAATGTAATTTAATATATTCAGTCCCTTTGTACTTGGCCTTTGTACTATATAAATAAGGCTGACTTTCTTTATAAGGGGACATTGGAGAAGTATATTCAACTTACAATACTGGTGAGTGTGCTACTTTTGTAGCAAATAAAGTTATGTGAAGAAGAAATATACTATAAGATTTGATTTGAAATGAAAAAGGTATAAATATAACCTTTATATGGTCCAAATCAAATATTACAGATATTATTGATAGATTAATTTGATGCTTCATCATATGTTACCAATAATAGATATTCATTAAAATAAAAAGAAAAATGAAGAGGGATAAAACCAAAAGAGAATGAGATATTTATCAATGTAGGGAATCATCAAGTGAAAGTGATATTAGTTTGTATTTATCACTTATATCTAAAGATGATTCAATTTGATAAATCTTGAGACTCCATGTTGTGTTCTTATAATTCTGGGAATTTGAGTTCTTTACTTAGAATTGTTAGAATATTATTTCCCTTTTGACGGTTGTAAACTCGTGATTCAATAAAATTAACCTTTGAATTCTGTATAATAGTCTATACAGAATTAATATGAATCATAATTTACAATGATCCTACAATTAAATATTGAAGTGAAATATAATTTTATAAACTCCTTGAGGTTATGTTTATCACTCTATGATTTTGTCTCATTAAAGAGAGACATTTTATCACCATATAAATAATCTGTTGAGATATGATTATATATATATATCTAATTAATGTAAAGTCTATAACTATTTACACTCTTGAAGTATATATAAATGAAGTTAATATACAATTAGATAGAAAAGTTAAGATCATCATATTTGACAAGGGTGATAAATTTTATGATATTTATGATGAACCCAATTATAATTCGTTTGCTAGATTTTTAGAAAAATAAGGTATATGATTTACCAGATATGTTACAGCAGAATATAATTGTTGAAAGATATCATCATACCTTATAGATATAGTTAAGAGCAATGATAAGTTATTCTTTTGTACCCAAATTAATGTAAAAAGAAGCTCTAAGGATAACAATGTATATCTTGAATAGTGTTCCTAGTAAATAAATTATATGACTTTTTTAAAGTTATGAAATGATAGGAAACTTGACTTAAGATATTTACATATTTGAGATTGTCCTATCGAGATAAGGATCTTCAACTCACATTAAAGAAAATTAGATTTAATAATTATTTCTGAATATTTTATTATCTATTAAGAAAAGTTTAAAGGGGTACATATCTTATTGCTCTAATCATAGTACGAGGACAATTAAATCTGGTAATGTAAGATTCCTATAAAATAGTAAATCAGTGGGAGCGAAATTCTCGAAATTTAATTTTGATATAGAGGAGATACAAGTTAATACTCCTTTATTATTCGAGAGATTATTGTTACTCAAATCATTAAATGATTTGATAAAAGTAAACAACAAAATAACATTACTAAACTCCCACATTATATTGATATCATTATTAATGGTCTCGTAGAATAATCATAATTGACAACTTTGAGAATATCTTAAAGGGGAAGGAATCATGTCATTTATGGTTATTATATTACATATCTACAAGAATTATATTATGATATAGGAATCAGAATGGATCCCTTATTATTGTCACGGGCCATGAAAAGTGTTGAATCTTGTATTTTGATGATGAAACTAATTGATAATTGTGTTTATGTTTTAATCCACGTTTTGAGTGACATATGATGCTTCGATCAGGATGAGACAATTAAAGCAGGAAAAATCATGTTGGGCCGGAGGAATATGTCAAAAGATTGGACGTCGGGCCGGTGGATCAGTTAACGTATCGATAGAAGGCTTCAGGCCGTGGACTCGGGCATCTGGCCAAGAAGAGAGGGTATTGTGCCAAGGATATCAGAGTTGTGGAGTCAACTGGTTGATTGGGCAATAGGCTGCAAGAGAGGATGATGCGTCGAAGAATCAAACGAAGCGTCGAGGGACCAATGACATGTCGGACAACTTGGTTAATGACATATATCACTTTATAACTATTGCATATATGCATATATATATTGTGATGTTCTTGGATTTGTGCAATGGGAATCGGATCGTGATGAGATCACGAAAATGAGATCGATTCACCTTTAAACACATATCCTAAATAATCCCGGTCATAGGTTGCTCGAGAGGGACATCTTGATAACCGGACAGACTTGTGTGCTGTATACCCATCCATATGATGGATGTAGCGGGTCTTATAGCTGCACGTGTAGGGACACTAGGGATACAATACAGGTGCTCATTGGAGAATGAGTTCACTGATTGATCCGCTTGCGGAATGCTGGATGGTTGATGATGCCTTATTGTCAGACAGCGATTTCGTAGTCCTAGTGGTATATCTGGTCTTTAGACTTGAGACACCAAGGATGTCCTATATGAGTGCTCTACTCTTTGATACCAGATTTATAGGTTTGACTGTCCCAGATCTAGTACAACTGGTCATTGGGAGTGGTAGTCGACCTTACGAGGGCTATCGAGTGTCGATAGAGAATCATCCACTCTCGGCGTCATGAGAGGAATATCCTATGTGTTCTTGCTTAGACAAATCTTTGGCCAGGGTCATTCGGGTTGAGAGAGAAAGAGTTCTCCGGGAGAATCTGATTAGAGCGAGACTCGAGTAGAAACCGTATGGGTCTGACATCACCATGCTTGATATACGATCTCTGGGATATTAGATGGATGAGGGACTATAGGTACACGGTAATTGAGGATAGATAGGTCCAATGGATTGAATTCCCCTGTATCGTTTGGGAACTACAGTGTTGTGGCCTAGTACGTCCGTAGTCGACGAGTCAAGTGAATTATTACAGAGATAATAATTCACTGAGTTAGAAGGAGTTCTAACAGGTATGACTCACAGCCAGCTCAATATTGGGCCTAGAGGGTCACACACATATGGTAGGTATTGCGATGAATAGAGGTTCGGATATGAGATATCCGACGGTGCCCTTGTCTTATTGGATATCCAATAAGCCCCTGAATTATTGGATCCCTCGGAATTTGAGAAATTCCAGTTTCTATCTTTTGTCTAAATTATGAAAATATCTCGAGAAATTAAGAAATTCCCTATATGTCCTTAATTTTATAAAATACTAATTAATTAAAAAGTTTAGTTAATTATTATTTTTATTATTATGTAGTAGTCCTACATGATGATGATTATTTATACATGTGATGTATAATGTGTGGATGAATGATCTTGGATCGTGTGATGTGTGTACTTGTGATTATTATTATTGGGGTCTACGAGCCTCCATTATATTTCTTGTTTATTGTCGGGCCTGCGTGTTATGATTAAGTTGTAAT
The DNA here is from genome assembly GCA_900464855.2 of Musa schizocarpa. Lineage (NCBI taxonomy): Eukaryota > Viridiplantae > Streptophyta > Magnoliopsida > Zingiberales > Musaceae > Musa > Musa schizocarpa. Next base: position 17,587,384 of record LS990920.1, read on the forward strand.
CACATGAGGTGGCGCAGCGGGAGCGTGGATGTGATAGCGGGACTCACGAGATGGACGATCGCGATGCATGAAGATGTATCGAGATGTCGACAAAACCGACGAGGACGTGATGGACGATCACAGGGCATGTAGATGCACCGTTGCACACATAGATCTTGATGTGAGTGATTAGGCCTACTGGCTTGAGCCTAATCACATTTGGTTGTGGTCCATGATCATCTAGTGTGATTGCTTATACACATACTAGATATATATATATATATATATATATATATATATATATATATATTTGCATACGATGTAAATATATATTAAATATGTATATGTGTGACATGTCATATTAGGAGACCAAATCATAGAAACATCTCTCTCGATAATATTAAGTCGGTAAATGTGAGGCAATTAGATTGACCCACGTGGCCTTCTATCATTACAAGTAGGAACCGATTCCCGGTGTAGGTTGAGTTGGTCGAGTCCCTCGAGACTCACCTATATCATGATTTGCTATCTGGCTTACGATATAGAGATGTCACCGGTGACCTGAGGACATGGTATGCTTGGTCGAGTCCCTCGAGGGTATATCATCAAATCAGACTCATCTTGTAACGAAGGTGTTGACTTAATCGAGCATCATGGTTGGTCGAGTCCCTCGAGACCATGGTGATTCGGAGGCCGAATAGGACATGTGATTGGTCGGCAAATCACAAGGAGTTGTGATCGGCAAGAGTTGCCTACCTTTTAGGCTTAGTGTGATTGGTCGAGTCCCTCAAGGTTACACTAAAACACTGATTGGATCTTGATCCCCACTAGAAGTTTGCCGGAGACTTTCGTTTCACATGTTGAGGGTGTCGCGTGACTCGTTAGTAAAATAGTGGGAGCATATTAAGATAGAAGTCCATATCTTGATTGTTTATTTCTTGCAAAATCTGCATGTTATTCATTTCTGTTGCATCTTTAATTTCAGAAAATATCGCTTTCAAATCCCTTACGTGGCATACTTGATGTCAATTGCCTCACTGGTCCAAATTATACAGATTGGCTCCGTAACTTAAGAATTGTTCTCACGATGGAGAAAATCGTGTACGTCCTTGATACAGTGATGCCTGCGCCCGAAGAAGGGGCAAGCAATGATGAGATCGCTCGCTACGTGAAGTACATTGATGACTCCACTCTTGCTCAGTGCTATATGTTGGGCTCTATGACTCCTGAGTTATAGAGACAAAATGAAAAGATGGATGCTAGATCCATTCTTCTACATGTCCATAAATTGTTTGAGGAACAGGAAAGGACTCAGTGATATGAGATATTCAAGAGCCTCTTCCGCGCTAGGATGACTAAGGGGATATCGGTTCAGAACCATGTCCTAAAGATGATTGAGTGGATAGAGAAACTCATAGGTCTAGGAATGGTCCTAGAGGATAACTTGTGTGTGGACATTGTGTTTCAGTCCCTACCAGATTCCTTTTCACAGTTCATAATAAATTTTAATATGAACAAGCTTGAGGTGACTCTCCCAAAGCTCCTCAATATGTTGAGAAAGGTAGAGAGTGCTGATGAGGGAAATAATGGCGATGAGACTTGGGTTAACGTCAACTGCGCCCGGATGATGCCTCGCGCCTTGGTTGACCTGACAGTGCCTGGCCAAAACAGATCGGAACGCCGACCGAGGCACATTAACATCCTATGGGAGCCCGATCCTTCATGCCACGCCAACATCGGTGTCAGACGTTACCAGAAATAAGATCTTGCTCCCTACAAGCGGGCACATCAGGCAACGGTAACCTTCCTTATAAAAACCCTCGCGCTCAAAAAATGGAGGAGGAGGATCAGGTAGAAAAAAAACCCCTAAGACTATCCACTGACTTGATCGTCGGAGGGGTCGGGTCGAGCCTCCCGACCCAACCTGTGTGCAGGGATGAAGACGGAGCACCTCCCACCGCGTGCCCAGGCGAGGAGTTCCCTTCCAGAGGAAATGACCATCCCGTCACGATCGGACCACCACAGTCAGCCACCTCAATAGTCTCAAGGGTCGCTTAGGAAGATCCCCAATCATTTGGACCTGAACCCAGCCGCGTCGACCCCGAGGCCACGACTTAAAGTTGTTGACACCAATATTTTGACGCTAGAAGGAGGGCCTGAATGTCGAGGGATCGGCATATCGACTCAGACGAACTCGCAGCTGAGGGGTTACACCCGATCGAGGCTCCGGGGGAACACCCCCCGCATGGAGAACCTCGAGATGAACACCCTGCCATGACCTCAAAGTGCTATTGGCAGATATTCAATGACCCGGGCTTGTCGCCACCTGACGGTGCCCCAGCCGACCCGTCGCTCGTGTCATCCGAGGCCTTTCAGGATCTCGCTCATAAAGTCCGAGCTCTGATGGGTATGGTGCAATCCATTATCCCACTCGTTTCTTGTCCAACGCACCCGCCTTCGATCCGACCGTTGCGGCAACAGGAGTTGCCCATTCGGGCTCACATGCCACCTCCGGAGCTCCCCACTTCGCCTCGGGTCCGATCGGCCCCACTCGGGGATCGGGTGATGGCAAACCCGAGCGGGCACCCGGAACCCGAGGCATTATCTTCGGATTCAGCGGACTCCCGGCGAGCTCAATTACGCTTTGTTAGTTAGTGGCTCGACGAAGTGCAGAAGGAGGTTCGCAGGTCAAAGGGAGAGCTCGGGGAGGACGCACACCAAGGGTCTCCGTTCGTTCCTAAGATACAAGATCAGGCAGTCCCCTCGAACTTCCGCATCCCCTCTCTCGACGCGTACAACGGCGCCACCAACCCAGCATACCATGTAGCCACCTTCCATGCCCAAATGACGCTTTACTGAACCTCAGACGCCCTGATGTGCAGGGCGTTCCCCATGACTCTGAGGGGGCCAGCCCGTGCATGGTATATCAGTCTGAAGCCCGGGGCGATCACTTCCTTAGGTCAGCTCGCTAGGGACTTTGAGCTTAACTTCCTAGCCTACGCCCGGTCGAAGCCATCCGTTGCACTGTTCCTCAGACTCAACCAAAGGGAGGATGAGCCCCTCTCACATTTTGTGGATCGCTTTGCCATGCAAATCTGGGGTTTGCCGGATGCTCATCCCTCTCTGTTAATGCAGGCATTTATGATAGGTCTGCGACCTTCCAGATTTTCCTAGTCCCTCACGAAGCGACCCCCCACCGTGGTACCAGAGATGCTCTAGCGGGCTAACCAATACATCGCGGCGGAGGCCTTGATGGCCGTGAGGAGGTGGAGCGACTTTTAGCAGTGGGCTTCATAGAAGAGGAGGGTGCCCGAGGACCAAGAGCACACGACCTTCCTCACCAAACAGACTCCTCGCCTGAGTCATGCTCCTCGGTTGCATGTTGTCCGAGACCACCTTTACGCGGCCTGCTTGCCTGAGTCGTGCTCCTCGGCTACATGTTGTCCGAGACCACCTTTACGTGGCCTGCTTGCCTGAGTCGTGCTCCTCGGCTGCATGTTGCCCGAGACCACCTTTGAGCGGCCTGCCCGCCCGAGTCGTGCTCCTCGGCTGCATGTTGCCCGAGACCACCTCTGCGTGGCCTGCCCGCTTGAGTCGTGCTTCTCGGTTGCGTGTTGCCTCAGCTCGGCTTACCCGACTGAGTCGTGCTCCTCGGCTGCATGTTGCTCGAGACCACCTCTGCGCGGCCTGCCCGCCTGAGTCGTGCTCCTCGGCTGCATGTTGCTCGAGACCGCCTCTGCACGGCTTGCCCGCCCGAGTCATGCTCCTCGGCTGCATGTTGCCCGAGACCACCTCTGCTTGGCCTGCCCGATTGAGTCGTGCTCCTCGACTGTGTGTTGCCCAAGACCACCTCTGCTCGGCTTGCCTGACTGAGTCGTGCTCCTCGATTGCATGTTGCCCAAGACCACTACTACGCCCCCAGCCCTCCTCGATTACTAAACTCCACGATTCCCACACCCCTGGTAACGGATCGACTACCGCTCGGTAGGGACAATTTCTTAAGACTATCCACTGACTTGATCGTCGGAGGGGTCGAGTCGAGCCTCCCGACCCGACTTGTATGCAGGGATGAAGACAGAGCACCTCCCACCACATGCCCAGGCGAGGAGTTCCCTTCCAGAGGAAACAACCGTCCCGTCGCGATCGGACCATCGCAGTCGACCACCTCAACAGTCTCAAGGGTTGCTCAGGAAGATCCCCAATCATTCGGACCCGAACCCAACCGCGTCGGCCCCGAGGCCATGACTTAAAGTTGTTGACACTAATAAGTACTATTAAGAAAGAGAAGCCAGTTCTCTACACTAGTGAGACCAGAAAGAAAAGGAAAGCAGAAAGGTCCCTTAAGAAGGGAAAGGGCAAGTGCAAGGGTAGACCAAGTAAAGCAAAGGTTGCTAAGAAAGACCCAGCAAAGGACAAAGGCCAGTGCTTCCACTGTGGTAAAGATGGGCACTGGAAGAGAAACTGCAAAGAGTTCCTTGCAGAAAGGGCGAAACAAAAGCTTGATGAAGCTTCAAGTACATTCATGATCAGTCTCCATTTGTCAGACTCTTATGAGAACACATGGGTATTAGATTCCGGTAGTGCTTATCATATATGCAATTCATTGCAAGTTCTGGCAAGGCCTAGGAGACTAGAGAGAGGCGAGATGAACCTCAAGATGGGTAATGGAGCAAAAGTTGCTATAGTAGCTGTTGGCGAGGTCGCCCTACATCTGCCTGGTGGAGATTTTATTGCATTAGATGCATGTTATTTTGTTCCTTCTATTATCAAAAACATTATCTCCATTTCATGTTTGATAGTTAGTGGATATAAATTAGTTTTTGAGAACAATGGTTGCTCGATATTATTAGATGATAAGATCATCACGAAAGGAACATTGCATAATGATTTATTTATGTTAGACACTATTCCACATATCATGAATGTAAATGTGTCCAAGAAGGAACTGGAGAGAGAGCCACTGAGCTGTTGGAACTCATACACAGTGATGTATGAGGACCCATGTCAACTCATGCCATTGGTGGTTACTCCTACTTCATTACCTTTATTGATGATTTCTCAAGGTATGGATATGTGTACTTAATGAAGTACAAGTCCGAGGCCTTTGAGAAATTCAGAGAGTATAAGAATGAGGTGGAGAACCAGACTTGAAAGAGTATCAAAACTCTTCGATCAGATCGAGGAGGTGAGTACTTAAGTACAGAGTTTACTCAGTTCCTTAAGGACCATGGGATATTATCCCAATGGACACCTCCTTATACACCTCAGCTCAATGGTGTCTCTGAAAGGAGAAATCGTATGCTATTAGACATGGTACAGTCCATGATGAGTTTTGCTAACCTACCAATCTCATTCTGGGGATATGCTCTAGAAACCGTAACTTACCTTCTGAACAGAGTTCCAACTAAGTCAGTAGTGTCTACGCCATATGAGATATGGAAAGGGAAGAAGCCTGATCTTAAGGTTGTTAAGATTTGGGGCTGCCTTGCCCACGTTAAAAGACACAACCTCGATAAGTTAGAATCAAGGACAAAGCGATGCAAATTTGTGGGATACCCCAAGGAAACTTGTGGGTATTATTTCTATCATCTCGATGACCAAAAGGTCTTTGTAGCTGAGAGCAGTGTTCCTTGAGAATGAACACATTCTTGGCAGAGATAGTGGGAGAATGATAGAGTTGAGTGAGGTTGGAGAACTAAGCTCAAGCACCACTCTATAGCCCGAGTCTGTTCAGGTACCTAATACACAAGTTTCAACTTTACATAGGTCTGATAGAGTATCCCATCCTTCTGAGAGATATGTGAGACATATTAGAGGAGAGGATGTTGAGGATATTGATCCTCAGACCTACGAGGAGGCTATTTTGAGTATAGACTCTGGGAAGTGGATGCGCCCGAAGGTATTGTACCTATCGGTTACAAGTGGATCTTTATGAAAAAGATCGGAGTAGATGGAAAGGTAGAGACCTATAAAGCAAGGCTAGTGACTAAGGGGTATCGTTAAAGGCAAGGTGTTGACTACGACGAAACCTTCTCACCTGTAGCAATGCTAAAATCCATCAGAATTCTATTGGCTATTGTAGCACACTATGATTATGAGATCTGGCAGATGGATGTGAAAACTGTATTCCTCAATGGGAATCTCGAGGAGGAGGTGTATATGATGCAACCTGAGGGATTCGTGTCCAAGAACTGCCCAGATAAGGTGTGTAGGTTGCTTAGATCCATTTATGGACTAAAGCAAGCTTCCCGAAGTTGGAACATAAGATTTGATTTGATGAGGCAATCAGATCTTATGACTTCGTTAAGAACGAAGATGAGCTTTTTGTGTACAGGATGGTAAGTGGGAGCACTATCACCTTTTTGTTGTTATATGTGGATGATATCCTGATCATTGGGAATGACGTAGGAATGCTATCCACAGTAAAGGCTTGGTTATCTAGACACTTCTCCATGAAGGACTTAGGAGAAGCATCCTATATCTTGGGGATTAGAATCTATAGAGATAGATCCAAGAGGATACTTTTTATCCAAGTCTAGGTATATAGAAACCATTATCAAAAGGTTTGGCATAGGAAATTCCAAGAGTGGTCTCATACCGATGAGACTTGGGATATCACTTTCTACGAGTATGTCCCCAAAGACTCCAGAAGAAAGGGCGAACATGGATATGATACCTTATGCCTTAGCAATAGGGTCTATCGTGTATGCAATGCTATGTACTAGGCTTGATATAGCGCATGCTCTGAGTGTCACGAGCAGGTATCAGGCGGATCCAGGCTTGGAGCACTAGAAAGCAGTAAAGTGTATCCTTAAGTACTTGAGAAGGACTAAGGATCTTTTACTAGTATATGGAGGTAGTAGCCTTAAGGTTGAAGGATACATAGACTCAAGTTTTCAATCTGATGTCGATGATAGCAAGTCAAATTCGGGGTACGTGTATACCTTGAATAGAGGAGCAATGTGCTGGAAGAGTTCCAAGTAAGATACTACTACTGACTCGACCACAGAGGTGGAGTACATTACTGTATCAGATGCAGCAAAGGAGGGAGTCTGGTTGAAGAAGTTTATCACAAATTTGGGAGTCGTGCCGGGTAGCAAAGAGTCGATCTCCTTATATTACGACAACAACGGGGCGATTGCTCAAGTGAAGGAACGTAGGTCTCATCAGAAATCTAAGCATGTTCTGAGGAGGTTCCACCTTATCAGAGAGATCGTAACCCGAGGAGATGTAGCAGTGGAAAGAGTTTCATCCGAAGATAACATTGCAGATCCACTGACAAAGCTGTTGACTCAGATTGTCTTTGAGCATCACAGGGGTCTGATGGGGATCGGACACATAGGTGATTAGCTTTAGGTCAAGTGGGAGATTGCTAGTCATAGGTGCCCAGCAACCCAATCACGTGAGTGATGGCACATGTGACTTGATACAGAATCATTTTTGCTTATTATATTTTGGCATATATCACTTTATAACTATTGCATATATGTATATATATATATATATATATATATATATATATATATATATATATATATATATATATATATATATATATATATATATATATATATATATATATATATATATATATATATATATATATATATATATGTATATATATATATATATATATATATATATATATATATATATATATATATATATATATATATATATATATATATATATATATATATATATATATATATATATATATATATATATATATATATATATATATATATATATATATATATATATATATATATATATATATATATATACATATACATATATATATATATATATATATATATATATATATATATATATATATATATATATATATATATATATATATATATATATATATATATATATATACATATATATATATATATATATATATATATATATATATATATATATATATATATATATATATATATATATATATATATATATATATATATATATATATATATATATATATATATATATATATATATATATATATATATATATATATATATATATTGTGATGTCCTTGGTTTTTGCAATGGAATGGGATGGATGATGAGATCACTAAAATGAGATCGATTCACCTTTAAACACATATCCTAAATAATCCCCGATCATAGGTTTTCTGGGAGAGGGACATCGTGATAACCAGATTGGCAAATTTGTATACCCATCCATATAATGGATGCGGGTCTCATAGCTTTGCTCGTGTAGGGATACTAGGGATACTGAAGAGGTGCTCATTGGAGAATGAGTTCACTAATTGATCCGCTTACGGAATCTTTGGATGGTTGATGATGCCTTATTGTCGTGAAATGATTCCATAGTCCTAGTGGTATATATCGGTCCTTAGACTTGAGACACCAAGGATGTCCTGTATGAGTGCTCTACTCTTTGATACCGAGACTTATAGGTTTGGTTGTCCTGCATCTAATACAGTTGGTCATGGGGAGTGGTAGTCTGACCTTACGAGGGCTATTGAGTGTGGATAGAGGATCATCCACTCTCGATGTCATGAGAGGAATATCCCATGTGTTCTTGCTCAAACAAATCCACGGCAGGGTCATTCGGGTTGAGAGAGAAAGAGTTCTCTGGGAGAATCCGATTAGAGCGAGACTCGAGTAGAAACCGTATAGGTTTGACAACACCATGCTCGATATACGGTCTTTAGGATATTAGATGGATGAGGGACTATAGGTACATGGTAACTGAGGACAGATAGGTCCAATGGATTGGATTCCCCTGTATCGTCTGGGGACTACGGCGTAGTGGCCTAGTATGTCCGTAGTTGATGAGTCAGGTGAATTATTACAGAGATAATAATTCACTGAGTTAGAAAGAGTTTTGACAGGTATGACTCATGGCCAGCTCGATATTGGGCCTAGAGGGTCACATACATATGATAGGCGTTGCGATGAGTAGAGGTTCATATATGAGATATCCGACGAAGCCCTTGTCTTATTGGATATCCAATAAGACCCTGAATTATTGGATCCCACAGATGAGATCCAATAAGAGCCCATGAGAGATTATTGGATAGAGATCCACTAATCTAAAAGGCTTGGGTTATTGGATGCATATCCAATACCCACTAGGCGAGGATCCATTAGGGTTTGACAGGGGACCTCTATAAATAGGAGGGATTCAGAGTCTCATAGGCTAGAGCCTTTGCTTGCCTCTCCTATTCTCCTTCGCCTCTCCACCTTAGAGCAGGCTTGGAGTTTTGAGGAGCGTCATCGCAGCCCTGCTGTGTGGATCACCGTTAGAGAGGAGGACGCTTGACCTCCTTCACCCTCTACTAAGGATCTGCAAGGAAACAGGGATATACGATCTCCCTAGGTAACACAATCTATTCTATATGCAGTTTTTTAGTTTTGCAGATTTTGCGCACCAATCTTCGCACGACAACGAATATCTCTTTGGGAATCGGGGATTTTGTTTTCTTGTTCTTCCACTATGCATGTGATGTTGCCCCCAAAGATTTTCCCAACAGCAATTACATTTTGTTCTCTATCTTAACTGCAAACTTCATCTATATCTTTACTTTAGCTGCATCTCGCTTGATCACAAGTTAAAGTGATTTCCGAATCGGCTTTCTTACCGAAATCGTTTTTATCATACGAACGTCGTTTTAAATCGTTGAAAGTTTTTTGCTGTACTAATTCACCCCCTCATAGTGCTCTTGATCCTAACAATTGGTATCAGAGCCATAGTTTTCTATTTTGGTTTAACACCCATATAGAAATGACTCTTTTCGACATCCAAGATGGTTACTCTCTCATTCGTCCTCCCTTCTTCAATGGGACGGACTACACGTATTGGAAAACTCGAATGAGATTTTTCTTGCTTTCGTTGGATTTAAATTTATGGAATATTGTTGAGAACAGTTTTCGAATGTCTTCTCTTCCAATGAACCATTGGAATGATTTGGAGAAGAAGACGTTTTCTTTAAATACTAGAGCTATGAATGCTCTATTTTGTGCCTTAGACAAAAACAAGTTTAATCGGGTTTCTATGTGTGAAACGGCTTTCGATTTTTGGCACACTCTTGAAATTACACATGAAGGCACAAGTAGTGTAAAAGATTCTAAAGTAAATTTTTTGATGCATGATTTCGAGCTTTTTCGAATGAAGCCGAGCGAAACCATTGTTGACATGTACACCCGTTTTATGGATGTCATCAATGGTTTAAAAGCTCTTAGCAAATGTTTCTTGAATTTTGAACTTGTTAGTAAAGTTTTACGATCACTTTCTAAAGCTTGTGAATCAAAAGTAACGACAATACAATAAACAAAAGATTTAAATATTTTTCCACTTGAAGAACTTATTGGTTCATTGATGACATATGAAATGGTGCGCAATGCACATGATAAACATGACGAACAAAACCACCTTCCAAAGAATAGGAAGAATTAGGACATAGAACATTTGAAGACCACTTGAGCATAAGCTCAAGTGATGGTGAACAAGAACTACTCACTAAGAAATTTAAAAAATTAAAAAAATAAAAATTTAAGAAAAAAAGAACGAAATTACTTGCTTTGAATGCAAGAAGAAGAACACAAAGCAGGATGAATCGAGCTCCTTTGAAGATGAGGAGAAAATCAAGAAAGGCAAGGTGGTAAACTACGCCTTAAGGACATTCAACGATGAGGTAATCGAGACCCCCTTAATTTATTTTGAAATTACTTAATATTTTCCATGATGTATTTTTTTTTTAGAATAATTATTTTTTTCTTAGAAATTACATGTTTTATGTTAATGGAATAAAATGTTAGATTTAAATCTAATGATCACATGTATGCTTTTTTTGAGAAGAAAAATATGTATCTTGATGATTTCCGATTTTGATTGAAATGATGTTTGATGTCTTAATGAAAATATTAAGAAGTTTAATATCATGCTGAATGATGATGCATGGCTATTTTATGAAAAACTAAGCATGAAAAGTTAGATTCATCTAAAAAGAAAAATGTATGACTACAATGAACTTGATTCAAAAATGCCTTGTGAAATCATGCTATATATGGTTAAGAAGTAATAATGTGTATCATGTTGATTTCCATTGTTGTTTCTCGATTTTGATTAAATGAAATTATGTTTGATTTGAAGTAATGCATAATGATGTAATGAAAATATTAAATGTTTTGATACCATGATTGACGATTTTATGTATAAGATTTTAAAGTTATACATGATGATTTTTATGAATTATTGGTCTTGATGGCTTTTATGATGAAATTCATTTTTCGATCCTAAGTGTTTATGCACATTTTTATTTGGCAAAAATGAAATAAATCACATGAATTTAAACAACTAAAAAGAGAAAAGCATTGTTCTTGAATTTTTTTTTTCTCAATCTTATTGATTTGTATGAATCTCTTGAAAGTAATGTTGAGATTTTATTGATTTTGATGATTTGAATTTAATGAGTTTTATTGAAATCATGATCTTGATTTCTCATGATTTATAACTTGAAATAATTTATGAATCAAGATCTCCTACTATGTGTTCTTGTATCTTCTTATTGAAATGTGTCAAAATGAATCATGTCTTTTGGTATTCAAGTGATTTTATCTTTCATGACATGATGTGATTGTATTTATGACTTGTATGCCTTGAAATGATTAAAATATTTTACACTATTTTGTTCTTCCCTTCTTCTTTCTTATTTACAATGATAAAATGGGGAGAAATTTTGATCATGCATGGTAGGATATAATTGCTATAATGAGAATTTTACACTATTACATGCCTTAATAATATGTTGGAAATTATGTGTTTTGGATAAAAATTTTTTCATGATAATGAGCATGTTTTATCTTCATGATTGTGCTTGAAAATCTATAGCAAAACCATGTCCGAATGCATGAAAGTGTTAAATTTTATTTTCGAATTTTCTTGATCCTAATAAAATTACGGTTTCTCTTGATTTTTTGAAATTATAACTTGAGTATTCATTTTATAAATCAAGATTGTTTTCTCATGACATTTTTTAAGGCTTATGACTTGACTTTTGTTATGTAAAATTCTTTAAATATATGAAATACATCTTATCACCTAATAATTCTTCTTGATATTTCTTATGTGATGATATGAATACATGAAATATTCATTAATTTATTTTGATGTATACAAATAAGAAGTTTCAATCATGCATGAAAGGATGTAATTTGACAAAATTGGTACCATCATGTTGTGAAATAAATGATGATTTGGTATGATACATGCAATGATGAAATATTCATGAATTTGAAATGATGCATGCAATACTTATGATAATGATGTACATAATGTATTGCATATGATGTGTATCATGAATGCTTTAAATGATGAATGTTTGGTATCATAATCAACATGTTGATAAATCCTTAAAAACTTTAATGTTTGAGTATCATGTATGATATGCTCATTAATGATGATTGATTTATTTTTCGGTATCGTGCATGAAAAATAAGATTTTTAAAATTATGTATGTTTTAATTTGTATATATAATGATGCACAAATAAGATTGATACTTACCTTTGTCATAATCTGAAAATTGATATAAGGGTCTTCCCTTCTTTTTGACAATGACAAAGGGGGAGTAAGAATTTCTAGCGTAGACATCATGAAAAGAGGCAAACTAGCTAGCTTGCACAATTCAAGAAGAAAGCAAAATTTACACTTCTCAAAAGAGAAGAAATTGCTATCTTGAATATCACCAAGAATTGCTATCTTGAAAAGTAAAAAAGATGCAAAAATATGTTAGCTTGCTCATCTCAAAAGAGAAGCAAAGATTGCTAACTTGCATATTTTTAGAAGCAAAAGTGCTATCTTACCTATCACAAAGAAAATCAAATATGTCAACTTGCATATCTTTGAATTTGCTAGCTTATATATTGTAAAACTTGCATATTTCAAGAAGCAAGAGTTGCTTTCTTGAACATCTCTAAATTGCTAGCTTGCATGTTCTAAAATGTTGTAACATTGCTAGCTTGCATGATATAGAACTTGCTATCTTGAAAATTACCAAAAGTGCTATCTTGTATGTTGTAAAACTTGCATATCTAAAACTTGATAGCTTGAATGTTCTAAGTATGATATAACACTTGTTAAATTTTGCTAGCTTCAAAACTACATGATCCTCTTTTCTTCCAAGTTTTGATATGTCAAGAGAGGAAAGAAAATTTTGTAAGAGTTGTCTCCTAAGCCCCTAAAAAGGAGTGAAACTGTAAAAAGGTGGTTGGCCTTCGCCTATTGAAGAAAGGCCTCTAGTGGACGTCGGTGACCTCGTTGGTGAAGGAAGCCAAAAGTGGATATAGGTTAAGATTGACCAAACCACTCTAAATCTCGGTTTGCATTTACTTTGAGCATATTATCTTTACTGCAAACCTCCTTAATAGCTTACTGCCTTCTGCGGATTTACAATCGTGTTTCAAAGTTCAGTATTTTCCGAATCGGCGTTTAGACGTAAATTAGTTTTATCGTACGAACATCATATTTCAGTTTAGGCTTACATTCTAATTTTCATCATAACTGCAAACTGCCTTCATAGACTTGCTTTAACTGCATCTTGCTTGATCACAAGTTAAAGTGATTTACAAATCGGTTTTTCTACCGAAATCGCTCTTATCGTACCAATGCAGTTTTAATCGTCGAAAGTTTTCTGCTGCACTAATTCACCCCCCCTCCCCTCTTAGTGCTCTAAATCCTAACAGTTGATAAAGTAGATAAGGATAAAATAAAGGAGAAGTCTCTAAGAGATTATCTTGAGATTTAGAGTTCAATCCTGTTGAGTTTTATTTTAAGATTTTTTTATTAATATAATTATAATATTGTAGTAACCTAAATTAAGTCTAATTTGGTTTAGCCAAGATGATATTTTTGGTCTAAACTCATATATCAATCTTAGTTATGTATCTCGATATTTTTAGTATAACATTCTTATTTAATTTTCATCTTTATTTAATTTTTTATTATTTCATCCATGTCTAAGTAGCTTATTATCCTTTACATACATGATGTTTAAAACAAAAAACATCTTACTTCAATCATGGTCAAACTTAATTATCATTTAGGCCTTGAGATTAACTTAAGATCGATCAAAATTTAATTATCACTTTGAGTCACTATATGTATATTTATTATCATAACTTAACCTTATACTCAAATTTGCTAATGCACTTAAGTTTGTTGCACCAAAAAACCATACTTTTTCACTACAAAATATACTTAAAAATAAATATTGATGCTTATGTATGCTCAACCAATATTTCATATAATATTATGAATAATAATTTTAAAAAGTATGTATTTTAACTTTAAAAGTAAATAATATGAACATATTATTTATCATATTTATGAAGCATAAATATCATAAATCATATCACTAACTGAGAGAAATATTTACATATTATTTGTACTTCTGTTGGCATGCTACATATAATTTAATGTGTGTAAGACTCGAGCACTACAATAATTTTATTCTAATAAAAATTTTATCCTCAAAATTTCTTACCTTAATAGCTTTGGTTATTTTTCTCACATTTCTTCTTTTCTTTCCAAATTGCTTTCTCAATTATGCGATTCTTATAGCACTATAATTAAAACAATATTCTTATCATAAATTCTTTCTCTTTTCTATTAAGAATTCATATAGCTCATTTGGTCTTTGTATGTCAAATTTTTATCCAATTATATTGGTTGTTTTTCTATGACATAAGAAGGATTTGAGATGTACTTTCTCACGTTGATATATGTAATATATTATGCATATTTATTAATACAAAAGAAAAGGTTAATTTGTAGGCCACATCACCATCTTTATCAATAATTTATATGGTCCTATATACCAAGGACTTAACTTATCTTTCTTCCTAAACCTCGTAAATCTTTTCATTAGTATTACTATTAAGAATATTTTATCGACTATCTCAAATTTCTAAGGTCTCTTCCTATTATCGACATAATATTTATACTATTGTCCTGATGAATTTTTTCTATTGCTTTTGATGTTTCTTTCACCAAATCTGGTCATAAATATATTTTTTCATTCAACTCATCCTAATGAATAGATGATTTGCATTTTATGTCATATAGTACTTCAAATGGTATCATTCCAATGGTTGCTTGATAACTATTATTGTAGACAAATTCTGTTAAAAGTAAATATTTGCTCTATGATCTTTTAAGGTCTAACACACAAGCTTTTAGTGTATCTTCCAATATTTGAATAGTTCTTTTTGATTGTTTATATGTTTGAGGATAAAAAAAATACGTAAAAGCTAACTTTGTTTCTAGTTCCAAATGAAGACTCTTCTAAAATCCTGATGTGAATCTAAAGTCTGTATGTGACACAATGGATATGGACACAGAGTATAATTATCTCCTAGATATATAATTGAATATATTGATCCATGAAATAGTTAGCATAAATAGGTAGAAAATGGGCCGTCTTAATTTATCTATCCACAATGACCGAAATTGCATCATGTTCCTTCTTGGCCTTAGGCAAACCCATGACAAATTGCATACTGGAAATTTTCCATTTTCAATAGGGTATTTACAATAGATTTAAGGTAATTGGTCTCTTATATTATATTTTGATTTGTTGTAATTTGAGACACTTCTCAACAAATTGGATCAGATGTGTTTTATTCCTGACCACTAATAGTGCACTATATTTAGTGCACTATATTAAGTGCACTTAATATAAAGATGAGTATGCTTTTATTAAAATTTTTTGCTTTATGCTAGTCTTCTCTTGTACACATAATCTATCTTGAAATCTAATTACCTCTTTATCAATTTAAAAATTTATTCTTTTTCCTACCTTAATGTCATACTTCAATAAGTTTAAATAAGGATCCTTACTTTATAATTTTTTAATTTTTCTCAAAAGGTTTTACTATACTGATAACATTGCCGATCTATTAATTAAACTTTTAAGGATAATCTCAAATTCAAATTTTTGTATTTCTATATGAAGAGGTCTTTGAACTATTAATAAAGTAACTAAATTAGTTGATTTTCTACTTAATATATCATCAATTATATTTGCTTTTCCAAGATGGTAATTGATCATATAATCATGTCTTTTGCTAACTCTAAGCATCTTCTCTGTCTTATATTTTGCTCATTTGAAGTAAAGAAATATTTCAAACTCTTATGATTAGTATATATTTTGTATTTCTCCCTATAAAGATAATATCATCAAATTTTTGGAGCAAACACCATCACTACCAACTCTAAATAATGGGTTAGATAATTTTTCTTATAATGTTTTAGTTATTTTGGGGCGTAAGATATAACTCTATCATTCAGTTTCAAAACACATCCTAGATCATTTTCGGATGCATCAATATACATATTGAATTCTCCTGACCCAGATGGTACAATAAGAATTTAAACTGAGATTAATTTTCTCTTTAGTACTTGAAAATTATTTTCACAAGCATCGATCTATTCAAATTTAATTCTTTCTTGTTAATTGGGTGAGAGGTGATGTTATCTTAGAGAATTATTTCACAAAACATTTATAATAAACTATTGTTCCTAAAAGAACTTTTTACCTCGATTACAATAGTCGGTCTAAGCTAGTTACTAAGTACTTTCATTTTAACAGAATCATTAGAGATCCCTTCCTTGAATACATTATGTCATAATGTTATTTTCTCTAGCCAAAATTCATATTTTCTAAACTTTACATATAATTACTTTTCCTTTGAAATACTTAAGGTTTTTAAATATTTTGCATGTTCCTCCCTAAAGTGTGAGTATATTAAAATATCATCAATAAAATTTATTATAAATTTATCTAGATACTCATTAAATATCCTATTCATTAAGCCCAAGGTGACTGATTTTCAAAGTGCCCATATCTGATCCTAAGGTAGTCATTAGAATCTACTCCTTGATTTTCAGTTGATGATACCTTATTCTTAAATCAATTGTGAAAAAGCATTGTCCCATTCATTTTCTTTACAAATAGAACTAATGCTCCCCACAGTGAAAAGCTAGGGGAAATAAACCATTTATCAACAAGCTCCTACACTTGTATCTTTTAACTCTTTTAGTTCTATTGGAGTCATTTTATATGGTGCTTTAGAAACAGGTTCAATGCTTGACATTAAGTATATGCTTGACATTAAGTCATCTAGAAACACTTGAAGGAATTTACTCACAATCGATATAATCTCTGATTTTGATCTTCGGTTTTTTTACATTTGTCAAATATCCTGAGCATCCATTCTTTAGGAGTCTTCTGATTTCATTACTAAGATAAAACGGATTGATTTTTTTTTCTCAAAACCAATAAATACAACCTCTACTTATCTTAAGGTTGAAATACTATCTTTTTACTGTAGTCAAGGAAAGAATGATGTTTAGACAATCAACCCATGCCCAATATAATATCAAAGTTTTATATGTTTAACATTATCAAGCCTGATGTTTAGACCGAGGATTGTAATTTTATACCATATCGGAGTTTCGATCTCAGTTTGGTACACACACGTTTCGATCTCAGTTTGACACACACACACACGAGTTAAAAAAAAAAGAGGCAATGTTGTTGAGGCGACATCGCCTCATTTCTTCTCCTCACATGGGGAGAAGAAATAATAGGGAGAAGAGGTGGTTTCTTCTCCTCGCACGGATGAGGAGAAGTCGTCAATGACACCGAGTCCTCACGCGGATGAGAAGAAGTTGTTGATAACACCAAAGCCTCGTCGCCTCTCATCTGTGGTCTGACGAGGGAGGGTGGCGACGGAATGAGATCATTGAGAGAGAGCGACGTCAGATCTTCAAGTTTTCTCTTTTCTTTTCTCTCGACTAATACCACTCACCTCGGTAATGAGACAAAAACAACCCTAATCGATGATACCATCCGGTACGGGTGGTATTATTCGAAATTAAAAACCTTGGTTTAGACAATTAGTCCATGTTTAATATAATATCAAATTCTTCATGTTTAACATTATCATACCAGCAAATACAATCTTGGAGGTTTTAATACTATCAATTTTTTATTAAAGTTAATAAAAACATGATGTTTAGACAAACAATCCATGCCCAATATAATATTGTATGCTCAATATTATTATATATTCAACTAATTCTTTGTCCATAATTTGAATTGAATAAGATCTCAATCCCTAACTTGAATATTTTATATCTCTTAATGAAACAACTATATAATACATCATATCCAATGCTTTAGTTGATTTGCCTAGCTTTTTAATAAAAACTAGTAATGTAAAAGAATGTGTGGTGCCAAAATCAATTAAAATAAAAAATATCATAAATAAATAATTTACTTGAGATAACTGAGCGGTTAACCTATGCTTCTGAGATAACTGTCATGTACTCTTTTTTTGTTATGATAAGATTGTTGTACAGTTTTTTGCTAAATGTTATGATTTTTTACATTCAAAACCTAGTTCTTTTCTTTTAAGGCATTCCCCCGATTCCCATATTTAGGGTAAGTGGGTTTTTGCGCTTGAGCTGACCGAAAAGATAGGGATGTTTAACATATTTGCTACTGGTGAATAGGGAATGTCTGAGACATTCATTGTTATCTTCATATCTAGACAAATTTTTGTTTTGAGTTCTTATAGAAATTGATCTACCTTTAAGATATTAGTTGTAACATCCCTTATTTTTTAAAATTTTATAAGGGCCTATTTATAACGAAAGAACCTAAGAGTAAATATTAGAAATTTGATATGATTTATGAAAGATTCATATTTAAGTTAAAGAAAAAAAAAATGGTGGACATGTGTCACTAGCTAACCTAAGGTTGGTGTCACCTATGTTTGTTCTAAGGATGACACAAAGGCCTCTTTCATGCATGTTTGACATCTTACAATCCTTATATTAGCTAAATCTAATATATTAGAAGAGAATGCAATCCTTATATTAGCTAAATCTAATATATTAGAAGAGAAATAAAAGGATAAAACTTAAAAGCTGCAGCCAACGTTGGTTTGAGATGAGAAGGAAGAGGAATTGAAGAAGAAGAAGAAGAAGAAAGAGCTTTGTCTTGCTTGAGGTTTTGCATCAATTCGTACCTTTGAGACCCAAATTTGTTTAAGGCAAGTATTCTGACCCTTTCCTACAAAAAATCTCGATCTCTTATTTCATCTTAATTCTAAAAACTTTGAAAGATTTTAGCTCCATACTTGATTATTCTATCGTTTGAGAATAAAACTGTGAATCTGGAATTATTTGAGATTTGACCATTCTATATTGTTCTAGTCATAACATTTTGCACAGATCTTGGACTTAAGAGAAACCAAATGCATCCGAAAATAGACTCACAGATCTTTCTTTTGATACTAAGATTTATAAATTTGGAGTCTATTGACCTATTGAAACTATTATTTCAATTGATCTTATGAAATCTGTGAAATAGAGAGTGTCAGTTTTGACCTTTCAGTATACTCTTGCTTCTAACTCTTTGTTTAAAACTCTAATTTGTGTAAAATATGATTTATTGGAAACTAGACTCATAAAACTTTCTATGAATATCTGATTTGAATGATTTAGAGCATAATTACTTATTGAATCATCTCTTCAAATCAACTCTATGAATTCTGTAAAACAGAGATAATATTCTCTGACCTTTGGTTACTAAATTATTTATAACTCCTTGTGGGAACTCCGATTCATACAAAACTTGAGTTATCGAAAACTAGATTGATATATCTTTCAAATAATACATAATTTGTATAAATTGGAGTATAATTGGTTATCTAAATAATTTATGCAATGTGCCTCTCAAATTCTGTCAGAATCGAGCTTTGATCGATTTCGCCTATTCTTGTTTCGTCTCTTTGGAAATTGATTTCAGTTAAAATCCTTACTTTAGTTGAGCTTTATATTATTACTTTAAATTTCTATATACTCTTGTCCTATAAATATTTGCATACTTGAATTTTGTTGAATCTCGGATTTTGATGATGAAACCAATTGATAAGTGTTTATGATTTCATCTACGTTTTGAGTGACGCAGGATCTTCGATCAGGATAAGACAATTAAAGTAGAAAGAATCATGTTGGGCTGGTGGAATATGTTAGAAGATTGGACGTCGAGCTGGAGGATCGATCGATGTAACGACATAAGGCTTCGGGCCATGGATTCGGGTATCGGGCCAAGAAGAGCTGATATTGCGCCAAGGATATCAGAGTTGCAAAGTCAACTGGCCGATTGGGCAATAGGCTATAAGAGAGGATGATGCGCTGAAGAATCAGACGAAGCATCGATGGACTAATGACATGCCAAACAACATGATTCAAGCTTAGTAATAATTGTCTAGATCAAAGTGTGTTTTTATATATGCAGGATTAACTATGATAGCAAGGCATAAAGCAAAATGAAGTCCCGGAGTCAAGAACGTAATTTCATTGGGAGTTCGAGAGTTCATCGGAAGGCCAGACGTTCATCGGAAGTTTTGTCGGAACCAACCGAGAAGTCCAAGAGCTTGCTAAAGAAGCTTCTCGGAACTCGCCAAGAAGATCGTCGTGAAGTCTAGGAGCTTGTCGGGAGTCCGTTGGAACATTGTCGAGAGGTCGTCAGAAGTTCACCAGAAGATCGCTGGAGGCTCGCCGGAAGAAACTAGACTTACATATTTGTTTAGCTTAGGAAATGTCTTAGAATTCATAGTTAGCAGATAATTGGGATTGGAATTGGGCCAACCCAATTAGGAGCCAGTTGGGCCAATGTAAGAACTGTGTTAGGCTCAATGAAAAGGCCCAAACAGTGACCCAAGTGTTGGGAAATCATGGGGGGCGACATCATATGCGCAGCGGAAGAACAAGAAAACAAAAATCCCCGATTCCCAAAAAGATGTTCGTCGTCGTGCAATGATTGGTGCGCAAAAATCCGCAAAACACAAAACTGCGTATAGAGATTGTGTTACCTAGGGAGATCGTATATCCCTGTTTCCTTGCAGATCCTTAGGGAGAGGGTGAAGGAGGTGGCGTCCTCCTCTCTAGCGGTGATCCACACAGCAGTTGCGATAAACCTCCTCAAAACTCCAGGCCTACTCCAGGTGGAGAGGAGAGGAGAATAGGA
The DNA here is from genome assembly GCA_900464855.2 of Musa schizocarpa. Classification (NCBI taxonomy): domain Eukaryota; kingdom Viridiplantae; phylum Streptophyta; class Magnoliopsida; order Zingiberales; family Musaceae; genus Musa; species Musa schizocarpa. The sequence continues at coordinate 17,608,446 of LS990920.1, forward strand.
AAGGCAAGCAAAGACTCTAGCCCGTGAGGTGTGGAATCCCTCCTATTTATAGAGATCCGTGTCAAACCCTAATGGGTCCTTCCCTAGTGGGTATTGGATCTACATCCAATAAGACAGGGGCTCCGTCGGATATCTCATATATCAGAACCTCTACTCATCAATGCCTACCATATGTGTGTGACCCCTCTAGGCCCAATATCGAGCCGGCCATGAGTCATACCGTCGAACTCCTTCTAACTTCGGTGAATTATTATCTCTGTAATAATTCACTTTCGACTCATCGACTCACGGACGCATTTTGCTAGGCCACCACGCCAGTAGTCCCTGCACGATATAGGGGAATCCAATCCATTGGACTGCCTCATCCTTAGTTACCATGTACCTATAGTCCCTCATCCATCTAATATCCCAGGACCATTATATCGAGCATGGTGTTGTCGACCCATACGGTTTCTACCGAAGTCTCGCTCTAATCGGATTCTCCCGGAGAACTCTTTTCTCTCGAACCCGAATGACCACGGCAAGGGATTTTCTGAGCAAGAACACATGGGATATTCCTCTCATGACGTAGAGAGTGGATGATCCTCTATCGACACTCAATAGCCCTCGTAAGGTCGACTACCACTCCCAATGACCACCAGCATACTAGATCGGGACAAACCCAAACCTATAAGTCCGGTATCAAAGAGTGGAGCACTCATAGGGGACATCCTTGGTGTCTCAAGTCTAAGGACTAGATACACCACTAGGACTACGGAATCGTTGTCGACAACAATAAGGCATCATCAACCATCCAAAGATTCCGTAAGCGGATCAATCGATGAACTCATTCTCCATGAGCACTGCATCTTTGTATCCCTAGTGTCCTTACACGAAAGCAACTATGAGACCATTTGCATCCATCATATGGACGGTATACAAACACACCAGTCTATCCGGTTATCACGATGTCCCTCTCGGTAACCTATGACCGAGATTATTTAGGATATGTGTTTAAAGGTGAATCGATCTCATTATCGTGATCTCATCACGATCCGATTCCCATTGCACAAATCCAAGGACATCACAATATATATATGCATTTATGCAATAGTTATAAAGTGATATACGCCAAAATATAATAAGCAAAAAGATTTCGTATCCGGTCACACGTGCCATCACTCCACGTGATTGGCTTCTTTGGGCACCTATGACTAGCAATCTCTCACTTGACCTAAAGCCAATCACCTATGTGTTCCATCCCCATCGGACCCTGTGACGCTTCAAAGACAAAATGAGACAACGGCTTTGTCCGATTGGATTTGCAATGTTATCTTCGGATGTAACTCTTTCCACTGCTACATCTCCTTGGGTTTGATCTCTCTTGTTTGGAACCTCCTCGTAACACTTCGATGAGACCGGGTTCCCTTATTTGAGTAATCACCCTATAGTTGTCGCAATATAAGGAAGTCGACTTGTCGCCATATCGTATCGACTCCCAAATCTGTGATGAACTTCTTCACCCGGACTCCCTTTTTGCTGCATCGATGCAGCAATGTGCCTCCGCCTGGGTGGTCGAAGTCAAGAAGTGGTATCTTGCTTGGAACTCTTCCAAAGACATTGCTCCTCCATTCGGGGTGTACACATACCCACGAATTCGACTTGCTATCATCGACATCGACGAAAACTTGAGTCGGTGTAGCCTTCAACCTTAAGGCTATTACCTCCATATACTAGTAAAAGATCCTTAGTCATTCTTAAGTACTTAAGGATACACTTTATTGCTTTCCAGTCTCCAAGCACGGATCCGCCCGATACCTGCTCGTGACACTTTCGGAGCATGCTATATCAGGGCCTAGTACATAGCATGGCATACATGATAGACCCTATTGTTGAGGCATAAGGTATCATATCCATGTTCGCCCTTTCTTCCGAGTCTTTGGGGACATACTGGCCGTGAAAGCGATATCCCATGTCTTATTGGTATGAGACCTCTCTTGAAATTTTCCATGCCAAACCTTTTGACAATAGTTTCTATGTGTACGGATTTGGGACAAGCCAAGCATCCTCTTGGATCTATCTCTATAGATTCTAATCCCCAAGATATAAGATGCTTCCCCTAAGTCCTTCATGGAGAAGTGTCTAGATAACCAAGCCTTTACTGTGGATTGCATTCCTATGTCTTTCCCAATGATGAGGATGTCATCCACATATAACACCAAAAGGTGATAGCGCTCCCACTTACCTTTTGTATACACAAGGCTCATCTTCGTTCTTAATTGAAGTCATAAGATTTGATTGCCTCATCAAATCTTATGTTCAATCTTCGGGAAGCTTGCTTTAGTCCATAAATGGATCTAAGCAACCTACACACCTTATATCTGGCAGTTCTTGGACACGAATCCCTCAGGTTGCATCATATACACCTCCTCCTCGAGGTTCCCGTTGAGGAATGCGATTTTCACATCCATCGCCAGATCTCATAATCATAGTGTGCTGCAATAGCCAATAGAATTTGATGGATTTTAGCATTGCTACTGGTGAGAAAGTTTCGTCAGTAGTCAACACCTTGCCTTTGACGATACCCTTAGCCACTAGCCTTGCTTTATAGGTCTCTACCTTTCCATCTACTCCGATCTTTTTCTTAAAGATCCACTTGCAAACCGATGGGTACAATACCTTCTAAGCATCAACTAGGTTCCAAACCTTATTGGAGTACATAGAATCCATCTCGAGAATTCATGGCTTCTTTCCACTTCGGAGTCTATACTCATAATAGCCTCCTCAGAGGTCCGAGGATCAATATCCTCTACATCCTCTGCTCTAATATGTCCCACATATCTCTTAGGAGGATGGGATACTCTATCGGACCTGCGTAAAGTTGATACTTGTGTATTAGGTACCCAAGCAGGACTCGAGGTCAGAGTGGTACTTGAGCTTGGTTCTCCAACCTCGCTCAATTCTATCATTCTCCCACTATCTCCGTCAAGAATGTGTTCCTTCTCAAGGAACACTGCTCTCTTAGCTACAAAGATCTTTGGTCCTCGAGATGATAGAAATAATACCCACAAGTTTCCTTGGGGTATCCCACAAATTTGCATCGCTCTGTCCTTGATTCTAACTTATCGAGGTTGTGTCTTCTAACATGGGCAGGGCAGCCCCAGATCTTAACAACATTAAGATCAGGCTTCTTCTCTTTCCATATCTCATATGGTGTAGACACTACTAACTTAGTTGGAAACTCGTTCGGAGAAGGTAAGCTGGGTTTCTAGGGCATATCCCCTAATGAGATGGGTAGGTCATTGAAACTCATCATGGACTGTACCATATCTAATAATGTATGATTCCTCCTTTCAGAGACACCATTGAGTGAGGTGTATAAGGAGGTGTCCATTGGGATAATATCCCATGGTCCTTGAGGAACCGAGTAAACTCGTATTTTAAGTATTCACCTCCTCGATCCGATCGAAGAGTTTTGATACTCTTTTTCCACTGGTTCTCCACCTCATTCTTATACTCTCTGAATTTCTCAAAGGCCTCGGACTTGTACTTCATTAAGTACACATATCCATACCTTGAGAAATCATCAAGTAAATGTAATGAAGTAGGAGTAACCTCAATGACATGAGTTGACATGGGTCCACATACATCACTATGTATGAGTTCCAACAACTCATTGGCTCTCTCTCCAGTTCTACTAAATGGAGATTTGGTGGAGTTTTTCCATTTAATGCAAGGCTCACAAGTCGCATATGACACATAGTCGAATGGATCTAGATATCCATCATTTAGCAACTTTTTTTGAATCCTTCTTTCATGGATGTGACCTAGCCTACAATGCCACGGTATGCCTTTGTTCAACTCATCTCGTTTCCTTTTGGACACATTTACATTCATGATATGTGGAGTGGTGTCTAACATAAATAAACCATTATGCAATGTCCCTTTTCGTGATGATCTTATCATCTAATAATATCGAACAACCATTGTTCTCAAAAACAAATTTATATCCACTAACGTTAAACATGAAATGGAGATAATGTTTTTGATAATAGAAGGAACAAAATAACATGCATCTAATGCAATAAAAGCTCCACTAGGTAGATGTAGGGCGACCTCGCCAACAACTAAATAAAGAACTTTTGCTCCATGACCCATCTTAAGGTCCATCTCGCCTCTCTGTAGTCTCCTAGGCCTTGCTTAAACTGCGAACGAATTGCATATATGATAAGCACTACTGGGTATCCAATACCCATGTGTTATCATAAGAGTCTGACAAATGGAGACTGATCATGAATGTACCTGAAGCTTTATCAAGCTTTTGTTTCGCCCTTTCTGCAAGGTACTCTTTGCAGTTTCTCTTCCAATGCCCATCTTTACCACAGTGGATGCACTGGCCTTTGTCCTTTGTTGGGTCTTTCTTAGCAACCTTTGCTTTACCTTGTTTGCCCTTGCCCTTTCCCTTCTTAAGGGACCTTTTTGCTTTACTTTTCTTTCTGGTCTCACTAGTATAGAGAACTGGCTTCTCTTTCTTAATAGTACTCTCTACCTCCCTCAACATATTGAGGAGCTCTGGGAGAGTCACCTCAAGCTTGTTCATATTAAAATTCATTATGAACTATGAAAAGGAATCTGGTAGGGATCAAGCACAATGTCCCACACAAGTTATCCTCTAGGACCATTCCTAGACTGTGAGTTTTCTATCCACTCAATCATCTTTTAGGACATAGTTCTGAACCGTGTCCCCTCACCATCCTAGCGGAAAAGGCTCTTGGAAATCTCATATCGTTGAGTCCTTCCCCTGTTCCTCAAACAATTTTCGGACATGTAGGAGAATGGATCTGGCATCCATCTTTTCATATTGTCTCTGTAACTCTGGAGTCATAGAGCCCAACATATAGCATTGAGCAAGAGTGGAGTCATCAATGTACTTCACGTAGCGAACGATCTCATCCTCGCTTGCCCCTTCTTCGGGCGTAGGCATCATTGTATCAAGGACGTACATGATTTTCTCCGCTGTGAGAACAATTCTCAAGTTACGGAGCCAATCCGTATAATTTGGACCAGTAAGGCGGTTGACATCAAGTATGCCACGTAAGGGATTTGAAAGCGACATTTTTTGAAAATAAAGATGTAGCAGAAATGAATAACATGCAGATTTTGCAAGAAATAAACTATCAAGATATGGACTTCTATCTTAATATGCTCCCACTATTTTACTAACGAGTCACGCGACACCCTCAAAGATTTGAAACGGAAGTCTCCCAGACTTCTAGTGGGGATGGGGATCAATCAGCGCCTTAGTGTAACCTCGAGGGACTCGACCAATCACACTAAGCCTAAAAGGTAGGCAACTCTTGCCGATCACAACTCCTTGTGATTCCCGTCCTGCTCGGCCTCCGAATCACCATGGCCTCGAGGGACTCGACCAACCATGATGCTCGGTTAAGTCAACACCTTCGTTACAAGATGAGTCTGATTTGATGATATACCCTCGAGGGACTCGACCAAGCATACCATATCCTCGGTCACCGGTGACATCTCTATGTCGTCGTAAGCAAGATAGCGAATCATGATATAGGTGAGTCTCGAGGACTCGACCAACTCAACCTATACCGGAATCGGTTCCTACTCATAACGATGGAAGGCCACGTGGGTCAATCTAATTGCCTCACGTTTACCGAATTTAATATTATCGAGAGATGTTTCTATAATTTGGTCTCTTAATATGACGTGTCACACATATACATATTTAATATATATCTACATCGCGATGCAAATATATATACATATCTAGTATGTGTATAAGCAATCACATCAGATGATCATGGACGACAACCTAATATGATTAGGCCCGAGCCAAGTAGGCCTAATCACTCACATCAAGATCTATGTGTGTAACGGTGCATCTCCATGCCCCTTGTGATCGCCCATCTCGTCCTCGTCGGTTCTGTTCGACATCTTGATGCATCTCCATGCATCACGATCGTCCGTCTCGTGGGTCCCGCTTATCGATCCACGCCCCGCTGCGCCTCCTCATGTGATTACAACTTAATCATAGGCACGCAGGCCCGGCAATAAACGAGAAATATAATAGAGGTTCGAGACCTCAATAATAATAATCACAAGTACACACATCACAAGGTCCATGATCATCCCATCCACACATCATACATCACATGTATAAATAATCATCATCATGTAGGACTACTAGATAATAATAAAAAAATAATAATCAACTAAACCTTTTAATTAATTAATATTTTTTGAAATCAGGGGACATGTAGGGAATTTCTCAATTCCTAAGGGTATTTTCATAATTTGGACAAAAGACAGAAATTAGAATTTCTCAAATTCACGGGGCAAAACTATCCTTTTGCCCAAAACCATAATTCCTCTCGTCGCCGCTGCCGCTGGCTGCCAGCCACCTGGCGGCGGGCGGCTACAAGGGCGAGGGCGAGGGCGCGGCCTGCCAGGCGGTGACGCCGGGGCGGCACATCGGCAGGGGCGTCGCCGGCCCCATGGCGGGTTCTGCCCATGACAGGCTCCACCGGGCGGTGTTGCCTCGGTGGGGCGGCCCAGGTTTTTGCTAGTGGGAGTAGTGGCCACAGGCGCCACCGCCTGCCTGGTGCCTCACCCGTGGGCCGCTGCCCTGGCGCTCTACCCGCGGACTGCTGGCTGCCGACCACCGCCAAGAAAAGGGAACTGCGTAGCAGACCGCCACGACCGATGCCTGGCACAGCGCTTAGCATCTTGGCTTTATTGTGGTGCCCCCGGATCATGATCAAGGGGTTGCCGCCTTCTGGGTGGTCAGTAGGCATGTAGATCGAGGGCAACAACTGTTGCTGCCCTTCCTCGCTTTTCGTCAACGATTTTAACGTCAATATTCTTCCTAAACACAACACACGCAGTTCAAAACCAATCATTTGCACGAACAACCCGGCTCGATACCTTTGTTGGGAAATCATGGGGGGCTTACATCATATGCGCAACGGAAGAACAAGAAAACAAAAATCCCGATTCCCAAAAAAAGATGTTCGTTATCGTCGAAGATTGGTGTATAAAAATCCCAGAAAACACAAAACTGCGATATAGATTGTGTTACCTAGGAGATCGATATCCCCTGTTTCCTTGCAGATCCTTAGGAGAGGGTGAAGGAGGTCAAGCGCCCTCCTCTCTAGCGGTGATCCACACAGTTAGGGGGGCGACGACCCTCCTCAAAACTCCGGACCTACTGGGAGGTGGAGAGGGAGAGGAGAATAGGAAAGGCAAGCAAAGACTCTAGTCTATGAGGTTTTGAATCCCTCCTATTTATAGAGATCCGTGTCAAACCCTAATGGGTCCTTCCCTAGTGGGTATTGGATCTACATCCAATAAGACAAGGGCTCCGTCGGATATCTCATATCCCAACCTCTACTCATCATGAATGCCTACCATATGTGTGTGTGACCCTCTAGGCCCAATATCGAAATGGGCCGTGAGTCATACACTGCCGAACTCCTTCTAACTCGGTGAATTATTATCTCTGTAATAATTCACTGACTCATCGACTTACGGACGCATTTAGGCCACTACTGCCAGAAGTCCCCTGACGTCTGTGGGAATCCAATCCATTGGACCTGTCCGGTCCTTAGTTACCATGTACCTATAGTCCCTCATCCATCTAATATCCCGAGACCGTATATCGAGCATGGTGTTGTCGGACCCATACGGTTTCTACTGAAGTCTCGCTCTAATCGGATTCTCTCGGAGAACTCTTTTTCTCTCAACCCAATGACCCCGCCGTGGATTTGTCCGAGCAAGAACACATGGGATATTCCTCTCATGACGCCGAGAGTGAATGATCCTCTATCGACACTCAATAGCCCTCGTAAGGTCGACTACCACTCCCAATGACCAATTGTACTAGATCTGGGACAGCCAAACATATAAGTCTGGTATCAAAGAGTGGAGCACTCATACAGGACATCCTTGGTGTCTCAAGTCTAAGGACCAGATACACCACTAGGACTACTGTAATCGTTGTCCGACAATAAGGCATCATCAACCATCCAAAGATTCCATAAGCGGATCAATCGGTGAACTCATTCTCCAATGAGCACTGCATTGTATCCCTAGTGTCCCTACACGAGCAAAGCTATGAGACCGGTTTGCATCCATCATATGGACGGGTATACAGCACACCAGTCTATCCGGTTATCACGATGTCCCTCTCGAGTAACATATGACCGGGATTATTTAGGATATGTGTTTAAAGGTGAATCGATCTCATTATCGTGATCTCATCACGATCCGATTCCCATTGCACAAATCCAAGGACATCACAATATATATATGCATTTATGCAATAGTTATAAAGTAATATACGCCAAAATATAATAAGCAAAAAGATTCTGTATCAAGTCACACGTGCCATCACTCACGTGATTGGCTTGCTGGGCACCTATGACTAGCACCAAGAGGTGGCACCATCATGGCATAGTCTCCGAGACTATGTCAGGCGGTGGTACCACCGGTCTGAGCGATGGTACCGCCTATCTAGGCGATGGTACCACATAGACATAGCCTTCGAGAGGCTGCATGCAGTGGTACCGCCTAGAATAACCTCCTAGGCAGTTGTACCATCCAGTATAATGTCAGTGTTAGACTGACACTGGCGGTGGTATCACCCAGCACATGCGGTGGTACCGCCTGAACCTAGGAAACCCAGGATGATATGTTTTTAGGCTCCAAGTTTGAATTAACTTGAGGCCTATAAATACCCCTCTCATCCCTAGTTAAACTACACAAGACTTGAGAGTAAAAATAGAGAGAAACGCTGCTGCAATCTTGTGTGAACTCCTCTCAAAAGTTCTAAGTGTTAGAATAGTTTGAGAGAGGAGTAGGTGGGGGGTGTAGGTTATCTCTCAAACTCGATAAAAGGAGAATCAAGTTGTAAAAGGTGGTTGGTCTTCGCCTATTGAAGGAAGACCGATAGTGGATGTCGGTGGCCTCGACGGAAGAGGAATCGGTGGAGTTGATGTAGGTCACGACGACCGAACCACTATAAAAATCTGGTTTGTCTTTATTTTGAGCAATTTACTTTAAACTGCAAACTGCCTTCTCATTACTTGCTACGTTCTTCCGTACGCTTTCAATCTAAGCATATTTTCGAAATTGATTTTCAACGTACGAAGAATTTTCAGAAACGTAATTTTTACTACTGCACTATTTCACCCCCTCCCCTCTTAGTGTCGACTCTTTTCCTAACAAATCTGTCATGTAAACTTCATGTTTGTATCATAATGTTTCGTATAGACACATGCATTCCATTGTTCCGCATATGTTTCCAATATGTCTCAACTTTATTGTTCATAATACCCTTTTATATTTTGGTGTTTGTGAGATTATTTGGACCTTTGCTAGAAATAGTAAAAGGAATATATGGACTTTTGCCAAAAATGATAAAGGGTATGTGCTTAGAGCTCGCGATGCTCTAGATTATGTTTGGGATCCCACTTCACCTTCTATCTGCTTGATATGATATCCAGAGCTTTGGTTAAGAATGAAATGTGTGCAACGTCAAATGAGATGTTTGAGCTTCTGTTTCGTATTTGTTCGTTGATATGCTCCGAAATATTTTATATGCCATTGATATGCTCCGAAATGATTCATCTGACAGTGATCGTCAGTCACTTGCTGAACTCTATGTGCTCATTTCATTGCTATATAAATTTTTCAGGATAGCTAGTCGATCGCTAGAATGTTTAAATTAAGCTACGATAGTGGAAAGCCAGAAGACTTTGGGAAAACCTTTTGTGGATGATATGTTTTTGTTATATAAATACACTTGGTGTATAATAAAAATGTTGATGGTAAATATGAACTTATGAGTTTTGTAAAAATTTAAAGAACCTCTCATGTTTAGGATTTTAGAGTGTTAAGCTAATTTGTGTAATGATATAAACATGTGGTAAACATTGATTTTTGTGATCGTATAGATTCTCACAACTATAGATTTATGATGTGGTTATGGTTTAGTCGAGTTGGTTTTGGATTCTATGCATATATGGTATATGATTTTAAACTACACAGGTGTTATGGATTATGAAATATATGAAAATGACTTGAATATTTTCTTAGTGTCATCAAATATGTGATTGGATGGTAGAATGGATTATTGTTGAAAATGACATTAGTGCTAACCATGTGAGGTACAAATCAGGATGACTCCTTAAACTTGTTTGAGGTTAACAAGTTATACTATTTTGATAGATTAATAGGCAAGCTAAACATGTCATTTATGGAAGCATATATATTACAAATCATATTTGGAGTAATATATACATATTATTTATTAATATACTAATTGTGATTTAATGTATGTGAGACCCGGACACTACATCAGATCTCTCATAAACTCCATGATCTGCTGCTTATTAAGGGGCCTAAACTTTATCATATACTTTGAGCAATTTGCTTTCATGTCTCATTCCTTACAAACTAACTTATTCTATATTTAAGTCTAGATCTAACACTCCATCAATCCTCATTAAGCTTGACTTAAACAAGACATTTGATTCGACAATCTTTCTTGACTAGCTTTAATTTAAATGAGACCCTTATTCGTTTAAACAGATAAATTTTAATTTTACCTGTTTGATTAATGAAAAATCGTTTTGCAATAATAAAGGGGTTAGACAAGGGGATCCGGTCTTACAAATCAAGTTCACTCTCCACCATGATAAATCATCTAGCTTCCAAATCAAGTTCACTCTTTTTAATATTAAATGGATCAAAAATCTTGTTCTCAACTTATCAAAATGTTCAATTTATTTCCTCCTTTTCCAAATCTAAAATCATTTTTTTTCTAAAAATTATAATCCATAAGCCAAACACAAAATTTATAATTTTTTTGAAATTAAAAGGGGCAGGTGGCCCTGAAATATCTTGGGTCCTTTGTTAACCCAAATTACGATCCCTGACAAATTCCAGCAACCTCCTCCTATTAATAAAATCTTGGGAAGAATTCAGGGGTGATAAGAAACTAATCCTTGTAAATTTCCTCATTGATCTATTCTCACTCATATGTTTATAAACTCTCGGGTCTCAGACAAACTTATTTGTATAATAAAGAAATTATTTTTATAAATTCCTTTGGAACACAGACAATTCTCACAATAAAATTAACTCACCGAGTTGGAATTGCATCACATTTCTTATAAGAGTGCTGAAGGTTTAGGCACTCATGACATCCAAGTTGTTAAGTTTACCAACTGATTCTTCCTATTCTTAATTGTGACAGGAACCTTTTGGCTCGCCTACTTGTTGCCCAAAAGCCCGAATGCATTTAAAAGAACTTTTTGGACTTGGGAGAGGCTTGCTTTGCTTTGCTTTGCTTTATCTTAAAGAAGGTTTTAGGAAGCTAATTGGTAGGACTATTCAATATTTCTTTGAATTGATGACTATCTATTGTGCTGACCATTTGATTGATTGTTGAATACCTCCTTGTTTTTCACCACCTCTCAAGAACTACTCGAGAAGGTTTTAAAGATAGTTGGATCAAAATGAACTGCTAACTTATGACATAATAATCCAATTTCCTTTTCATGGATAGTTCAATATATTTTAATCAACATAACAATTTTAACCAAAAATACCAAATATAATCTCTTGATCTTACATTGCTCGTGATACTAATAGAGAAGCTCCTAAATTAGCTAACACATTGTAGAAAAATCCTCCCACACATGACTTACTGTTCAACATATTACTTCGAATATACTTTTATTCCAACATGTTCCTTCGCATATTGGAGGATGAATAATTTGTTTATATATATTTTTAAAATTATTGAATAACTGTAGCAAAATACCAGAATATAAAGCAATACAGAAAGCATAAAAAATCAACAAGAAATTTTTTTCGCTTCCAAAAAGCATGGAAACACTACCTGAAAGGAAACTGACACAACAAGTCTCTGAAGGATGAGATTTCCTTTCTTCAATACGTACAAAAGCCTTGAAAATAGGATATAGCAGGGCACTGTATGTGTTAGCTATTGCATGAATCTGATCTTTCACAACTGGAAGAAAGGTGTTCAACATTTATGGAATTCTCAATTCAATTTTGCTTGTTCGATATCCACATTTTTTGATTCTTCTTTCTCGTCAGGAAGTAGCCCAATGAGCGGCAAAGGCAGCAGTGAGCTGAGATTGCAAATTATGATCAACAGAGCTAAGTTTTTGAAGCTGTCTTTTGTGACACCGAGAAGCTGAGTGACACCGGCACCTATGAGACCTCCAGTGACACTGCCTGCATTGGAGATGGACATCAGAGTAGCAAACAGTGTGGCTTCGACTCCAGATGGGCATAATCTTGCTGCTAAGACCAGAACAGGCATGAATGAAGCCTGCGTCACAGATCAAGATCTCAATTATACTTGATGTGAAAAAATTAGGAAATTAACCACATTCAGAACAGCAAAGGGATTAATATCTTAAAAAGAAATACAGATTTAGAGCAAAGGAACAGATCGTTCTCACCACCATACTGTCACGAACGGTCATTGCACACCTGCAACAATGTCGTTCGACGAATCGTTCGTCGCTTTTGTATGCTTGTACAGAGACATGACAGCATATTTTGCCTTGGTTTTGTGTGTTTTTGTTTGGAAAATGTAAGCAACGATAGTTCGCAGCGCTGCAATGCAACCGCTTGTCGTGCCGGACCGAATTGCCCCAAAATGCCTTCGTTTTCACATGTCACGGCTTATTTTCTGCAAACCGCAGCTGCACCCAAAACGTCAGCCATCTCAGCACCCTGGAACCCCCCAGGTGGCACAAGACTGGATGGGGCTTCGGTATATTGTCGGGCGTTGAACAATCTTCACAAGTTCGCTCGTTAACTTGACGGGAACTTGCCTTCGCGCCCGGCACCCGGTGAGCAGTTGTTTGTGGACTTGCAACTGTTCGTTCTACCTTCTAAAGTCCTTGTTTTCTCCTTCCTCTCTTTTCTCTCTTGCACTCAAGGTGCTTGTTGAATTGCTTGTAAAGAAGCTTCCCTCTTCGCAAGATGTCAGGACTTGTCCGTCGCTCGTTTTCAATCTAATCAACTTTCTGTTTTATAGGTCCTTCGGGGCCTGAACCTTTGCGAACGCATGTCGCAAACGCGCCTCATGACTTAGGCAATCCCAGCTAAGTCCGAGGAGTTGGCGTAAGGGTGCTTCACGACTTCGGCAACTTCAACGAAGACTTTGCCGCAAAGGTGCCTCACGACTTAAGCAATTCCAACTAAGTCCGTGACATTGTGGTATTAGAGCAGGCAAGCAATTCGAGCAAGTAGCGAAGAAACTTCGCAATCTCGCCATAGCCAAGCATCATGGCGAATCGAGCAAGGCGGGGCAAGCCGAACCTTTGTCCCAAGCAGCCGCAGGTGGGCTGCAAGTGCACACTCGCTCTCATGTCATTGGAGCCGCTTTGGAGGATTGTAGCAGCGAATATGATGAGTGAGAAATTGGCTACTTTCCGCGAGTGGAGGCGCAATCTGGCACGCCAACTGGGAAGAAGAGCCATAACAAGAGACTCACAACGGCGGAAACCCGCTTGGATGTTCTTGAAGCGAGCTTGGAGGAACTCTACCAAGGCTAACGAAGGCTTCTTAGGGTAGAGAGCTCGCAAGAAGAAGTTGAATCCCGAATCGACAAGGTTGAGGCCCTAGTCGATTGACCGACGGACGATACCAAAGACTCTGTGCAACATTTGCACGAAGTCATGGCGGAACTCACTTCCAGAGTTATAGCACTCGCAAGGGCACTAAATGGGGGAGGGAGCAACACCCGCGTTGTGTCGCCACAAAACCTGAGGGCACCTGAGCCTCATTGCTATGGAGGTGCTAGGGACGCAAAAGAGCTCGAGAATTTCTTGTTTGACATAGAACAATACTTTTGAGCTACAAGGCCCGATTCTGAACATACCAAAGTTTCGATAACAACCATGTACCTGAATGGGGATGCAAAACTTTGGTGGCGAACCCGTTGGGAGGAGATCCAACAAAGTCGGTGTCGAGTGGACACATGAGAGGAATTGAAGCGGGAGTTAAGAACTCGAAGCGGGAGTTGAGAACTCAATTCCTACCCGAGAACACAGAGTTCGTCGCAAGGAGGAAGTTGAGACAACTCCATCGAAGTACTTACATCCGAGACTACATGAAGCATTTTTCTGTACTAATGATAAACATACAAGTCATGTTCGAGAAGGATAAGCTGTTCAGCTTCCTCGATGGCCTAAAACCGTGGGCTCAACAGGAACTGCATCGAAGGAATGTCACCGATGTGATCGGGGCAATTGCAACCATAGAAAGGCTCATCGACTTTGTTTCCTCGGAGGACTCGGGAAAAAGGAAATAATCTTCAGGAAACCGCCTCCCAAAATATTCTTGAGGGATGGAGCCCGAGAGCGAACAAAGGAAGAAGAGTTCTTATAAAGGGCCAAGCTCAAAAGGCAAGGCCTCAAAACCTGGCGGATGCTTCTTGTGTGGAGGGCCGCACATAGTGAGGGAGTGCCCACAGAAACAGACACTCAATGCTTTAACAACTTCAATCCACCCCCTGAAATCAGACAAGGGCAAAGCTGTCGCCTTTAGTTCAAGTAGTTCAGAATCCAGTAGCAACGATAAGGAGTCACAAGGCCCCCGAATAGGAGCAATGCGTTTGTTGAATGCATTACGAGGTCAAGTGGGGGAGAACATAAAGGCAAAGCCATTGAAAGCAGGGAGTAGTGAGCTGATGTACGTGGACATTAAGCTCAATGACCAAACAACCCATGCAATTGTGGACACGGGCGCTACCCACAACTTTATTGTTGATTCAAAAGCAAAGCGACTTGGGCTGATCTTGGAGATGAACCCAAGTCGGATGAAGGCGGTGAACTCGAAGGCCAAGCGGATCTCCGGGCTAGCAAAGGGAGTCCCCATCAAGATCAGAACATGGAGCGGGAGCACGAACATGATGGTGGTGCCATTGGACGTCTTGCAAGTGATTCTTGGAATGGAGTTTATGCACGCGACGAAGTTGGTGCCAATGTCGTTCCTAAACTCCCTATGTATGATGAGGGGTGACGACCCTCGTGTGGTTCCTATCTCTCGGAGAGAAACTAGGGACCCCCAACAGATATCGACATTACAACTGAAGAAAGGGGTACGAAAAGGCGAATTAACATTCATGGCTGCTGTGAAGCTAGAGCCACTCGATGAGGAAGCCATTCATGAACCTGTTGTGGTGGCGAACGTTCTGAAGGAGTACACAAACGTTATACCACCCGAGTTGCCGAAGACTCTATCGCCACGTAGATGTGTGGATCATCATATCGAGCTGGAGCCAAGAGTGAAGCCTCCATTGAGACCACCCTACCGCATGTCCCCTCTAGAGCTGGCAGAGCTCAGAAAGCAATTAGATGAACTGCTAAGCGATGGTCTCATCCGCAGTTCCAAAGCACCATTTGGAGCTCCAGTTCTCTTCCAAAAGAAACAAGATGGAAGGCTCCGACTATGTGTCGATTATCGAGCCCTCAACAAAGTGACAGTGAAGAACAAGTATCCTATCCCGCTCATCGCGGACTTATTTGACCAATTGGGTAAAACAAAGTATTTCTTCAAACTCGACCTCTAGTCGGGGTATTGGCAAGTGCACATTACCGAAGGCGATGAAGCAAAGACTGCTTGCGTGACCAGGTACGGAGCGTTTGAGTTCTTGGTGATGCCTTCGGCTTAACCAATGCTCTGGCCACGCTCTGCACTCTTATGAACCAACTATTCAATGAGTATTTGGATAAGTTTGTGGTCGTCTACTTGGACGATATCGTCGTCTACAACCAAACGCTCGAGGAGTATGTCGAGCACCTTCGGACAATTTTCAAGGTTCTCAGGGAGAACACTTTGTTTGTGAAAATGGATAAGTACTACTTTGCTCAGACGAAGATTTTATTTTTGGGACATCGAATTGGTGATGGTTCTATTCGGATGGACAAATCAAAGGTGCAAGTTGTTGCGGAATGGCGAACTCTAAAGAAGGTGTCGGAGCTGAGATCCTTCCTTGGTTTCGTCAACTACTATCGGCATTTCATAGCTGGGTATTCGAAGTGCGGAACTCCACTGACGGAGTTGCTGAAGAAGGAGCAACCTTGGAGATGGTCCGACAAATGTGAAGCTACATTCAAAGATCTAAAGGCTGCCATGTTGGAAGAACCGGTGCTCAAATTGCCGGACTATGGGGAGCCCTTCGAAGTCCACACAGATGCTTCAGATTTCGCTATTAGGGGAGTACTCATGCTCTATGGTAGGAGGGTCACCCGGTGGCCTACGAGAGCTGCAAGCTCAACGAGATTGAGCGGCGAAATCCGATGCATGAGAAAGAAATGACAGCGGTGGTCCACTGTCTACGAGTTTTGCGGCACTACCTTCTCGGATCATGATTTGTGTTGAAGACAGAAAACATCTCTTTGAGTTATTTCCAAACTCAGAAACTCTCCCCAAAGCAAGCACGATGGTAGGACTTCCTGGCCGAGTTTGATATGGCAATGGAGTACAAGCCCGGAAAAGCAAATGTCGTGACCAATGCATTGAGCCGGAAAGTGGAGCGAGTGAATGCCATATAGTTAGAGGGCAGAGGCCAAGCAAGTCAGTTGCACTCCAACTTCCTTTCCAGGATCAGGGATAGACTGTACATTGATCCCCAGACAGTAACCTTGATGCAGCTCATTAAAGAAGGCAAGGCACGACGATTTTGGGTCCAGGAGGGACTCATTTACACAAAAGGGAATATAGTTTATGTTCCTCGAGTGGACAATTTGAGGCGTGGACTCTTAAGAGAGTGTCACGATTCCATTTGGGCTGGATATCCGGGTATTCACAGAACCTTGGCTCTCGTGGAGAGGGCCTTCTACTGGCCGAAGATAGGGACTGATATGGAGGAATATGTTCGAACGTGCCCCACTTGCCAACAAGACAAGGTGAAGTAGCGGAAGCCAGTGGGACTTTTGGAGTCGTTGCCCGTACCAGAAAGGCCGTAGGAGAGCATTTCCTTGGACTTCATAACAAGCTTGCTGGCAGTAGGGGGACTCGGATCGATACTCGTGGTGGTCGATCGATTTTCAAAGTATGCAACTTTCATTGCTGCACCCCTACACTGTTCAGCGGAGGAGGTGACCAAGTTGATG
Organism: Musa schizocarpa; assembly: GCA_900464855.2. Taxonomy (NCBI): domain Eukaryota; kingdom Viridiplantae; phylum Streptophyta; class Magnoliopsida; order Zingiberales; family Musaceae; genus Musa; species Musa schizocarpa. The sequence continues at coordinate 17,625,617 of LS990920.1, forward strand.
ATGAAGAATGTGGTTAAGTATTGGGGAGTCCCGCACAATATCATCAGTGATCGAGACGCTCGGTTCCTGGGACGATTATGGACCGAGCTATTCAAATTATTGGGGTCTAAGTTATACTTCTCCACAAGCCTCCACCTTCAGAAGGATTGTCAAACCGAAAGGATAAACTCGCTCTTTGAACAATATCTTCGGCACTACGTGAGTGCCAACCAACGAGATTGGGTGAAGCGGTTGGACATAGCCCAATTCTCCTACAACTTGCAATAGAACTCTGCGTCCAACAAAAGCCCCTTCGAGATCATTACAGGACAACAATCGTCGACTCCTCACACATTAGCTATCAGGTATACTGGGAGTAATCTGTCAGCATATCACCTTGCAAAAGAATGGGCACTGAAATGCAGATATTGTACGGGATTACTTGGAGAAGGTGACAAAAAAAATGAAGAAGTGGACAGACTTGGGAAGGCGACCACAAGAGTTCAAAGTCGGCGATTTGGTGTTGGTAAAGCTTCAACCAGCATCACTCTGATTCTATAGGAACAAAGTAAACAAAAGATTGGTGTGTAAGAATGAAAGGCCCTTCCCAATTATTAGTAGGGTGGGCAACATCTCCTACAAGTTGCAGCTACCGGTGTGGCTCAAAATTCATAATGTTTTTCACGCCAGCAACTTGAAAGCCTACCATTCAGATCCGCAAGATGCTTCCCGAAGAGTTCTAACTCCTACAAGAAGCGAGTTGAAACCATTTTAGCGGATCGCAAGATAAAGCTACCCAATGGAGCAGAGTAGATCGAGTACTTGGTGAAGTGGCGAAAACTTCCCCGAATTGAAGCTAGTTAGGAGCCCGAAGACGCCCTACGATATGAGGAAGCAATCATCAACAACTATCAACAAGCGTCGACAGTTTAAAGTAGGGGAGAATGTCACGAACGGTCATTGCGCACCTGGAACAACTTTGTTCAACGAACTGTTCGTCGCTTTTGCATACTTGTACAAAGACATGGCAGCATGTTTTGCCTTGGTTTTGTGTGTTTTTGTTTGGAAAATGTAAGCAACAGTTCGTAGCGCTACAATGCGACCGCTCGTCGCACCGGACTGAACTGCCCCAAAATGGCTCCGTTTTTGCGTGCCACGGCTTGTTTTCTGCAAACCGCAGCTGCACCCAAAACGTCAACCATCTCCGCACCCTGAAACCCCCCAGGTGGCATAGGGTTGGATGGGGCTTCAGTATATTGTCGAGCATTGAACAATCTTCATATGTTTGCACGTTAACTTGATGGGAACTTGCCTTCGCGCCCAGCACCCGGTGAGCAGTTGTTTGTGGACTTGCAACTGTTCGTTCTACCTTCTAAAGTCCTTGTTTTCTCCTTCCTCTCTTTCCTATCTTGCACTCATTGTGCTTGTTGAATTGCTTATAAAGCTTCCCTCTTTGCGAGACGACGGGACTTGTCCGTCGCTCATTTTCAATCTAATCAACTTTCTGTTTTACAGGTCTTTTGGGACCTGTACGAGATTGCAACTAGGCTGAACCTTTGCGGACGCATATGTCGCAAGGGCGCCTCGTGACTTAGGCAATCCCAGCTAAGTCCGAGGAGTTGGCGCAAGGATGCTTCACGACTTAGGCAACTTCAGCTAAGTTCGTGACTTTGACGCAAGGGTGCCTCACGACTTAGGCAATTCCAACTAAGTTCGTGACAATACGATGCTTCATTGAAATGTACTATAGATTCAAAGCAATAACAAAAGTGCACCACCATGTTTTTCCATGTTCTGTTAAATTGATATTCATTAAAATAGAGCAAAACAACAGGTAAAAGTTAAACTGTGTTATTCACATCTTTGTTGTATTCTACTCATTGAAAGATGATGATGAATGATTTTGAAATTCTCGATGTGTTCAGTCCAGTGATTACATAGTCTAGAAATGTGATGCACCACTGACTGTAGCATCTTGAACCTTTTGCTTATAACATAGAAAGGACAAAAAAAATCAGAACCATAAAACCTGGAGGCACAGCTTAATTTTTATCTTTTGTTTTTGCTAATCAACAAAAAATCTAAACTATCTAGGACTGGCTACATGAATCCTTTCTTGCCACCAAATTCACTCCAAGAAGAGAAAGAAGAGGAGAGGAATATAGAAAAAAAAATAGAGAGCACAAACTTTTAAAACTCAAGTTGCAACGTCTCAGAGGGGCTCACAAGACCTTTATTTTAGCCTCTTGCACATGCTTTCTCTTGTCTCTCCAAATAATGTGTTTACTCTTTTTGCCACATTAGTTGTAATAAAGAAATGTTGATCAGCGTCTACCGATATGAAAACAAGTTGCTTTTGACATGGGAAGTAAATCCCATCGTTTTATGTTTAAGAGCTGATGGAGATGGCATTAAGTATCTCTCAACAACTGGAACGTCGAAACTTCAACAGGTGGTGGTTCTTCTTCCGCCACAATATCGCACAAGTTAACTTCATTTTCATATAGATCTATAAACTCTCCCTCCTTGGGCTCCTCATAGCCTAACACCAACAGGACATTTATTTAGCTATTACATTAATATCCAATAATCTGTTTCTCATTGTAATGAAAGTAAAAGTATGTCTCTTGTCCTAAAGATGCTATACAAGAGGTTCAATGAGTTGTAGTGGTGGGAAATCTCGTAAAAGAAGCGGATCATGTTTGGACTCCCAAGGGGGCTAAAGAGGCAGCCGATCTAATCATAGAATGGTATTATACCAGTACCGAGTATTAGACCTATAAATACTGATCCGTATTGTCACGGACTTAGCTGGTTTTGCCTAAGTCGTGCGGCACCCTTGTGTGTCCGTCCGCAAAGGTCAGCCTCCCCGAAGCCTCCCATGGTCCCTTAGGTCCCACAAAAGAGAGAACAGGACAGAGAAAAGGCCTCACTCGGGATCCACAAGCAAACATCTCCGAAAAACACTTTATAGACAATGCAAATTACAAACAGACTTTACAAACTCTGAACAGTTGCACAACAAAGGGTAAAATGGTCCATTACAGACCGAAAATCTCTCACACGTGTCCACATGACACAACCTTTATTTACAAGCCTAAAGCGGCCACCGACCCAACTAAAATGGGACTATCAAGCCTTCGGCCGTCCCCCTACATGCTGTACAATGCATGAACATACCAAAAGACACGGACATACATAAGCATTACATCAAACCCCCTGTTTAGAAGTTTGTCCGTGACAGTATGGTCTGCCACAGGCAAGCTTTGAAACCATGCCGGCGACATCTACCACTAGTGATAATAAAGTAGCAATAGTTATGGTCTCATCTGAGGTTTAAAATACTGCTTTCCTTGATCAGTACAAGCAGGTATACATTGGTGGCCAGGTGATTTTTCACTCAGTTTGGTCTGATATTGGCTGTACCACCCAATAAGTTCATTGCACTGGTCTTACTGTGGGCACGCAGATTGATATCAAACGTAACTGGGAGGTAAGCTTACCGCATGGTACCAGTACTGTTTTTTGTTTTGAGATTTGCCTTTTTTTTTTTTCTTTCTCTATGAATGTCACCATTTTGGCATCCAAGATACCTATAAAATTAAAAAATCATTCCACACGAAAGAACCAAGTCGTAAAAAATCTCAGTGACTTTTGGAAAGTGGATATGCAATTGGCAATGTGTAACATCATGTTCTGCTGGTCAAGGTACTGAGAAAAATCTCCAATTAGCAAAAGAATCACTTGAGGATTGTAACATGCATGTCGTCTCTCCTGTTGTGCCTTCAAAGGAGGATGCACAAGGGCCTAACATTGTCCTAGTCTCCATTTGTAGTGTCACAAAGCTGATGTAGAAGTGTCAAGAGGATCTGGAGGTTCAAGAGGTTAATCATCTACTAGTTCATCATCCAGAGAGCATAAAGCCTCCTTTTCATCCACCGATTGGCTAACCCCTCCTTAGACTTTGGATGGCCAAGGCGTAACCCCATGAAGGCTGTTGTTGTTGTTGCTGTTAATCTTGGGGCAGTGGTCGATTTGTAGATTGTGAAGGAGCAGTAAGTTTAATAATCCACAAATGGAGGGATAAAGGCATAATTTTGAAAAACAACTTTTGGTAAACTTGGGTTCTTCGGCATGTGAGGAGATGGAACATGTGGTCTTGGTGTCTCTAAAACTGAAAGGCAAGTTCAGAAAAAGTCCTCTTTAGAGCCATAGAAGAGTCTTGAACAGTATGTAAAGGAAGTTGAAAGACATTTTCATCAGCTGAAACAAGAGCAGAGACGAGCATCACTATCATATTTCTTCTCTCATCTTCAACTTGGCTCATCACTCAAAAGTTCTTGAAGTTGTGCATCAATGTGTGTGCTATCATCTCCAAAATTAAGGTCTTCCTCTTGGGCTTAAGCTTTTGTAGATGAATGGTTCGACATCTCAAAGATTATCTTCCTAGATCACACCATCATAGTCAAACTTGCAATCCAGATTGTAGGATCACATGATCCTTTGGGCCCAGATCCATTCAAGGAGGTCAATTCATGAATGAGTCTCAGATTTCAGTTGACTCTTGATAAATAAACACGTGGTAGTCAACTCAAGTTTAGGGAGAGTAAATCAGGCAGTGAAATTGCTGTCTGACAACAGAAAAATGTAAATGCATCTGTTATAAGCTTACTGTTTAGTCGATGCAGGAATAATAAAGCATGGTTGTCTTTATCGTTCCGTACTAATGTACCAACCAGCTATCGATACAGTACATACAGAGTTATATCGAACCATACAGAGTGCATCGACACATGGTATATGGAGATGTATCAATATACCACCCATATCGGTCCTCTATCGGACTGATATATACTGCCTGTACCGAGCGGTATGCTGTGGTACGGCAAATCTTGCAATAAAGTAAGAAGATAAACAAATTGATCTCAAACTACAACCAGAAAACAAAGGACTTGAGTAATTCCAATTTATTCGTGAACAACATGATTTTAACTTTCTGCAGGTAGAAAGTTCATCTATGTATCCTGCACACATTCACTTTTCTACACATGGTGTTGGTATTAAAAAGTTGACCAAATATAAGCATGTATTTTGATTGATTGCAATCAAGTAAAATATACAGTTCATGTTGTTCACACTAACCTGACTGAGAACTGTTATAATCAAAGAGTCCCCGATGGAAAACCATTCATCACTAATACCAAACTGTCGGTTTAATCCAGTGACAAGAAAGACCTGTGAAATAACCAAAGTTACTCGAGAGAAAACTGAATTTTGTACATTCTAAGTTATTACATGATGCACACCTGCGTCATCCCAAGGGTTGACCCAAAAATTGTTGTCAGAAGAAAGATTTTTCTTAGCGGAACATTCTTTAGAAGCGAATTATACAATGCAACCCCGACCAAGGATGCCACAGAAGTAACAAGCTTAACACGGCCAAGAAATTCTGGAGTAAATCGAAGTTTATTTGTTCTTAATCCAAGCATGGATGCAAAGGGACAACACAAAAAGTTTAGTTCTCAGAATATAAATAAAGAGCTTAATATGCAAACTACCTAGCAAGTATACATGAGAAAAGAAGACCAAGTGGTCAATAAGCACTTCAAACTAGAAAAAGAAAAGGACTGGCACTGAGCCTTTTTCATTGCTAGTGGAACAGCAAGCTACAAAGACTATTAAGTGCAAATTTGTTCTTAGATTAAGTACGATATTATTCAGGCACAACATGTGATCTCAGGTTGCATATATTGCTAGTGTATGCATTTTAGACAAAGAGCATTTAACAATCAATCATAGGTCAAAACCAGAATCTTACAAGGGTATAACTACATACCGAGATGAGTGTTGGCACTACAAATTTGGTGTAACAAGTTCAAGTGTATGCAATTCAAAGAGCAGGAGGAAAGAAAAAAACAAAAATAGAGTATTTGGTTGTTCTAGGTAGATACAGATGCATCTTCTCCACTTAGATTTCATCATAAAAGTTTTGGTTACACTATGGAGAATGCAGATTAAGTAGCCTTGGCATAGATATCAATACTAATTTATCTCCTTGTTGTAATTTCAGATTCAGGTAATGAAGTTCTAAAGGTGTATGTAAACAACTACAAACATGGATTTATTGCACCATGGTAATCTATCTCAGATTTTTATTTGCAATGTGAAGAATTGCAATCAATATAAAAAATTTTACTAGCAGTTGTGAGTGCCCAATAATGAATGAGTGTGATCACACGAGGCTAGATGTCTGCATGAAAGAGGGCCATGTTGTCTTGTATCAGTAGGATTATGATGTCCAGAAAAGTTAACTCTACACCTGTAGTTTGTCTTGCAAGTAACACAGAATCTTTGGGAGAGGTTTAGTGCAAGGTTTTGATTGCCATACTGTACCAATGTACCGATCAGCTGTCAGTACGGAATGTATCAAACTATATCGAGCTGTACCGAGCATACTGACACATGATACACTAAAGTGTACCGATGTACCACCCGTACTAACCTTTTATCGGACCGGTATATACTGTCCGTACCGAATGGTACGGTATGGTATTGCAAACCATGGTTTAGCGTCATAGTAAGGGACACCTACATGACCAATATTTAAATTAGGGTGCATATATATTGACCCTTCCTAAACTTCACATTGGTGAGAGCCTAGTGCACTAGGTTGCCGTTTTTCGTAGGTAACACAAAATCTAATCAAACAAATATATCAAAAAACTTGGACAAAATGGGATAGGAAAAAAAAAAAACTATGTTCTCATATGTACTTAGAAGTCAGCTTCAAACTAAGTTGAAAGTTGAAACAAATGGGTAAATATTTTATAACACTCATTCTCCACCAACAAATCCCAACTAAGTGCAAATGAACCTAGTAGTCAAATCTAAGGATACCCATGTGAGAAAGCTAAAGCAATTTCCATTTCACTTGTTTTGTTAAATTCAAGAAATTCATCCTACATTTCTTGCATATTGAGAGAATAGACTTTTGATTCCAGTGACATGAAACAGTTACGAGTCTCATTTTGTATCCATAACAAGCATAAATTAATAGTGTTATCCGTTATTGCATTTTGCTGTCAAAAAAATCTATTACAAGAAATTCCCAGTAAAATAGTTCATTTACAATTTAAATGACCAAAGTTCAGGTCATGAAAACAACCTCTTTGCTTAAAAGGGTAAGACTGCATAAATTGGACCTCCCTATATCCAGCATTAGCAAGAGTCTTATGCATTTGATCGTCTTTTTAGTTTTTAAAATGTAGGAAACCCAAATTTGTTTACATATCAATTTTGAATTACAGATTCACACTTCTCTGTAATAATATTTGAATCTAAAGTGGCTTGCTGAAATATTGAAATGTGACATAAAGATAATCCTCAAAGCCATAAACTTCCTTATAAATTAATACTTCTGATATGTAATGCACAATTGTAAGAGGCATGAGCTTTATATATGTTTTTCTAAAGTTTGACTTAGTCTGGGGGATAGAAATACATTAAACTTCGGTTGATTTTTACGATCAAGCATTTGTTTTCTGAAATATTTTTACAAAACCAAAGCAATTGGGTTGTCAGATTAGATATCCAGGGGTTACCCAAAAAAGAAAAGATTCAGTAAGGGCATTTTATCACAAAGGAGATGTAATGGATACTTATTAAAGCAATTCAGCTCAAATAAAGAGAATCCTGAAAAGACTCAGAACTTCTACCCATCTAATCAAGTAAAACCACATTAATGATCAAAGAATCCAACTTGCAATCAGATCATTTTAAAAAGTTCAACAGAATTGTGGCAGTGTGGCCAAAGATAGATATATTTTCTGAAATATTTGTTTTCAGAAAGTATAAAATGAGAGGCACCATATCTCAAATGAAATGGAAAGAAATTAGTGTAAATCGGTCAGAAATGCAATGTGTATGTTCTTAAACCTACATAAAGAAGAACATGGCAGACTCTGAATGTGGTGTTGCCTGCCACAGGAAAATGAATAATGTCGGCAAAAAGATGTCAGGCTGCTTAATGGCAGCCCACAACTGGAAAATACTTTGCTTGGAGCTCTTTAGAAAGCCGGAACTGGTGCTTGAGAGATTATGTCCTCTGGTAGCATTCGAAGCATGTTCTTTTACAAGAATAGCAACTGCTGATGTCATCAATGGAAGAAAAGCAGTGATGCCAAAAACATATCTGCAATACACGACGATGATAAATTAGAAAGAATTACAAAAATTTTAATATAGAGGACAAGACTCCAGATGCTGTAACAAACCTCACACCATATTTGTTCACAAGTGAACCACTAAAATAAGCACTTACAATCCCCCCAAAGGCTGAAGATCCCCAACATAAAGACTGAAGGGATCCTGATGTGCTCTGTGATTCACCACGAGCCCTTTCAACAACCATTGAATCAACAACCTATAATACATGTCTCAGACTTCAAAAGCACTCATCTAAGCATGAAAAAGAATAATTAGGATAGCTTATCAGGATGGCAGGTTTCATTAACTAGATAAATATAATTTTTTTTAATACATCTTGACATCAATTTGCATAGTAAATAGAAGAGATCAACTCATAGATTAAGTGTGCCAAAGTAATTATAACACTTACAACATCAGAAAAGGCAACTGAAAGAGATCCAAGAAGAATACAAAGTCCAGCACTATATTTGCTGTCGACAAACATAGCCATTAAGCTCCATGAAAGTGCTCCAAGAAGCCCAGACAGAAAAAGATATGATCTCCTTCGGTAGCCAAAAAGTGGGAACGAGTCACTGCCATTAGATGAATATTTAAGCAACCATATTGCAAAAGATGATAAAGGAATACTACAGATGCGCGAACCTGATAAAACCATAAACAGGTTTGATCAACCATGGCAAAGAAGACAGACCTGTCACAACCGCTGTCTAAATCAGATGGAAAAAAGAGTCAATGTTTATGTGAAGATTACTTCCAAGTAGGATATCATGTTATCAGTCATAAATTTAAATTAAGCAACATCTGCTAATCACAAGATGGAAAGGAAATGTACAATGATAATTATATTATAAACTATTAACCAAGAAAACAGGAGAAGGAAAACAGGAATGCTACCCAAACTTGAATTTGGAACCAACATATATTACATTTTTTTAAAAAAGAAGGTGACTGACCTCTGCTGGGTCAAGATGAAGATCGTCCTTAAAGTAAAAGTTCACAGCAAGCCTGGCAAGGCCTAAAACTCCTTGCACAAAATACACTATTGCAACTGCAAAGTTGTCAGGGGTCATATCCACTCCAAAACATGTTAAGCTGCTAATCTTGGACTTGTTCCTCTGGATAAGATGTATATTGGAGAAATATGCCCCTCCTGTAGCATCACCAGAAAGTAGCTGATTCCTTGATCCGGAAGTACCTACAATAAGCACATCGTTTTTTTTACCATGGATAGTTTTGACCATAAGAAGCTTAAGAATAACATAATGTCAAACTGAAAGGCATTCAGCATTTAAAAATGCCTATAGCTCATAGGACTATAATGTCAAACTGAAGCTCAGGATCAGTACCCAAGTTAAATTCATAAATCACCTGTCATCCTAATAAATGTATCACTCCATCATGTTCATTTCAGAGAAGACAGAAGTTATTAACTATTTGAAAACAGTTAAGAATTATCTGCCCAGAGAGACAAAAAGATGACAAAACTAATCACAGATGATACTTCTCAGATAAAACCCGATCTGCTCCCCATCATAGGTACAATTACTAGAAAGATTTTGCCTGGAGCAAAGAAAAAGACCTACTTTTGTAGATTTGTTACGTAACCGGTGGGCGATTTAACTCTTTGTCAATGGTTTCACCCAAATTGAGTTCAGACACCACAATCAGAAAAATTCGGACTACCGAGGTGAAATTAATCAAAGAAATTTACAGAAAATAAATATTCGAGATGTTGGGGCAGGGGGAATCAGCGGGTTTGACCGAAGGTTAGTGGGATCGCCACCGACAGGTCGGGAACAGAGAAGGGAATCGGCCAAAGAAACAAACCCACCGATCCTGCGGTCGGATTCGGGCATCTCGATGCCGACACTTTCGGGCTCCAGCGGGCGCCGAGAGGCCTCCTCCTCGTCGCGGCTTTCGCCGATACCGCCGCCGCCGTCCTTCCGGCGGAGAGGCGACAGGGTGGCGGCGGAGGGGGACGTCATGCCGCCGCCTTCCGTTTCTGCGGCGGCGGGCGGTAGTGGAGGGAGAACCGAAGGGGGGATCGAGGACGAGGGGCGGCGATTGCAGAAACGCAGGACTTCACCGTAAGCTGTGGAACGTACCAATACATTTCTTTTAAGCAAAATGACGAATATATTCCTCTTCAACCCGAAATCTCCACGCCTACCCTTGTAAAATTAGCTTAAATAAAAACATAGTTATTATATGAATAAATCAAACATCGGAGATCAGTTTAGACACCAATACACAACTTAAACAATTAAATACAGCTTATAACTCTTTAAATTATCCTCAAATCCTCTCTTAATCTCCATCTCCCACACATTATAAGTGCAATCATTTTCAATCAAATGATTGCTGATTCACATCATTATTATTATTATTATTATTATATTATTATTATTTATAATATATAAACTATAATTAAGCATGAAAGTTCTCTATGAAGTTCTCCACAGATCAAACATTAGGAATGCTCCTAAAGTACACTGTAATCACCTCACGAACAAGATTAGAATCCTCGTTGCAGAACTAATTGCAGTTTCTTACAAGCCACGGCATGAACAATTGCAGATCTTTTCCATCCTCTGTGTTACTGCGGCAAGCGGTGGCAGTCGGGAGTCAACCGGTGGTGTTGAGTTGCGAGATCCGATGGCGTGGTTTTTGGTCCCTTTAACTGTCATGATGAATCTGTAAGTGACACATGACAGAGTTAAAAGTATTCGAAGGCATATATACACACACATATATGCAAGACCTCGTTTTTGAATGGTAAAAGAATAATAAAAGACTTGCAGATGTTCTGTGTCTTCTTTGTTCTTCCAAACGAGGATAACGCTGAGAAGCATTCACTCACATTAACCCAGCAGGAGTGATCAGTTACGTTAAGTGCATGAAGAAGGATAATTCTAAGTAACAAGTATATGTAAAAAACTTCAAGCAGTTTTCCCAATCATCATATCATCCACCATTGTCCAACGTATTGAGATATAACGAGGATGAACAGATTTGACATTTCTCACTTAATCTTTATCATGAGTAAGAAGATTACATAGCAGGGCTTGCAGATCACAGTGAATGACAGAAGTGAAACAAGAGACACTGCTTGGAGACTCCTACAGATCCATTATCCGAAAACCCCGAAATCTGTTCAATGGTTCGAGCAACAGCATGCTGAAAAATAAGTCGACTTGGAAAACCATTAGGGTTGACCATCATAGTTGTTTAACGATGTAAGGATAGTTCTACATGTTTTAGATATTTTAAGAAATACAAAAAATAGCAGCAGATGATAGTACCCAGATTTATGAAGGATAAATCAATTGGGATAGCCACCGATGAAAGAACCAACAAATACTGTGGAGCAAAGCATCCAACTACCTCTCCCAAGCTTGCCGATAGGATCAGACAGCTTATTAGCATTCGATAAAATCTGCCTCATGGTACATGCATCACCTGAATAGATTGCAACATGTCGGACAGTGCGATGACCAGGTCACCAGGCTGGATCATTCCTCTTGCCTTGAGCAAAGAAAATGTGCGGTTGAGGTTGCTCTCCATGTCATCGGAGAAACTAAGACGGAAGGGTATGAGACCCCATTGAAGGTTCAGGCGTCGCCTCAAAGATGTTGAGGATGTAAATGCAAAGATCGGGCAATCAGGGTGGCACCGTAAATGTTGAGGATGTGACCTGTCTCTGTGTACACAAAGACTGCATCCACTTCCAAGCTGTTAGTTGTGAAACATGATTGACAGGATCAGGAGCAACAAACAAGTTCTTATCATAAGCACTGGAACGAAGATATGATACTAGACTAACTGCATAAAGCATATCGGGGATTGGCTAAAAAAAGACAATAAAATCAAATGCATAAAAAGGTGGCACAAAATTGGCATATTTCTGTTGTCCAGTAATCAGGCACAAATGGATGGCATTACCAACTAAAATTATATTATTGCTGCAGATAAAATATTACTTAAAAGGTTGCCATAGACTAACCAGGTCTTATTTGAATTGAGAGCATCTTTTTAGACAGTAAATCAATCAAAAAATAAAAATATATTTTATTCATGTTACATACAAATTCATACAGCACAACATAAAATTTTCAATAGAAACAGTCTTGGCAAGGAATCAACTGGGGTTCAAAAATATAAATTTTCCCATCGCAGAAGCTTAAATTCAGCAAATCTGGAAACGATTACTTACATTTAGAATATCATCACTAAATGTCAAAGTCCAAAAAACATCTCCATGTATAAAAAAAGAATATATAACTCAGAAGAAGGAAAAAATACAGATAGCAAGCCAAAATAACTCATCACTAGAACAACATAACTCATTGAAGCAAAGAAATTCAGATAACACGTACCGATGAATGGTTATCAATGCCATGCTATTGTTAAAGAGCCTAAGCTAAGGAATCACTTCACAAGGACAAAATAATGTAGTGAGGAAGCTGCATAAAGACTTAGGACCTGAATGCTGGAGAGCATGTGATCTGCTTCCTCTCCCCTGGCTGAGGCTCCACCTGCAGAGGCGGATGGGCCCCCCGATCCCCCTTTCTTCCCCCACTGCTACACAAACCTCTGAGGCAACACCTCCCTCTAAGCCGCTGAATCAGGAAAACTCCACTGAAAAGAACCCTGCCCCCAACCAGAGTTCTCCCCCAGTCTCCAAAACCCCTCCCTCTTTCTGGGCTAGTCTTTTCTGTCAAACATCCTTTGTAGACCCATGGCAATTCAATGCAGACTTGGTTGCAAAGATAGCGAAGATCCAGAAACATTCTAGGCATGTTAGATCTTAGATCCAATGGAGGTGCACAACTTGAAGCTTTGTTTATATGGGAAATTCTTTGGGAAAGCCCCACCCTTGGAGGTTCTTAGAGCAAAGCCCCCTTCCCTCTGGAAGCTACAATCAACACTCCAGATCATCGACCTCACCTGTGGGTACTTGTGCTTCCACTTCCAGAACGAGCAAGACATGATGAACACGCTAACAAGAGGTCCCTAGTTTCTATGGGGAGTAGCGTTAACGTAACCATTTTTAATAATAATATAACTGTTCTTATTAAGATTCATAATTCATTATCATGCATTTTTTCATTTATTATGATTTAAATGATTTCAGTTTTCTATTATTTATACATGAAACCGTTATTATTAAATTAAATATTTAATATCATTAAAGTTCTTCATTATGGTCCAAACGTTACAAATTTGAATTAATTCTTGAACGTTATGAATTGATGATAATAAATGTTTTTGATGGGAGAACATATATATATATATATGAGGATTTTGGTCCCTGGGCTCAATCATTTCTTTGAAGCCAAAAGGCTTTCCTATACCATCTAAAGCGAGAGTTCTGAGCCGAGAAGTGCCAAAGTTCAAGAAGAAACCTCTGCAGAAATTCTTGACAACAATGGCTAGAGGTATGCTATTTTGTTTCCGCATCAATTTTATTGTGTTTCTATTATAATGATTTAGAAACACAAGTTGGTATCAGTGATTTCTAACATTTGGTATCAGAGCCTTTTGACCTCTGCCTTGATACGAAAGAGTTTTTATTTTTATGCCATGAAAATGATTTGATTTTTGTTTCTTTTTGAAACTTCTTGATATATTTCATATTGAAAATTATGAGGATATGACATTTTCAATAATTTTAGACAATAAAATACTCATATTATGTATGCATATTTGATTATATCTAATCTTGCTTATGAGTTAATTTTATTTGTTTAAAATGTCTAGTGATCCATATAATCTTAATTAATTAAGAATTAGTCACAGCATCCTTAATTAATTAAAATTATATATAAAGTTAAAATAAGGATCACATAAGTAATTAGATAGCATATTGTGATTGATTATATTTCATATAATAATTGTTATCCCATAGGATTTTTTATTATATTTAATATAATTAATCAGGATAAAATATCAGATTATTTTCATAATTTATCCACAGGGATTATGAATTTGAATATAATTTGATAGTCTTATTATAAAGACCATATGAATATATTTGAATTAAGAATTTAGCACACAAGCAATTTTTATGTCATAAGATTCATATTTTTTGGCATGTTTCATATTGGTAAAACATGTAATTTAGTTTATTAAGTTTCAAATTTTGACATAAGCATGTTTAATTTTATACAGTTTCTCAAACTGTTAATTTCTCTGATATTCGATGTGATATTCCCGAACTTAATGGTGATAACTATAAGATATGGAAGGAGAGGGTTCTCCATTTAGGGTGGATGAATATTGATTATGCTATTAAGTAAGACGAATCACTTATAGTCACTAATACCAGCACTCCAACTGAGATCACGTTGTATGAGCGATGAGAGCGATCCAATCGGCTCAGTGTGATGTTTATCAAAACTAAGATGACTGCTGGTATATGTGGTTCTGTTGACCAGCATGAAAATGTCCGAGACTTGCTAAAAGCTGTTGATGAACAATTCGTCACTTCGGATAAGGCACTAGCAAGTACCATAATAATGAAATTCTCATCTCTTAGACTCACCAATAAAAAAGGTGTGTGTGAGCACATAATGCAAATGCGAGATATTACAGCTCAACTTAAGAAACTTAAGGTTAATATGTCAGAATCCTTCCTGGTGCACTATATTCTGAACACCCTTCCACCTCAATATGACCCTTTTAAAATTTCATACAATACACATAAGGACAAATAGTCAATCAATGAATTAATGACCATGTGTGTTCAAGAAGAAGAGAGGCTAGTGATGTAATTGGGTGAGAGTGCATTGGTAGTAACCACTCGCGGGAAGAACAAAACTGACAAACATTAAGCCAATCAGAAAGCTCATCAGTAGGGAAAAGGCAAAATACCACCCCAAGCTGATATCAAGAAAGAAACAAGGTGTTTCTTTTGTAAAAGAAAGGGACACATGAAGAAGGAATGCACGAAATTTCAACAGTGGCTTGAAAAGAAAGGTAAACCAACCTCATATGTATGTTATGAATATAATATGGTCAATATTAATATTAACACCTAGTGGATTGACTCTGGATCAACAATCCATATTGCTAACTCTTTGCAGGGTATGCAAAACCTAAGGAAGCCAGTGGAAAGTGAGCAAAACATCTTATCAGAAAATAACTCATATGTGGAGGCAATTGGAACATACATTTTAACTTTAAGTAGTGGTTTTGTTTTAAAATTGGAAAGAACCTTTTATGTACTAAGTTTCTCACAAAACTTAATTTCTGTTTCTAGACTCGTACCATTTGGGTATTCCTTTAATTTTAAAGACATATTATTTCGTTTATTACATAAATTTGATTGTGTTGGGAATGATATTTTGTCTGATGGTCTTTACTGTATTTTATTATAAAATGATAATACTCAAAGTTCAATGCATGTTCACGCTGGCATTAAGAGGTGTAATATTAATGAGAACTCCTCTATATTATGGCATCGAAGATTAGGACATATCTCCATAGAGAGAATTAAGAGATTAATTAAAGATGAGATACTTAATACTCTTGATTTTACTAATTTTAAGACTTGTGTGGATTGTATTAAAAGAAAGCAGACCAATAAGTCCAAAAAGGGTGCTAATAGGAGTTCAGACTTATTAGAGATAATTCATACTGATATATGTTGTCCATACATGGACATACATGGTCAGAAATACTTCATCTCCTTTATAGATGATTACTCGCGATATATGTATATATATTTGCTTCATAATAAAGATGAAGCATTGGATGCTTTCAAAGTCTTTAAGACTGAAGTTGAGAACCAATGTGGTAAGCAAATTAAAATTGTGAGATCAGATAGGGGTGAAGAATATTATGGTAGATATACTGAAAATGGATAAGCACCTGGTCCTTTTGCTAAGTTTTTTCAAGAACATAGGATTGTTGCCCAATACATTATGCCTGGTTCTCTAGACCATAATGATGTTGTAGAAAAAAGAAACCGAACATTATTAGACATGGTGCGTAGTATGCTTAGCAACTCCAGTCTTCCTAAGTTCTTGTGGACTGAAGCACTAAAGACGACTGTGTATATATTAAACCGAGTTCCAACCAAGGCTGTCCAAAAGACACCATTTGAATTATGGAAAGGTTGGAAACCGAGTTTGCGACATATACGCATTTGGGGATGTCCGTCTGAAGTCAGAATATATAATCCACAAGAGAAGAAACTAGACCCGAGGACTATTAGTGGGTATTTTATTGGATATGCCGAAAACTCCAAAGGTTACAGGTTCTATTGTCCATCTCACACAACTAGGATTATGGAATCAAGAAACGCTAAATTTCTTGAGGATGATGTGATTAGTGGGAGCGATCATTTCAGGAACATAGTTTCCGCACATGATCATATAGAATCTCAACTTTTCACATCATATGATAGATTTGTTATAGTTTATAGCACTCCTCAAGTACAAACTAGTGCTGAACAACCAATCATTGAAATTCCACAAGTTGTTGATGGTATTCTAATAGATCAAGCAGTTCAGGAATTACAACAAGCTCCTGAACAACTAGTTAAACCACAAGTTCCTCAAGGGACCATTGGTACAACATTAAGAAGATCTACTAGAAATAAAAGATTAGCAATTCCTAGTGATTATGTTGTATATATATAAGAATCTGATTATAATATTGGAGCCAAAAATGATCCTGAAACATTTTCACAAGCCATGAGTTGCAAAGAGTCAAATTTGTGGCATGATGCCATGAAAGAAGAGATGAATTCCATGATGAGCAATGGAGTCTGGAATCTTGTAGAGTTGTCTAATGAAGCAAAGGCTATTGGTTGCAAATGAGTCTTTAAAACTAAGAAAGATTCGTTGGGTAACATTGAGAGATACAAGGCAAGACTTGTTGCAAAGGGATTTACTCAAAAAGAGGGAATCGATTATACGGAGACGTTTTCTCCTGTATCTAAGAAAGATTTTCTACGTATAATTTTGGCATTAGTTGCTTATTTTGACCTTGAATTGCAATAAATGGATGTGAAAACGATATTTCTTAATGGAGATATAGAGGAAGAGGTTTATATGAAACAACCTGAAGGTTTCTCCTCTAGTGTTGGTGAACACTTGGTTTGCAAGCTTAGGAAGTCTATATACGGCTTAAAACAAGCCTCCCGCCAATAGTATTTTAAATTTCATGAAGTGATTTCTTCATTCGGATTTGTTGAAAATCCCATGGATCATTGCATATACCAGAAGGTTAGTGGGAGTAAAATATGTTTCCTTGTTTTATACGTAGATGATATTTTGCTTGCAACCAACGATAAGGGTTTGCTGCATGAGGTGAAACAATTCATTTCTAAAAATTTTGACATGAAGGATATGGGTGAAGCATCTTATATCATTGGTATTAAGATCCATAGAGATAAACATCGAGGCATTTTAGGTCTATCACAAGAAACCTATATCGATAAACTTTTAGAAAGATTTCGGATGAAGGATTGTTCACCAAGTGTTGCTCCCATTGTGAAAGGTGATAGGTTCAATTTGAACCAATGCCCAAAGAACAACTTTGAAAGGGAATCGATGAAAAACATCCCATATGCTTCTATCGTAGGAAGCCTTATGTATGCACAGGTCTGTACTAGACCTGATATCAGAGTATTGTGGGGATACTAGGTCGATATCAGAGTAATCCAGGTATGGACCACTGGAGAGCTGCAAAGAAAGTGATGAGGTATCTACAAGGAACCAAAGATTACATGCTTATGTATAGACATACAAACAATTTGAATGTGATTGGTTACTCAGATTCAGACTTCGCCGGTTGTGTTGATTCTCGTAAATCAACATCAGGATATATTTTTATGATGGCCGGTGGAGCTATTTCTTGGAGAAGCGCTAAGCAGACCTTGACTGCTACTTCTACCATGTAAGCCGAGTTTGTCTCCTGTTTTGAGGTTACTTCACATGGTGTATGGATTAAGAGTTTCATTTCTGGGCTTAGAATCATGGATTCTATTTTTAAGTCATTAAGAAATTTCTGTGACAATTCAACTGCTGTCTTTATGGCTAAAAACAATAAAAATAGAAGTCGAAGTAAACACATCGATATTAAGTATTTAGCCATAAGAGAACGTGTAAAGGAAAAGAAAATGGTCATTAAGAATATTAGCACTGAATTGATGATTGTTGATCCTTTGACTAAAGGCATGCCATATCTGAAATTCAAGGATCATATAGAGAAAATGGAACTTGGTTCCACTTGGTAATGATATTGAAACTCTTATATATTGTAAAATTTTCTCATTCATGTGTATATTATTTTGAGAAAATATATTATTACTGGACCAAGAATAAACATAAGGTTTATTCATTAAGTAATATTGCCACATTAAGATTAAGAAACTAAATACATCGTGATACATGGATGATAATACTCGCTCTTAGAGGACTTATCGTTATGATTCGTGTATTTATTTCTTAAGAAAGTTGTTCAAGAAAGATTAATTCAAATTATTAAGATAAACGTATGGACCAAGTGGGAGAATGTAATCGTTATTATTAAATATCTAATTTAATAATAATATAACTGTTCTTATTAAGATTCATAATTCATTATCATGAATTTTTTTCATTTATTATGATTTAAATAATTTCAGTTTTCTATTCTTTATACATGAAATCGTTAATATTAAATTAAATATTTAATATCATTAATGTTCTTCGTTATGATCCAAACGTTATAAATTTGAATTAATTCTTAAACGTTATGAATTGATGATAATAAATATTCTTGATGGGAGAACATATATATATATATGAGGATTTTGGTCCCTGGACTCAATCATCTCTTTGAAGCAAAAAGACTTTCCTATACCATCTAAAGCGAGAGTTCTGAGCCGAGAAGTGCCAAAGTTCAAAAAGAAACCTCTGCAGAAATCTTGACAACAATGGCTGGAGGTATGCTATTTTGTTTCCGCATCAATTTTATTGTGTTTCTATTATAATGATTTAGAAACACAAGTTGGTTTCAGTGATTTCTAACAATTAAACCTCTTTCCTTAGCGTGAAAACTTTCAGCCACTCACGGAGACAATGATGACAGCATCTACATGGATCCAACTACCCGGACTCCCCATCGAGCTGATGTTCCCCATAATCCTATTCCGAGTCATCACCTGCATAGGAAACCTGCTAAAGGTAGATGCAATGACAACCTCAAGTGCATGAGGAAGGTATACTCATGTCTGCATTATGCTTGATTACGCATAGCCATTACCTAAGGGCATCTGGGTTAGAACAGAGGATACCAACTTCTTCCAAACTATCGCCTACGAAAAACTACTAAATTTCTATTCTTCCGATGGTGTGGTGGGCCAATAATGTCAATCAGTATGGCTGCAGCAAGCCGTCAGAGCAACCAACCCCAACGGGCAAGGAGGGCTCCAGTAGGCAAGGCTTTCGCGAACTGTTGGTTAGCAACAAAGAAGAACGTTTTGTTCAGGTTGACACCGAGGCCTCTGTGGAGATGTACGGGCCTCAGATTAAAGTCAAAAGAAGGACCTGTAACAACAATCATCCCTCTCACAACGGTCATACACCCACTGCCCATTACAACAAGGCCTCTAATTCCGCTCCTAACCTAGATCTCATGGATGAGGGCTTAACAAGGGCCCAGGACCCGAAACCACAACTACATTCTACAACACCCAAATCTCAACACGCTCAGAGTCGAGCAGGCCAGCTCACACTCCCCCATACCTAAACTTGTCGCATTTAATACTTCCCCCTCCATCCCGAGACTACACTGGCTAAAGCATCCTCTTTAAAGGACACAAGCAGCACAAGGCATCCCACCCACGTGAAACCCCACATCACCTCGTCAGTGTCGCCCTCGAAACCATAAACCTCGGCTGCATCAACCTCTTCGTCTGCACCACCCCTCCTTGCAATGGAAGGAGTGAATCCTAACCATATTCCTCGGTCAGAGCTTTGCCCAGCCACCCTAACCCGTCAAACCTCCCTCCCTCCCTCCCTCCCTCCGCTCCCCTAGCCACATAACTGAGCGCCCAAAGAAACCCTATACACCTTCCCTCCCTTTCCAAAAAGGGCTGGCCGCCCCTCTAATCCCTCAAATCCTCCTAGTTAATCCCTTCAATACTCCCCCCTATATTTTTCTAATCCACCCACCTAATTCAACTGATGGTCGCTTCACCTTTAAAGCTTCTCCCCAGTGCTTTCAAAGCCCCTAACCACGTGGTCCTTCGCCTCCACAAAATGATCTCTTTAGAAACCTCATTGACAAGGTGGAGTAGGCGTTCCGCTGAGCTATGAACTGTTCCAAGAAAGACGATGGCGCTTTCCTGCATGATGAAGATGACACCGAATGGAAAAGGCTCTTGCAAAAATAAGGTTCGAAGGTGAGGAAACCACCGATTTAGGGAAGTCCCCGCACTTGACTCCTTACATTGAAATATAAATCCAAGAAGAAGGTAGACAGCTAAAATCTCACTACTGAGTTTGCCATTGCCACAGGTACCACGATCACCCTCTTAAACCCAAATGATAAAACATCCTGTTCCACGAAAGACGATGGTGCTTTCCTGCACGATGAAGATGACCCTGAATGGATGAGGCTCTCGCAAAAACAAGGGTCGAAGGTGTGGAAACCACCGATTTAGGGAAGTCCCCACACCTCACTCCTTACATTGAAATATAAATCAAAGAAGAAGGTAGACAACTAAAATCTCACTACTAAGTCTGCCATTGTCACAGGTACCACGATCACCCTCTTAAACCCAAATGATCAAACATCCTAATATCCTCTTATAGAACTATAGAGGGGTCCAAAAGAAGGATGCCTCAGGACACATCCGACACCTGATAGGCTTAAACCATATCTCAATCTTCATTCTCTTAGAGACCCACCTTTCGCTCAGGGAGGCCGTGGCCTTCACTAGAAGGCTTGGCAAGGAATGCCACAAGGATATCACCCAAGCCCAAGGTCAAGCAGATGGAATATTGGTTGCTTGGAGATTCAACCAAATAAGAATGCACCCAATATGTAAGAATCAACAATGTGTTCACTTAATAGTGGAACAACAAGGTACGCTTCCTTGGCTTCTTATGGTAGTCTATGCTAGAACTCATGCTGGTCTTCATATGCCTCTCTTGAATAATCTTTCTAACTTGTAACTTTCTAACATTCCTTAGATGATTTGTGGGGATTTTAACTGTATTACTTCGGCTTTTGAGAAGTCTGATGGCAAAAAAATTATGCTTAGTTTGTTTGTAATTGCTTTTTTAGATTTCCTTTTGGACTACAATCTTAATGACATCAACTCTTTGGGATCAACTTTTACTTGGTGTACTAATAGGTTCGGTGTCTCTCAGGTCTCCACTGGCCTAGACATAACTCTTGCATATGATGTTTGGCTTTATTCCTTCCTGCATGCTCATGTTAAACATCTCCCCCAGAATTTTTCGGATCACACGCCCCTACTTAGTTCCCTCAACCACTCTGATCATGCTAAGAATAATTATAGACCATTTAGATTTGGGAACATTGATAAGGCCTTGATTAATACTGAGGTTGAGATCAAGGCCCTTGAGCTTAAAGAGAATAACTCTACCCTCACCCTGAAAGACCACACTAAGCTCCGATGCCTCCACAACAAATTTACAACTCTCTCTAGACAAATCCATCTCAAATGGAGCACTATAGCTAAGACTAAATGACTCCAAGAAGTCGATAAGAACACAAAATACTTTCACCATATTGTGAGACAAAGGAGGAGAGCCAACACAATCCACTCCATCAAGTTGGACAACAAAGTCACTAATGAAAATATTGACAACATTAGAAATGCCTTCACCAAGTTGTCACGAACGGTCGTCGCTTTTGCATGCTTGTACAGGCACACTACAGCATGTTTTGCCTTGGTTTTATATGTTTTTGCTTGAAAAATATAAGCAACGACAGTTCCCAGCGTTGCAATGCGACCGCTCACCGAGTCGGGCCAAACTACCCCGAAATGGCTCCGTTTACGCGTGCCACGGCCTGTTTTCTGCAGACCGCAACCTCACACAAAACATTAGCCATCTTAGCACCCTGGAACCCCCCGGGTGGCACTAGGGGAGATGGGGCTTCGGGATAGTGTCCGGCATTGAATAATCTTCACAAGTTCGTACGTTAACTTGACGGGAACTTGCTTTCGCGCCCGACACTCGGTGAGCAGTTGTTTGCGGACTTGCAATTGTTCGTTCAACCTTCTAAAGTCCTTGTTTTCTCCTTCCTCTCTTGCCCTCAAGGTGCTCACTGAATTGCTTGTAAAGCTTCCCACTTCGTGAGACGTTGGGACTTATCCGTCGCTCATTTTCAAACTAATCAACTTTCTGTTTTACAGGTCCTTCGAGACCTATACGAGGTTGCAACTAGGCTGATCCTTTGCGGATGCATATGTCGCAAGGGCACCTCAAGACTTTGGCAATCCCAGCTAAGTCCGAGGAGTTGGCACATGGATGCTTCACGACTTAGGCAACTCCAGCTAAGTCCGTGACTTTGTCGCAAGGGTGCCTCACGACTTAAGAAATTCCAGCTAAGTTCGTGACATTGTGGTATCAGAGTGGGCAGGCAATTCGAGCAAGCAGTGAAGAAACTTCACAATCTCGCCATGGCAAAGCATCATGGCGAATCGAGTAAGACGGGGCAAGCCGGACCATTGCCCCAAGCAACCGCAGGTGGGCTGCAAGTGCAAACTCGCTCTCATGCTGTTGGAGCCGCTTAAGAGGAGCACGACAGCGAACATGATGAGCGAGAAGTTGGCTACTCTCCGTGAGCGGAGGAGGCGTAATCTGGAGCACCAACCGGGAAAAAGAGCTATAAGGAGGGACTCAACGGTGGAAACTCGCCTGGATGTTCTTGAAGCGAGCTTGGAGGAACTCTACCAAGGCCAACGAAGGCTTCTTAGGGTAGAGAGTTTGTAAGAAGAAGCTGAATCTCGAATCAACAAGGTTGAAGCCCTAGTCGATCAACTGACGGACGATACCAAAGACTCTGTACAACATTTACACGAAGTCGTGGCGGAACTCACTTCCAGAATGATAGTGCTCACAAGGGCACTAAATGCGGGAGGGAGCAACACCCACGTTGTGCCGCCACAAAACTTGAGGGCACCTGAGCCACATTGCTATGAAGGTGCTAGGGACGCAAAGGAGCTCGAGAATTTCTTGTTTGACATGAAACAGTACTTTCAAGCTACAAGGCCCGATTCTGAAGATACAAAATTTTCAAAAGCAACAATGTATTTGAATGGGGATGCAAAACTTTAGTGACAAACCCGTTAGGAGGAGATCCAACAAGGTTAGTGTCGAGTGGACACATGGGAGGACTAGAAGCGGGAGTTGAGAACTCAGGTTCTACCCGAGAACACAGAGTTCGTCGCAAGGAGAAAGCTGAGACAACTCAGCCAAAGTACTTCCATTCGAGACTACGTGAAGCAATTTCTGCACTGATGCTGAATATATAGGACATGTCCGAGAAGGATAAGCTATTCAGCTTCTTCGATGGCTTAAAGCCATGGGCTCAACAGGAACCGCATCGAAGGAATGTCATCGATGTGATCGGGGCAATTGCGACTGCAGAAAGGCTCACCGACTTTGTTTCCTCGGAGGTCTCAAGGAAAAAGAGACAATCGTCAGGAAATCACCCTCTAAAATATTCTCGAGGGAAGGAGCCCCAGTGCGAGCAAAGGAAGAAGAGTTCCCATAAAGGGCTAAGCTCAAAAGACAATTCCCCAAAACCTGACGGATGCTTTTTGTACGAAGGGTCGCACATGGTGAGGGAGTGCCCACAAAAACAAACACTCAATGCCTTAATAGCATCAAT
Source organism: Musa schizocarpa (assembly GCA_900464855.2). Classification (NCBI taxonomy): domain Eukaryota; kingdom Viridiplantae; phylum Streptophyta; class Magnoliopsida; order Zingiberales; family Musaceae; genus Musa; species Musa schizocarpa. Next base: position 17,649,668 of record LS990920.1, read on the forward strand.
TCATCCTCCCAAATCAGACAAGGTCAAGGTCGTCGCCATAAGTTCAAGTAGTTTAGAATACAACAACGACGATGAGGAGTCGCAAGGTCCACGGATGGGAGCAATATGTTTGTTGAATACATTGCGAGGTCAAGTGGGGGAGAATATGAAAGCAAAGCCACAAAAAGCAGGGTGTAATGAGTTGATGTATGTGGACATTAAGCTCAATAACCAAACAACCCATGCAATGGTGGACACGGGTGCTACTCACAACTTTATTGTCGATCGAGAAGCAAAGAGACTTGGGCTGATCTTGGAGAAGAACTCAAGTCGGATGAAGGCAGTGAACTCGGAGGCCAAGCGGATCTCCGGTTGGCACAGGGAGTCTCCATTAAGATCGGAACATGGAGCGGGAGTATAAACATGATGACGGTGCCATTAGATGACTTCCAAATGATTATAGGAATAGAGTTCATGCACGCAGCGAAGTTGGTGCCAATGCTGTTCCTGAACTCCCTATGTTTGATGGGAGGTGATGACCCTTGTGTGGTTCCCATCTCTCGGAGAGGAACCAAGGACCCCAAACAAATATCGGTATTATAATTGAAGGGGTACGATAATGAGAATTAACCTTCGTGACTGCTGTGAAGCTTGAGCCACTTGATGGGGAGGCCATTTATGAACCTGTTGTGGTGGCGAGCGTTCTGAAGGAGTTCACAGATGTTATGCTACCCGAGTTGCCGAAAACTCTGCCACCACACAGAGGCGTGGATCATCATATTGAGCTGGAGCCGGGAGTGAAGCCTCCAGCAAGACTACCATATTGCTTGTCCCCTCCAGAGTTGGTAGAACTCAGAAAGCAGCTAGACGAATTGCTAAGCGGTGGTCTCATCTGCAGTTCTAAAGCACCATTCGAAGCTCCAGTTCTCTTCCAAAAGAAACCAGATGGGAGCCTCCAACTATGCGTCGACTATCAAGCCCTCAACAAGGTGACAATAAAGAACAAGTATCCCTTCCCGCTCATTGTGGACTTGTTCGACCAACTGGGCAAAGCAAAATATTTCTTCAAACTCGACCTTCGGTCGGGGTATTGGCAGGTGCGCATTACTGATGACAACGAAGCGAAGACTACCTACATGACTAGGTATGAAGCGTTTGAGTTCTTGGTGATGCCTTTCGGCTTACCCAATGCTCCGACCACATTTTGCACTCTTATGAACCAACTATCAAGGAGTATTTTGATAAGTTTGTGGTCGTCTACTTGGACGATATCGTCGTCTACAGCTAAACGCTCGAGGAGCATGTCGAGCACCTTCGGACAATTTTCAAGGCTCTTAGGGAGAACACTTTGTACGTGAAAAGGGAGAAGTGCTACATTGCTCAGACGAAGATCTTATTCTTGGGGCATCGAATCGATAATGGTTCAATTCGGATGAACAAATCAAAAGTGCAAGCTATTGCGAAATGACGGACTCCGAAGAAGGTGCCGAAGCTGAGATCCTTGGTTTCGTCAACTACTATCGACGCTTCATAGTTGGGTATTCGAAGTGCGTAGCTTCACTGATGGAGTTGCTGTAGGAGTAACCTTGGAGATGGTCTGACAAATGTGAAGCGACATTCCAAGATCTAAAGGTTGCTATGTTAGAAGAACCGATACTCAAATTGTCGAACTATGGGGAGTCCTTCGAAGTCCATACAAATGCTTTAGATTTCGCTATCGGGGGAGTACTCATGCAGGAGGGTCACCCGATGGCCTACGAGAGCTGCAAGCTCAACGAGACCAAGTGGCGATATCCGATGCACGAGAAGGAGATGACAGCGGTGGTCCACTGTCTACGAGATTGGTGGCAATACCTTCTCGTATCGCGATTTATGCTGAGGACGGACAACATTGCTTTGAGTTACTTCTAAACTAAAAAAAAACTCCCTAAAGCAAACACAATGGTAGGATTTCCTGGCCGAATTTGATATGGCAATGGAGTACAAGCCCGAACGAGCAAATGTCGTAGCCAATGCGTTGAGCCTGAAAGTGGAGCAGGTGAATGCCTTTCAGTTGGAGGGTAGAGGCCAAGTTGATGATGAAGAATGTGGTGAAATATTGGGGAGTTCCGCACAATATCATCAGTGATCGAGACGCTCGGTTCCTGGGATGATTATAGACCGAGCTATTCAAATTATTGGGGTCTAAGTTATACTTCTCCAGAAGCCTCCACCCTTAGACGGATGGCCAAAATGAAAAAATAAACTCGCTCCTTGAGCAATATCTTCGACACTACGTGAGTACCAACCAACGAGATTGGGTGAAGCTATTGGACATGGCCCAATTCTCCTATAACTTGCAGTGAAGCTCTGCATCCAACAAGAGCCCCTTCGAGATCATTATGGGATAATAACCATCGACTCCTCACTCCTTGGCTTTCGGGTATATTGGGAGTAGTCCGTCAGCGTATCACTTTGCAAAAGAATGACACCGAAATGTAGATATTGCACGAGCTTACTTGGAGAAGGCGACAAAAAAGATGAAGAAGTGGGTAGACTTGGGAAGGTGATCGCAAGAGTTCAAAGTTAACGATTTAGTGTTGGTGAAGATCCAACCAGCATCACTCCAATTCTTTAGGCACAAAGTACACAAAGGATTAGTGTGTAAATATGAAGGGCCCTTCTCAATTATCAGTAGGGTGGGCAATGTCTCCTATAAGTTGTAGTTGCCCGCGTGGCTCAAAATTCATAATGTTTTTCATGCCAGCGACTTGAAAGCCTACCACTCAGACCTGCAAGATGATTCCCAAAGTATTCCAACTTGGCTACCCCTAACCAGAACCTCCTACGAGAAGCGAGTTGAAACCATTTTAATGGATCGCAAGATAAAGCTACCCAATGAAGCTGAGCAAACCGAGTACTTGGTGAAGTGGCAAAAACTTCCCTGTACCGAAGCCAGTTGAGAGCCCGAAGATGTCTTACGACATGAAGAAGCAGTCATCAAAAACTATCAACAAGCATCGATAGTTTAAGTGGGGGAGAATGTCACGAATGGTCGTCGCACACCCGCAACAACTTCGTTCAACAAACCGTTCGTCGTTTTTGCATGCTTGTATAGAAACATGGCAGCATGTTTTGCGTTGGTTTTGTGTGTTTTTGCTTGAAAAATGTAAGCAACGACAGTTCACAACACTACAGTGCGACCACTCGCCGCGTCGGGTCAAACTACCCCAAAATGACTCCGTTTTTATATGCCACAACCTGTGTTCTGCATACTGCAGCCTCACGCAAAACGTCAGTCATTTCAGCACCCTGGAACCCCCTGAGTGGCACAAGGGGGGATGGGATTCAGCGTAGCATCGAGCGTTAAACAATTTTCACAAGTTCGTACGTTAACTTAACAGGAACTTGCTTTCGCGCCCGACACCCGGTGAGCAGTTGTTTGCAGACTTGCAATTGTTTGTTCAACCTTCTAAAGTCCTTGTTTTCTCCTTCCTCTCTTTTCTCTCTTGCACTCAAGATGCTCATTGAATTGTTTATAAAGCTTCCCTCTTTGCAAGACATCGGGACTTGTCTGTCGCTCATTTTCAAATTAATCAACTTTCTGTTTTACAGGTCCTTCGGGACCTGTATGAGATTGCAACTAGGCTAACCCTTTGCGGATGCATATATCACAAGGGCATCTCATGACTTAGGCAATCCCAGCTAAGTCCGAGGAGTTGGCGTAAGGGTGCTTCACGACTTAGGCAACTCCAACTAAGTCTGTGACTTTGCTGCAAGGGTGCCTCACGACTTGAGCAATTCCAGCTAAGTCCGTGACAAAGTGGTATATAGACCTACGAAACTCCCCTTTCCTTTCCACCACCCATCCCTCCTGGCCTCTCTTGCCAACTATCTCATATAGTTCCCATAGTGGGCTCACAATTTAGTTTACCCTCTCTGAAATCACAAGAGCTCTTAATAATATGGGCCTCAAGAAGAGCCCGGGCGTTGACGGATACACCGTGGAATTTTACAAGAGCTACTAGAGCTCATTAGGGCCAAACATCCTTAAGGCTTTCATAGATTTCCACTCTCACCCTAGAATTCCCTTCTTTTGGTCTAGAACCTAGTTGGTTTTCATTCTTAAGAAATCTAATCCTACTGTAATTTTTGTCTTTAGACCCATTTCTCTTTGTAACGTCCTTTATAAACTCCTCTCTAAGGTTATTGTTAATACAATGAAGCACCTGCTAAATGACCTAATTGCACAAAACCAATGCACCTTTATACCAAGTCGTTCCATACACAATAATATTACCATCGCCTACGAATTAGCCCACACCATGTACAACTTTGAGGCCAAGTCCTCTCTAGCCCTTATTAAACTTAACCTGACTAAAGCCTTTGACTCGATGGGAGGCAATCACTGTTGCTTTGCAGCGTATGAACTTTCCCCTCCCATTTATCGATTGGGTCAATGAATGCATCTCTTCACCTAGCTTCTCCTGTATTATCAACCCTGCTCGTTGCCGCTGCTGCTCTCGCTCCCACTCCCGCTGCTCGCAACCGTTGCCGCTGTCGCTACTCCTGCTCCTGCTCCTACTCCTGCTGCTACTGCCACTGTCGCCACTCGCCGCTCCCGCTCTCGCTGCCTCCTTACACTCCCGCTCCCGCTGCCGTTGCCTCCTTACACTCCCGCTCCCACTGCCACTGCCTCCTTATACTCCCGCTCCCGCTGCCACTGCCGCTTCCTCTTTTCTCAGTCAGCACCCCCTTACATTCTTCCTTCTTCTCCTTCTGTATACTGTTAATAGTATACTGTTAATATTGTTAGGTTTATTTGAAATTATTAATTTTCAATACTGTTAATAGATTAATAATATATTATTTTAATTTTAATACTGTTAATTTTTATTTATTTGAAATTATTGTTAGGTTTCAAAATAAATGGTAAGTGTACAGAGCAACTCAATAGAGTCTTCAATGACATAAAAAAAGATCCTGCATGAAAGTATAATTATCTGAAGAATCCGAAAGATCCTAATATAGTGACTTGCATATTCTGCGATAAGACTACTAGAGATGGTATTTTTCGTGCAAAACAACATATAGTAGGAAATTTCAAAAATGCAGCAGCTTGCAAAAAGTGTTCACCTGAGGTAAAAGAAGAGTTGTTGAGTTATATGAATGAAAAGAAGACACAAAAGAATGAATCTTACAGGAATTTACCAGAAGACAATGTTGAACATCTCAGGGATGAAGAAGAAGATTATTCTATGAGTATTAACCCAAGTGGGAAAAAAATATACGATAAAAAAGGAAAAGAAGTTATGAGTACTAAGAAGGATAAAAAAGGACCGATGGATCTATATATGTTTCAAGGATCCCATAAACAATAAGGGCAAGCAGGAGGCTTAAAATTTAGACAAACAAATATAAGTGATGCTTGTGATAAAGAAATAAGAGGAAGAACAATTCAGCACATTGCTCGCTTCTTCTATCAGGCTGGTCTTCCCCTTAGTACAACTCGTTTAGACAGTTTTAAGGATATGATTGAAGCTATTGGAAGATATGATGCAGGATTAAAACCTCTAAGTTATTATGAGATGCGAGTTTCATTGTTGCAAAAAGAGTTGAATTATACAAATGACTTACTAAAGGGTTATAAAGAATCATGAGCAACACATGGTTGCTTTATTATGTCAGATGTTTGGACTGACAGGAGACGTAGGAGTATAATTAATTTTATGATTAATTGTTCTTTAAGGACTATGTTTGTGAAATCAATAGATGCTTCATCTTTTGTAAAATCTGGAGACAAGATATATGATTTACTTGACAACTTTGTGGAAGAAATTGGAGAATAAAATGTCGTTTAAATCATAACCGACAATGGAAGCAACTATGTATTAGCTAGTAATATTCATCTTTTAAATTTGTTAATTATTTTATCTTCAATTAAATGTGTTAAACTCTTAAGTCTTATCATTTTTGTTATCCTTTGTCTCAGGTAAATTGTTTGAAACAAAAAGACAACACTTGTATTGGACTCCATGTGCAGCATATTGTATTGATTTAATGTTGGAGGATATTGGAAAAATCTTAGACATCAAAAAAACTTTAGAAAGGGTAATTTTTGTTGTTGGATTTCTTTATAATCATATTGGAGTTTTGAATATGATAAGAGAATTTACAAGGAACAAAGAATTAGTGAGATATGGTGTCACCCGATTTGCTACTTCATTTTTGAGATTACAGAGCGTGCATCGTCAAAAACATAATTTGAAAAACATGTTTACCTCTAAGAAATGGGTGACAAGCAAATGGGCAAAAGAAGCAAAAGACGAGGGCTGTTGATATCATCTTATTGTCATCCTTTTGGAATCATGTAGTTTATATATTAAAGGTAATGAGCCATCTTGTTCGAGTCCTTCGGTTGGTGGATAATGAAAATAAATCTGCAATGAGATATATTTATGAGGCTATGGATAGAGCAAAGGAGACGATTAAAAGATCTTTTAATGAAAATGAAGAAAAATATGAGAAAATTTTTACAATCATTGAAGAAAGTTGGAATTGTCAACTTCATCGTCCCTTACATGCAGTAGGGTATTATTTGAACCCTGAATTCTTTTATAAGATTAAATCTGCTGGGTTTGATGCAGAAGTTTTAGATGGGTTATATCAGTGCGTTGCAAGATTAGTTCTCAGCCTTGAGGTTCAAAATAAGATTATTCGTGAATTATCTTTATATAAAAATGTCGAAGGTCTTTTTGGAATTCCAATTACCATTCGATCCAGGACAACTACGTCTCCATGTATTAATAATTTGCTATAATTAATTTCATAAATATTATGTTACTATGTTATTGCTAATGATAACATAAATTTTGCAACTAAATGGTGAAGTCTATTTGGAAATTCCACCCCGAATTTATAACAATTTGCTATCAAAGTACTTAGTTTGACATGTAGTGCTTCGGGTTGTGAGCGAAACTGGAGTGTCTTTGAGCATGTAAGGATCACTAAATATTTTTGTTTTAATTTATTTATTTATTTAGATAAATATATTAATATATTTTTAAATTATATGACATGACAAATTCACTCGAAGAGAAGAAATCGGTTGGAACATCAATGATTGCACAATCTTATTTACATAAAGTATAATCAAGCTTTAAAGGCTCGTCATGATTTGCAAAATAGATTTGATTAAATCTCATTACAAGATATTGATGATTCAAATGAGTGATTAGTAGGAGAAATGAGTGCTAACTTGCAAGATGCCGAAGACGAGCTTGTATTTGAAGATGATAGATTGATATGGGGAGATGTGGCAAGAGCTTTAGGTGTTGGAGAATTACAAATATATACAAGACAGATGACAAAGAGAAAAATGAGTGCAAAAGCATCAAGCTCGGCTCCTGCTATTGTTAAAGACATAAAGAATGAAACATATCTTGATGAAGAGGAAGAAGATGAATTCAATGAAGATAATTTGTGTGAAAATGATGATAATATTGATTATGATGAATGACTTTGATGTAAAATTTTATTGTTTTGAATTTTGAAACTTTTTGTTAATGTGACATTGTGATTTTGTATCTTAGATTTTCTTAATTTAATAACATATTTTTATTTAAAATTTTAAATAATTATATTTATTAATTATATTATATATTTTTATATTTTAGCATCTTGTTTCACTCGGGTGAGCGCCTAGGCGAGGGCCTAGCGCCTCGAACGTTTTTGGATCTTGGCACCTAACGCTTTTTAAATCACTGGTTAACTCCACCATTGGAACCTATAAACTCCTGCCCCTTCTAAACAAGGAGGACTACATCTAGGACAAATTGTTATTGGCCAAATATGGCCCCATCTGTCTTTGGTCTAGTTCCCCACCTAAAGCCTCTTGCACTTGGAAGGGTCTCTATAGGTTTTGGCCCATACCAAAGAGGGTTTTAAGATGATCGTTGGTGATGGGCACAAAACATTCATTTGGGATGACCCATGGGGTGGCAACATTTCTTTTTCCTACTGATCAACATATCTAAATATCAGTCTCATCTCTAATTTCAACAAGGTCCATGAGCTGTTGGATCATGGCAAAAGGAACCTGCACACTGCACAACCTTTTTGGACTGGATCTTGTCTCCTCCATCTCATAAATCTTCCTCCCCGAGGTCCCTTGTGATGACATTTGGGTGTGGGCTCCTCACCCCTTGGGATTAGCTGCCCCAAGGAGTACTTATAAGTACATTAGAGAGAGATCCCTACTAGAAAACTCCAACTAGCATGGGTGGATGACGATGTGGAGTCTTCCTATTATACCCATAGTAAAAAAAGCTTCTTATGGAAACTCCTTTGGAAAAGACTTCCTACCCTGAACGGACATCCAACTTCCTCCATAATTACATTTCTCCCTACCTAGTTTGCAACTCAAGCCAGGATTCCACCAAACATATATTCTTTGAGTGCATCTTCATACAGAACTATTGGCACCTTGCTGAAACAAAACTCCACTACTACTTCCAGTCCTTTGACACCTGGTTGAATGGTTCTAGGTTGGAGGAGGGATCGGATCTTGACCCACCCTCCAAGACTTGCCTCATAGCCCTAATAACAAGCAGTTTTTGGTTGCTTTAGAAACACAGGAACAACTGTCACTTTCACAACCCCAATGCCAAATTGGAGCCATATGTTATAGGGCTCTCTCCCTTACCGATGATGGAATTTTCAGCTCCAGAGGACCAAAGGGACCCTACTCGGATTGGCTAAAGTGATTACCCCCCAAAAGATCACCTTTACAATTTGTTTTGTGATGGCTCACACGACCCCTCCTCTCTTTTTGTAGATACCAGCTTCTGTCTAACACACAAGGAAAACAATCCAGTGTTAGAAGGCTGCGACAAGCATCCCTCCTCCATGCCCCTCCAGGCAGAAACCTATGCTTTCTTGATGGCTCGAAGGCAGCTTAGCGAAACAATACCTCCAGGATTAGAGTGTTCACTGATTCAAAGACACTATCCAACATTCTCTCAAGCCATCATCCAGCCCCTTGGGAAATACGCTATATCTGCCAAGACATCCTCTACCATGCAAAGGAAGTCTCAGTAACATAGTGGACACACATCAACAGAAACAACACCAAGGCTCACAACTTGGCCAACTATGGAAGGCAGCATTGACCCCCGGTTTCAGCGAAGAGCTTCTCCTCGTTTATTGTGCCATGAAGCTTCCTCTTCATTTTTTGAAGGTGAACCACCTCCATTTTTTTGCCAAGAGGCTCAAGGTTCATTTTTTGACTGAGGTATTCCACCTCCAGTTTTTTTTGTGCGAGGTACTCCACCTCCATTTTGCTATCAAGAAGCTCTTGCTTCAGTTTTAGAGCAGGGTGCTTCACCCTCTTTTCAGTGTATTAACTCCCCTTAATTTAATTTAATGTAGTATTTCTTTACAAAGAAAAAAAAAACAAGGACAAGATACCTTTCATTAGTAGCAGTTATGTTTCAAGAATTTAGCCAAGGAATATCTCCAGAATGACAAGATAACTTCCATTACTAGCAGTTATGTTTAAAGATTTGAAATATGGAATAACTCCACAAGGACAAGATAGAATTCATCAAAGTTAGTTATTCAATCTCTTATGGTTTGGCAAAAATTTAAAGAGAAGTTTATGCAACCATATGCAAACAGTTAGAAACTAAGAGCCAAGACATTTTGTAATTTACTACATGAAAAGATCTCCAAGCTATAAAGCTGAAACAATTCTCATCACTAACAAGTGTCATACATAACTTTCAGAAATGAAAAACTACCAAATGAACAACAAATTGTTAGCAAAATTCAGATAGATAAAACAACATGATAAAGCTTACCCATTTTGGCAGCAGAATTACAAATTTCCTCCGAAATTTTGTCAGAAAGGGAAGATGCAATACCAGGAAGTTCCATTCCCTCGTGGCGCTTCTCCTCTCTCCACCACCTTTCAATCCGGATACTTACACTTCTAAGCACAGTCAGAGCCTTTTCAGGGTATTGGCCCATAGCTGACTCACCAGAAAGCATTAAAGCATCTGCCCGCTGCCTAACTGCTTCAGAAACATCAGCGACTTCAGCTCTAGTTGGTGTAGGGTACTCAATCATAGATTCAAGAAGCTGAGAAGCCACAATTACCGGCTTGTTTAGCTGCCTGCAAAATTTGACAATCTTTTGCCGAGATGAAGGCACTTGATCAAGTGGAATTTGAGCACCCAAGTCACCTCTGGCAACCATTGCTCCATCTGATGCACGAATTATCTCTTCCAGATTTTTTAAGAAATCAATGCTCTCAATCTTTGCAATGACTGCAATTTCTCTGTAAAACAAAATGCAGATTATTCACACAAGGATCAACTTTGTTTTTGACAAGAAGATGGGAAAGACAAACAGGGTCAGGCAACTTTTGACATTTTTGCGTTTAATCATATGAGACAAACTTAAAAACATGGAAGAGATTTTGCATGAAAATGGCAGGTACTTACAGACTTTAAAAGCCTTAAAAATCTTGGTGATGTATGATAATCTGAAAGAAAAATTTAGACAAGTATACCTATGTTCCATAGGTTTGCTTGTCATGATTTAATACCAAAAGCAACAAACAACTCAAAATGTCGAAGGCAAAGAAAGATCAATTTATGTTTTAGTCACCTAGAATCAGGCTATCAGCAAATGCACGAGACAGAACATGTACTATCTCATTCATGAATTGTAGTGCCAACTCCTACTGCTCGCTTCATATAATGCATACCAGTCCAATGAAAGAGAATGATGCATATTAAGTATTGATCGGCTGGCACTCATCTGTGTAGCTCAATGAAGCTCAATAAAGGTCTATACCCTAATCCAAATAACAAATCTCACACCCAGCCCATTGTTCAGGGCAAGGATTGAAATCTTGATCATGTACCAATATTGATCTACAGCTAGACTGATATAATATTGGTACCGTACAGTGTATCAAGCCTCGGTACAGGTTATTACCAATTGGTATTGGCCAATACCACCTAAGAAAGAAGGGTAAGAAGGAGCTAGTGAGGGAACAGACACATCAAATGATATTGTTCGAGAACATCTCACTCTGGCAGTGATGGAGGGAGACGAGGTCACTGTCCGATCATCAAACAAAGACAAAGCCGACTATCTTGTTGGTGGAGACGATGCTGTGCAAGGAGGGTAACAAAGGGTGGCGAGGGCAAGGAGGACATTGTGTCTTGAGCCGAACCCACCAGTAGCATCACAGACCGAGGAAGATGTAGATGCAAAAGACGACCACTTGGTATCATGACTGATGCTGAAGCAGAGTGAAGTGCAGACAGTGTGGAGGTGCAGATGAAGGCGGGGGGTGAGAGAGAGAGAGAGAGAGAAAGAGAGAGAGAGGAATTAAAAAAGCTAAACACGTTGTGAACACTTGTCGGAGGTTTAAAATTAGAAAAACACTAGTATTGGTACATGGTGCAGGCTTAGCGCCCAACATTTCTTGGTGCACGATATGTTTCTGATGGCACATATCAGGCAGTATACCCAGTATTGAATCAGATTAGGGCAAAGTTGCCTAGATCGCAAATACTGGTCAATCACCGGATTGGTGTTCAACCAGTTTGAAAACTTTGGTTTGGGAGGGGCTCTTGCTTCATCCAACATCACCATTTAGTAGATGCACATGTACACATGCTAGTCTAATTCAATTATGAGGATCTACAAACATCAACATCTTAAATTTTGGTCAGATATGGTTGGATCAATACAGTTCTAATATATTGGGTAGGAATCCCAACTTGAACCATGAGCACCATTGTCACACCCCAAAATAACAGTCACAGAAAAATATTATTGAGGTGTGAACTATCTTAAACAAGAAATTCATCAAATATTTTCAACCATCCACAATCAAATCCCAGGATCCAAACGATAAGATTGAGAGCAAAAATGAATGCAGCTCTCATTTACATACTATAAAACATGTGCAATTTCTAAATCATTCAATATATCTCTTGATAAATCCATAAATCCCAAAGCCAACTCAAAGATTTGTAACAATCATTTATGAACTCACAAGATCAATTAAACACCATATCTATAAGCCAAAAATTTACCACAAGTTCACATCAAAATATATGAAACTGATTAGGGATGATCTCAACACTACTCAGCCCTGTTCGGACAAGCAAAGACCAAGCCCAAGAAACGGCAGCCCTCTCACCACAATCCAAGTCCTAATAGGACTCGGATTAGGCCAACCCTCACCTTATAAAATAAAGGGTGCACCCCCATCAAAGAAACCAAGCAATCCTTTAGTAAAAAAGCCAACTGGCCCTAGTTTTACAGCCTCAGAGCAGCGAGGAGAAGAGAGAGAATTTTGCACCACTGCAGCCAACTTCTTACGGCCGTAGCCTTCTTCCTCGTGTTCTAACAACCCAAAGCTTCGTCTAGCTGCTATGAGAAGTCCCTAATGCCTGTTGCCTATTTTCTAAACCTCAGGAGGAGGTTCCAATAGTGAAGAGAGAAGGAGGAGACCAAGAACCGATAGCAACCGTAATCTGCCGAGAGCACTGACATGCTGTCCAAAGACAGCCTATGTTTTCATGCACCTATAAGCTTTCTATCACGTTTTTATTCTGTTATGTTAAGTTATGTAACTAGTATTTTGACTTTACAAGCAATAGATGTTATTTTCTTTCGGTTTTACGCTTGGTCTTTCTGCGAAAGTTCTCTCCTCCGCCAAAACTTCTATAAACTTCCATTCAAAAGGTGGTATCGAGTCGACAGATCGTTGAACCCGAACCTCATATGGATCAAAAACATCAAATTTAACATCTTTAAACTTCCAATACATGAGATGTCCATTAATAGTTACAAAACAAACATTAACTTAGATTATGGACAACCTCACAACCAAAATGTTCTTTTCAATGATATGCTAATTACTCTAGTAGAGTTAGACACTTGCTGATTATGATTCTTTAACCAATCATTACCATATAGAGAAACTAGAGTATTTATTCTTTCGTGCACTGTTGTAAAAGAAACAAAATGACTTCTCACAACATGTAGATGATTCGGAATTCATTTAGTGAAATCTGTCTTTTTTTAGGAGAACTCCACAATACTTAAAGGGAGAGACTAAGATATGGGATATTGATGGAGATAAATTTGATTCATTTGAATATGCTAGAGTACTTGAAGTTGCAAAGTTCTGTTTAGATGAAACCAAAGTGAGAACAAAATATTTTTATAGGTAAAGTTGATGAATCACCGAATTGTCACGGACAAAACTGTAAACGGAGTGTTTGATGTAATGCTCATGTATGTCCGTGTCTTTCGATTTTGTTTATGCTTTACACACCATATAAAGGGCTAGCAGTAGGCTTAGCAGCCCTATTTTCTTTAGTTTTGGTGGTAGTCTTAGGCTTACAAACAAAGGTTTTATCATGTAAGCACTTATGAGAATTTCGGTCTGTAGTGGACCATTTTGGACCTTTTGTTGTGCGATCGTTCAGAGCTTGTAAAGTCTGTTTGTAATTTGCATTGGCTATAAAGTGTTTACTGAAATGATTGCTTGTGGATCCCGAGTGAGACGTTTTCTCTAAATTGTTTTCTCTTTTATAGGTCCTAAGAGACTATAGGAGGTTTCGAAGAGGTTGACCTGCGAATGGACATGCAAGGGTGCCGCACGACTTAAGCAAAACCAACTAAGTCCATGACATGTGGTATCAGAGCGGGACAAGCACTCATAGAAACACTTAGCATGCAAACGTGGGGACCTAGCGGGGCTGCGTTGAGGGTAGCCAGCACGTGCGATCATTTGGGGGAAAATGGGTATGGAGATGCAGGGAAAAGGAGTTGCTCAGAGGAGCGGGTATTTAAGATTGACATTCAGAAGAATGACCAACCCTTCACACAAGAGGCACCACGAGGACAAGCAAGTTGGGAAGAATGCATAGCGCACAAAGATTGGGATGGCTGAGTTTGAGCTATGGCTCAACATTGGCAACTATACTTAATAGTGCTCAAGGCAAGCAAGGTGCTTAGTAAAGGATGAGACCATGCAAGGTGGAATAGGTTGTTCAGCGACCGAAAGAGGTGTGCAAAGCTCATAGAGGTGAGAAGAATTGCTAACTTGAAGAATTCAATACTCATACAAGGGCTTGTATAAGAACGATAGAGTGTTCGTGGCCATCCCAAGGCGATTGAAACTTGACGCCATGGAGCATTGAAACTTTTTCTTCAGCATGAGAAGGATACGTCCGTAGGAGGCTGAAGTGTGCAGCGAGTTCAGCATGTTGCTAAGCCTTGAGAGGTGTAGCGAGGGCTATATTGACATAGAGTCACAACCTAGCAAGTGCGTTTGCGAGGGACAGAACAATGCACAGTTTGTTCAACAAGGCGTTGTAGTCCAAGGGGATGGTGGTCTCCGAAACTTTCAAAGAGAAGGAAGCGAAGAGAGAAGTTGCTCCAACGAGACAAATATCCAGGAGGGATAAGTCCCGACTCTCCAGAGGGAGAACCATGTGCAACAGACCGCACATGTTGAGGAGTACCTCAAAAACAACTTCACAAAGCTTAACGGATCGAGCGAGCGGCGAGGAGTCGTCGTATGATCTCGCTTGAGATAATGCATTAGGGGGATGCATTGCGAGATCAAGTGGGGGAGCGACCCAAGGCAACACAAATGAAGCCATACTTAGAGTCAATATGGAGATCGGACTCAATGGAGGGCTGACCCGTAGAATGGTGGGCATGAGGACCATCATCAACTCAATGCAAATCGAGGAGCGGAGCAACTTGGGTGTAACTTGGTAAAGTACCCAAGCCGCATGAAGGGAGCCGACATAGAAGATTGAACATGGAGCGGAGGCACAAAGCTTTCCTTGGACAGAGCTCAAGGACATGAAATCTTGTAGAGGCAAGAGCGGGATCATGTCGTTCCATGGGTCCTTCATTCTGATGGAGCGAAGTCATCTTACATGGTGCTAAAGACGAAGGGAGCTTCTGAGCACAGACACCTTATCTTGGAGAGGCATTTGATGGAGGAACCAAGACGACTCAACTTGTGGAGATGAAGTTGGGTTCAAAAGGCCTTGGCACGGGGCAAAAGGATATGGAGGTAGGTACTCTTGAAGAATATGCTATAGTGCTGCCATTCAAGTTGTCATGAAGAAAGTGGTGTGCAACGGAGATTGTGATGGTAGGGGCAGAGGCTCAGGATCCAAACAATGTTGCACCAATTTCAACGAAGTTGATGGACTTCGGGAGCTACTAGGTGGCAGATTGTCCTAGAGCAGTGCTTCGTCTAGGTGTGCAATTGCATGTGGACTTGCAACTGTTCGTTCTACCTTCTAAAGTCCTTGTTTTCCTCCTTCCTCTCTTTTCTCCTGTGTACACAAGGTGCTTGCTGAATTGCTTGTAAAGCTTCCCTCTTCGCGAGACGTCGGGACTTGTCCGTCGCTCGTTTTCAATCTAATTAACTTTCTGTTTTACAGGTCCTTCAGGACCTGTACGAGGTTGCAACTAGGCTGAACCTTTGCGGACGCATATGTCGCAAGGGCATCTCATGACTTAAGCAAATCCCAGCTAAGTCCGAAATGATGGCGCAAGGGTGCGTCGCGACTTAGGCAACTCAAGCAAAGTTCGCATCTTTGCCGCAAGGGTGCCTCACGACTTAGGCAATTCCAGCTAAGTCCGTAACAGGGTGGATGAAGGTCGATTGCCAAAGAAGCGAACACAATCGAAGATGAAAGAAGCCCTGCGATGTGTTGGTAGTGGCCACACATAGAGGGATTATAATCTAAGTTCATCCCATAATGATCAGAATGCAATGAAGATGTCACTAGGAGGCGACATGGTGCAGCGGATCGTGGTGGAACAATTCGTGGCAATACGATACACACGAATCTGGTCCCACGAGGGACTATATCAAACGGAGGTATGATCGAGAGCTATTGGGAGCTCCACTTCGGTGAACAATACGACGACAAGAAGGGATATGGATTCAAGGAGTGAAGGCCATAGTATCGCAGAGGTGGATTTTCCGTGCGTGCATCAAATGAAAGCCTTAGTCATCAGTATATGGGGGCTGTGTACCATCGAAGGAAAAGTTCGAATGCAAGTACCAGTAAGTCCCATGGGAGGGACTTAATCAAGCAGAGGTATGATCGAAGCAGTTGGAGAGTTAAACTGCTCCAGAGCCCATATTTGCTTAAGGAAGCCCGGCAAGTCTGAGGACAAGGCCGAGTAAGCGAATGTTACTACCAAGGAAGCTAAGGAGAACAAAATCAGTGCGAACCCTACAACATAATGGTGGAGGCTATGCATGAGAGTTGCAATCTGTCTTTCCATCGACCAAGGGGAATTACTTGGAGAATACAGAGGTATTGAAGCAGGGGGTTGAAAGAGGCGAGGAAGCGACGACGAGTCTAAAGGGACTTAGCTACTCAAAACCAAGCATCGGTTAGAATGAAGGTGGACTCGGAGGAGTGTCACAGAGACAGATCTATTGATCGTGAAGAAAGGGATACAGATACGAGGCGACGGATAGTAAGGCCATGGGCATGACAACGCCATGGTACTGCAGAGGTGGGACTTCTGTGAAGTCATCGATCCTTTGCTCTCATGGAGGGAGAGCGCTTGGTCATGAAAGGGGCCGAGGAGGTGAAGAATGCAGAGGTAAACTCCAAGTACTGAGACAAGGCTGAAAAGCAGAGGCTAGGGAACTTCGTAAGACCGGTGTCAACGAGCTTCTCATCAAGATAGCCGAAAGTGGAGGACTTCCGGTTGATGTAAGAGTGCTCGACCAAGAAACAAAGTAGGCAGTACATGGTGCTATACCTTTGCGACTCAAAAGAGTAGGCGACAAAGATGATGGAGAAGACGGTACAATCCCAAAGACAACCATAACTACTAGAGACTTACTCCAAGTTGGGGTGAAAATTTCTGGCATTTCAGAAGTTCGATGGCATTGCGAAGGTGAATCACAGTAGCTAACTCAACGTAAAGAGTGCAAACACTTCGAGTACCTTAGAAGTGTGAGCAAATAGCAAGCGAAGGCCAGTAACCAGCTCGATGCATGGAGTACAACCCTCGAGGACACGGACGAAGTCAAGTAACCTTTGTCTTCTCAACTCTTAGGAGAATGAGTGAAACCGAGTACCCCAATTCTCTTAGCTATCCAACAAAGGAGCTCTGCATAGGTTTAAAGACCCTTTGAAGAAATTTAATGGAAGACAATAGTTGTCAAATCTTCACCAATGGTGATCGGTGCTACTAAGAGTAAATTGTCTGCTTCATTTCCCAATAGAATGCCGATTTAAAGCGGAAATGATACGAACCTACTCGAAAGTGACAACTAAGTGAAAGAAGAGTTGATGGGCAAGTTTTGTGTAGGAAGGACCCAAAAACTTCAAAAGTTTACGAGGCGATGCTTGTTAAAGCTCTAACAGGCATCCACCCAGTTCAAGCGGCATGAGGCATTTGAGAGACTAATGCACAATAAGGATAGTCTTTTCCTTCATCTAAAGGATTCGTAGGAACTAACAGAGACCAACATAACTCAGCCAACCCCATACTAGAGTCAAAGTCATTGGCGAGTTAAAGTAGCATGGCGGATCAAAAGTTCGTCGTACCGAGGTGTACCACTCGATATGAGTAGTACATACTGATATGATAGGGGACTGATACGAGCGATACATCGGTACACCCTATTGTACCATGTGTTGGTACACTCGGTATGGTTTGATATGTACTATATCAATAGCTAGTCGGTACAACAATCCGGATCGGTAATGCGAACCATGATTTGATGTACTCAATCTTTACTTTGGATACTTATATTTATATTATTTTAATGGTTTCAACATATAATGATATTTATTTGTTCATATTGTTGAGTTTATAAAATTTAAATATAAATACTATAAAACTCATGTTAATTAAATATTATGTATATTAAAAATATATATATATCCTTGTCATATCTGTGTCTTAATTTTTTGAAAAAGAGCATAGTGTATGTGTCCGCGTTATGTCCATGCTTCTTAGGTTCGCCCTATGGACTAACAACTAAGACAACCAACTGCTAACTAATTTTAAATTTTCTAGTAACTAGTGTAATAAAATCTGATATTTCAGTCTTGATGTCACTTTCGAGCATGGTCAAAACATTTTTTATTTATAATTATCAAGACCAGTTCACCAAGAAAACTCAAAAATTTTGGGGTGCCTAATCCGCATGAGCCTAGATGCTTAATTATTCTCCAAGTCACATAAGTCATAGTTTGAATTATTTCGTAGAATGCAACAGACAAGAATTACAGTAAACAAGATGAATAAAATGAAAAAAGGAAGAGGCATTTTTCATTTACCTGTCCCGACATCATGCAGCTATGTAGCTTTTGAGATGATTAATAACTTCAGCAGATTTGACAAATGAGACAGCAATAAAATCTACACCCTCGGCAATACCAAAGTCTATATCAAGCCAATCCTGTCAAAATTGACATAGTGGGTGGATAAGACACAAAATACAACAAAAAATTAAGAACAATTAATTAATCTTATCATTTAAACAACTACAATTCTTTAAAAAGAATCTGATGTAGGTACATGCATAAGCCTATATGTGAAAACGAATCACTTCCATCACAAAACATCCAGCTAGATAACCTGAGGCTAAGCACTCCTATATAGAAATTATCCGCCAATGCACATTGTAAACTGAAGAAAGACTTTGGCTCTAACATTCTCACTTCTGAATAAAGAACTTTGCGAAATAAAAAACCATGTAGCTGACCCTAAATAGTTGGAATACAACAGCTTCTTCTTGTCATTGTCTTATTTTCAATGTTGGAAATACAACAATGTGCACTAAGGTTCAATTGAGACTATAGGTTCAGTTTAGTCATTAACAATTAGCTTAAGGCTATAAGATTTATGAGTCAGCGTTTCCATAATTTTGGTCAGACAGAATTTTGGAGTATAGTTGCCACAAAATCTAAACCAGATATCCACAAAGCATTACATTAGTATTCAGGTCGCTGCTCAAAATGCTATAGATGCTACTTTGCCAGAGAAGGATTAGGCAGCCATCCAACCAAGTGACCAACCCCCCAAAAGATAATATAGAAAGTTCGTCAGATCTTAAATAAGTAAGATAAAATGTGCATCAAATTTATGTATAAATCAAATCAATCTTTACTCAAACATGTTAGTGAAAAGAAATTCACAATGTAACAAAAAAACTGTAATTTAATGATTGATATGTTCAGGTCACTGCTCAAAATGCTGCAGATGCTACTTTGCCAGAGAAGGATTAGGCAGCCATCCAACCACCCCGCCAAAAGATAATATAGAAAGTTTGTCAGATCTTAAATAAGATAAAATGTGCGTCAAATTTATGTATAAATCAAATCAATCTTTACTCAAACATGTTAGTGAAAAGAAATTCATAATGTAACAAAAAAACTGTAATTTAATGATTGATAAAAGACATTGGTAACATGTGCTTAGTACATTTGCTTCTAGTTTGTTTGTGAAATTTCTAACAAAATGAGGATAGACAAGGATGCAACAACCTTAGAAGAAATTGTAGGAAGCATGGCATTAGATTCACGCACTAAGCTACCATCACGCCAGAATGTAAGATTAACGTGTGGTAGTAGCAACCCAGGATCGGTGCAGCGACACTTCACATCTGGACCAATCTTCTCAATCACCTCAAACCTGACCATTCCTCCATCCACAAGAAGTTCGTCACCCACTTTTACATCTGAAGTATGTCCAAATTATTTAGAAAATCAAATCAGAAGTTGGATTAGTTTCTTCATTTAGAAAAAAAAAACTATTAATTTATCTCCAACATAAAGATGGAATTTTAAGGCCTTAACCTTCAGCAAAGCCATCATAATTCACATGGATCGTATGTTCTGGAAGAGGTGAGTTAAAAGCTCTTACACTAAATGCCCAAATTTCACCATCCTGCATAAAGCAATGTCTTAAATAACTATTCATCCAAATGGATAGAATGTGAGGTACCAGAAACATGGATTTTGATATACCTGAATATGCCTTAATTTACCAGTAGTAGCAACTTTAATCAGTCTAGCATGTAGAAGCCAGTGGATTTAAGACAATTCACAGTAGCAGCAAAAGTAAGATGGTCAAAATCCATCAAGGATGTTTCAGGAACAAGGTTATCTCATTCAATGGCACACAACTTCTAAATTTGAAGCAATATTTATTAAGAATGTTTCAAGAACAAGGTAATCCCTCAATAGCATGTGGACTCCAAAATTCCAACTTAAACTTAATATGGAAAAGAAATTTCCAGCCAAAATTTTCTGAACAATCAAAAAGAGAACTAAAATGTGAAAAGCAAAAAAGAATTTGTTTTTTAAAATGATATTTTATTTCAAGCTAGCACGAATCCATCTTTTTCTCCACCTGAAACAAAAAATGTGGTCAATAGAATAGCTTTAGCTTTATTTGAATTCTCTCTTAATTGATATAGCAGTATAATTGTTCAAGGGAAATGTACATGACCACAAACATGAAAGTGACAATGGATGATGCTAGCACTAACAGTAGTTACTCGGTCGATAAGGAAAAAAGTGGAGTTACATTTTAATATCAATGAGAAGTGAGAACACCTAAATATCACATGAATGCCAAAAAAGTTCAATGTAGTATTAGCTTGCAAAGCTAGTTCTTGCATCTAAAATGATTGTAAAATCCAAACTGACCCATGGTAGGAAGGAACCCTTTAAGTGTCAGCATGTGCTATGTAACTTCAGGCTAGTCTTTTCCAGTATGAAAAAATACTGTGTTAGAGTACATAAAGTTATTTAAATGATACTGATCCTAACAACATGCTATTTTCCTCCAAAAACATGATGACATTGCAGCAAAAAGGTGTATAAAACATTCAAAGATCCTCAGCACCTACAAAATGAATCTAGAATATCAATAGAAATCAAGCATTCCCTGGATAATGATACATAAAATACATAAATGTACATCTGCAATCACAATTTGGCACTCAGTTACTAAACACACCCTGTAACAACTATATATGTATGTTTCCCAGATCCTACTTTCTACATCAACTATGAAAATAATTAGTAGAATTTTGACAGGTGCTGAGAAGGTAAAGCTACTTTGAATATACCAATGGGATACACCAAACTAGATCTGATCATAAAGCAATCTCATACAATTTCAAGCTTTTCCAACTAATTTAACATTGTTTTAAAAAAAGCCAAATTTAGAGCCTGATCTACTCAATAGCGACCCAATCCATTCAAGTGCTAGCTCCCTAACGAAATTCCAATTTTACAAAACTTCTACAAGGGATTGAGTCCAAAATTAGTTAAAAGCTCTTGTCTCAGATGCCTATAAGCATAATTTGAATAAAAGTGTGGGCAAGATGAGAAAAGCGTAAAGAAAAAGAAAACCAAGCTACATTCAAATGATTTATTATAATATTTTCAGCAAAGACTAAAATGAAGGTTGTCAACATATTTAGAAAATTTAAATTTTAAACATGAAATGTAATACTAACTATAATAAGAATATGGCTTAATTCCTATAATCATGATATTAGCAATTAAAGGTGTGCAATGTGGCATAGCATAGTTATTGCTCATTTTATTTTCACTAACTAAAGTTTGTATTTTGAGTAAGTAATGGCGTCCAGGAGCTAAATACATATTGTGGCGACTAATAATTTTGTCGCAACCTCATCTCCTCCAATCAAAGCCACAAATGATTGGAGGTTATTTGACAAACATGTTAATTTAGTTAAGAGTTAAGTCAAAGTCTTGGTGAGAAACATGAGAAGATGCAGCATTGGCGGCTGGAATTGGAGGATGAGAAAAAAGAATCATTCAGTGACGGAGACCAAAATACGAAATGAACTCAAAAAACAAAATACAGAATATAATGTGTAGCACCTTCCAATCAAATGAATAAACTCAATTTTCCCTGATAAAATATATATTCTAATGGAAATAACTTACAATATCTTATTCTTGCATCTGACATGTGCAAAATATAAAGAAAGCAAAATATCTTGGGTCAAAATCTTCCAACTAAATCTGAAAAACTCATTTTTCCCACACACACACACACACACACACACACATGGCGATTGCCGGGAAAATACCCTCTTTTTGGGTTTTTCTCGAATGGTACCCCCTTTTCAAAATTCCCAAACCATCACCCCCTATTTCAAAAATCCCCAAAATACCCCCCAAATTCTGTTCACAGTGCTTTCTCACCAACAATTTACAGTGTTTTGTGGGTTGTTCTTTATCCACAAAACACTATTATAGTGTTTTTAAAGCAAAACACTATAAACAGTTGATGGGAAAACTTTAGATTTGGACAGGAAAAAATGACAATTTTTAAGAGGAATCTTTGGAATATTAAAAATAGGGGGTGATGGTTTGAGAATTTTAAAAAGGGGGTACCATCCCGGAAAATCCCAAAAAATGGATATTTTCCCAAGCAATCGCCCATATATATATATATATATATATATATATATATATATATATATATATATATATACATATATGCATATATATATACATACATATATGCATATACATATACATACATATGTATATATACATATATATATATACTTGCATGTGGTAATGATTAAAATATAAAACGAGATAAACATCATGAATCATACGGTAAGGTCATCAACTAACATTTTTGCACCCATTAAAAAAGAAAAAGGATCTAGGTCTGTGGCACTGTCAAAAGTGGCAATAACATCATTTAGACAAATTGATAACAACCAAAGAGGAAGCAGATTTATTTTGACAGGGTCAGGAAACTTCACCTCGGCCTTAGCAGAGGCAGCGCCACCAAGGTCACCCATGTGGATCTCACTGCCCTCAGTATCCATCATCACAGCGACCGCAAACCTCCTTGTTAAGCTGTCGGACCTGGCGAATGACCTGTCGATGCCATTCGTGAGTGCCGTGGCACATGTTTACTCTCGCCACATTCATCCCACCAGTGGCGAGCGCCTCCAGCTGCTCAGCCCCGCAAGTGGCCCGCCCAATCGTGCACACAAGCTTCGTCCGCCTTGTACTCCGGAAACCAATCTCCTTCAGCTCGGCCTCGGTCACGGCGTCGACATCAATCGTTGCCGATGCCACGGCCGCTGCGGCGAGGTTGCTGGCGCCGTTGTCGGAGGCACGGAGGCCGAGATCCAGCGGTGAGGAAGGGGTGGTGGAGGCGCCACAAGGATGGAAGCGACAAAGGTGGCGGTGGGATGAGAAGTGGGGAAGGAGGCGGAGGACAGGGGGAGAAGGGGGGCGGAGAAGGAGATTGGAGAGGGGCCGGGAAGGCGTCGGAGGAGAGAGAAGGTGGACGGTTTGAGCCATTCTCTACTTCGATTGGAGAAGCCCTGGGGGCGGCGGCGAGAGAGGCGGGACTCCGGCGGTTGTCGGGAGGCGGAGCGCGGAAGCGAAGATGAGAGTTGGAAGTGGCGGGGTACGGAGATAACGAAGCACACGACGAGCGGGTTTTTTTTGGAGGCTTCCACTTGTATTCATCGCTGGCTTATCATAAAAAAAAAGGATTTACGATATAAAAATCATTAATAAATTTTAAAGTAATTTATTTAATTTAATTGACTTTTATTTTCCTCATCATTTTATCATGCTTGACACCACCGTCGTCATCAATTTTCCTCATTACATCTTTATTGTTGACGCATTGTGGGTATTATTTTTTATTTCTCTATAATCTGTTCTTCTTCTCGTTAAAATTATACTATATATTTTTTTGAAAAATACTAGTAAATTGAGAAAATTTTACAAAAGAATAATTACTTTAAAAAAAAAAAAAATGCCAACTTCTTCCCGATTTGGCATACTTCGTAATAACATGGGTATTTCATTCCTCTCCTTGTTGGGACAACTACATGCTTCCACAAATATTTCTATCATCTCTGATGGTCACTATTCATATATCTTCATTAACCATAACACCACCCTCATTATTCTGGTTAGTAACACCACTATATCAATAAATATGAAAGTCATCGACACAGCAGTAATATAGAATATATATAGTGACAATTGAGGTTTTGTTGTGACTATTAGTGGGAGGTATTATATGTTTTGTTATTTGGTGTTTGGGCGAATTTCCTAGAAAATATTTAGTATGTGCCATCATCGTCAACAGCATGCAAGATAACACAGGTGTAAAAGGTAAAAAAATCTTGACCAGTAGCAGCAATTTTCCAACACACGACAGAATCAGAGGAAATTGACTCAAGAAGCTGATGAATAAAATTTATATTATCTTAAACCATATCATCCAATTTTTCACTCATAGTAGAAATTGACAACTAAAATAAGATAATCCTTTTTACTCACTAAAGACAATCTGAAGCATCATCACAGCATATCTTGCTACCACAGAATTTCTCAAGTACATCAGTATTTCATGGTCCATCTTACTTGGATTCTTTCAGTGGGAAGAACTCAGAAGAGAACGAAAAAAAAAAAAATCCACATAATATAGCAAAGAAATGAGATGGAAATAGTGAAATAGCCATAGATGAACTGAACACTAGCTTTCGATAATCAGCGGTAGTATGCCATATGCCGAGATGATCTAAAAGGAGATGAATCAAAAGGAGAGGGCGTACTTGATCTGGCAACAGCGCTGATAGGTTTGATGGGTTCCGTTTTTGGGAGTTTTGACTCTGATCGAAGCCATGACTCAACAACTGATAGCAAGTTGTTGGCACTTTTCAGTTCAATGATGTCTGAAAGTTTTCCTGACCTCTTCAAATCACCGTCTTGGATGTATGCCACATGCGTTGCCCATGTTTCCAGTCCATCAAAAATATGGGTTGCATAAACAATGATAACTCCTCTCTACAACAAGATTGTAGTACATCAGAAAATGAAAACAAGTGAAAAAGAAGAATGACCAATGCAAGTTGTTGTTTGGATAACCATGCCTGTTCACATTCTTCCGTGAAGAACTCGAGGAGATCCATTCTTGTGACAACATCTAAATCAACTGTAACCTCATCAAGCAGAAGAACCTGCATTCCTTTCAGATCTTAAGAAGCAATATTATGGCTATGAATAAGATTTAACATCAAATTGATTTATATAATCCTTATCACTAATTCGATTTTCTTATAAAACAATCACAGAACCTGAAAGTTTGCATGGCTAAGTCATGTAATCAACAAGGAAATTGCTAAGCGAAGGAGTGAAATGACTAACACCTATGCTGATGATTCTTAGCATATGACTGTTTTAGAGAGTGACAGCTCATATTTGGCTAATTCTGCCTCTGCAGGGTATGGTTTCAACATCAGAAATGAAACCAATGCTTCCATTTTTGGAGGCCCCTGCAAAGCATCCAATGAAGCAATGGCCCAGGGTATTGCTCTTTTGGAGGGGATAAACGAGGCATTGTGTTGCAACATCTCCAGAATTTTGATTCCGCTAGATGCCTAACAAATCTTTGACTTTGCCAAAGGCCCATGGTTTCTTCAGGCTATAATATTTAATATTAGAGCTATGCAACCTTTTCTCCATAGTGTCTCTTTGCCACCTGCCCAGAGAACTC
Source organism: Musa schizocarpa (assembly GCA_900464855.2). NCBI lineage: Eukaryota > Viridiplantae > Streptophyta > Magnoliopsida > Zingiberales > Musaceae > Musa > Musa schizocarpa. The sequence continues at coordinate 17,675,258 of LS990920.1, forward strand.
AATGGCATTGCTTCTAGGTTCACAATCTGTGGTTGGTCCCAAGGATTTTCCTTCAGATGTAATGCAGCATATCTGGATGCTTTTTCTTGTTGATTCCTTAATACAATAGCTCTTTATCGTTCGTTCAAACAAAATGGAAATTGCTATTTCATAGTTCACTGGTCAAAGAACAGAAAATTAAGGCCTATTCAATAAAAAATTTGCATTTTATCTCCTCTCTGCCCAAAAGTATTTAAGAGCCGATGTGCTGCAGAACAGTATAAAAAATAGTATAGATTTCTAAATCATGTTAAGCAAAAAATCTTTGACTAATTCACTTATTACCACATAAGCCATATAACTATAAGCCTGGTGATATCTATGGCATGCACTATCACTTGCAGATTATTAGTAGTAAAGAAATTAACCTTGTATGGGTAGAGAAGACCCATGCATATCTGGACACGGCGGCGTTGTCCATCAGAAACTTTATGCATCCTCCACTGCAGATTGATATCAAGAAGATCAATCAACTTCTCTCTCCTGGCAGGATCAATCCCTTCAACTGTTCAAGAAAAAAGTAATGGCAAAAGAATAATTTATATTTTCATTTGTTTTAACAATCAGCAGAATTCGCACTAAAAAGGGAAAACTACATATATTAAGATATATGAAATGACATCAGCAAAGAAATATATATGTATATACATATATATATATATATGTATATGTATATATATATATATTGACACTAAAAGGGAAGGTGAATTAATGCAATAGCGTTTTTAACTGATTTTAAAACTAAATCAATAAATTAACATCTTTCAGAAACTTGATTGATCAAGTTAAAGTTGCAAGCAAAGAGAATAAAACTAGGTCGCAAATAAAGGACAAGTAAAGAGAGACAAACCAATTTATAGTAGTTCGATCTTCTCGACCTACGTCCACTTTCGGTTCCTTTTTCCTCAAAGCCATCGGCTTTCAGTATCGATTTTTTTTTCAATGGACGAATATCAACTACCCATGTTACAACTTCCTCCTTTTTCAGGCTATATACTAAACTCAAGAGGAGAAGGAGACTCAAACTATGCTCAAAATGAGTGTTTACAACACTTTTTTGCTCAGGAATAGATGCCCCATCAACCAACCTGAGTGGGGTATTTATAGGACCCAAAATGCTTCAAGAATAGAGCCAAAAATTCAAATCCAAAATTTCGAGGTACGGATGATACTATCGTCGGCACTGGGCGATACTACCGTCGTAACCAAGCTACAAATACCGACTTTGGCAGTCCTATTGTAGCCTAGGTGGTACTACCACTGACATAAGCAGTACCACTGACGGAAACATTGACAAAACATAAATAGTATTTGTCAGCTGACTCAGGCGATACTACCGCTTGGGCCTAATGGTACCATTGCCCAGGCCTAGTTTAGACCATCGGTTTGACCTTCTAATAGGCCTAATTCAGCTCTGATTCAAGCCCAAAGATTTTCTTGACAAGTTAGCATAATTTCGACCAAGGTTCTTAATTTCGAGCATTACTCGGTACGGGCATACCGAGCGATACGCTAAGGTATACCGCTCGAAACGTATATATATATATATACACATATATATGTATATACATATATATATATATATATATATACACATATAATATTAAAAAAAGAAAGCGTACACTGCCTCGACGATGTTGTCTCCTTTTCTTCTCCTCGTTGTGTCAGATAAGGAGAAGAACGCAGTCTTCTCCTCATCTGCGACGTTTGGCGAAGACGTTGAACACCGCAATCATCTCCGGCCTTCGACACGATGTAAAGAGGAGAAGAACGCAATCTTCTCCTTATCTGCGACGTTTGACGAAGACGTCGAAGGCCGCAAATGCCTCCGACCTTCGGCGCGACACGACGAGGAGAAGAATGCAATCTTCTCCTCATCTGTGGCATTTGGCAAAGACGTCGAAGGTCGCAAACGTCTCCGACCTTTGGCGAAGAACGCGATGAAGGCCGTAGGCATCTCTGGCCTTCGGCGAAGGATGTGGTGAAGAAGTCGAGCAGTTGCCTCTCCATTACCTCCTGGATCGGGATCATCGAGGGAGGGTGACGCCGGATCGAAAAGCATCGAGGTTCTCCCCCCTCGACACTTCTGTTAGAACCATTGCGAATTCTAAGCTTGGGGTTGATCTCTTTAGGGGATCGGCCTCCTTGGAACTCTATAGGGGTTCCTTCCTCCAAGTTGCTGCTCAAAGGTTGCTAAAAAGATTCATCTATTCCTTGCAAAAGAGGATGAATACGTGACTATTTATAGGGCTTCTAAACCCCAACTCCTAACAAGATTCCTACTTGAGACTCCTACTTCTAACTAACTCCTAATCAGAGTCTGCCGTACCGAATCGTACCGCCCGGTACAGGCGGTACATACCGGTCCGATAGGCAAACGGTACGCAGATCGCCCGCTACCGGTCCGACTGTTGCAATGCACTGTAGCACTACAGCAGTGCGCTGTAGTACTGTTGCAGTGCACTATAGTACTATTGCAGTGCATTGTAGCAGTACAGTGCACTATAGCACTGCAACCTTACAGTTACTGTTGCAGTGCACTGTTATAGTAGTAGTACAGTGCACCAGTACACTGTAGCAATGCTACAGTGCTCGGTGCACCTGAGTATACCGCTCGGTACACCGTACCGTATCGGTACCGAGCCCAGGTCGAAACACCAGTATGGTACGGTATTGCGAACCTTGCTCCTAATAAGACTGCTACTCAAGACTCCTACTTCTAACCAACTCCTAGTGTTTCTCTAAAAAGCAACCTTCAAACTAATCCTATCCTTAGCCGACCTTTTCACCTCTTTAATAGGGGTCGGCTAGGTAGGTTTTACATGAATGTGTTAGAACCCTTATCGATTCTAAGCTTAAGGTTGATCTCTTTAGGGGATCGAACTCCTTGGAACTCTATAGGGGTTCCTTCCTCTAAGTTGCTGCTCAAAGGCTACTAAAAAGATTCATTTATTTTTTGTCAAAAGAGGATTAATACATGACTATTTATAAGGCTTCTAAACCCCAACTCATAATAGGACTCCTACTCAATTAGGACTCATACTCAAGACTCCTAATAGGACTCGTACTCAAAACTCCTACTTCTAACCAACTCCTAATGCTTCTCCAAGAAGAAACCTCCAAACTAATCCTATTCTTAGCCGGCCTCTTCACCTCTTTAATAAGGGTCGGCTAGGTAGGTTTTACATGAATACCCCTTTCAATTAAGACTCTCCTAGCTAGAGTCCTAATAGACCCGCCCTCTTCAAATCAACCTTGTCCTCGAGGTTGACGATCCATGAATTCTGAGAATTTGATCTTCAAGTCATCAAATTTCTCCTAAGTGGCATCATCTGCCGGTAGGTTTGCCCATTGTATTAGCTCTTCAGTAGTGGGTCATCGTCGTCGAGTCACGATCCGTCGATCAATAATGACACACGGTTGGGTTTGGAGTTCTCCTTGGGTAGTCATATTTGGTAGATGGCTTTGGGTTGTCTCGTTTTGTCCCAGTTTGAGGTTTAAACATGACACATGAAAGATTGGATAGATTCGGGAGTTGGCAAGTAAGTTCAATCTGTACGCTACCGCTCCGATGCGCTCCAAAATTTGGTAAGGTCCATAGAACCGAGGTAAGGTCCAAAATTTGGTATGGCTGGAGCCGTAGAAAGACCCAACCTCCTAAAAATTCTCTTTCGCCTTTGTGTTGATCATATTGTTGTTTCATTCTTGCTTAAGCTGCAATGAAATTATCTTTTAGCAACTTCAACATTGTCTTTGTCCTGTAGTTCCCTATCTACTTGTTCTACTTTAGAGGTGCCCAACACATATTTTGGGATCATAGGGGGAGGTCGACCATACATAGCCTTATAGGGAGTACATTTTGTGGATGAACGATAAGTTGTATTATACCACCACTTGGCCTAAGGAAACCACTTTGTCCACTTTTTTGACCGGTCACTAGTGAAGCATCTGAGGTATGTTTCCAAGCACCTGTTCACCACTTCAGTCTGGCCGTCGGTTTGTGGGTGATACGCCGTACTCATTTTCAATTTAGTGCCCAGCATCTGGATTAACTCTATCCAAAATCTGCTCGTGAAGACCCTATCACGATCACTTATAATAGATCTCGGCATCCCATGCAATTTTACAATATTCTCCATAAAGATTCGAGCCATACTAGAAGCAATGTAGGGATTACGAACAACGCAAAAGTGAGCATACTTTGTAAGGCGATCCATCACGACAAAAATTGTACCTTTTTCCTTGTGATAAGGGAAGCCCTTCGATGAAGTCCATTGATATATCAGTCTATATTGAGTCCGAGACGGGTAAAGGTTGCAGCTTTCCGAGCCATGCCTCGCGGCTAGTCCAATGCCCGAGTCGCATCTCAGCCAGTCTAACGCCCGAGCCATGCCTCGCGGCTAGTCCAATGCGCGAGTCGCATCTTGGCCAAATCCAACGCCCGAGCCACGCCTCGTGGCCAGTCTAATGCCCGAGTCGCATCTCAGCCAGTCCAATGCCCAAGCCATGCCTCGCGGCCAGTCTAATGCCCGAGTCGCATCTCGGCCAAATCCAACGCCCGAGCCACGCTTCGGTGCTAGTCAGATGCCCAAGCCACGCCTCGTGGCCAGTCCAATGTCCGAATTACATCTCGGCAAGTCCAGCGCCCGAGTAGTGTTGCTCAACCAGTCCATCTCTTGAATATAAGCTCACAATCAACCAACGATCGAACCACCACACCCAACACAACAACCAACCCAGCCAACAAAAGGCACCAAGCCATGCCCCGAGCCCCCCACGCGGAACCCGGGGCACGCCTCTTTGGGGGGGAGAGAATGATATGGCATATTTTGGCATCGCCCACATGGACCCAGGCAAGCACACGACGATGCAGACGTGAAACCTCAAGTACGATGTGGCGCGTAGCACACTCATGGCGGGCAACCGCTTGCCGCCCCCTCCATACTAACGATATCATCACAGTACAACCACCCCGGAAAGCTAGGGACGACGCCGAGCGGCACCGATCCATACAGGTTGGTCGACGCTCTGTCACGAACGGTCGTCGCGCACCCGCATCAACTCCGTTCAACGAACCGTTCGTCGCTCTCGTCTGCATGTACAGTTACTTGGCAGCCTGTTTTGCCTTGGTTTTGAGTCATTTTGCTTGTAAAAATATAAGCTCAAACAAGCTGCAGCATTAAAAAGCGACCGCTCACCGAACCGAGCAAAACAACCCCAAAACATCCTAAAACAGCTCCGTTTTCATGTGCCGCGGGCTGATTTCTGGAATCTGCCTACGCTCACCAAAACGTCAACCATCTCAGCCCCTTTGAACCCCCCGGGTGGCACAGGGCTGGATAGGGCTTCGGTATAGTACCGGGCGTTGAACACTCATTCGCAAGTTTGCACGTTGCCTTGACGGGAACTTATTGTCGCGCCCGGGACTCGGTGAGTAGCTGTTTGTGGGCTTGCAGTTGTTCGTTCAACCTTCTAAAGCCCTTGTTTTCCCCATCTCCCTCTTTTCTCTTGTGCACGCAAGGTACTCGCTGAATTGCTTGTAAAGCTTCCCCTTTTCGCGAGACTTCGGGACTTGTCCGTTGCTCGTTCTTTCGAACTAATCAACTTTCTCTTTTATAGGTCCTTCGGGACCTACGAGAGGTTACAAGTGGGCTGATCTTTACGGAGCAATATCGCAAGGGCGAAGCGTGACTTAGGCAACGCAAGTTAAGTTCGCGTCTTGGCCGCAAGGATGCCTCACGCCTTAGGCAATTCCAGCTAAGGCCGTGACATTATGGTATCAGAGCGGGCAAGTACTTCGAGCGAGCAGCGAACGAACTTCACAACTTCGCCATGGCAAAGCATCGTGGCGAATCTAGCAAGACGGGGCAAGTCGGACCCTTGCCCCAAGCAGCCGCAGGTGGGTTGCATGTGCATACTCGCTCTCATGCTGTTGGAGCCACTCAAGAGGAGCGCGACAGCGAACATGATGAGCGAGAAGTTGGCTACTCTCCGCGAACGGAGGAAGCGCAATCTGGAGCGCTAACTGGGAAAAAGAGTCACAAGGAGAGACTCACGACGCCGGAAACCCGCCTGGATATTCTTGAAGCGAGCATGGAGGAACTCTAACATGGCCAACAAAGGCTTGTTGGGATAGAGAACGCGCAAGAGGAAGCGGAGTCCAGGATCGACAAGGTCGAGGCCCTAGTCGACCGACTATTTGATGATACCAAAGACTTCGTGCAACACTTACAGGATGTTGTGGCGGAACTCACTTCAAAGGTGGTCATGCTCACAAGAACACTAAATACGGGAGGAAGCAACACCCGCGTTGCACCATCACAAAACTTGAGGGCACCCGAGACTCATGGTTATGGAGGAGCCAGAGATGCCAAAGAGCTCGAGAATTTTTTGTTCGACATGGAACAATACTTTCGAGCTACGAGGCCCGATTCTGAAGATACCAAAGTTTCTATAGCAACGATGTATCTGAACGGAGATGTGAAATTTTGGTGGAAAACCCGTTGGGAGGAGATCCAACAAGGTCGTTGTCGGGTTGACACTTGGGAGGACTTGAAGCGAGAGTTGAGAACTCAGTTCCTACCGGAGAATACAGAGTTCGTCGCAAGAAGGAAGTTGAGACAACTCCGCCAGAGTACTTCCATCCGAGACTACGTGAAGCAATTTTTTGCGCTAATGCTGGACATACAGGACATGTCTGAGAAGAACAAGTTGTTCAGCTTCCTCAATGGTTTGAAGCCATGGGCTCAACAGGAACTAAATCGAAGGAATGTTACCGATGTGGTCGGGGCAATTGCTGCTGCAGAAAGGCTCACCGACTTTGTTTCCTCCGAAGACCCAGGGAGAAGGAAATAATCTTCAGGCAATCGCCCTCCAAAACATTCTCGAGGGAAGGAGCTCGGGGGCGAACAAAAGAAGAAGAGTTCCCACGAAGGGCCAAACCCGAAAGGTAAGACCTCAAAACCTAGAGGATGTTTCTTGTGCGGAGGACCGCACATGGTGAGAGAGTGCCCACAAAAACAGGCACTCAATGCTTTGACGGCCTCCATCCACCCCCCCCCGATCGGACAAGGGCAAAGCTGTTGCTCTTAGTTCAAGCAGTTCTGAATCCAACAGCGACGACGAGGAGTCGTAAGGACCCCGAATGGGAGCAATGCGTTTGTTGAACGCCATGCGGGGTCAAGTGGGGGAGAATATGAAGACTAAGCTACAAAAAGCAGGAAGTAGTGAGCTGAAATATGTGGACATCAAGCTGAATGGCCAAACAACCCGTGTAATGGTGGACACGGGCGCTACCCACAACTTCATCGCCGATCGAGAAGCACAGCGACTTGGGTTAATCTTGGAGAAGAGCCCAAGCCGAATGAAGGCGGTGAACTCGAAGGCCAGGCGAATCTCCGAGTTGGCGAAGGGTGTTCCCATCAAAATCGGGACATGGAGCGGGAACACCAACATGATGGTCGTGCCACTAGATGACTTCCAAGTGATTCTTGGAATGGAGTTTATGCACGCGACGAAGTTGGTGCCAATGCCGTTCTTGAACTCCCTATGTATGATGGGAGGCGATGACCCCTGCGTGGTTCCCATCTCTCGGAGAGGAACCAAGGAGACCCAACACATATCGGCATTACAACTGAAGAAAGGGGTGCGAAAAGGTGAATTGACATTCGTGGCTGCTATGAAGCTAGAGCCACTCAACGAGAAGGCCATTCAAGAACCCTTTGTGGTGGCTTAACGCCCCTAAAAAGAGTTCAATGACGTTATGTCACCCGAAGTTGTCGAAGACTCTTCCACCACGCAGAGGCGTGGATCAAAGATCGAAGCCGGAGAGCAGGAGTGAAGCCTCCGCCGAGACCACCCTACCAGATGTCCCCGCCAGAGAGTTGGCGGAACTCGAAAAGCAATTAGGTGAATTGCTAAGCGGTGGTCTCATCCAGTAGCTCTAAAGCACCTTTCGCGGCTCTAGTTCTCTTCCAAAAGAAACAAGATGGGAGCCCCGACATTATCGTCGACTCGAGCCCTTAACAAAGTGACAATTGAAGAACAAGTATCCCATCCCGCTCATCAGGGGACTTGTTCGACCGGTTAGGCAAAGCTAAGTATTTTCGGTTTCGACCTTTGATTGGGGTATCGGGCACGCGACATTCATCAAGGCGACGGCCGAAGACTACTTCAGGTGACCGGTATAGAAGCGTTTGAGTTATTGGTGATGCCCTTCGCTTTAACCAACGCCCGCACGCGTTCGCACTCTCATGAACCAACTATTCAAGGAGTATTTGGATAAGTTCGTGGTCGTCTACTTGGGACGATATCGTCGATCTCTGATCAAACGCCGAGGAGCACGTCAAACACCTTCGGACAATTTTCAAGGTTCTCAGGGAGAACACTTTGTTCGTGAAAAGGGAGAAATGCTACTTTGCTCAAACTGAGATCTTATTCTTGGGGCATCGAATCGGTGATGGCTCCATTCGAATGGATAAGTCGAAGGTGCAAGCGATTGCGGAATGGCGAACTCCAAAGAAGGTGCTAGAGTTGAGATCCTTCCTTGGTTTCGTCAACTACTATCGACGCTTCATCGCGGGGTACTCGAAGCGTGCAACTCCACTAACGGAGTTACTGAAGAAAGAGCAGCCTTGGAAGTGGTCTGATAAATGTGAAATAGCATTCCAAGATCTGAAGGCTGCTGTTATGGAAGAACCAGTACGCAAATTGCCAGACTATGGGGAGCCTTTTGAAGTCCATACAGATGCTTCGGAGTCTCAGACTTCGCTATTGGGGGAGTACTCATACAGGAAAGTCATCTCGTGGCCTACGAGAGTCGCAAACTCAACGAGACCGAGCGGCGGTATCCAGTACATGAGAAGGAGATGACAACGGTGATCCACTATCTACGAGTTTGGCGACACTATCTCCTCGGATCGCGATTTGTGCTGAGGATAGACAACATCGCTCTGAGCTATTTCCAAATTCAGAAGAAGCTCTCCCCAAAGCAGGCGCGATGGTAGGACTTCCTGGGTGAATTTGACATGGCAATGGAGTATAAGCCTGGGAAGGCAAATGTCGTGGCCTATGCATTGAGTCGGAAAGTGGAGCGTGTGAATGCCACACAATTGGAGGGCGGAGGCCAAGCAAGTCAATTGCACTCCAACTTCCTTTCCAGGATCAGGGATGGACTGTATAGTGACCCCCAAGCAGTTATCCTGATGTAGCTCATCAAAGAAGGCAAGGCACGATGATTTTGGGTCCAGGAGGGACTCGTTTACACCAAAGGGAATAGGGTTTATGTTTCCCGAGCGGACAATTTGAGACGTGAACTCTTAAAAGAGTGTCACGATTCCCTTTGGGCTGGACACCCAGGTATTCACAGAACGTTGGCTCTCGTGGAGAGGGCCTTCTACTGGCCGAAGATAGGGACTGATGTGGAGGAATATGTTCGAACATGCCTTACTTGCCAACAAGACAAGGTGGAGCAGCGGAAGCCGGTGGGACTTTTGGAGCCGTTGCCCGTACTAGAAAGGTCGTGGGAGAGCATTTCCTTGGATTTCATATCAAGCTTGTCACTTGTAGGGAGACTCGGATCGATACTCGTGGTGGTCGATCGGTTTTCAAAGTATGCAACTTTCATTGCTGCTCCCCTACACTGTTCAGCAGAAGAGGCAGCCAAGCTGATGATGAAGGAAGTGGTGAAGTATTGGAGAGTCCCACACAATATCATTAGTGATCAAGACGCTCGGTTCCTAGGACGATTCTGGACCGAGCTATTCAAATTGTTGAGGTCAAAGTTATACTTCTCTACAAGCCTCCACCCCCAGACGGATGGCCAGACTGAAAGGATAAACTCGCTCCTAGAGCAATATCTTCGGCACTACGTAAGTGCCAACCAACGAGATTGGGTGAAGCTGTTGGACATTGCCCAATTCTCCTACAACTTACAGCGGAGCTCTGCATCCAATAAAAGCCCCTTCGAGATCATTACCGGACAACAACCGTCGACTCCGCACACCATGGCAATTGGGTATACTGGGAGTAGTCCGTCAGCCAACCATTTCGCAAAGGAGTGGCATCGAAATGCAGATATTGCGTGGGCTTACTTGGAGAAGGCGGCAAAAAGGATGAAGAAGTGGGCAGACTTGGGAAGGCGACCGCAAGAGTTCAAAGTTGACGATTTGGTGTTGGTAAAGCTCCAACCAGCATCACTCCAATTCTTTATGAACAAAGTCTACAAAGGATTGGTGCGCAAGTATGAAGGGCACTTCCCAATTATCAGCAGGGTAGGCAACGTCTCTTACAAGTTGCAACTACCGGCATGGTTCAAAATTCACAACGTTCTTCATGCCAGCAACCTAAAAGCCTACCACTCGGATCCGCAAGATGCTTCCCGAAGTGTTCCAACTCGGCTACCTCCCATCACAACCTCCTACGAGAAGCGAGTTGAAACCATTCTAGTGGACCGCAAGATAAAGCTACCCAACGGAGCTGAGCAAACAGAGTACTTGGTGAAGTGGCGAAAGCTTCCCCGAACTAAAGCCAGTTGGGAGCCTGAAGACGCCCTGCGACATGAAGAAGAAATCATCAACAACTACCGACAAGCGTCGACGAGAGCGTCGACAGTTTAAGTGGGGGAGAATGTCACGAACGATCGTCGCGCACCCGCATCAACTCCGTTCAACGAATCGTTCGTCGCTCTCGTCTGCATGTACAGTTACTTGGCAGCCTATTTTGCCTTAGTTTTGAGTCATTTTGCTTGTAAAAATGTAAGTTCGAACAAGCTGCAGCATTACAAAGCGACCGCTCACTGAACTGAGCAAAACAGCCCCAAAACAGCTCCGTTTTCGTGTGCCGTGGGCTGATTTCTGGAATCTGCCTTCGCTCCCCAAAACGTCAGCCATCTCAGCCCCTTTGAACCCCCCGGGTGGCATAGGGCTAGATGGGGCTTCGGTATAGTACCAGACGTTAAACACTCATTCGCAAGTTCGCACGTTGCCTTGACGGGAACTTGTTGTCGTGCCCGAGACTCGGTGAGCAGCTATTTGTGGGCTTGCAGCTGTTCGTTCAACCTTCTAAAGCCCTTGTTTTCCCCCTCTCCCTCTTTTCTCTTGTGCACGCAAGGTGCTCGCTGAATTACTTGTAAAGCTTCCCCTTTTCGCGAGACTTCGGGACTTGTCCGTTGCTCGTTCTTTCGAACCAATCAACTTTCTCTTTTATAGGTCCTTCGGGACCTGCGAGAGGTTACAAGTGGGCTGATCTTTGCGGAGTAATATCGTACGGGCGAAGTGCGACTTAGGCAACGCAAGCTAAGTTCGCATCTTGGCCGCAAGGGTGCCTCACGCCTTAGGCAATTCCAGCTAAGGCCGTGATAGCTCGTACAAAAACTTAAGTTGACTGCCCAAGGAGTCGGCCGCAGTAAATTGACCACGTACGACCAACTCATCCTCGTAGGTATAAAAGCTAACCCTCCCTAATCATGAAGGGGAGGCACTTCGAACACTGAACTCTCTCTCATTCCACCAAAAGCTAACTTAAGTTTCGGAGGGATCGAGTCGAGAAATCTCCCTCCCAACCTTGACCTATGTGCAGGAGCTCAGCGTCGGAGAAGCATGCCACTTGCCAAGAGAGAAGACTACGCTCAGGGGACGAGGCTTGAACTCGACCCGACCCGACACTCGCCCTCACCACCCGAGCATCCGCGTGGGCGACCTTGTGCATCCGGGACCGGACCGAGCCGTGCTGACACCTCGACCACGGCGTAAAGGTTCACCAACAATCGGGTAGCCACGAAAGCGCATCTGCAACAACATTCTCTTTCCCCTTTTTATAAGTTATTTCAAGAAGCTTTGTTACCCATTTTTGCTGCTCGGGGGAAGATATCTTCTGCTCTAAGAAATATTTTAGGCTTTTATGGTCGATAATGATTTGAAAGCGTCGCCCGATCAAGTACGGTCTCCATTTGGTCATTGTATGCACAATCGCGAGCATCTCCTTATCGTAAATAGTTATCCTGAGATGGGAAAGAGATAATGCCTTACTGGTATAAGCGAGGGGGCGGCCATCTTGCATTAGTACAACACCAATTCCAACTCCGGAGGCATCGACTTCAATAACAAAAGTCTTGCCGAAGTTGGTTAGCGCTAGTACGGGCGTTGTCGTCATTGTGGCTTTAAGTTCGTCGAAGGCGGTGGTGGCTTTGTCCGACCATTGGAAAGCATCTTTTTTCAGCAAGGAAGTAAGGGGTGCACTGATCTTTCCATAGTTTTTCATGAACTTGTGGTAGTAGCTTGTTAAACCGAGAAAGCCACGTAGCGTTTTTATGTTCCTCGAGGTCGGTCAGTTCTGCATTGCTTCAATTTTAGAGGGGTCCACCGCCACACCTTCCTCTGATATGATATGCCCAAGATATTCCACCTTCTTGTCACGGACTTAGCTAGTTTTGCCTAAGTCGTGCGGCACCCTTGCGTGTCCGTCCGCAAAGGTCGGCCTCCTCGAAGCCTCCCATGGTCCCCTAGGACCCACAAAAGAGAAAACGAGTTAGAGAAAACGCCTCACTCGGGATCCACAAGCAAACATTTTCGAAAACACTTCATAGACAATGCAAATTACAAACAGACTTTACAAGCTCTGAACAGTTACACAACAAAGGGTCAAAATAGTCCATTACAAACCGAAAATCTCTCACAAGTGTCCACATGACACAACCTTTATTTACAAGCCTAAAACGGCCACCAAACCCAACTAAAATGGGACTATTAAGCCTTTGGCCGTCCCTCTACATGTTGTGCAAAGCATGAACATACCAAAAGACACGGACATACATAAGCATTACATCAAACATACTGTTTAGAAGTTTGTTCATAACATTCTGTTGAAGAAAGTTGCACTTTGATTTTTTGACAAAAAGAACATGTTCTCGCAAAATCGTCAACACAAGTCGTAAGTGCTGAAAATGACTTTCAAGAGAAGGGCTGTAAATAAGGATATCGTCGAAGAAAACCAGCACAAACTTACAAAGATAATTCCGGAAAATATCATTCATAAGGCTCTAGAGGGTGGAGGGAGCATTGGTGAGACCATAGAGCATTACCAAAAATTCGTAGTGGTCGTTGTGTGTTCGAATGGCGGTTTTCGGTATGTCTTCTTCGCACACTCGTATTTGATAATACCCGGATCGAAGGTCCAGCTTTGTGAAGACTCGTGATCCCTTTAATTCATCAAGCAATTCATCTACTACTGGAATAAGGTATTTGTCCTTGAAGGTTATGCGGTTGAGAGCTGGGTAATCAACGGACATTCGTCATGTTCCGTCCTTTCGTACGAGAAGCACCGGTGAAGAGTAGGGGCCGCAACTTGGCCGAATAACTCCTGTTTCGAGCATCTCTTTTGCAATCCTTTCTATTTCATCCTTCTGGAGATGTGGATACTGATATGGCCGAGTATTTGCTGGAGGTTTGCCCGGAAGAATCGATATACAATGATAATGCCGATGGGTAGGAGGTAGGTTGCGTGGCTCGTCAAATATATTTGAAAATTGAGCAAGCAAAGGAAGTAGGTTTGGATCTACAAATTCTATTGGCTCTCCCTTAGTTTGCTGCTCAAGTTGTACCAAAAAGCCACTGCATGCTTTATACAAAACCTTCTCCATTCGTTGTGTGCAAATCGTCGTTACTTCGCCCCCACGTTTCTCGTGCAATATCACATGTTTTCCCTTACTGTAAAATTTCATAATTAGTTTCACAAAGTTCTAGGAAACATCACCTAATGTCGTCAGCCATTCGATGCCGAGCACGGTCTCATAATCATCAAGAGGGAGGAGGAAGAAATCTACAGTTATCTCTTGGTCCTATAGCAATAGTTTCACCCGCAGGCACCTATGATCACACTTCAAAATTCGTCCGTCGGCGACCTTAACGTTAAACCTACTGCAATTCTCGATAGGTAAGGCTATCCGAACAACAACTTTGCTGTTGATAAAATTATTAGTGCTCCCGGTGTCAATAAGAACGATGATAGGTCATTGCTTCAGAAGTCCACCCATTTTCATCGTTTGTAGGTTCGCGTAACCGACAAGGGCATGCTTCGTAATATCAACTGACTGTTGTTCTTCATTCGCGACCTCTTCCTCATGTTCCTGGACCTCCTCCTCCATGTCTTCAAGAGGTTTAAGTAGTAGGAGGCGACCCCTTTTGCAGCAATGATCGTGGTTCCACGGTTCGTCGCAATGCCAACAAAAACCCTTTATGATCGGTCACATAGTTCTTCTCTTGTCAATTTTTTTGGCAACGAATGACGGCTGGTAGCAGAAGGAGGTTGATATGTCGCGGGCCTAGGAGAGGTTCTCATCCTCTGAGCATCTTAGTTAAGTCATTCTTCTTGTATTCGGGCGAAAGAAATCGCAGCTGTCACGATACGGGGTTGTCGCGCCTTAACCTCCCCTTTTATCTCTAGCTTGAGTCCTTCGATGAATGTTCCTAACAATTGACGGCCAGTCCAATCATAAGCAAGGTAGGATAACTTCTCAAACCTGGTTTGGTACTCTTGAATCGTAGAGGTGTGTCGAATCTTTGCGAGTTAGCCATCGATATTTTCATACTCCGTAGGTCCGAAACGATTCAGTAGTGTGTTCTTAAATTGATTCCACGTCGGAGCCCCATGATTGTATTCATGGCCAATTGTACCATTGAATAGCATCTCCTTCAAGGTGGATGACAACAATTTCCACCATAGCATCATTCGACGTTCGGTAGTAGCTAAAGTAACGTTCGGCACGCGAAATCCACCCCGCCGGGTCTCCTTCTTCCCATCGTGGGAAGTCCACCCTCATGCGTGGCTGAAGCATGTCCGAGGGCTTTCCCTCCTCTCGAGGCCTCTCTGAACTCTCTCATTGCTGAAATTTGGTTGGACTCGACGGTTGTCCAATTCTGAATTCTGCAAACAAAGCACGCAATTTGTCCTCCAAGCGCGATTCAAGCCACGATTCAATCCGAGATTCCAATGCTTCAAATTTGGCATCAATTGGATCTTGAGAAGCCATAGCATATACCTGTAGATCAGAGATGTCCCTGTCTTTTTTTTGTTGACGGGTTAATGGCATGGGGTGGTGGAAGGTTCGGAAAAATTGCGGATCATGGAAAGGTACTGCAGTAGGGTTTTTACGTCTAAAGTGTAGCAGTTTGGACGTAAAAGGTCAATTGTTTATATTGAGAATTTTTTGACGAAACCAAAGGGAAATCCGCTATTATGAAGTGTCAAGGCTATCATAAAAATTTCATAGAGATTTGGACAGAAAAAACACAATAGCAAGATCAAACAAACTGTGCTATACGGCTAGAATTCTGCAGTGCATCTTTCGTCGTAGAGATAAAAACTTTACGACGAAAAGTTTATGTAGCAATATAGGAACAATTTTTTTGGATTTTTGAATAAGGATAACTAAATTGCAGCAGTAGTAAGGTAGGAAACCAGAACCTATTGCAATTCACGGGGAGATCAAAGGATGATCCGCGGTGGTAAAGATGATGGCGGAATTTGGCGACGATATTTTTAAGCAATTGTGGGAATTGCTTTGGGCGGTTGTGGAGGGCTGATGGATGGATGTGGAAGGGCAGCGAGACGCCAAGAACGCTGCTCTAATACCAAGTTTTAGAACCCTTATGGATTCTAAGCTTAGGGTTGATCTCTTTAGGGGATCGGCCTCCTTGGAACTCTATAGGGGTTCCTTCCTCTAGGTTGCTGCTCAAAGGCTACTAAAAAGATTCATCTATTCCTTGCAAAAGAGGATGAATACATGACTATTTATTGGGCTTCTAAACCCCAACTCCTAATAGGACTCCTACTCAAAACTACTACTTCTAACCAACTCCTAATAGGACTCCTACTCAAGACTCCTACTTCTAACCAACTCCTAATGCTTCTCTAAGAAGCAACCTCCAAACTAATCCTATCCTTAGCCGGCCTCTTCACCTCTTTAATAGGGATCGGCTACGTAGGTTTTACATGAATGCCCCTTTCAATGAAACTCAATTAGGACTCTCCTAGCTAAAGTCCTAACAACTTCTTCTTCCCTTGCTGCAACCAGGCCACAACCAGGTTGTCCCTCGATGCTTCTTCTTCCCTCGCCGCAATCAGGCTGATACCACCCGGTAATGGGCAGTTTGTATACCGATCTGCTAGCGAACTGGTACGTACTGCTCAGTACAAGCGGTATCATTCGAAATTAAAATCCTTGGTTTTGACTAAATACCAATTCAAATTGACCCATAATGACCTCAATCAAGACTTCGATAAATCAACTACACATACAACACATTTACGAAGCTTTCAACACATTGTACACTATTCCGGCATGTTGTCCGATCTTCCAGCATTTCGTCCGAACCTCCAACACATCGCCTTTTCTTTTAGCACATCGCCCAATCGGTATGTCGATGTTTTCACGATATCCAATCTTCTGGTGCAACATCTGATCCTTCCAGCACGATGCCCATGTTGGGAAATCAAGGGGGGGCGACATCATATACGCAGCGGAAGAACAAGAAAACAAAAATCCCCGATTCCCAAAAGTATGTTCGTCGTCGTGCGAAGATTGGTGCGTAAAAATCCGCAAAACACAAAACTGCGTATAGAGATTGTGTTACCTAGGGAGATCGTATATCCCTGTTTCCTTGCAGATCCTTAGGAGAGGGTGAAAGAGGTCAAGCGTCCTCCTCTCTAGCGGTGATCCACACAAATAGGGGTTGCGACGACCCTCCTCAAAACTCCAGGCCCCCGAGGTGGAGAGGGAGAGGAGAATAGGAAGGGCAAGCAAAGACTCTAGCCTATGAGGTCATGAATCCCTCCTATTTATAGAGATCCGTGTCAAACCCTAATGGGTCCTTCCCTAGTGGGTATTGGATCCGCATCCAATAAGACAAGGGCTCTCCGTCCGGATATCTCATATATCAGAATCTCTCTACTCATCGCAATGCCTACCATATGTGTGTGACCCTCAGGCCCAATATCGAGTGGGTCGTGAGTCATACCCGTCGAACTCCCTTTAACTTCGGTGAATTATTATCTCGTAATAATTCACTCGACTCATCGACTCTGGACGTACTAGGCCACTGGCCAGTAGTCCCCTGACGATCTGGGGAATCCAATCCATTGGACTGTCTATCCTCGATTACCATGTACCTATAATCCATCATCCATCTAATATCCCGAGACCGTATATCGAGCATGGTGTTGTCGGACCCATACGGTTTTTACTCGAAGTCTCGCTCTAATCGGATTCTCCGAGAGAACTCTTTCTCTCTCGAACCCGAATGACCGGCGAGGGGATTTTATGCGAAAGCAAGAACACGTGGGATATTCCTCTCATGACGCGTAGAGAGTGGATGATCCTCTATCGACACTCAATAGCCCTCGTAAGGTCGACTACCACTCCCAATGACCCGGTTGTACTAGATCCGGGACGACCCAAACCTATAAGTCGGTATCAAAGAGTGGAGCACTCATACAGAGGACATCCTTGGTGTCTCAAGTCTAAGGACCGAGATACACCACTAGGACTATGGAATCATTTGTCGACAATAAGGCATCATCAACCATCCAAAGATTCGTAAGGCGGATCAATCAAGTGAACTCATTCTCCATGAGCACTGTGATGTATCCCTAGTGTCCCTACACGAAAGGCGACTATGAGACCATTTTGCATCCATCATATGGGCGGGTATCAAAGACACCGATCCTATCCGGTTATCACGATGTCCCTCTCGAAGTAACCTATGACCGGGATTATTTAGGATATGTGTTTAAAGGTGAATCGATCTCATTATCGTGATCTCATCACGATCCGATTCCTATCAGACAAATCCAAGGACATCACAATATATATATGCATTTATGCAATAGTTATAAAGTGATATATGCCAAAATATAATAAGCAAAAAAAGATTCGTAGAAGTCACACGTGCCATCACTCACGTGATTGGCTTCTTTGGGCACCTATGACTAGCAATCTCCCACTTGACCTAAAGCCAATCACCTATGTGTGTCCGATCCCCATCGGACCCACGTGGACGCTTCAAAGACAAAATGAGACAACGGCTTTGTGCGTGGATCTGCAATGTTATCTTCGGATGGAACTCTTTCCACCGCTACATCTCCTCGGGTTACGATCTCTCTTATAAGCTGGAACCTCCTCGAACACTTCGATGAGACACGGGTTCCCTTTATTTGAGTAATCACCCCATAGTTGTCGCATGATATAAGGAAGTCGACTTGTCATTATATCAGATCGACTCCCAATCTGTGATGAACTTCTTCACCCCAGACTCCCTCCTTTGCTACATCTCGATGCAAAGAATGTACTCCGCGCCTCGTGGTCGAAGTCGCCAGTGGTATCTTGCTTGGAACTCTTCCAAAGACCTGCTTGCTCCTCCATTCAAGGTGTACACATACCACGAATTCGACTTGCTATCATCGACATCGATCGAAAACTTGAGTCGGTGTAGCCTTCAACCTTAAGGCTATTACCTCCATATACTAGTAAAAGATCCTTAGTCCTTCTCAAGTACTTAAGGATACACTTTCTTGCTTTCCGGTGCTCCAAGCCCGGATCCGCCGATACACCGCCGTGACACTTTCGAGCATCGCTATATCGGGCCTAGTACATAGCATGGCATACATGATAGACCCTATTCTTTGAGGCATAAGGTATCATATCCATGTTAGCCCTTTCTTTCCGAGTCTTTGGGGGACATACTGTAGAAAGCGATATCCCATGTCTCATCGGTATGAGACCTCTCTTGGAATTTTCCATGCCAAACCTTTTGACAACGGTTTTCTATGTACGGGAGGGACAAGCCAAGCATCCTCTTGGATCTATCTCTATAGATTCTAATCCCCAAGATATAAGATGCTTCCCCTAAGTCCTTCATGGAGAAGTGTCTAGATAACCAAGCCTTTACTATGGATAGCATTCTATGTCATTCCCAATGATGAGGATGTCATCCACATATAACACCAAAAAAAGGTGATAGCGCCCCACTTACTTTTCTCGTATACACAAGGCTCATCTTCGTTCTTAACTAAGTCATAAGATCGATTGCCTCATCAAATCTTATGTTCCAACTTCGGGAAGCTTGCTTTAGTCCATAAATGGATCTAAGCAACCTACACACCTTTATCCGGGCAGTTCTTGGACACTTAATCCCTCGGGTTGCATCATATACACCTCCTCCTCGAGGTTCCCGTTGAGGAATGCGGTTTTCACATCCATCGCCGGATCTCATAATCATAGTGTCTTTGCAATAGCCAATAGAATTTGATGGATTTTAGCATTGCTACGGGTGAGAAAGTTTCGTCAGTAGTCAACGCCTTGCCTTTTGACGATACCCCTTAGCCACTAGCCTTGCTTTATAGGTCTCTACCTTTCCATCTACTCCGATCTTTTTTCTTAAAGATCCACTTGCAGAACCGATAGGTACAATACCTTTCAAGATCAACTAGGTTCCAAACCTTATTGGAGTACATAGAATCCATCTTAATTCATGGCTTTTTTCCACTTCCTGAGTCTATACTCATAATAGCCTCCTCGTAGGTCCGAGGATCAATATCCTCTACATCCTCCGCCTAATATGTCCCACATATCTTTCGGGAGGATGGGATACTCTATCGACTCACGTAAAGTTGATACTTGTGTATTAGGTACCGAACAAACTCGGGTAGAGTGGTGCTTGAGCTTGGTTCTCCAACCTCGCTCAATTCTATCATTCTCCCACTTGTCTCCGTCAAGAATGTGTTCCTTCTCAAGGAACACGCTCTCTTAGCTACAAAGACCTTTTGGTCCTCGAGATGATAGAAATAATACCCACAAGTTTCCTTGGGGTATCCCACAAATTTGCATCGCCTCGTCCTTGATTCTAACTTATGGGGTTGTGTCTTTAACATGGGTAGGAACCCCGGATCTTAACAACCTTAAGATGGGGCTTCTTCCCTTTCCATATCTCATATGGTGTAGACACTACCGACTTAGTTGGAACTCGTTGAGAAGGTAAGTCTGCGGTTTCTGGGCATATCGAATGAGATGGGTAGGTCACAAAACTCATCATGGACCGGACCGTACCATATCTAATAATGTAC
The DNA here is from genome assembly GCA_900464855.2 of Musa schizocarpa. Classification (NCBI taxonomy): domain Eukaryota; kingdom Viridiplantae; phylum Streptophyta; class Magnoliopsida; order Zingiberales; family Musaceae; genus Musa; species Musa schizocarpa. The sequence continues at coordinate 17,695,412 of LS990920.1, forward strand.
GATTTCTCCTTTTCGAGACACCATTTATTTGAGGTGTATAAGGAGGTGTCCATTGGGATAATATCCCATGGTCCTCGAGGAACCGAGTAAACTCTGTACTTAAGTATTCACCTCCTCGATCCGATCAAGAGTTTTGATACTCTTTTCCAAACCGGTTCTCCACCTCATTCTTATACTCTCTCGAATTTTCAAAGGCCTCGGACTTGTGCCATTAAGTACACATATCCATACCTTGAGAAATCATCAATAAATGTAATGAAGTAGGAGTAACCTCCAATGGCATGAGTTGACATGGGTCCACATACATCACTATGTATGAGTTCCAACAACTCATTGGCTCTCTCCGGTTCTACTAAATAGAGATTTGGTGGGTTTTCCACGAATGCAAGGCTCACAAGTTGTATATGACACATAGTCGAATGGATCTAAATATCCATCATTTAGCAACTTTTGAATCCTTCTTTTCATGGATGTGACCTAACCCTACAATGCCACTGGTATGCCTTTTCAACTCATCTCGTTTCCTTTTGGACATATTTACATTCATGATATGTGGAGTGGTGTCTAACATAAATAAACCATTATGCAATGTTCTTTCGTGATGATCTTATCATCTAATAATATCGAACAACTATTGTTCTCAAAAAATAAATTTATATCCACTAAATTAAACATGAAATGGAGATAATGTTTTTGATAATAGAAGGAACAAAATAACATGCATCTAATGCAATAAAACTCCACTAGGCGGATGTAGGCGACCTCGTCGGCAAATTTAATACAAAGAACTTTTGCTCCATTACCCATCTTGAGGTCCATCTTGCCTCTCAGTAGTCTCCTAGGCCTTGCGAACCTCAACGAATTGCACTGATATATGATAAGCACTCTGGGTATCCAATACCCATGTGTTATCATAAGAGTCCGACAAATAGAGACCCGATCATGAATGTACCAAGCTTCATCAAGCTTTTGTTTAGCCTCTTTTCTGCAAGGTACTCTTTGCGGTTTCTCTTCCAATGCCCATCTTTACCACGGTGGAAGCAATCGGCCTTTGTCCTCTTGGTTGGGTCTTTCTTAGTAACCTTTGCTTTACCTTGTTTGCCCTTGCCCTTTCCCCTTCTTATGGGACCTTTTCGCTTTCCTTTTCTTTTCTCGGTCTCACCGGTGTAGAGAACTGGCTTCTCTTTCTTAATAGTACTCTCTGCCTCCCTCAACATATTGAGGAGCTCGGGAGAGTCACCTCAAGCTTGTTCATATTAAAATTCATTATGGCGTGAAAAGGAATCTGGTAGGGATCTGAAGCACAATGTCCACACCTAAGTTATCCCTCAGGACCATTCCTAGACTGTGAGTTTTTCTATCCACTCAATCATCTTTGGGACATGGTTTCGAACCGATGTCCCCTCCATCATCCTAGCGCGGAAAAGGCTCTTAGATATCTCATATCGTTTGAGTCCTTCCTTGTTCCTCAAACAATTTTTTGGACATGTAGGAGAATGGATCGACATCCATCTTTTCATGTTGTCTCTGTAACTCACGGAGTCATAGAGCCCAACATATAGCACTAAGCAAGAGTGGAGTCATCAATCTACTTCACGTAGCGGCGATCTCATCCTCGCTTGCCCCTTCTTCGGGCATAGGCATCATCAGATCAAGGACGCACCACGATTTTTTCTCCATTGTGAGAACAATTCTCAAGTTTCGAGCCAATCCAGGTATAATTTGGACCGATAAGGCGGTTGACATCAAGTATGCCACGTAAAGGGATTTGAAAGCGACATTTTAGAAAATAAAGATGTAGCGTAAAATGAATAACATGCAGATTTTGCAAGAAATAAACTATCAAGATATGGACTTCTATCTTAATATGCTCCCACTATTTTACTAACGAGTCACGCGACACCCTCAAAGCGTGAAAACGGAAGTCTCCAAGAGACTTCTAGTGGGGATCGGGATCAATCGCCGTCTTAGTGTAAACCTCGAGACTCGACCAATCACACTAAGCCTAAAAGGTAGGCAACTCTTGCCGATCACAACTCCTTGTGATTCCGCCCCTGTTCGGCCTCCGAATCACCATGGCCTCGAGGGACTCGACCAACCATGATGCTCGGTTAAGTCAACACCTTCGTTCAAGATTAGTCCGATTTGATGATATACCCTCGAGGGATTGACCAAGCATACCATGTCCTCAGTCAGGGGTGACATCTCTACGTCAGAATAAGAAGATGGCGAATCGCGATATAGGTGAGTCTCGAGGGACTCGACCAACTCAACCTACACCGAGAATGGGTTCCCTACCATAACGATGGAAGGCCACGTGGGTCAATCTAATTGCCTCACGTTCTGAATTTAATATTATCGAGAGATGTTTCTATAATTTGGTCTCCTAATATGACGTGTCACACATATACATATTTAATATATATCTACATCGCATGCAAATATATATACATATCTAGTACGTGTGTATAAGCAATCACATCGGGATGATCGTGGACCATGACCTAATATGATTAGGCCAGGAGCCGCGAGGGCCTAATCACTCACATCAAGATCTATGTGTGTAATGGTGCATCTCCATGCCCTTGTGATTGTCCATCTCGTCCTCGTCGTGCCTTGCCGACATCTTGATGCATCTCCATGCATCACGATCGTCCGTCTCGTGGGTCCCGCTATCGAGATCCACGCCTCATTGCGCCTCCTCGTGTGATTATAACTTAATCATAGGCACGCAGGGAAATAATAAAGCGAGAAATATAATGGAGGTTCGTGAGACCTCAATAATAATAATCACAAGTACACACATCACACGGTCCGTGATCATCCGTCCACACATCATATATCACATGTATAAATAATCATCATCATGTAGGACTACTAGATAATAATAAAAATAATAATCAACTAAACCTTTTAATTAATTAATATTTTTTCAAATCGGGGACATGTAGGGAATTTTCAATTCTAAGAGTATTTTTAATTTGGACAAAAGACGAAATTGGAATTTTCAATTCATAGGGGCAAAACCGTCCTTTTGCCCAAAACCCTAATTCCCCAATTGTTGCCGCCACCACCTGGCACAATAATCATGGGCGAGGGGCATCGCTTCGCCTGAAAGATTACGCTCTCGCGGATTGGCGGCGACGCCATCCTTGGGTGGGCGCCTCGGGCGCCATTTCCAAGGGCGGTTGTCCCCGCCAGCGCCGCTGGGGGGTTTCGCCCAGCGGAGCGGCGGCAGCATCGCTATCGCTCCGCTAGAAAGGCGGCTTCGCTTTCGTTTCGGCGCTGCCTTCCGGCGTCGGCGGCCGCCGTTGCCGCTCGCCGGGCGAAGAAAGCGCCGCTTCCGGCCGGCAAAAGGCGCCGCGCCTCTGCCGACCCGGCCGAAGGCAAATTTGCTAAGCAAGAAAATCACGGCCGATTGGCCGAGGGCCATGGCGCATTACGCCCGCTTTTCGGCCACAGACGTGACGACGAGATCGAGGGCAGCAAAGAATGCTGCCCTTTTTCGCTTTTACGTCAACGATTTTGGCGTCAATATTCTTCCTAAACACAACACACGCAGTTCAAAACCAATCATTCGCGACGAACAACCTGGCTCGATACCCATTGTTGGGAAATCAAGGGGCGACATCATATCTTGGCGGAAGAACAAGAAAACAAAATCCCCGATTCCCAAAAGGATGTTGGTCGTCGATGCGAAGATTGCGCGTAAAAATCCAGAAAACACAAAACTGCGTAGAGAGATTGGTTACCTAGGGAGATCGATATATCCTGTTTCCTTGTGGATCCTTAGGAGAGGGTGAAGGAGGTCAAGCGTCCTCCTCTCTAGCGGTGATCCACCCAGGTCGGGGTTGCGGACGACCCTCCTCAAAACTCCAAGCCTCGAGGGTGGAGAGGGAGAGGAGAATAGGAAGGGCAAGCAAAGACTCTAGCCTATGAGGTCGTGAATCCCTCCTATTTATAGAGATCCCGTGTTAAACCCTAATGGGTCCTTCCCTAGTGGGTATTGGATCCGCATCCACAAGACGAGACTCTGGTCGGATATCTCATATCCAGAACCTCTACTCATCGCAATGCCTACCATATGTGTGTGACCCTCTCAGGCCCAATATCGAGTGGTAGTGAGTCATTTTGTCGAGAACTCCTTAACTTCGGTGAATTATTATCTCTATAATAATTCTTTCACTCATCGACTACTGGACGATTTCAGGCCACTCATGGCAGTAGTCCCACAGGCGATATAGGGGAATCCAATCCATTGGACTCCCCGTCCTCGATTACCGTGTACCTATAATCCATCATCCATCTAATATCCCGAGGACCGTATATCGAAAGTATGGTGTTGTCGGACCCATACGGTTTTACCGAAGTCTCGCTTCTAATCGGATTCTCCCGGGAGAACTCTTTCTCTCTCAACCCGAATGACCACGCCAAGGATTTATGCGAGCAAGAGAACGTGGGATATTCTCTCGTGATCTTCAGAGAGTGGATGATCCTCTATCGACACTCAATAGCCCTCGTAAAGGTCGACTACCACTCCAATGACCCATTTGTACTAGATCCGGGACGACCCAAACCTATAAGTCCGGTATCAAAGAGTGGAGCACTTCATACGGGACATCCTTGGTGTCTCAAGTCTAAGGACCCGGATACACCATTAGGACTACGGAATCATTTGTCGACAATAAGGCATCATAAACCATCCAAAGATTCCGTAAGCGGATCAATCAATGAACTCGTTCTCCAATGAGCACCAGATTGTATCCCTAATGTCCCTACACGAAAGCATTTATGAGACCGGTGCATCCATCATATGGACGGCATATCAAAGACACCCGATCTATCCGGTTATCACGATGTCCCTCTCGGTAACCTATGACAGGGATTATTTAGGATATGTGTTTAAAGGTGAATCGATCTCATTATCGTGATCTCATTACGATCCGATTCCCATTGCACAAATCCAAGGACATCACAATATATATATGCATTTATGCAATAGTTATAAAGTGATATACGCCAAAATATAATAAGCAAAAAGATTCTGTATCAAGTCACACGTGCCATCACTCACGTGATTGGCTTGCTGGGCACCTATGACTAGCAGCCCAAACCTTTAGCACGAAGTCTGATTTTTGGCATGTTGACCAATCCTCCGGCTCAACATCCAATTTTTGACATGATAATTTTCCGACGCAACATTCAACTCTCTTTCTCAACAGTTGGCCCTTCGATGATCCGAGTCCATGATCGAAGTATTTCCTGCGTCATTTATCTCAAAAGCAAATTAGTTCAATAAACTCATCAATTAGTTTCATCATCAGAATCCAATATTCAACATATACATATATCACTTATGTAGGCAATTACTATGGTGGTCAACTTAGCAAAAATGTTCTATAATTTAAAAATATTGATGCAATAGTACACACAAATTCCTAAAGATTTGGAAAAGCACAAGGCTAACAAGTACGTAATTGTTTATCTCTCATTATACAAATTCCCATTTAGTATCATACCTCCAAAAATCATGTGCTCGGCAGAAAAATCACCCTGGAGTGGAATATCTCCCTGGGTAAATGACAGGAAAACTTTGAGTGAGATAATCTATCCTCTTAAACCAAACTATTTTTATAAATTTATTAATCCATGCCTATATGTCAGTTTGTATAGGGTTTAGCAAATATTGTTACAGATGATCTGTTACTTTATCATTCTACTAACTTGAATTTTGTGTCACATGTCCAAGTATTTGTAAATCAGGGACTTCGATATGTTTACCATCTAACAAGATACTTATGTTGTTAATTGCTAGAGTCATCCAGACTGCATATGTCAAATACCAGGAGTTTCCAAGTTAAATTTAGATAATATAAGCTTAATTAACTAGAATGCTACATAAAAAATTTCCCTGTTTCTAATTGATAAGGGTCTCTGATTAAAATAAATTATGGGAATAATGTCATAAGGTTAAAACTTAAAAGACAAAAAACAATCATGATATTACAATATTCTTCTGTTTGATGATATCAAGAAAGATTATGAACTCACAGCAGATCCAACAGTTTTGCTCCATGAGCCCCCTAGATAAGCAAGATCACCACTGCAGACAAGCCGTGTATCATGAAATGCAGAAGCATTAAGAACACGCACTACATCCCTTCCTCCAACCATGTGCTTTCCCGCCAAAATCTTCAAAAGTGTAGTTTTACCTGCAGAAGTATGAAAGAAATATGAGGTTGGTAAACACCAGCCACTACTAACAGTTGGATGACCTCTTGATTATCATGCATATCGAGAAAGTGCATAGGATATTATGATACACTTCATGCATCGCACTCAACGACTCAAAATTGGGAAGGACTAAAATGGTATAGTTGAATTTTCTTTCTTAAACACTCACCAATGGGTCCATTATGCTCCTAAAGTTACAGATAAATTGCTGATAAAAAAATTCCTATCATATGAAAACTCTATTGTTCACTTACAGTTATGGTTGAACACTAATCTCAATCGCTTTGACTTTCTCATCAACCACCTCAATGCACATACAGTAATAATAAAGCACAGATATTAAAGTTGGTTCATCATAAATTTGCACTTGTTGAGGCTGATGTAAAGCTTGTCACAGAGCACTTTCAACACTACTCTAGAAGTACTCGAGGTGTTCTTTCTGTCTTATGTCAGCAAAGTATACCACCATAAATTTTGTTTATTAATTAATTTAATTCCCTAGTCACATGAAGATACTAAGATCATGACAAATGAGGATATAAGCAATCTAACAACTGGTGCTTTTGCTTGACAAACTCGGATCTATATATTGCATGATTAGAAAGTAACAGAATTGATACTTCCTGACAGCTTAACCTACACAAGCTATTCCTTTCAATCAATTTATTGGAATGGAGGCATCCGTGTTTTCACATTAATTAATCACAATGTTCTCAATAAGGACTTATGTAAAGTGCTATTCACAGCACTTAATTCTCTAAATAAAATGGCAAATGATTAAAGTTTCAAAAATACAGACCAACTGTTTCAAAGTTCACTCTTTCAAATATCTTTAGTGAGATTGTTTCTTTAGCATTTGGTCTAAGATCACCTTTCAGCTGGTTTTTAATGGATCATTTAATTAATGACTCATCATGAGATACATAAATCCACCTTGTATGCTTTCCAGTTAAAGAAATATTCTCAGCTCATATGAGGATATTATGTTTCTAATAGCAAATTTTGGAGGGCAGGAAGTGCCTAAGGCTTCAGCATCATGTTCTTTCTGCTTGTTTCAATGTAACAGCAGAGCAATTTCAGGCTGTATTAAGCAATTATAGAAACCTCCTCAAGTGGCAGAGTTAGAATTTTTCATACATTAGCAGTTCATCAAAAACCTTGAAAGACAAATCTAAAAAAGAGAAATCAAAGTGCAAAAGCAAATATGGTCTTTGTTCCTCCCATAGAAAATCACCGATCACCTGCCTAAGGCATTCGGTCTTTAAATAAGTTGAAACCGAGAATTTAAACAAGTAGAAATGTTAGTAGAAACATGATTGTTCTTAGGTTTAGATTTCCACTTCTAGAACGAGAACAGCCAAAAAATTTCTCAGAATGTTCGAACTCAGATTGGTGGAGACTGGAGGCTTTGATCACTAGAAATCTTGATTGGCCCTCAGTTGATGTAATTCTTGTTCTCTCTTTCACTCCTGCTCATCCTCCTTGTCTCCTACCTTTCTTCTAGTTCCCTCTATTTTTGAACTTTTAAATTCAGAAAAGCACAATTCAACTTTTTTTTTTATCAAAAGTAAGTAATACATTTTTTTCCATATTATAACAGTGAATTTGAATTTGATAATTGTATCGATTATCGACCCAAACAAGATGCATAGTAAATCCAATTTTTATAATCCCATTTCTCAATTGCACGTACTACTGGACCTAATGGTGACCAGTCGCTTCAAACCATCATAGCATATAAACAAGACAATGACGAATTCAATTCAATCAATTGATTATATAGGATGATCAACCGAATTTCTCTTTTACAATAAAGTTTCGGAAATAACTGAGTCTAAATTCCAAGAATAGGCGCTCGATTTACCTCATCAAAAAGGGATCATCAAAACGAATGGAGCGAGAATCCTGCATATCTAAAGTAACAAACAACAAGAAGAACAAAAAAGACGCGAAACCTTGAGGTATAATTTTAGGGTTCAAAGGGTAAAAGAGAAGGTGGGGGAGGGAAGAATCACCGGATCCATTGGCACCAACGAGGAGGCATCGAGATCCGGGAGAGACGTCGAGGTTAAACCTGGTGAAAAGAGGCGGCAGGCCCTCGTAGGCGAAGTTGAGGCTCGACACCTCTATGCCACCGCCCTCCATCTCCTCCACGCGACTGACTTCTTTGCCGACAGCAAAACACACCCGCGAATGCCTCGGACAAACGCACAGCAAAACACACTTTTGGCTCCGTGTGTGTTCGGTTGTGTACCCTTCAAAACCGGAAAATTCAATATGGTCACATCGTGGCCCCACCCCACACCAGATGGTCGTAACCACCATCCCTATCAAGATGATTGGATTACCGGGAAGGAGTGGGGGCCATTGTCGATGTAAGCAATGATGTAATCTGGCTCGAGTTCGATCCAATCGACACCAGTCGATGTAAGCACATTAATCAAAAGGTGCAAATTATGTTGTTCCCCCTTTTTAATTACACCAATTGAGGAGGTAATAAAAAATAATTAAAAGTTTCCTTCTTCTTTTAAAAAAGACTTTCATTAATATCAGTATAAAAAAAGATTGGACTTCTAGTCAGAATCAACGTCCAAAAACAGGAGACACATTTCGATGGTAGGCTACTTTATAACAAACAAGCGAGCAAGATTCCATTTCTCGGAAGTCAAGTCAACCGAGGATAACGAAAATTAATGGACTTATTATTCAACTTCATATTACTAGTGAACTCCATTGGCGGTGGTAAAAAATTCTAAATTGTTGAAGGACGCCAAAGACAAACTCGACGCTCGCACCATTTGGGCCTGATGGCGATCGGACGGCCCAGAACATGCAGGTAAATGGACCCCACTCGAGAGAGAAGGAGAAAACAAAGGGGGAAGTTTTGGTTCCGGTGGCCGTCGCTGGATTGCGTGCGTAGCTGTACACAAGGGTGAGTGCGCGGAGAACTTCTGCCACCTCCCGCGTCGCCTCCTCATTCCTCCATTTTCTGTCGATTTCCTTCGTGGATTCCCAAGAATCGAATCCTTCTGATTTCTCATCGCGGTACTGTCGGCTTCACGAATGATGTTTTCTCCGAATCCCTCTCATTCCTGAACAAAAGCATCGGTTTTGCCCTTTCATGTTAACCCTTGTGCCGAATTCGCCTCTGGGTCAGACTGTTTTGGGGTCCTCTTATTTGTTTAGCCGACGAGGAGTTGAAGTTGTGTTGTTCTTGGATTTGGTTTCGCTGATGTTCGAAGAAGATTATAGCTTGGTGAATTTCTTGCGTTCTTCCCGGCCGATAGATCAAGATCTCGAGCTCTTGTTGCCTTGGTGGGTGGATTGAGTTCCAGAAAAGGGTGTTGTGGATTTAGATGGATGTGCGTGGAGTGGACGCTGATATCTGCGATGGAATCAAGCCGTCAGCTGTTCCGGATACTAAGGACGAGGGACTTTCTGATGAGGAGGGGGAGGACAGGGAGACGGACTCTCTTCTAACGTCATCGTCTGTGAATGGAGGCTTAGAAGGAAAGCAGCAGAAGAGTTCGAGGAGGAAAGTCCAGTGGAATGATCGCAATGGCAACAAGCTCGTCGAAGTGCTGGAATTCGAGCCAAGGTTAGAGATCCTCTCATATTCATTTCCTCTTAACACTTCATGATCCTTGTTGTTCCTACCCTATTACTGTGCCTTCGTGATAGCTTTATATGCATGCCTAGAGCATCTAGCAAATTTGGTTTGCTTGATCAAAGCCTTCTATCTCATCCATCTCATTGTATTTGGTTGAACAAGCATATCCTATATGTACATGAGATTCTCTTGTACGACATTTTCCCTTATAATTCTTTGTCCTTGCTGAGATGTCAATTAAACTAAAATTCTCTTTGCTACACATGCATATATGACTTCTTATGATAAACTTATTGTATGTAATGCATCGAAACTTCTTTCTCAGACACTCATGACTTGTTTGAAACATCAAATTGCAGGCTTATATTTTCTTGATCTTATTTCTGAAAACATTTTCAGTTTGAAACATTCAATGAGCTCTTTAAATATAAGTCAAAGCATAAATCATCTTCTGTATTTGTTTCTATGGATAATTTTCCTCCTTTTGTGAGATGTATATCTCACCGTAAAATTAATTGACTGGCCATCAAAGATGAGTTATTAAAAGAAGAACAAGGAGAAAAGGAAATGGAATAAATAACACAAGAAACAGGAAACTTTCCACTTCAGATACATCTGCTACGAGTCCAAAAGAAAGGATAGACCTAATGAAGAATCATTCCAAAAAACAATACATAATACATTCCAAAGAAGAAATTAAAATTGATCAAAACTATGAACATGATAAACGACATCCCTTCATCAACTTGGATCTGTTGCTGGATGATCGTCGCTTCATCAATAACAATAGGATGATCACTTGCACCACCTGCAAAAGAATAATGTCATAGCCTTAGAATTAAAGTGGCTTCTAGGAGAAGAATTTTAGTTCCCAATAAAAGGCAAACTCCTTATTTTGTTAGTTAAAAATTCTGGAAATCTCCCACCTTCGGATATGCAACCTGTTTAATAATCAATATTTTTTTGTACTTCTGCAACAATAGTATCAATCAGCAGTAGCTCTCCATCTTTTTTATAATTTGAAGACATAGTAACACACTCTTCAGCTTGTTCATTAATTAGAAGTCAGAGACAGCATCCTCTCAATTATCTGCTGACATTGTGCTCTCTCTTATTCTGACTTGTTGCATTATGTAATCGAAAATAGGATGTCTTGATTGTATTGGTAGCATATTTTGATAATTTTTTCCTTTCATTAGTCCTGAATTTTACATTTCTTGTAGAGATTTATGAAAAAGAACACTTTTGGCTATCCGTCTGTTCTGAATTGCTTCTGTTTGTTTTATTTTCTTGTCCACAGTGATTCAAGCGACTCAGAGGATGAGTATGGGGATTCTTGTATCTGTAATATAATGTAGAACTCTTGCATATATGTGTCATAATAATTGGCGATCTACTGTTGTCACAGCTCCAGCAACAATATCTCGACTATGGAGAAGCTGATTACTTGTTGCTTTCGATTGTGCTATTGCCTGGGATCCTGATGGTCTCACTCATGAAGTAATAGCATCATTCCTCTCAAGGTGATTCCTTTTGTATTCCTACATGGAAGATTCTTAAGTTAAGAGCCCTTTTGTCATCACATTCATATTAATTGGTGATTTGAATTCATCATTTGGTCTTGTGAATGCACTGGTGACTGAGATTGGATGAACAGTAGGAACAGGAAAATGATAGCTGAGGTTGTGTATGTTTGAAGAACTAAAAAATGGTGACATACAAGTCTTTTTAATATAAATCACATCTTTACATTACATGGTAGCAATTCATATAACTTAGAACAACTTCATTTGCACAAGCCATGGTATCTGAATTTATTTAGATAGCCTGATTATGATTATCACAATGCTTAGGTAGTTTGTTTTATTTATCTGCTTCGATAAGTTGTTAGTATGCATGTCAATGGAAGAATGAAGGTTATGGTGTTGTTGATTGAGTGGGCCTACGAGGGTCCATTCCCTCTGTAAAAGTTACCTGTTAGAGGTAGAGTATTGAGTTTTGGCTCCATTGCATGCTTCAGAAAATTCATCTTGGAAATAGTTGAAGAACTAGCAAATCTGTGCTGAGAAATATGCAAGTAACCAAAACATTGTAATTGTAGGAAGTTGCACATCTCTGATTGATTTAGTCCCTGACAATTTGTAGCTGTGGCAGATTTGTGCCCCATTAGGTTGCAACTATGTTATACTAGCAATTATGTCCTACACAGTTGTACTGCCGACCAACTTTTCATGTCCTTTTCCCATACTGTTCCTGAAAACCAAGTTATATGTAGTACCAAATACTAAAGGAATAAGGGCATTAAGAAGACAATCTCATAGAAGATTTTGTAGTATGGTGACAGATCACCTTTATCCTCATTCATGTTATCGATGACCCAAGGTCATCTAGCATTTTATGGTCAAACCAAGAAACCTTAAGAGGCGTAGGGAAAGTCTTCTACACTTGCCATGGTTGCTACAGTTGCCAAATTACACTTGATTTGATTTGCTTTTTTGATCTATAACACAAAAAGTCCACAAAGAATCTTGGCAACTTAATTAGTCAACTTCAAATTCTACAGTGCTTTTGTTCTTTATAATTACACACTGGCTCACAAGGCAGTATTCTTTTTGTCATTTTCTTCTTGACTGTCATACATGAGATGTGCCATTTATATGCTCATAATTCAATGCAACTAATTTATTACCACGAGCTCAAAGTTGAGATGAAATGATTAGGCATTTAGGATGAGCATGATGGTCCAGCTTATTTCGCAGCATTGATAGAGTAGCTTAAATTTAAGCTTGATCATATTGAAATTTCATACAAAAATTTAATGGTTATGAAAGTCTAAAGTCAAGCACTCCACAAACCATTGTTAACCAGCTCATCAACTGAGTTAATGATCATCAAAATCCTATTGGAACTTGATAATATGGGAAATAATGTCCCATCTAATGCAGGATGATTAGGTATGGCTCCTCACTGGAAGGAGAATCATTTGCTAGGCCTTCTAAGGCCTACAGTACTACTAGAGGTATCATGTGGAGAAAAGGAAGGCTTCGAAGTGAGAAATTTAGAAGCGGATGGTTCATGTCCCACGTGCATCAAGGAACAGGTCGTCTGCTTAGTGCCCCCATTGACAGTGACCATTAGGTATGTTTTAACTTTTGGCATCAATTGAAAAAACAATATTAGTAGTGAGGGGGCGTCACTTGATCCATCGCATCAGGTAGATATCATCCATCTATAAGATGGTGGGTCCATTTCCATCAATTTAGTCATAACTTGAGGTTGTCGATGTGCACCCATCTCGACCAACTAACAATCTTATTCGATGCTCGAATTAGATAAACGAGCTATGTAACATCCTAAAATGAAAGAGAAACAGAGAAGAGTGAAGTATAATATAGAGGAGAGTTTCCCCTAATGCCTTGGTTGGGAAAAGGTTAGCATTTAGTTGTCCCTCCTCTTTTTTTTTTACTGAGAGAAGTACCGTCCAGATTTGTCGAAACATTATGATGTGTTACGTCTCTCGTATAGGAGTTGGCTTTTTCTTTTTTTTTTGGCTAAGAAAAGTTTGGTCCAGATTTGTCGAAACGTTATGATTTGTTACGTCTCTCAAATACAAGTCAACTGGTCGTGGTGTTAATGTGAAGATGCAAAAACGTTCGCGTTTGACTTGTGTCATACATCCTTCCCCTGCAATTAAAATTAGATGATTGCTTTGATTTGCACCCTAGTAGATTATGTATCCAAAAATTATCATGATCATGATAAATACCCTTTTCACTCCCAACTCAAATAATTATACTTGTCTTAATACTTAACAAAAGTACGAACTTTGACCACCGTCTTCAAAAGCCATGACTATGGTTTCGAAATAGGTAATTTTCAGTTTTCCAAGAAATTGGAACTGAACCGGAAAGAGCCAGTTTTCATTCCGGTTCGACTGGTTTCGGTTTGGTTTCGATTTGAATCGATAGTAGCAGTAGTAGTAGTATTATTATTATTAGTATTATTATTATTATTATTATTATTATTATTATTATTAGTATTATTATTATTATTATTATTATTATTATTATTATTATTATTATTATTATTATTATTATTATTATTATTATTATTATTATTATTATTATTATTAGTATTAGTATTATTATTATTATTATTATTTATTATTATTATTATTATTATTATTATTATTATTATTTTTAATATGTATATTATTATTATTATTATTATTATTAGTATTAGTATTATTATTATTATTATTATTATTATTATTATTATTATTATTATTATTATTATTATTATTATTATTATTATTATTATTATTATTATTATTATTATTATTATTATTATTATTATTATTATTAGTATTATTATTATTATTATTATTATTATTATTATTATTATTATTATTATTATTATTATTATTATTATTATTATTATTATTATTATTATTATTATTATTATTATTATTATTATTATTATTATTATTATTATTATTATTATTATTATTATTATTATTATTATTATTATTATTATTATTATTATTTATTATTATTATTATTATTATTATTATTATTATTATTATTATTATTATTATTATTATTATTATTATTATTATTATTATTATTATTATTATTATTATTATTATTATTATTATTATTATTATTATTATTATTATTATTATTATTATTATTATTATTATTATTATTATTATTATTATTATTATTATTATTATTATTATTATTATTATTATTATTATTATTATTATTATTATTATTATTATTATTATTATTATTATTATTATTATTATTATTATTATTATTATTATTATTATTATTATTATTATTATTATTATTATTATTATTATTATTATTATTATTATTATTATTATTATTATTATTATTATTATTATTATTATTATTTAAAGAAGTAAAGGACTTGAACAACTATTCTCTTAAAGAACTCATAAGATCTTTAATAATATATGAAATGACATATAAAATACATTATGAAAAAGAGAAAAATCTTCCTAAGAAAAAGAATAATATTAAGAACAAAAGAAGATTATTAGAGTAAAAACTCAAGTGATGATGATGACATGGTGAATTGTGCATTGATGGCCTTCAACGATGAGGTATGTGACTTACCCGAAATATCTTTATCTTATAATGAATTACTTAATAGCAAAATTTATATATATAAATTATATAATATTATTATTTATAAAATTATAAATTATATATATATAAATTATATATATATAAAATAATAATAATAATAATATTATTATTATTATTATTATTATTATTATTTTATATATATAATTTATATATATATAATTTATAATTTTATATAAAAATTATATATATAAAATTTATAATTTTATTTTTAAAATTTGGAAAAATAGATGTATAAAAGTTGATATCAAATTGAGCAAAATTATAAATTTTTAATCACTTTAGTGTTGGACATTTTGATCATTCCTTCAATTAATATGCCGAATAGGAGGTTACCATCTTCCTGGATGATCTCCTAATTTCGTCTTATCATCTTTGTTCAATCATCGATTTATGCTTGAGGTTCAAGTGATTTGAGGGTAATCCTCGATTCAATTTCATCTAGGACGCATCTTATCGTGATAAAAGGCCTACTCCACAATTATCATTGATATTGAAGTTGTTAGTATTTATCTCGTAATTATTATCAAAATTAGAAATATTATTGTGTATCGCACCCACCATTACTATACTTGTACTATCACCAAACTCAAGAAGTTATCATATGGCATATTAAGCTCAGAGTTCGAGCTTGATGATGCCTTTAGTATGTTTTATAATAATATTTTTTTCTCTTAAAGATTTTACTATCCTCACTAGCTTGATCCGTAAATGTAGAAGTTTCATAAGTACTATTAAGATCTTATAGTGGTCCGGTTGTAATGATAAGAGAAAGCAAGAAAAGGATGCAAACCGATTTATAGTGGTCCGGTTGTCCCAACCTATGTCCACTCCCAATTCCTCTTCTTTCGAGGCTATCGATTTTCACTACCGATCTTTTTTTCAATAGGTGAATATCAACTACCATTATTACAACCCTTCTCCTTTTCATAGGTCTAGGAGAGAACCTTTACACCTCTCTTCTCCTTTTAACAGGCTTAGGAGAGAACCATTATACCTCTCTTTTACGCAAAACCTTACACCTCCTTAGTATAACCTCTACACTCAAGGAGGAAGAGACTCAACCACTTTTCAAGAGAGTTTACAACACTTTTATGCTTAAGAATTTCTACTCCATCAAGCAAGCATGAGTGAGGTTTTTATAGACCTAAATAGCTTCAGAAATATAGTCAAAAATTCAAATCCTCGAGTTTTCAAGGTACTAGTGGTACTACTATTGAATAAAGCTTGAAATCTGGGCTCTTGCGATACCACCGCCGACCTAGGTAGTACCACCGTCACTTGGGCAATACTACCAACGGCACTAACGGTACTACCGCTAGCATTAGCGGTACTACCACTAGGATTCCGGGAAAAGCACAAATAGTGCTTTCCAGCTCTCAAGCAGTACCATCGCTTGAGCCTGATGGTGCCACCGCCCAGCCCAACCCCAGGTTGCTAAATTGGCCTTCTAATTGGCCCAATTTGACCCTGGTTCAAACCTAATGGGTTCCTAATCAAGTTTGCATAATTATGCCCCAAAACCAACTCAATTAGACTCTAAATGACTTCGATCAAAACTTAACATCTCTAATTACAATCACGAAGCCTTCAACACGTTGTCCGATATATCATTTGTTCATTTGACACTTTGTCCGAACATTCGACGCATTGTCTTTTCCTTCGACGTATTGTCCAATCTATCAGCATGTTGACCTTCCACATAATCTTCTTGGCTTAATACTCGATCCTTCTAGCCCGATGCTCGAACTCATGGCACAAAGTTCATCCTCTGGCACGTCAACTAACCCTTCAGCCCGACGTCCAATCTTTGACATGATGCTCTCTAGGCTAACGTCTGATTTTCTTGCTTCAACGATTTGCCTTTCGATGGTTCAAGTCCATGATCGAAGTTTCTCCTACGTTACTTATCTCAAACACTTATTAGTCGATAAATTCATCAATTGATTTCATCATCAAAATTCGGGATTTAACAATCTCCCCCTTTTTTATGATGGCAACCAATTGATGATGAAGTTTTAACTAAACTCCCCCTATCTATATGTCATTTTGAAATAAACTCAAAATTTAAAAAAATGATAACCTTTTAATGCTACTCTTTGAATTCAAGTCAAAAGAATTTTAATAAGAAACCATAGTGAGTTTTAATAATAATTATTGTGAAGTTCATATGTAAAACATCATAGTTAAAATATCAAAATAATCATTGCACACTTTTATACATAGTTAAATGTCAAAGTAATCATTACATATATCATATGCATAATTCCACGACATTATAATTTTTTATGTCATCAAAGAGTATAATCAATTTCTCCCCATTTGTCATCAATAAAAAGGAGAAATGTATCCGTTACTATTTCTCTTTGAAATGTGCAAGCTACTGCTCTCTCTCCCTTTGTCATAGTAAAAAAGAAGAGATAGATACCATGGTATCATGGTACTACTTCTCTCCCTTTAGTTCCAATTATAACACAAAAGATATTAATATTAAAGATAAGTTCAAGTTATGAGAGGTCTTACGAGAGGTCATCAATACAAAACTCTTTTTTTTATATCATCTTAAAAATATGATTATCTTGAATCCAAAATAGAATTTTTTTAATGATATTTTTGAATTCATGTTGAGATAAATTCAAATTGATATGTCAAGCCCTCATTAATGAACCTACAAAATCCCTCAAATTGGATCCGACTAAATCTAGGTGTTGTGGACATTCCCTTATTTCCATCCTTTCGAAGCATCTTAATCTTAAGTTTTCTGTTTATTGAAAAATCTCATTATTAGCTCACTATTTATCGAACCATACGGATTGATCTAGCAATGATGGAATGTATATTTTGTTTATTGAATCACATGAAATTTTAGCCAACTCCATATATGTATTTCATATGTATGAATGGAAATGAGACAGAGGAATGACTAGTAAAAAATTTACTAGTAAAATTTAAAAGTCCAAATATTTAATCAAGCTTCAAAAAATAACTAGTAAAATTTAGACATGAGTCATTACTAATGAAAAGTTATAAACGCATCATAAGTCTCCTTATTTAATATAATCTCTATTTCTCCTATTTTTTTATCAACATAAATATGAGCTTCTTCTTCTCATTTGTTATCAACAAAATTGAGTTTATAAGTCATAAATATAAAAGAATCATACATAATAAATCTCAAGTTGTAAATATCGAGAAGTCAAGTGAAAGACCATGATTCATTTAAATAAATCTCCTCTTTAATAAATAGCAAAAAGAATCATAGGAGAACAAATAATAAAAAATCTTGATTCATATAAAATAAATCTCAAATTATAAATATCAAATGAAAGATCATGATTCGTTTGGATAAATCTCCTTCTTAGTCATTAGCGAAAAGAAAGAATCATAAGAGATTGAATACAAAATAAATCTTAAGTCATGAATCTCAAGAAGGTAAAAGATTATGATTCATTTGGATAAATATTCTCTTTAATAAAAAAATAATGATATGAGAACAAATAGTAAAAGTTCTTGTTTCATGTATTTAAATAAATATTTTTCAACAAAGAACAAACACCTTTTTGATATATCTCCAATAATTAGCTCCTTACGACGTGCATATATATATATATATATTTCCATTCCTTGGGTAAGGTTCATTGGAAGTGAATGTGTCCAAGTTGCTCTACAGAAAAGAATTCATATTCAAATTATCAAATTCAAAATCATTTTTCTTACCTTAAGAAAATTCATTGAAAACAACATAGATAGATTCCTATAAAATAAAAAAAAATAAAGTTCTTTAGTTTCAATTTATGAGATTAATTTCGTATTTACATGTCTTAATATCCTATGCTAAAGCTATGCATCATCATTTAAAACTGAAAAGTAAGTTTCATTACGAAAATCATCAAGATAAAAGTTATTGCTTCTCAAAGCATCAATATAACTATTCTTATTTGGATTGCAAGTATTAGATTTTAATTTAACATTTTATCCCTTTATCATAAAGTTGACTAATATTTAGTAAGTTATGTTTTAAACCTTTTACTAAAAGAACATCTTTGATTAAAAGATTCGATTTGTTACCAAATATCCAATACCGATAAATTTTCCATTATTGTTGTCTCTGAAAGTGATATATTCATCTCTAGTCATGTGCCTCGAGCTTCTACTGCCAAGATAACATCTTTTGCTCATAGCTCTTATTTTAGAGATATACCGACAAAAAAGAGGGGTTTGCTTTAGGTTCCCATTTAACTTTAGGTCCTTTATGGTTATATCTACCTTTCTTGACTTTTGACATCAAATTATTTATGGTTTCTTTAGGAACCTAAACTAATTTATGAGGATTATATTTAAAAAAAAAACATGCATAAGCATAGTGATCAAATCTTCCACAAAAATTATATTGAACTTTAGGGGGAACATGTAGTTTGGGTCCTTTTACGAATTTTGTTTGCTTTTGTTGAGTGTTACTATTCATGAAGTCAATTCATTCCTTTCCATATTCATAATATTTGTTAGCAAGAATCATGCTTAATGATTTATTTTTAATTTTTAATTTTTTAATGTTTGTTGTAATAACATATTTTACTTTTTGAATAAGTCTAACTCTTCACATTTAGTGCAAAATGTTAACATGTAATTGTTATACTTATTTTTCAATTTATTAAATTCATTAGAGAGATACATGATCCTTTTATCGCAACTTATATTTCTTACTAATTATTTTAAGTTCATCATATAAACCATGAAATGCATTAAGTAATTCATTATAAGATAAAGATATTTTGGGTAAGTCACATACCTCATCGTTGAAGGCCATCAATGCACAATTCACCATGTCATCATCATCACTTGAGTTTTTGCTCTAATAATCTTCTTTTGTTCTTAATATTATTCTTTTTCTTAGGAAGATTTTTCTCTTTTTCATAATGTATTTTATATGTCATTTCATATATTATTAAAGATCTTATGAGTTCTTTAAGAGAATAGTTGTTCAAGTCCTTTGCTTCTTGAATAGTCGTTACTTTTGGATCTCAGCTTTTAGTAAGAGATTTTAAAATCTTATTTACTAATTCAAGATTAGTATAACTGAGCTTTTAAACCATTAATAATATTCATAAAATGGATATATATGTCACCAATGGTTTCATTTGGCTTCATCTTAAATAATTCATATTATCTACTAAAAAAATGATTTTAGATTCTTTTACTCTATTTGTGCCTTCATGAGTAACTTCAAGTGTGTGTCAAATGTCATTTGCAGTGTCACATGTAGAAACATGATTAAGCTCATTTTTGTTTAAAACATAAAGTAAAACATTCATAGCTTTAGTATTTAAAGAAAATATTTTCTTTTCAAGATCATTCCATTCATTTATCGGTTTAGAAGATTTTTAAAAACCACATTCAACAGCATTCTACAAATCAAAATCCATATAAATCAAGAAAATTCACATTTGTGTCTTCCAATAAGTGTAGTCCATCCCACTATATATACGAGGATGAGTGATAGAGTGACACTCTTGATTGCTAGAAAAAACCATTTAATCTCTCTTGGGTGTTAAACCAATTGAGAGAACTAGACTTTAATACCAATTGTTAGGATCATAAAGACACTAAGAGGAGGGGGGTGAATTAGTATAATCGAAATAAAATTTCGATCGATAAAACCCATATCAGAAATGTGTTTAACTAAAAATATGAGTAAGGGTAGTAAGTAAGTAAATCAGTAAGTAATGATAAAGGAAAGCAAGAAAAGGATGCAAACCGATGTATAGTGGTCCAATTATCTCGACCTACATCCACTCTCGATTCCTCTTCCCTCGAGGCCACCGGCTTTCACTACCAATCTTCTTTTCAACGAATGAAGATCAACTACCATTGTTACAACCTTTCTCCTTTTCATAGGCTTAGGAAAGAACCTTTACACATCTCTTCTTTTTTTAACAAGCTTAGGAGAGAACCTTTACACCTCTCTTTTACATAAGACTTCACACTTCGTTAGTATAACCTCTACACTCAAGGAGAGGTACCACTACTTGAGTCTGGTGGTGCTATCTCCTAACCTAACCCAACCCCATGTTATTGAATTAACCTTCCAATAAGTCCAATTCAACCCTGGTTCAAGCCCAATGGGTTCTTAATCAAGTTGGCATGGTACGCCCCAAAATCAACTTGATTAGACTCTAAATGACTTCAATCAAAACTTAACAACTCTAATTATAATCATAAAGTCTTGAGCAAGTTGTTAGGCATGTCATATGTTCATTCGGCACTTCATTCGAACCTCTAACGCATCTTATTTTCCTTCAGCGCATTGTTCGATCCATCGACATATTGACCTCCCACAATATCTAATTTTCTTGGTGCAATACTCGATCCTTTCGACTCAATGCTCAAACTCATGGCACGAAGTCCATCATTCGACACGTCAATCAATCCTTCGGCCCAACGTCCAATCTCTGACATGATGCTCTCCAACCCAATGTATGATTCTCCTGCTTCAATAATTTACCTTTTGATGGTTCAAGTCTATGATCAAAGTTTCTCCTACGTAACTTATCTCAAATACTTATTAGTCCATAAACTCATCAATTAATTTCATAATTAAAATCTGGGATTCAATAAGTACTATATTCTCTACTATAGTTAGCATCATAGTGGTCATATAAGTTAATGATCAATCTTTTAATTTCTCTATTTTGTCACCAATATCAATGTTTACATCTAAACATGAACCCCTAATGGTTCAAGAAGCTAAAGGGGAGGATGAGAAATCGGCCATCTTCCTCCCACAAATTAGGTATAAATGCCAACCCCCAAAACCAGATAAAGGAGGGAAAAAAACTCTCTGAAGCTTTGTTAAACCTTCTCCACCTTCTTTTACTGACTTCAGCATTGGACGGGTGGGGTTAGGAAACCCCCGGATATTAACTAATTGTGCAGGACCTTGGTGCATCTAAGGAGCTTCTCGAGGTGATCTAGAGCATCACCAAGCAGGGACAAGTAGCACCTCAGGATGACTCCGAACATCCTTTAGTAGGTAAACCAAACTTGGAAAAGATCGTGGGTCGGTCGTCACGTGCCAGCGGAGCCTTAGAAGCCAACTCATTATCTCAACCACATGTCCAAATCACTCCCAAGAAAATCACTTTGGTTTCCAAGATGGGTTCGTGCTTTAGGGACTGGACTAGGCTGTGTTGACTTTCTAATCAATAGCGTCCAAGAACTAACATTTTGTGCTAGAAGGAAGGCCTGAATGTCACAATAACACCTGCTCATGGATTCCTATAATGAACGTTCTAGTGAGGAAGCACCATCACCTATACTTAATGCCTTCGGACAGTAAGGACAATTGCCTCCCTTCCCATAGGTGGATGCTTTTACCTTAACACAAATATTGGGATGCTATATGCATCTGCTCAATGATCCCAGTCTCTCTCCTTCAGGGTCAAGCATAGGGCACATAATCGTCGTCGTCGATGCCTTTCTCAATCTCACTCACCAAGTACAAACATCGGCTAGAATGATGCAAACCATTACCCCTCTACTACCACAATTGGCTCGGTCGCAGCCACATATTCTACCTTCCCTCACCCCTCCCCCCTTGGAGGAATCTCCAGCGGATTAGTAGCAAGTCCTCTTCGATTGCCCTCATCAAAGGGAGGTGCCACCATGAGCGGGGTTATCTCTCGTGACAAGGCACAATATACCCCTTCATTAGGAATCCGTTCAACTCAAATCAGATACCCAATTCGTCAACTCAATCGAGGACTCAACCAATGCTTGGATGAGGTCTAGCGAGAATTCTAGCACTCAAAAGGGGAAGCTGATAACCTTGCTAGTCATAGGTGCCCTATAAGCCAATCACATGAGTGATGGCACGTGTGACATGATATGTATTCTTTTTGCTTATTATATTTTAGCATTTTATCACTTTATATTGCTTGTTGCATATATGCGTATATATATTGTGATGTCGATGGATCTGTGCAATGAGAATCAGATCGTGATGAGATTACAATAATAAGACTGATTCACCTTTAAACACACCCTAAATAATCTTGGTCATAGGTTACTTGAGAGGGACATCGAGATAACCGAATAAATTAGTGTGCTATACACTCATCCATATGATGGAGGCAATTGGTCTCATAGCTAATCATATGGGGACACTAGGGTTACAGTGTAGGTACTCATTGGAGAATGAGTTCACTGATTAATCTACTCAAGGAATGCTAGATGGTTAATGATACCTCATTGTCAAATAGTGATTCCGTTGTCCTGGTGTTGTACTTGGTTCTTAGACTTGAGACACCGAGGATGTCCTATATGAGTACTCCACTTTTTGATATCAGACTTAAAGGTTTGGAAGTTCCAAATCTAGCATCGCTGGTCATTGGGAGTGGTAGCCAACCTTACGAGGGCACTCTTTGATATCAGACTTCGGGAGTGGTAGCCAACCTTACGAGGGCACTCTTTGATATCAGACTTAAAGGTGGTTAATGATACCTCATTGTCAGATAGTGATTCCGTTGTCTTGGTGTTGTACCTGGTTCTTAGACTTGAGACACCGAGGATGTCCTATATGAGTACTCCACTCTTTGATATCAGACTTAAAGGTTTGGAAGCTCCAAATCTAGCATCGCTGGTCATCGGGAGTGGTAGCCAACCTTACGAGGGCACTCTTTGATGTCAGACTTAAAGGTTTGGAAGTTCCAAATCTAGCATCGCTGGTCATCGGGAGTGGCACTCTTTGATATCAGACTTAAAGGTTTGGAAGTTCCAAATCTAGCATCGCTGGTCATCGGGAGTGGTAAAGGTTTGGAAGTTCCAAATCTAGCATCGCTGGTTATCGGGATTGGTAGCCACCTTACGAGGGCAATTGAGTGTCGATAAATCCATGGCCAAGGTCATTCAGATTAAGAGAAAGAGTTCTCCAGGAGATTAGATCGCATGAGTCTGAAAACACAATGCCCGATATATGGTCTTTGGGATATTAGATAGATGAGGGACTATAGGTACACGGTAACTAAGGACAGATAGATGAGGGACTATAGGTACACGGTAACTAAGGACAAATAGGTCCAAAGAATTGGATTCTCTTGTATCATCTCGGGGCTGCGGCATAGTGGCCTAGTATGTTCCAAATCTAGCATCGCTGGTCATCGCCAAGGTCATTCAGATTAAGAGAAAGAGTTCTCCGGGAGAATCCGATTAGACCGCATGAGTCTGAAAACACCATGCCCGATATATGGTCTTTGGGATATTAGATAGATGAGGGACTATAGGTACACGGTAACTAAGGACAGATAGGTCCAAAGAATTGGCTTCTCTTGTATCATCTCGGGGCTGCGGCATAGTGGCCTAGTATGTCCGCAATCGATGAGTCGAGTGAATTATTATGAAGATAATAATTCACTAAGCCAGAAGGACTTCTGACAAGTATGACTCATGGCTTGGGCCTAGAGGGTCACACATATATGGTAGCCATTACGACTGTCACGACCCGAGTCTCATGAGCTAACTGGCCAATAACTCCATTTTGGTCCGTGCAACCATTAACCAAAATGCTTAAGCGGGAGGTAACGTAGTACACTCATCAGGCCCTTATAAGCTAATCATGCATATTCCCCACTTCCGATGTGGGACTAATGGGATGTTACATTATCCCCAACTCAATTAGCTTGACGTCCTCGTCAAGGCCAGACATAACCCAAATCGAACCCTAGCATAGTGCATATGAGGATTAACTTAGTGGTGGCTCCACGCCGTGATGAGTTCTCTGACTCCATCCACGGGTAGCCCTTTCCTACTCGAGCCCTCTCACCTTGTCCAAATGCTAGGTCAGCTCTTATACCAAATGTCACGACCCGAGTCTGATGAGCTAACTAACTAATAACTCCATTTTGGTCCTTGCAACCACAGACCAAAATGCTTAAGCGGGAGGTAACGTAGTACACTCATCAGTGTTAGGATCGAGAGCACTAAGAGGGCGGGGGTGAATTAGTGCAGCGGAAATCTTTCAGCGATTTAAAAACGAAAGCTGCGTTTGTCCGATAAAAACGATTTCGATGTAAAAGCCGATTCACAGTTTGTATCTAAGTGTAGTTTACGCAGTTTGCGTCTAAATGCAGTTTGCGTCTAAATGCAGATTGCGTCTAAGCGCAGTTTGCATTTAAGCGCAGTTTGCGTCTAAGCGCAGATTGCGTCTAAACGCAGTTTGTGTCTAAACACAGTTTGCGTTAAAACACAGTTTGCGTCTAAGCGCAGTTTGCGTCTAAACACAGTTTGCGTCTGAGTGCAGTTTGCGTCTAAACGCAGTTTTACGTCTAAGTACGGTTTTACGTCTAAGTGCAGTTTTACGTCTAAACACAGTTTTGCGTCTAAACGCAGTTTTACGTCTAAACGCAGTTTTACGTCTAAATGCAGTTTTACATCTAAACGCAGTTTTGCGTCTAAACTCAATTTACGTCTAAACGCAGTTTTTACGTCAAAGCGTAATTTTACGTCTAAACGCAGTTTTGAACTTTGAAAAGCTTTTTATGAATACGCAGAAAGCAATTTGTAGTTTATAAATGGAATCAAAACGTAAGTGTAAACTGCAGTGTAAAGATCATACGAAAACACCGATTTACGTTTGAATGCAGATTCGGAAAGATCAGAACTTAGAGACTCGTTCGTAAACGCGCAGAGGGCAGTAGCTATGTAGGAGGTTTGTAGTAATGATAAAGTGCTCAAAGTAAAAGCAAACCAGAGATTTAGAGTGGTTCGGTCAGTCTTGACCTACTCCACTTTTGGCTTCCTCCTCCGACGAGGTCACCGACGTCAACTAGCTGCCTTCCTTCAATGGGCGAAGGCCAACTGCCCTTTACAGTTTCACTCCTTTTGATGGGCTGGGGAGACAACCCTTACAGAACCTTTCTCTCCTCACTTTTACAATTGAAACTTAAAGAACAGAAGGAGGAGACTTAAAGGCTTTTACAACAATTTTGAGCTCAAGAATCACGAGAGAAGATCAAGATTTTGGTGTAGGTCTCTTGCTCTTTTCTGTGCTGAATGGGTGGGGTATTTATAGGCCCCAACCCAGTTCAAATTTGGAGCTCAAAACGATCAAATCCCGAATTCGGGATCGGCGGTTACACCTCGACTAGAGAGGTTGCACCGCCAGCGCAGAGCCGGAGGCCGAGGCGGTTGCACCTCTCTCTGGGGGTGGTTGCACCGCCGAAGTCCGCTTGAGATCGAAGCCCTAAGCGGTGCCACCTCGAGGCGGTTGCACCTCTGCCTGAGCTTCGAAGACCGAGCTCAGCAAGTGTACTCTCTGTCGGGGAGGTTGCACCGCCCGATCTAGCTCAAGACCGAGCTCTTGGCGGTTGCACCTCTTGGTTGGGCGGTTGCACCGCCTTGATCTCGGCCTGGGAGACATAGCCCAGCGGTGCCACCTCCTTGCCTAGGCGGTTGCACCTCCGGTGCAATCGTGGTCCGAATGGTTAGCTCCATTCGCCCAATTTCAATCTTTTCGGGGCCCAATTGCCCCAAGATTAAGCTAATGGGATCACCTCCCATTTTCCAACTTAATCAACGTGCTAACTACGATTAAATCTAAGACAATTTCTGCAGCTTTGCTCCGATCGTCAATCGCTTCTTTTCGGGCGAAGTTTCGGCGAACTTCGTCGATCATCCGATGAACCCTCGGTGATTCTTCTGCGGACTTCCGGCAAACTCCGGACTTTGCGACGATCCACTTGGCGAAGTTTCGACAAGCTTCTTGGCTTGGCAAGCTTCGGACTTTCGGATCTGTTTCGAGAACCTCCGACGACCGTCAGAACTTCCGTCGAACTCTCGAACTCCCAACGTGATCATGATCTTGACTCCGGCGCAACTCCTGCTGCTTGTCTAACTTTTATCGTAGTTAATCCTGCACACTTATCTCAACACATAGATTAGACAACAAATGACAATTGACTTCATCATCAAAATCTGAGATTCAACAATCAGGCCCTTATAAGCTAATCATGCATATTCCCCACTTCCGATCTTGACTCCGGCGCAACTCCTGCTGCTTGTCTAACTTTTATCGTAGTTAATCCTGCACACTTATCTCAACACATAGATTAGACAACAAATGACAATTGACTTCATCATCAAAATCTGAGATTCAACAATCAGGCCCTTATAAGCTAATCATGCATATTCCCCACTTCCGATGTGGGACTAATGGGATGTTACATTATCCCCAACTCAATTAGCTTGACGTCCTCGTCAAGGCCAGACATAACCTAGATCGAACCCTAGCATAGTGCATGTGAGAATTAACTCAGTGGTGGCTCCACGCTGTGATGAGTTCTCTGACTCCATCCACGGGTAGCCCTTTCCTACTCGATCCCTCTCACCCTACCCAAATGCTAGGTCGGCTCTGATACCAAATGTCACGACCCGAGTGGACCAAAATGCTTAAGCGGGAGGTAACGTAGTACACTCATCAGGCCCTTATAAGCTAATCATGCATATTCCCCACTTCCGATGTGGGACTAATGGGATGTTACAACGACGAGTAGAGGTTCGGAGATGAGATATCCGTTGGAGCCCCTATTTTATTAGATATCCAATAAACCCTAAATTATTGTATCCTATGGATGAGATCTAATAAGAGCCAATGAGAGATTATTGAATGGAGATCCACTAATATAAGAGGCTTGGGTAATTGGATGGAGATCTAATACCCAATAGGGCATGATCCATTAGAGTTAAGTTGACAAGGGGCCTCTATAAATAGGAGGGAACCAAACACTCATAGGCCAGAGGTTTCTTGGTTGTCATCACCTATTCTCTTCTCTGTTAGGATCAAGAGCAGCACTAAGAGGGGGGGGGTGAATTAGTGCAACGGAAAACTTTCGTGATTTCAAAAGTCTATATTTCGATTAAAATCGATTCCGACGAAAATCGTTTCATAAGGAGTTTTAACTTGAAAGCATATATGAGTGTAGATAAGGCAGTAAGAAGGTAATGTAGCTTGTAGTAATGAAACTTGCACAAATTGAAAAGCAAACCAGAAGTTAGAGTGGTTCGGTCTTTGTGACCTACATCCACTTTCGGATTCCTCCTTCGTCGAGGTCATCGGTGTCCACTAAAGGCCTTTCTTCAATAGGCGAATACCAACCACCTCTTACAGTGCTTTCTCCTTTTCATGGGTTTAGGAGAGAACCCTTACAAGTCTCACACCTCTCTTGAATGATTTCAAAACTTAGAAAGGGAGGAGGAGAACTCTAGCACTTATTTACAACAC
Organism: Musa schizocarpa; assembly: GCA_900464855.2. Classification (NCBI taxonomy): domain Eukaryota; kingdom Viridiplantae; phylum Streptophyta; class Magnoliopsida; order Zingiberales; family Musaceae; genus Musa; species Musa schizocarpa. The sequence continues at coordinate 17,723,706 of LS990920.1, forward strand.
TTTTACACCCCAACAACTCAAGATTATCTTAATGCTTTTTGTTTTCTTTCATACAGAAAAGGGTGATGTTTTTATAGGCCCCAATGGCTTCAAAAATAGAGCCAAAAAGTGTCTAATCCTGGATTTTCGAGGTTCTGGCGGTACCACCGCCATTACTGAGTGATACCACTGCCTGATAGAGCTCGGAGACCAAACTCTAGCGGTACCACCGTCTGATAGGGGTGGTACCATCGTTGGCAACAATAACTGCCGACGATACCACTGCCCAAAAATCCTGGGGGGCGTTTCTTTCCAAGCGATGCCACTGTTGGCCAGGAATTCAAGGGCTAAATTAGGTGCTCCATTCGGCCCAATTCAGCCCTGTTAAGGGCCCAGTTGGCCCCTAATTAAGTTAGTGGGATCATCTCCTAATCCTAACTTAATTTACGCTCTAACTATGATAACAAAGACATGATTATAGTGTTGCTTGTTCCGGTGCATCAATTGCTCTTCCGGCGAGCTTCCAGTGAGCTTCCGGTGTACTTTCGGCAAACATTCAGCAATGTTCCGATGGACTCCTAGCAAGCTCCTGGACTTTACGACGATCTTCTTGGCGAGTTCCGACGAGCTTCTTTGGTAAGCTCTTGGACTCAACAATTTACAATTGATTTCATCATCAAAATCCGAGATTCAACAATCTCCCCCTTTTTGATAATGACAATCAATTGATGACGGAGTTAACTTTAACTCCCCCTATCTATATGCTACACTAGAGAAAAGATGTTCTTCAATTCAAGGCCTTTGAATTCAAGAAACAAACCGGTAAAATAAGTTCATTAAACTTATCAACATGCACATCATGATTCCTATCATGATCTAATATACTCAAAAATGATGTCAAGGCATGACATCCATTTTCAAGTATGATATTTCAAATTTGAAAGATGACAAAGATAGCAATTCATCATTGTATGGTAAGATATTAATTGTAAAATAGCAAGTTAAGCTCTAGATATCTTATCATAATGAAGAAAATTTATCAAGCAAACATTTCAAGTATATATGATGAAATACATTGCATGCATTTGTTGTTAATTTACCATATTTTGGTATTATTTTCCTCTTTTGTCATCAATAAAAAGGAGAACAATTCAACAATGCAAGTGTGGTAAAAATTCGTGCCACATTTCAATTTGTATTTGATGATACCAATCATATTCAAGCTTTCATGACATGGTATCTTTCAAAAGTTCTCACATTAAAAGTTGTAAACATTTAAAGAGATAGCTTCCCTCAACTTCTCCCCTTTTTTATCATCAAAACTTTGCAATAAGAACCAAAGTAAGGACCAATTTTGTGAAATGATTTGAATCAAGTCAAAAACGATAATAGAGTTTCATTAAATCATGCTTCAATTTTCATAAGGATCAAGATATTCATTTGAAATCAACTCCTCACTCTTTAAGTGTTCATCTCATTAAAAAAACTAAAAATTCTTCCTTTATTAAGAAAGAATTCAAGTGAAAGAATCATCATACGAAGGATAAAAGAAATTCCATGAATAAATCTTCATAATGAGAGAAGCATCACATCAAATCCATTTCTCATTAAAAATTCACAAGAGATAAATCCGTGAGAGATGCATTTGTCAATGAAACCCATGGAGTGATTGAGTGTATAAAAAGTGATGGAGTAAGAGTATGAAATAAACTTGATACCAAGGAAGATAAAAATAAAATAAGTTCATGAAAGCTCCATTTATGAGATACAAAAAGATAGTCTAGAAAACATATACATCAAATTCATACATTTGGACAAATTAACATTCCTAACTCTCTTCTAATAAAATCATATTGTTCTTCACTTAAAGGTTTTGTAAAGATATCGACTAATTGATATTTCGTATCAATAAACTCTAAGATTACATCATAATTATTAACATAATCTCATATAAAGTGATGCCTAATATCAATATGTTTAGTTCTAGAGTGTTGAATGAGATTTTTTGTTAAACATATTGCACTTGTGTTGTCACATTTTATGAGAATGTTTTTAAGATGAATCTTATAATCCTCTAAAGTATTTTTCATCGACACAAGTTGTGCACAACATGCACTAGCTACAATGTACTCAGCTTCGGTTGTAGATAGTGCAACCGAGTTTTGTTTCTTGGAAGACAAAGAAACAAGTGCATGTCCTAAAAATTGATATGTTCTGGATGTGCTTTTTCTATCTAATCTACATCCAGCAAAATCCGCATCAGCATATGCAATTAGTTCAAAGTTCTCAGATTTTGGATACCATAATCCTAGATTAATGGTACATTTAAGATATCTAAGAATTCTCTTAACTGCTTTAAGATTAGATATCTTAGGATTAGATTGAAACCTAACACAAAGACCTATACTAAACATGATATTCGGTCTAGTTGCAGTGAGGGATAATAAACTTCCTATCAGACCCCTATAAGCTTTTTGATTAAAGCTTTCTCCACTTTCATCAATGTCTAACTTAGTGGAGGTACTCATGGGAGTATTGATAGCCTTTGAGCTATCCATATTAAACCTTTTTAGTAAATATAAAGTTTATTTTGTTTGACTAAGAAAAATGCCACTTCTTAGTTGTTTGATTTGTAAGCCTAAAAAGAAAGTTAATTCCCCCATCAAACTCATTTCAAATTCAAGATTCATACTTTTAGTAAATGATTCACAAAGAGATTCATTCGTAGAACCAAAAATAATATCATCAACATAGATTTAAACAATAAGAAAATTATTTTTAAAATTTTTAATAAACAATGTAGTATCGACCTTACCTTTAGATAAATTATTTTTAATAAGAAATGAACTAAGTCTCTCGTACCAAGCCCTTGGGTCTTGTTTTAAACCATAGAGAGCTTTAGTCAATTTAAACACATGATTAGGGAAATCATCATTCTCAAATCCAGGAGGTTGTTCAATATAAACTTCTTCGGAAATAAAGCTATTAAGAAAAGCACTTTTAACATCCATTTGAAATAATTTAAAATTATTATTGCTAGCATAGGCAAGGAGCATCCTTATGGCTTCTAATCGAGCCACAAGAGCAAAGGTTTTTTCGTAATCGATATATTCTTCTTGGTTGAAACCTTTGGCCACTAATCTAGCCTTGTTTCTAACCACGATACCAAATTCATCTTGCTTGTTTCTAAAGACCCATTTCGTACTAATAACTAAATGGTCATTTGGCCTAGGAACAAACTTCCACACCTCATTTCTCTCAAATTGATTTAACTCATCTTGCATTACGATAACCCATGAATCATCTTTCAAGGCCTCGTCAATGCATTTAGGTTCAATTTGAGAGAGAAAAGCGACGTCTGCGCAAAAATTCTTAAGAGAGGAACGAGTTTGAACCTCTTTAGATGTGTCTCCTATGATTAGCTCCTTAGGATGAGCATCTACATACTTCCAATCCTTGGGTAAGGATGTTTCAGAAGTAGATGCATCCGAGTTGCTAGATAGAGAAATGATTTCATTTAAATTCAAGGCATCAAAATTAACATCATCATCAAAATTATTTTTCTTAACTTTGAAAACTTCATTAAAAATAACATGAATAGATTCTTCTATAATCAAAGTTCTTTTATTAAATATATGAAATGCTTTAGAAATAGAATAATAGCCAAGAAAAATTCCTTCATCAGATTTAGCATCAAATTTTCCTAAGGCATCTTTTTCATTCAAGATAAAACACTTACACCCAAAAATTTTAAAATATGAAACATTGGGTTTTCTGTTGTTCCACAACTTATAAGGAGTTTTGGTGAGTAAGGGTCTTACTAGAACTCTATTCATGACATAGCATGGCGTGTTTACGGCATCAGCCCAAAAATATTTGGGTAGGCTATGTTCATTTAACATGGTTCTTGTCATTTCTTTTAAATTTCTATTCTGTTTTTCTACTACTCCATTTATTTGAGGATTTCTTGGAGTAGAGAAGTTGTGGTTGTATCCATTAGATTCACAAAATTCTTGGAAATCACGGTTTTGAAATTCACCATCATGATCACTTCGAATTGACGAAATCATAAAAACCTTTTCATTTTGAACAAGTTTACAAAACTTGGAGAAATACCTAAAGCATTCACTTTTGTGTATCAAAAAATAAGTCCATGTGTATCTACTATAATCATCCACGATGACAAATGCATATTTGCTATCTCTTAGGCTTCATGTAGAAATTGGTCCGAACAAGTCCATATGGATCAATTGCAAAGGTCTAGAGGTGCTTATGTAGTTCTTAGGTTTGAAGCTACCTTTTATTTGTTTTCTTAGTTGACATGCATCACACACATTATCTTTGACGAACTTGATATGAGGAATTCCTCTTACAAGTTCTTCAGATGAAATTTGATAGATTAGTTTTATACTAGCATGACCTAATCTCCTATGCCAAAGCCAAGTATCGTCATTTAAAACCGAAAAACATATTTCATTATAAAGATCATTAATGTTGATAGTGTATATATTATTTTATTTTAGAGCAATCATAGATATGTTTTTGTGTAGTTTTTCTATAATACAAGCATTATATTCAAATCTAGCAATATATCCTTTATCACATAATTGACTAATGCTTAAAAGGTTATGCTTTAAGCCATCAACTAACAACACATCTTCAATAAAAAAGTTGGATGTATTACCTATAGTTCTTTTGCCGATGATTTTACTCTTGTTGTTGTCTCTAAAGGTGACATATCCTTCGTCTAGGCTAATGAGCTTAGAGAATTGAGATGGATCGCCGGTCATATGCCTTGAGCATACACTATCAAGGTACCATCTTTTGCTCCTAGCTTATGATGGTATACGTTTCTAAAAAAGATGATGATTTTTTAGGTACCCATTTGACCTTGGGTGCCTTAAAACCGATTGGCTTAACTTATCATTTTGCATGGAGTTCTTTACAGTTCCTTTAGGAACCCAAATTAATTTATGTGGATTACACTTCTTAAATGGATAATGATAAGCTATATGTCCAAGTTTGTAACAAAAATTACATTTATTTTGGGGTGAAATATGCAAGATAGGGCCTTTAACAAAGGTGGTTGGATATTGGTGAGAGCTACTCACAAATCCAATTCCACTTCTTTTATGAACGTGACCCTTATTGGCAAGGATCATGTTCAAGGACATGTTACCAACCTCAAATTTTTCTAAGGTTTCTTTAAGTAGCAAGTTTTCCTTTCTAAGTATTTCTAGTTCATCACATTTCGTACATGGAGCTAAACTATCATTGTGCTCAACTTTTAATCTATAGAAATCACTAACAAGAGAAGCATGCTCTTTTTTTAACAATGTATATTTTTTACTAATCAATTTGCATTCATCAAATAAATCATGAAAAGCATTTAAAAGTTCATCAAAGGATAAATTTGCATCAAATGAACTACTCACCTCATCTCTAATGGCCATTAGTGCATAGTGAGCAACTTGCTCGGTATTGATAGGCTCCTCTTCTTCGGATTCACTTAAGTCATCCCATGTTGCTTTGAGAGCCTTCTTCTTTGGTGTCCTCTTCTTGGCTTGGGGATATTCGCTCTTGTAGTGTCTCGGCATCTTGTATTCATAGCATATTACTTGATCTTTCTTGAGTTTAAATTTATTTTTCGTATCATTTTTAAATTTATTCCTTCTTATGAATTTTTTGAATTTCCTTGTTAAGAGTACCAAGTCTTCATCAAGGTCCTCATCACTTGAGTTTTCTTTCAAGTGATCTTCTTGGGTTCTTAGTGCCATATCATTCTTGTTCTTTGGAAGGGTGTCCTTAAGCTCTTTATGAGCTTTACAAGTCATCTCATGGGTCATTAATGACCTAATTAGTTCTTCGAGAGAAAAGTTATTTAAATCTTTGGCCTCTTGAATGTCCGTGACTTTAGAGTCCTAACTCTTTGGAAGGGATCTTAAAACTTTATTAACGAGTTTAAAATCCGAGAAACCTTTCCCAAGTCCTTTTAGACCATTGACGACATTAGTAAATCGGGTGTACATGTCATGTCTCTAATGGTCTTACTCGGTTTCATCCGAAATAATTTATAAGTGTGTACTAAAAGATTAATTTTCGACTCCTTCACTCTACTAGTGTCTTCATGAGTCACTTCGAGTGTGTGTCAAATATTAAAAGTCGTTTCACAAATCGACACTCGATTAAACTCGTTTTTATCTAATGCAAAAAATAATGCATTCATAGCCTTGGCATTTAAAGTGAAAGTCTTCTTTTCCAACTCATTCCAATCGTTCATTGGAAGAGAAAACTTTTGAAAACTATTTTCGACAATGTTCCAAAGCTCAAAATCCATTGAAATTAGGAAATCATCATTCCAGTCTTTCAATATGTGTAATCCGTCCCATTGAATATGGACAGACGTGTAATTGAATGATCCTCTTAGTTGCTGGCAAATGCCATCTCTCTTGGGTTTTAAACCAAACGAGAGTGAACCTTGCTCTGATACCAATTGTTAGGATCAAGAGCGGTACTAAGAGGGCGGGGTGAATTAGTGCAGCAGAAAACTTTATTTAATTTCAAAAGTCTACGTTTCGATTAAAATCGATTTCGACGAAAATCGTTTCGTAAGGAGTTGAACTTGAAAGCGCATGTGAGTGTAGAGAAGGCAGTAAGAAGGTAATGTAGCTTATAGTAATGAAACTTGCACAAATTGAAAAGTAAACCAGAATTTAGAGTGGTTCGGTTTTTGTGACTTACATCCACTTTCAGATTCCTCCTCCGTCGAGGTCACCGATGTCCACCAAAGACTTTCCTTCAATAGGCGAAGACCAACCATCTCTTACAGTGCTTTTTCCTTTTCACGGGTTTAAGAGAGAACCCTTACAAGTCTCACACCTCTCTTGAATGATTTCAAAACTTAGAAATGGGAGAGGAGAACTCTAGTACTTGTTTACAACACTTTTACACTCCAACAACTCAAGATTATCTCAATGCTTTTCATTTTCTTTCATGCAGAAAAGGATGGGGTTTTTATAGGCCCCAATGGCTTCAAAAATGGAGCAAAAAAGTGTCTAATCCTGGGTTTCCGGGGTCTTGGCCGTACCACCACCATTATTGGGCGGTACCACTGCCTAACACCTAACACTGGGTGGTACCACCGCCTGACAAAGCTCGGAGACCGAGCTCTGGCAATACCACCACCTGATCAGGGCAGTACCACCGCTGGCAACAATAATTGCCGACGGTACCATCGACCAGAAATCCTCTAGGGCACTGCTTTCCAAGCGGTGCCATCACCGGCCAGGAATTCAGGGGCTGAATTGGATGCTCAATTCGGCCCAATTCAGCCCAGTTGGCCCCTAATTAAGTTAGTGAAATCATGAACGGTCGTCGCGCACTCGCAACAACTCCATTCAACGAACCGTTCGTCACTCACACCTACATATATAGCTACTTGACAGCATGTTTTCTCTTGGTTTTGGGTCATTTTGCTTGTAAAAATGTAAGTTCGAATATGCTGCAACATTATAAAGTGATCGCTCACCGAACCGAGCAAAACAGCCCTAAAACAACCCCAAACAGCTCCGTTTTCGTGTGCCGCGGGATGATTTCTGGAATCTGCCTCCGCTCACCAAAATGTCAGCCATCTCAGCCCCTTGGAACCCCCCGGGTGGCACAGGGCTGGATGGGGCTTCGGTATAGTACCGGGCGTTGAACACTCATTCGCAAGTTCTCACGTTGCCTTGACAAGAACTTGTTATCGTGCTCGGGACTCGATGAGCAGTTTTTGATAGGCTTGCAGCTATTCGTTCAACCTTCTAAAGCCCTTGTTTTTCCTCTCTCTCTCTTTTCTCTTGTGCACGCAAGGTGCTCGCTGAATTGCTTATAAAGCTTCCCCTCTTTTCGCGAGACGTCAGGACTTGTCCGTCGCTCGTTCTTTTGAACTAATCAACTTTCTCTTTTACAGGTCCTTCGAGACCTGCGAGAGGTTGCAAGTGGGCTGATCTTTGCGGAGCAATATCGCAAGGGCGAAGTGCGACTTAGGCAACGTAAGCTAAGTTCGTGTCTTGGCCGCAAGGGTGCCTCACACCTTAGGCAATTCCAGCTAAGGCCGTGACAAGTTGGCCCCTAATTAAGTTAGTGAAATCATCTCCCAATCCTAACTTAATTTACGCTCTAACTATGATAACTAAGACACGATTAAATTACTGCTTGTTCCGGTGTGTCAATTGCTCTTTCAGCGAGCTTCCGGCGGACATTCAGCAATGTTCCGGTGGACTCTCGACAAGATCTTGGACTTTATGACAATCTTTTTGGTGAGTTCCGATGACCTTCTTTGGCAAGCTCCTGGACTTCTCGGTTGGTTCCGGCAGAACTTCCGACGAACGTCCAGACTTCCGTCGAACTCTCGAACTCCCAATGAGTCCTCGATCTTGACTCTGGCATAAACCCTACTTTATGTCTTACTGCTATCGTAGTTAATCCTGCACACTTTTCTCAACATATAGATTAGATCAAACAATTTACAATTGACTTCATTATCTACACTCTCCCCTTCTCCTCCACAAATAACAAGTGTGGAGATTTGGCCAGCGATTGGAGGAGTGTCATCACAACCCTACTGTGTGGATCACCATTAGAGAGGAGGACGCTTGACCTCCTTCATCCTCTCCTATATATCTCTAGGGATTCAGGGATATACGATCTCCCTAGGTAAAACACAATATTTCATATACGTAGTTTTTGATTTTATAGATTTTGCGCACCAATCTTCGCATAACGACGAACACATCATTGAAAAATTTGAGATTTTTTATTTTTTGTTCTTCCGTTGCGCATGTGATGTCACCCTTAGATTTTCCTATAGACCTAACCTCATGCCATTCCCCATTTGCCTAAAGTATCCAGGAAGAGCCTCTCCCCACCAACTTCTGACTCCCCATGTTGAAGGGATTCAATGGCAGCTCCGATTCGATTAAGCACACTACGTCCTTTAGGACCCAAATGTCACTATGCTGGATGTCGGATGCCTTGATGTGCCAAGCATTCCCAACAACATTAAGGGGGTTAGCTTGCGAGTGATTTAGTCATTTGAAGCCACTCTTAGTCTCCTTCTCATAGCTCATGAAGGAATTTAAGCTTTATTTCCTAGCTAATGTGTGCTTGAGACCTTTAGCAACCATGCTACATAAGCTATGGTAAAAGGAGGATAAGCTTCTCTCTTGCTTCGTCTCCCAATTTGCCAATGAAATCCGAGGGGTTCAAGATGCCCACCCATCCTTAGTGATATAGGCTTTTATGATGGGTATACATCCCTCCTATTTCTTTTGGTCACTGATTGAAAAGCTGCTAGCAACCATCCCAAAATGCTCTAAAGAGTGAACCAGTATATGGCCATAGAGGCTATGATCTCCAACTTATGTGAAGTCCCATAAAAGACCATGCCAAGACCCCCTCGGACTTTAACCTCAGACTCACCAGGGAAGAGACCCCCTCGGCCCGAGCCACCCTAACGAAGGACCGGCCTGATCCCACTCAATATGACAAGAACAAAGTTCTTCCTCCAAATAAGTGAAAAGGGATTCCTAAAAGAGCCAATGCCTATGAAGATTCCCATAGAACCGAGGGATCCCTAGCAAAAATCACCCACAATTGTGGCCTACTCCCACACCCATTGGTCCTTAGTGAGTCCTTCCCAGCGAGCCATTAGAGGAGCACTAGGGTTTGGGGCAAGTTGGTCAGCCATTTTGTGGGCCATGAATAACCCCGGCTAGCAAAAACAAAAGTTATTTAAAGACTCGAAACCTCATGAACCCCACGGTGAATGATGACACACTTCGGTAGCTAGAATAGTCGCCTCCTCTCGAGCAACAAAAGGTCCACAACTTCACTACGGGCTCTCCAATCCGACGCCAGGTGCCCTAGCATGGATCAAGTTGCTCGTGAGATCCACCTCAGAGAGCCTAGGCATCTTCCGTATGACCACCTTATACCTTGTCCTAAGTTGTGAAGGCTTTGCAACCACTTCCCCGAACAACCCATGGGTAGCAACATTAAGTGGTCCCATAACAAGTTTAACAAAAGGCTCCGTAGTAGCCATCAAAGAAGGTCCTAATGAGGTTGTGTGGGACAGCATTGGGACAAACCTCGATGATGGTCTCGAAGGAGCAATGATGGATGGCCTCTTGGATTAGTAGATCTCTACCCAATAATCTCTTATTGGCTCTTATTGGATCTTATCCATAAGATCCAATAATTCAAGGGCCTATTGGATATCAAATAAGATAGGGGCTATAGCGAATATCTTATATCCGATCCTTTACTTGTCATAACACTTATCATATGTGTGTGACCCTTTAGGCTCAATATCGAGCTGATCATGAGTCATACCTATCAGAACTCCTTCTGGCTTAGTGAATTATTATCTCTATAATGATTCACTCGATACATCAACTACGAACGTACTAAGCCACTACGTCGTACTCCCCAAACGATATAGGGGAATCTAATCTATTGGACATATCTATCCTCAATTACCATGTATCTATAGTCCATCATCTATCTAATATCTCAGAGACCATATACTAGGTATGATGCTATTAGACCCACACAAAATTTGCTCGAGTCTCGCTCTAATCGGATTCTCCCAAAGAACTTTTTCTCACTCAATCCGAATGACTCTAGCCAGGGATTTGTCCAAGTAAAAACACATCAGATATTCCTCTCATGACCTCGAGAACGGATATCCTCTATCGATACTCAATAGCCCTCATAAGGTTGGTTGCCACTCTCGATGATCGGTTGTGCTAGATCTGAAACTTCTAGGCCTATAAGTTCGGTATTAAAGAGTGGAGTACTCATATATGACATTTTTGGTGTCTCAAGTCTAAAGACTAGAGACACCACTGGGATGATGGAATCATTATCTGACAATGAGGTATCATCAACCATCTGACATTCCGGGAGCAGATCAATTAGTAAACTTATTCTCCAATTAGCATAAGTGCCCCGCAAGCTAATCACATGAGTGGTGGCACATGTGACATTACATGCACTCTTTTTGCTTATTATTATTATTGTATTTTCTCACTTTATATTGCTTGATGCATCAATATATTGTGATGTCCATGGATCTAAGCAAAGAGAATCAGATCGTGATGAGATCGCGATAATGTGACTGATTCATCTCTAAATACAGACGTTGAATAATCCTGGTCATAAGTTACTTAAGAGGGACATCAAAATAATCGGACGAACTAATGTGCTATATATCTATCCATATAATGGAGGCAGTTGGTCTCATAGCTGCTCGTGTGAGGACACTAGGGCTATAGTGTAGGTGCTCATTGAAGAATGAGTTCACTAATTGATCTGCTCATAGAATGTTAGATAGTTGATGATACCTCATTGTTAGACGGTTCCATTCCATCATCCCAATGGTGTACCTGGTCCTTAGACTTGAGACACCAAAGATGTCCTATATGGGTACTCTACTAGTTATAGGTGCCATACAAGCTAATTACGTGAGTGATGACATGTGTGACATGACACGAACTCTTTTTTACTTATTATTATTATGATATTTTCTCACTTTATATTGCTTGTTACATATATATTGTGATGTCCATGGATTTATGTAATGTGAATCGGATCGTGATGAGATCACGATAATGAGACTGATTTACTATTAAACGCAGACTCTAAATAATCCCGATCATAGGTTACTCGAGAGGAACATCGAGATAATCGGATAGACTGGTGTACTGTGTACCTATCCATATGATAGAGGCGGTTGGTCTCATAGCTGCTTATGTGGAGATACTAGGGATATATTGTAGGTGCTCATTGGAGAATGAGTTCAATGATTGATCTGCTCACGGAATGTTGGATGGATGATGATGTCTTATTATCAAACAGTGACTCCGTCACCCCAGTGGTGTATTTGGTTCTTAGACTTGAGACACAAAGAATGTCCTGTATGAGTACTTCACTCTTTGATATCAAACTTATATGTTTGGAAGTTTCAAATCTATCAAAACCGGTCATCAAGAGTGGTAGCCAACCTTATGAGGACTATTGAGTGTCGATAGAGGATCATCCGCTCTCGGTATCATGAGAGGAATATTCCATGTGTTCTTACTCAAACAAATCCTTGGCTAGGGTCACTCGGGTTGAGAGAGAAATAGTTCTTTGGGAAAATCCGATTAGAGCGAGACTTGGGTAGAAACTATATGAGCTTGATAACATCATGCCTGGTATACAATTTTTGAGATATTAGATGGTTAAAAGACTATAGATATACGGTAACTGAGGATAGACATATCCAATGTATTGGATTCCCCTATATCGTTTGGCGACTACGACGTAGTGGCCTAGTACATCCGTAGTCGATGATTCGAGTGAATTATTATGGGGATAATAATTCACTAAGCTAGAAGAAGTTTTGATAGGTATGACAAATGACTAGTTTGATATTGAGCCTAGAGGGTCACACACATATGGTAGGTGTTGCGATGAGTAGAGGTTTGGATATGAGATATTCGTTGGAGTCCATATCTTATTGGATATCCAATAAGCCTATGAATTATTGGATAAGATCCAATAAAAACCAATGAGAGATTATTGGGTAGATGCCTAATCTGAGAGGCTTGGATAGTTGGATGGAGATCTAGTACGCAATATAGTAGGATCTATTAGGGTTAAGTTGATAGGGGACCTCTATAAATAGGAGAGAACTAAAGGGCTATATACTAGGTCCTTTTTGGCAGCCCCCTCCTATTCTCGTCTCTCCCTCGCTTCCTTAACTTGCAGCCCCTATTTGGGGCATGTGGATAGCAAAAAGGGGCAGCCCCTTCCTGATTACGTGGTGCGCGCTGCAAGGAGGATTATGTAGCAATTTGAGGAGCATCTTCGCAGCTCTTGCCATGTGGATTACCACTAGAGAGGAGGACAGTTGACCTCCTTCATCCTCTCTCATAGATTTGTAGGAATTCAGGGATATATGATCTCCCTAGGTAACACAATCTCCCTTGTACGTGTAGTTTTTGGTTTTACAGATTTTTGCGCACCAATCTTTGCATGATGATGAAACATTATTTTCTACAAAAAATTCTTAGAATTTTATTTTATTTTTCTTTCATTACGCATGTGATGTGATCCTAGATTTTCTAGTAGTGGTATTAGAGCTAGGTTGCTCATGCAAAAGATTGGTTTTTAAACTATGTGTTGTGTTTAATCGCAGAGAAATTGTTTTGCATGATTGCAGTGATTTTGTTCATAGTTTTTAAGATCTGAACTACACTTCTTCTCCCTATTAAAAGGTGTTTTAAATCAATATTTTGTTGCCAAATTTATTGTCATAGAATAGATGGAAAAGGGTAGCAACTTTTGCTACCCTGCGATTTGGTTGAAGGCTGCTTGCAGCCTTAGCTGAGAGCACACCATGCTGCTCTCGGCCTGTCCAAAAGCAGCAAGGCCGAGAGTAGCAAGGGGGCTCTTAGCCTAGGGGTTGGCACCTCAGGTTTAGCTGCAAGGGGCACCTAAACCCTAGCCACCCAAGAGCTCCTGGCAACCAAGACTCCTGACGGCAGAGGGCATGGTGGCGGCTAGAGTTTCCTAACTACCCATGCTCACCCTGCAATAAGGGTTTCCTAGCTGTAGAGGTAACCTTTAGGGGTAGGGAATCTTAATCGCTCAAGGCAGTCTTATGACCATGGTTTCCTAGCCATAAGGGTAACCCTAGTGGCCAGGGTTTCTTGGTCACATAGGGTAGGTACCCTAGGGTATGATATCCTAAAGTGTTATAAAATAATTAATTATATAATTTAATTAATTATTATTATATAGTAGTCCTATATAGTGATGTGTACATGTGATGTGTGATATGAACGAATGATCATGGACCATGTGATGTGTGAATACATGTAATGTGATTATTTTTATTATTGAGGCCTATGAGTCTCTAATTTATTCTCATTTATTGTCGAGCCTATGTATTTATTATTAAGTTGTAATTATATAAGGAGGCACAACGGGAGCTTGGAGGTGATTGTTAGGACTCTAACTAGGAGAGTCCTAATTAAAAGGGACATTCATGTAAAACCTACATAAGCCGACCCCTATTAAAGAGGTGAAGAGGCTGACTAGGGTTAGGAGGTTGTTTCTTAGAGAAGAATTAGGAGTTGTAAAGGAATAGGAGTCTTAAATAGGAGTCATATTAGGAGTTGGTTAGAAGTAGGAGTCCTATTAGGAGTTAGGGTTTAGAAGCCCTATAAGTAGCCATGTATTCCTCCTCTTTTTATAAGCAATAGATGAATCTTTTCTGTAGACCTTAAGCAGCAACTTGGAAGGAGGAACCCCTATAGAGTTCCAAGGAGGCCGATCTCTTAAAGAGATCAATCCCAAGTTTAGAATCTGCAAGGGTTCTAACATCTGGTTTCAGAGCAGCGTTCTTGGCATCTCGCTGCCCTTCCATAGCCATCCATCAGCCCTCCATAGCTGCCCAAAGTAATTCCCATAATTGCTTAAAAGATCATCCCCAAATTCTGCCGTCATCTCTACCACCGCGGATCATCTTTTGATCTCCCTATGAATTGCAACAAGTTTTGGTTTCCTATTTTACTGTTGTTGTAATTTAGTTATCCTTATTCGAAAAAATAAAAATAAAATTGTTCCTATATTGCTGCATAAACTTTTCGTCACAAAGTTTTCATCTCTACGATGAAGAATACATTGCAGAATTCCAGCCGCATAACATAGTCTGTTTAATCTTGCTACTATGTTTTTTCTATCTAAATTTCTACAAAATTTTTATGACAGCTTTGACACTTCCTAACAGCTGATTTTCCTTTAGTTTTATCAAAAAATTCTCAGTATAAACTATTGATCTTTTACATCTAATCTGTTATACTTGAAAATCTGCACTGTAAAATTTCAACCGTAAAGTAATGTTTGTTTGATCTTGATACTATGTTATTTTTTGTCCAAATCTCTACGAAAATTTTATGATAGCTTTGATATTTCCTAACAGCGGATTTTCCTTTGGTTTTGTCGAAAAATTCTCAATATAAACTACTGATATTTTACGTCTAATCTACTACACTTGAATATCTGTGCTCAGAAAATTTCAACCGCATATTATTGCCTTAACCCTCTATTTACAATCTTTTTTAAATAAAATTTTTTATACACTTCATAGATCATGTTGGCTTCCATCTAAGATTGATCTATTGAGGAATTCATCTCTAAAAATAATTTTGTATTACTACAAATTTTCGTCGTAGACCGTTGAAATTTTTCGACGAGAATTCTGCTATCGCAACTTGCACCAATTTTCTTGCTATTACTGCCAAAATTTTCTTGATTAAATTGGGCATCTTTGCTGTCATATAAACTGAGATATTGTTATCAATTCCCTCCTTAAATCTCTCAAGTTTTTTGTGGAAATTTCGTCGAGAAATCGTTGTTTCTTCTATGACAATTCTGCTCTTACAAGACAACGCAATTATGCAGCAAACTTCCACTTATTTCTATCAATCCTTTGCTGCCATCTACCAAAGATCTAAAACTTTCATCCACAACCCTAAAACTCCACCAAACCACACCCTCAAACTGCACCCAAAACAGCAACAAAACAAGCCTAAACCACAGCCTACATCCACTAATCCACCAACCCTTTCAACCATCACTTCTCTCAACCTATACATGTCTTTAACCCAACAACAAAAGAGAGATATTAATATCACAGATTTGGAGGCATATACTATAGTATCTAAGGAGACAATCAATGCTAAATTCAAAGACTTGGAGGTGCGATTGGAGGATAAGATTCAGACTCTCTTTACCGAACTTAGTTTGGGTCAACCATTAAGCCCGAAGAAATCATAGCAAGGAGAGAGCTCTAACCAATCGCACCAAGCCTGTAGATATGACTTCCAAGAGAGGGGAGGCTCTATGACCGACCCCAACTATCCACGCATGAGGGTGGACTTCCCTAGATGGGAAGAAGGAGACCCGATTGGTTGGATCTCGCACGCGGAGCGATATTTTTGGTACCACAAAACCGTAGACGCATCTATAGTGAAAATTACAGCTATACATCTTGAAGGGGATGCTATACAATGGTTTGACTAGTTTGAACACACTCATGGAGTCCTCTCATGGCGACAATTCAAAGAAGGACTGCTGATCCGCTTCAGACCAACCGATTACAAGAACATTGACGGACAACTAGCAAAGATCCGATAAACCTCCACCATTCAAGAGTGCCAAACTAGGTTTGAAAGGTTATCTAATCAAACTCATGATTGATCTCAAAAATAGCTATTGGGGACCTTCATTGAGGGCTTGAAGCCGAAGATCCGGGGAGAAGTTAAAGCGCGACAATCGTACACACTTATGGCAGCCATATCTTTCGTAGGATTTCAAGATGAGTGATTGAACTATGAAGCCCGGAGGACTAGGGTTGCTCCCCAACCAACAATACTAAAGCCCTCAGCCCCCCCTACTATCAACCGAGTCCCTGAACCAAAATGTTTTACAAGAGAAGAATTTCGGGTGCGATCTGCAAAGGGGTTATGTGGGCATTGCGATGAGCCGTGGAGCCATAAGCATCGCTGTAGTAAAGGGAGACTTCTTATGATTGAACTAATAGAAGAAGAGGCCATTGAACATCTAGAAGAGATCATTGAACATGAAGAAGAAGATGCAGAAGAAGAGGCACAATCGACCGAAGTTACGGTACATACACTAGCCGGCTACTCAAACCCGCAAACGATGAAAGTTAGAGGCATTCTTAAACAACAACCAATCACTGTTCTCATTGACACAGGCAACACTAATAACTTCCTAAATAGTAAGGTTGTTGTCCAAATGACCTTACCTATCGAGAATTGTAGCAGGTTTGACATTAAGATCGCCGACGGATGGATTTTGAAGTATGATCGTAGGCGCCTACGAGTTACACTGTTGTTGCAGGACCAAGAGATAATTGCATATTTCTTCCTCCTCCCTCTTGATGATCATGAGGCCATGCTCAGAATTAAATGGTTGACGACATTAGGTGATATTTCTTGGAATTTTATGAAACTAATTATGAAATTTTACAGTAAGGAGAAACAGGTGATACTGCATGGGTAACATGAGTTTGACATAACGACGATTTACGCACAACAAATGGAGAAGGTTTTACATAAAACATACAGCAGATTTTTGGTACAACATGAGTAGCAAACTAAGGGAGAGCCAACAGAATATGAAGATCCAAATCTACTTCCTTTGTTTGCTAAATTTTCAGATATATTTGACGAATTGCGTAACCTACCTCTTACCCGTCGGTATGATCATTGTATAATAATTTTTTCAAGAAAATCTCCAGCAAATACTCAGCTATATCAGTATTCATATCTCCAGAAGGATGAAATAGAAATGATTGTAAAAGAGATGCTCGAAACAAGAGTTATTCGATTAAGTTGCAACCCCTACTCTTCACCGGTGCTTCTTGTACGAAAGAAGGACGGAATATGGCAATTGTGTGTTGATTACCAAGCTCTCATTGGCATAACCGTCAAGGACAAATACCCTATTCCAATAGTAGATGAATTTCTAGATGAAAGGGAGCACAAATCTTCATAAAACTAGACCTTTGATCCGGGTATCATCAAATGCGAGTGTGCGAAGAAGATACACCGAAAACCGCCTTTTGAACATACAATGACCACTATGAATTTTTGCTTTCTTCAACAAAAGGTGGAATATCTTGGACATATCGTATCAGAGGAAAGTGTGACGATGGACCCCTCCAAAATAGAAGCAATGCAGAACTGGCTAACCCCGAGGAACATAAAATT
The DNA here is from genome assembly GCA_900464855.2 of Musa schizocarpa. Classification (NCBI taxonomy): domain Eukaryota; kingdom Viridiplantae; phylum Streptophyta; class Magnoliopsida; order Zingiberales; family Musaceae; genus Musa; species Musa schizocarpa. Next base: position 17,741,516 of record LS990920.1, read on the forward strand.
GCCATGTGGCTTTCTCGGTTTAACAGGCTACAACCGTAAGTTCATGAAAAACTATGGAAAGATCACTGCACCACTCACTTCTCTACTGAAAAATGATACCTTCCAATGGTTGGACAAAGCCTTCACTGCCTTCGATAAACTTAAGGCAGCCATGACGACGATGCCGGTGCTAGCGTTATCATATTTCAGCCGATGCTTCATCATTGAGGCCGATGTATCTGGAGTCAAAATTGGAGACGTTCTCATGCAAGATGGTCAACCACTCACATACACTAGTAAGGCATTATCTCTCTCCCATCAAAACATGTCAACATATGATAAGGAGATGCTCACCATTGTGCACGCAGCAACGAGGTGGAGATCGTACTTGATCGGGCGATGCTTTCAAATCAAGACCGACAATAAAAGCCTAAAATATTTCTTGGAGCAGAAGATATCTTCCCCCGAACAGCAAAAATGGGTAACAAAGCTTCTTGGATATGATTATGAAATAACTCATAAAAAAGGGAAAGAGAATGTTATTGCATATGCGCTTTCACGGCTACCCAAGCAAGCTGAATTTTTGGCCATTTCACTTTCGACTAGTGACTTCCTTAAAGATATTAAAAGGGAATGACAGGAAGATCCGAAGATCAGTAAGATTATAAAAAAATTGGAGGAAGCACCAAGCTCCATGACTCATTACAATTGGGACTCAAAAGAATTACGCTATAAGGGACGCATTATGCTTATGACAAATTCTACTTGCATCTTCATGAGCAAATTTTGGACAAAGTTATTCTATATGCATGATACTAAATTGAAAAGGAGTATGACATATCACTCATAAACCGACGGCTAGACGAAAGTTGTAAATAGGTGCTTGGAGACAGCCCAAAGCCACCCACCAAATATGACTACCCAAGGAGAACTCCAGACCCAGCCAAGTGCCATTATTGATCGATGGATCATGACTCGACGATGGTGACTCACTACTAAAGTGCTAATATAGTGGGCGAACCTACCAACAGAAGATGCGACTTGGGAGAACTATGACGACTTGAAGATTAAATTCTCAAAATTCATGAATCGTCAGCCTTGTCCTAGCCTCGAGGACAAGGCTGATTTGAAGAGGGCAGATCTATTAGGACTCTAGCTAGGAGAGTCCTAATTGAGAGGGACATTTATATAAAATCTACCTAAGTCGACCCCTATTAAAAAGGTGAAGATGCCGAATAGGGTTAGGAGGTTGTTTCTTAGAGAAGAATTAGGAGTTGTAAAGGAATAGGAGTCTTGAGTAGGAGTCCTATTAGGAGTTGGTTAGAAGTAGGAGTCTTGAGTAGGAGTCCTATTAGGAGTTAGGGTTTAGAAGCCCTATAAATAGCCATGTATTCCTCTTCTTTTCATAAGTAATAGATGAATCTTTTCTGCAACCTTTGAGTAGCAACTTGGAGGGAGGAACCCCTATAGAGTTCCAAGGAGGTCGATCCCCTAAAGAGATCAACCCCAAGTTTATAATATGCAAGGGTTCTAACAGTGATAGTGGGATCCATAAGGCCGAGACAAACGATCGTGAAGCATGAAGATACACTGAGATGTCGATGAGGATGAGATGGACAATCATAGGGCATGGAGATACACCGATACACACATAGATCGTGATGTGAGTGATTAGGCCCACTAGCTTGGGCCTAATCACATTAGGCTATGGTCCATGATCATCTGGTGTGATTACTCAAATGATGTGTAATTACTTATACACATACTATATATATATATATATATATATATATATATATATATATATATATATATATATATATATATATATATATATTTACATGCATTGTAGATATATATTAAATATGTATTTGTGTGACATATCATATTAGAAGACCGAATCAAAATCCCCTCGTTCAATAATATTAAGTCGGTAAATGTAAGGTAATTAGATTGACCCACGTGGCCTTCCATCATTATAGGAAGAATGGATAAAAAAACCATCAAGACAAATAAGTTACAAAAATCATTATATATTACTTTAAAATCTCTTACATAAAATCATCAAATCATGGTATCAAAATTTCAACATTTTCATTACAACTTTATTGTATTGGTTTCATTGAACATAATTTTGAATGATTCTTATAGATAACTAAAACTTCTTTAATTTTAATTTATAAGATTGACTTTATATTAGCATGCTCAAATTTTATTCTTATGTCAAAACCATACATCATGTTTGATAACCAAAGTTAAGGTTCATAAAAAAAATCATCAAGCCTTCCATTCAAAAGACATGCATCGTCATTGAAAATCAATATGGAAATCATCAAAATATACATTCTTGCTTCTCAAGCATATACATAAGATTAATCTTACTAGGTGTATAAGCATTAGATTTATATCTAACATTTTATTGCATTAACATAACACATGCAATTTAAAAAAAAAAATAATCCTAAACTAAATTAAAAATAACTCATGAAAGTATTATGTAATTTCAAAATAATTCAAGAGAGTTGAGTTACTTACCTTGTAGTCAAAGCCCAATTCACCGTTTCACCTTTAGAAGTTCTTGATTCATCATTGGGTGCCTTCCTTTTCTTTGGCCTCTTCCTCCGTTCAAGTTCATTGTTCATTTTAGATTTTTATTTAATGAACTTATTAAGAGTTAGTGAAGATGGTTTGTAGTAAGAAAGAGACAAAGAAGTAGAGCATCGAAGTGAAGATGGTTTGTAGTAATATAAATGACAATAAGATAAATGCAAACCAGAGAAGACGGTAGTTTATAGTGGTTCGGTCAATCGTGACCTACATCCACTCCTCCGATTCTTCTTCCGGCGAGGCCACCGGCATCCACTAATGATCTTCCTTTACTAGGCGAAGATCAACCTCCTTCTTACACCCCTCTTACAACCTCTTACAAGTGGTTCACCCTTTTACAATGATTTCAATGAAAAGAAAGGAGGTGAACACTCAAGCTATTGAAAACAAGACTTTTCCTAAAGCTTTTCTCAACTTCTAGCTTCTCAAAAGGTTGTAATCTCAGCTGAGATTTGAGTGGTATTTATAGGCCTCAAGAGGATTCAAATTTGGGCTCCAAATTTGAATTCTCGTTGGGTTCTCGATGCTGACAGTGCTGGGCGGTGCCACCGCCCAGCTCTCGGGCACTGGGCGGTGCCACCGCCTATAGTGTTTTCAGCCCACTAGTTGGGCTTCAATCTTGGCCCAAACTAGTCCGAACTCGGGCCCAATTGGCCCATACTTTGTTTATAGGATTAATACCTAATCCTAATCTTAATTAACATGCTAACTACGAATTTAAAGACATTTTATAAGCTATTACAAAGTCCATAAGTCAAGACTTCGTCCGGCGAGCTTCCGACGAACTTTCGACGGTCTTCCGATAAACTCTCGGAAACCATTCTGCGGACTCCCGGCAAGCTCTTAAACTTCACGATTTGATCTTGGTGAGTTCCAACGAGCTTCTTCGACAAGCTCCGATCTTTCTCGGCGAGCTCCACGAACTTCCCACGAACCTTTCGGTGAGCTTCCAAAAAACCCTTCGGCAAGCTCCCTACTCATTCTCGGCTAGTTTCGGCAGCATTCCCGACGAACCTTCGGACTTCCGTCAAACTCTCGAACTCCCAATGAATCTTTCGCGCTTGACTCCGCACTTTGTTTCGCTTTATGTCTTTCTCATTATCGTAGTTATTCCTGCACACACAAACTAAAACTCTACTCCGATCTAGACAATTATTACAACGCGAATCGACATTCCATTGCCCGACACGTCATTGGTTGGCGCTTCGTCCGATTCTTCAGCGCATCGTCCTCTCTTGCAGCTTATTGCCCAATCGGCGGTTAACCTCCGCAACCCCGATATCCTTGGCGCAATTTCGCTCTCCTTGGCTCGATGCCCGACGTCCGAAGCCTTCTGCCATTCAATATCCTGACGTGATCTCCTCCGGCGTAATGTCAATTCCTCCTGCGTCAACTGTCTAATCCTGATCGAGTAGACCTGCATTACTCAAAATGTAGTTAAACATCTAAACACAATCAATTAGTTTCATCATCAAAATCCGAGATTCGACAATCTCCCCCTTTTTGATGATGACAACTAATTGATGACTAACGGAGTTAACCTTAACTCTCCGGAGTTTAAATAAACTCTCCCTATCAATATGCTATATTGATAGAACCTTGAATTCAAGCAGAATTTAAGTCATTGCAATATTCATCATGAATACTTGCAACACATCATCATGAACATATGCATAAAACTTATGCATCACATGTCATGTCATCAACATACTTCTCCCCCTTTGTCATCAACAAAAAGGAGAAGTACCACAATCAAGTATTTGTTATATGGGTTCAACTTATTGCATGAAAAACACAATGTTAAATTTTTATCATCATTCAATCTAGTAATTTTACAACATTTTAGAACTTGCAAGCTAGCAATTTAGAGATGTTCAAGAAAGCAACTCTTGCTTTTTGAAATATGCAAGTTTTATAAGCTAGCAAATTCAAATATATGCAAGTTGGCATATTTGCTTTTCTTGAGATAAGCACGATAGCACATTTTTGTATTTTCTTGATGTTTCAAGCTAGCAATTCTCGGTGATGTTCAAGATAGCAATTTCTTCTCTTTTGAGAAGTGCAATTTTTTTTTCTTTTTCTTGAATTGTGCTAGCAATCTATCTCCCCCTTTGTCATTGTCAAAAAGAAGGGAAAAAACCTTTACATCAATTTCTAAATCATGACAAAGGTAAGTATCAATATTATTTGTGCATCATTATATTTTCAATTTAAAACATGCACTATTTGACAAACCTTATATTTCATTCATACACGATATTGAATAAATCAATCAACATTATGAGGATATCATACATGATACTAAAATTTTTAACTATTTGTCAACATTTTGATCATGATACCAAACATTCATAATTTAGAGTATTCATGATACAAAACATTAAATCAATATTTATAATACATCATTTTAGCAACAACCCATAGTATTTTAAATCATGATTTACAACATATGTAATACATCACATCATAATTAGAAAGAACAAGTATTGTATGCATCATTGCAAATCATAACTTCTTCCCATTTTATCATTGAAAACCAGAAAGAAGTAGGGAAGAGAATAAAAGTGTAAAATATTTCAATCATTTCAAGGCATTTGTATCATAGATACAAAGAAATCATATCATCAAAGATAAGACCATTTGAATACCAAATGACATGATTCATTTTATCAAATATCTTCTTTTTATAAATAACAGAAATTGTAGGTGTATAAAGAAGAGATTGTGATTAAAAAAGAATCTCAAGTAGTAAATCCAAGAAATCAAGATCATAACTTGAATACAAACTCATTCAAATTCAAATCGTTAAATTCATCAAAATCTCAACATTACTTACAAGAGATTCAAAATGGTATACATAGATTTATCATAATAATCAAGGGAAAATCTTAGGAGATCATGATATGGATAAAATTCATTCAATTTTATAAGAGAACAAGATATTAATTCAAGCATATAAAATTTCTCAATTCATTATGAATCATAAAAATTATAATTTCAAAAAAAATCATGATTCATTTCGGAAAATTTCTTCTTTAGTAAACAATAAGAAGAAACATGGGAGTTTAAAAAACAAGATCTTGATTCACAATAAAATTTCATGTTAACATGCTTTCAAACATGCATCAACGTTTTGGATCAAAAAATGAATTTCATCATAAAACCATTAAGACCAATAAGTTACAAAAATCATTATATATTACTTTAAAATCTCTTACATAAAATCGTCAAATCATGGTATCAAAATTTCAACATTTTCATTACAACTTTATTGCATTGGTTTCATTGAACATAATTTTGAATGATTCTTATAGATAACTAAAACTTCTTTAATTTTAATTTATAAGATTGACTTTATATTAGCATGCCCAAATTTTATTCTTATGTCAAAACCATACATCATGTTTGATAACCAAAGATATTCATAAAAAAAATCATCAAGCCTTCCATTCAAAAGGCATGCATCGTCATTGAAAATCAATATGGAAATCGTCAAAATATACATTCTTGCTTCTCAAGCATATACATAAGATTAATCTTACTAGGTGTATAAGCATTAGATTTATATCTAACATTTTATTGCATTAACATAACACATGCAATTTAAAAAAAAAAATTAATCCTAAACTAAATTAAAAATAACTCATGAAAGTATTATGTAATTTCGAAATAATTCAAGAGAGTTGAGTTACTTACCTTGTAGTCAAAGCCCATCAAAGCCCAATTCGCCGTTTCACCTTTGGAAGTTCTTGATTCATCATTGGGTGCCTTCCTTTTCTTTGGCCTCTTCCTCCGTTCAAGTTCATTGTTCATTTTAGATTTTTGTTTAATGAATTTATCAAGAGTTAGTGTTCGAAGTTCAAGTTCATCATTGTCCTCATCACTTGAGTCATCGCTCAAGTGGTATTCATTTGTCCGGAGTTCCAAATCCTTCCTATTCTTTGGAAGGTGGTTCAAGTGTTCATTGTGTTCATCATGTGCATTGCACACCATTTCATATGTCATCAATGAGCCGATAAGTTCTTCAAGTGGAAAAATATTTAAATCTTTTGTTTCTTGTATTGCCGTAACTTTTGATTCCCAAACTTTACAAAGTGATCATAAAACTTTACTAACAAGTTCAAAATTCGAGAAACATTTGCCAAGAGTTTGTAAACCATTGACGACATCCGTAAAACAGGTGTACATGTCAACAATGGTTTCGCTCGGCTTCATTTGAAAAAGCTCGAAATCATGCATTAAAATGTTAACTTTCGAGTCTTTGACTCTACTAGTTCCCTCATGCGTAATTTCAAGTGTTCGCCAAATATCAAAAGCCGTTTCGCACATAGAAATCCGATTGAACTTATTTTTGTCCAAAGCGCAAAATAAGGCATTTATAGCCTTTGCGTTTAAAGAAAAATACTTCTTCTCCAAATCCGACCATTCGTTCATCGGTTTAGAGGGAAGTTGAAAACCATTTTCAATAATATTCCATAAATCCAAATTCATAGAAATCAAGAAAACTCTTATTCGAGTTTTCCAATAAGTGTAGTCCAATCCGTTAAACAATGGTGGACGAAAAACCGATAAGCCCTCTTGAAAGCCATGAAGAGCCATTTCTCTCGGGTGTAAATCCGAAATGAGAAATACCAGGCTCTGATACCAATTGTTAGGATCGGAGCGGCACTAAGAGGGGGTGAATTAGTGCAGCGGTAAAGTATGATAAACTTTCGACGATTTAAACACTTACGGAAACTTCGTATGATAAAAGCAACGTTTCGTTTGAAACTGTTTCGATTGCATTTTTAACTTGAAGGCATATGTAAGAAAGAGACAAAGAAGTAGAGCATCGAAGTGAAGATGGTTTGTAGTAATATAAATGACAATAAGATAAATGCAAACCAGAGAAGACGGTAGTTTATAGTGGTTCGGTCAATCGTGACCTACATCCCTCCTCCGATTCCTCTTCCGCAAGGCCACCCAAGATCCACTAATGATCTTCCTTTACTAGGCTTAAGATCAACCTCCCTCTTACACCCCTCTTACAACCTCTTACAAGTGGTTCACTCTTTTACAATGATTTCAATGAAAAGAAAGGAGGTGAACACTCAAGCTATTGAAAACAAGACTTTTCCTAAAGCTTTTCTCAACTTCTAGCTTCTCAAAGGTTGTAATCTCAACTGAGATTTGAGGGGTATTTATAACCTCAAGAGGATTCAAATTTGGGCTCCAAATTTGAATTCTCGTTGAGTTCGATCTTTGGCGGTGCCACCGCCTATCAATTTCTGACTGACAAAGTCGGTGCCATCGATTGCCATCGCCAAAGCCAGGTGGTGCCACCGCCTATAGTGTTTTCAGCCCACTAGTTGGGCTTCAATCTTGGCCCAAACTAGTCCGAACTCGGGCCCAATTGGCCCCTACTTGGGTTATAGGATTAATACCTAATCCTAACCCTAATTAACATGCTAACTACGAATTTAAAGACATTTTATAAGCTATTACAAAGTCCATAAGTCAATACTTCGTCCGACGAGCTTCCGACGAACTTTCGGCGGTCTTCCGATAAACTCTCGGAAACCATTCTGCGGACTCCCGGCAAGCTCTTAAACTTCATGATTTAATCTTGGCGAGTTCCAACGAGCTTCTTCGACAAGCTCCGATCTTTCTCGGCAAGCTCCACGAACTTCCCACGAACCTTTCGGTGAGCTTCCAAAAAACCCTTCGAAGAAGCTCCTACTCATTCTCGGCTAGTTCCAAAGATTCCCGACGAACCTTCGGACTTCCGTCGAACTCTCGAACTCCCAATGAATCCTTCGCGCTTGACTCCACACTTTGTTTCGCTTTATGTCTTTCTCATTATCGTAGTTATTCCTGCACACATAAACTAAAACTCTACTCCGATCTAGACAATTATTACAACGTGAATCGACATTCCGTTGCCCGGCACATCATTGGTTGGTGCTTCGTCTGATTCTTCAGCGCATCGTTCTCTCTTGCGGCTTATTGCCCAATCGGCGGTTGACCTCTGCAACCCCGATATCGTTGGCGCAATTTCGCTCTCCTTGGCTCGATGCCCGACGTTCGAAGCCTTCTACCATCCAATATCCTGACGTGATCTCCTCCGGCGTAATGTCAATTCCTCCTGCGTCAACTGTCTAATCCTGATCGAGTAGACCTGCATTACTCAAAATGTAGTTAAATATCTAAACACAATCAATTAGTTTCATCATCAAAATCCGAGATTCAACAATGCGATACCTAAGAGTCTATTCCGTGCCAATATGACTGAAGGGACACCGGTTTAGAACCATGTCCTAAAAATGATTGAGTGGATAGAGAAACTCATGTCTGGGAATGGTCCTAAAGAATAATTTGTGTCTAGATCTTGTGCTTCAGTCCCTACCAGATTTCTTTTCTTAGTTCATAATGAATTTTAATATGAACAAGTTTAAGGTGACTCTCACTGAGCTTCTCAACATGTTGAGGGAGGCAGAGAGCACTATCAAGAAAGAGAAGCCAGTTCTCTATACTGGTGAGTGTTGGGAAATCATTGGGGGCGACATCATATGCGCAGCGGAAGAACAAGAAAACAAAAATCCCCGATTCCCAAAAAGATGTTCGTCGTCGTGCGAAGATTGGTGCGCAAAAATCCGCAAAACACAAAACTGCGTATAGAGATTATGTTACCTAGGGAGATCGTATATCCCTGTTTCCTTGCAGATCCTTAGGAGAGGGTGAAGGAGGTCAAGCGTCCTCCTCTCTAACGGTGATCCACACAGCAGGGTTGCGACGACCCTCCTCAAAACTCCAGGCCTCTGAGGTGGAGAGGGAGAGGAGAATAGGAAAGGCAAGCAAAGACTCTAGCCTATGAGGCTGTGAATCCCTCCTATTTATAGAGATCCCGTGTCAAACCCTAATGGGTCCTTCCCTAGTGGGTATTGGATCTGCATCCAATAAGACAAGGGGCAGGGCTCGGGATATCTCATATCCGAACCTCTACTCATCGCAATGCCTACCATATGTGTGTGACCCTCTAGGCCCAATATCGAGCTGGCCGTGAGTCATACTGTCGAACTCCTTCTAACTCAAATTGAATTATTATCTCTGTAATAATTCACTTCGACTCATCGACTCACTGGGACGCACTAGGCCACTACGCCAGTAGTCCCCAGACGACTCTGGGGAATCCAATCCATTGGACCTATCTGTCCTCGTTACCATGTACCTATAGTCCCTCATCCATCTAATATCCCGAGACCGTATATTGAGCATGGTGTTGTCGGGACCCATACGGTTTCTACTCGAAGTCTCGCTCTAATCGGATTCTCCGGAGAACTCTTTTTCTCTCAACCCGAATGACCCTAGCCAGGATTTGTTCGAGCAAGAACACATGAGATATTCCTCTCATGATCTTGAGAGTGGATGATCCTCTATCGACACTCAATAGCCCTCGTGAAGGTCGACTACCACTCCCAATGACCAGTTTGTACTAGATCCGGGGACAGCCAAACCTATAAGTTCTGGTATCAAAGAGTGGAGCACTCATACAGGACATCCTTGGTGTCTCAAGTCTAAGGACCAGATACACCACTAGGACTACGGAATCGCCAGTTCGACAATAAGGCATCATCAACCATCCAGCATTCCGTAAGCGGATCAATCAGTGAACTCATTCTCCAATGAGCACCTATACTGTATCCCTAGTGTCCCTACACGAGCAGCTATGAGACCAGCTGCATCCATCATATGGCGGGTATACAGCACACCAGTCTATCCGGTTATCACGATGTCCCTCTCGAGTAACCTATGACCGAGATTATTTAGGATATGTGTTTAAAGGTGAATCGATCTCATTATCGTGATCTCATCACGATCCGATTCCCATTGCACAAATCCAAGGACATCACAATATATATATACATTTATGCAATAGTTATAAAGTGATATACGCCAAAATATAATAAGCAAAAAGATTTTGTATCAAGTCACACGTGCCATCACTCACGTTATTGGCTTGCTGGGCACCTATGACTAGCAGTGAGACCATAAAGAAAAGAAAGGCAGAAAAGTATTAAATCTTGAATTTTGAAGATGAAATCAATTGATAAATTAATGATCTAATCCATGTATTGAGATAGGTGATGTAGGACTAACTACGATTATGAAAAAGGTAAAACAATTAAAGAAAAATCGAATGTTGGGCCGGAGTCAATGATCGGGCATTGGGCCAGATGAATTAGGGGATACACCGAAGGATCGGATGATGTAGTGAAAGCTAGCTGGAAGTTCGCTAGGAGTTCACCGAAAGCTCGCCGAAAGTTAACCGAAAGCTTGTCGAAAGTTCATCGGGAGCTTGCCAAAAGCTTGTTAGAAGATCACCGTGAGGTTGCCAGAAATTCACTAAGAGTTCGATTGAACAATTGACGTGCCGAACAACTTAGATTGCTTGTATCGTAATTGTTTTAGCCTTAACTATCATAGTTATGACTTTAATTTGAGTTAGATTTGGGAGAAATCTTACTAACTTAGTTAGGGGCCAACTAGGCCCAAAATAGGGCTGAATTAGGCTGATTGGATGGCCCATTCAGCCACTTGGAGCCACATCAAGTAGTGGCACCGTATATACTTGGTAATAGAACCGCTTGAGGCTCAGCCTCCCAAGTGGTCTAAGCGGTGCTACTGCCCAGACCGAGTGGTGGTACCGTCCAAACTGAGCGTTGGTACCATTGACCACTAATTCCTGCAAGTGGTGGTACCACTAGAGCCCAGTCTCCAAGGCTTTGTCAAGTAGTAGTATAGCTAGACTGGGCAATGGTACTGCCTAGTGTCATGGAGTACTAGTGGTGGTATCGCTTAGTACTAGTGACCATACCGTTACTACCTCGAAAACCTAGGATGAGACACTTTTTAGCTCAATTTTTTAAACCATTAGGGCCTATAAATACCCCGCTCTTTCTTGCATGAACGAGCACAAAAGTGTGAACAAAAGTCTTAAGATTCTGGATTGTAAAAGTGTTGAAAAAGTACTAAGTGTCCTCCTCCTTCTTTAGCTCTATGATCATTCTAAGAGGGGTGTGAGGCTTGTAAAGGTTGTCTTATAAACCTGTGAAAATAAGAAAGAGTTGTAAGAGGGTAGTTGGTATTCGCCTATTTATGAAATGGGTAAGCTAGTACTTTTCTTTCGATATGTAGCACCTTTTGGTTCTTCTTGAGATGTGTGAGATAGCATTTTTGCTTTTCTTGAGATGCTAGCAAGTTTCTTTCTTCCTTTTATCATAAAAATAAGAAGAAGAGGAAGAAGAAGAAGGGAGAAATTCATTCATCATAAGAAAAATCAAGTTATAATAACCAAAAGTTCATGAATTAAACTTCTACTTTCGTGAAGAGAAAGGATTCATCATAAAAGATTAAAATGTGTATACTAAAAATTCATGAATCAAATCCGTATTCTTGCAAATAGAAGGAAGAAGGATTCATAAGAAATGATCATCACATATCAAAAGTCCATGAATAAAAACTCTTCTTTCATGAGTAGAGTGAGGGAGAATTCATAGGAAAAGATCATCAAAGGAAGAATAAAAAATCCATGAATAAAACTTCAAGAAGTTAATAGGAAATGATCTCGATAAAAGGAAAACTCAATTTCCAAATAAAACTAAGAGATCGAAAACTATATAAAAGGAACTCGTGCATTTGGAACATTTAACATGTCTAGTTCTCTTCTAATGAAATCAAATTGTTCCTCATTTAAAGGTTTTATAAAAATATCAGCTAATTGATGATTTGTATTAATAAATTCTAATGATATGTCATGGTTATTTACATGTTCTCTAATAAAACGATGCCTAATATCAATATGCTTAGTTCTAGAGTGTTCAATGAGATTTTTTGTTAAACATATTATACTAGTGTTATCACATTTTATAGGTATGTTTTTCAAGTGAATTCCATAATCTTCTAATATGTTTTTCATCCATATAACTTGTGCACAACATCCACTTGCTGCTATATACTCAGCTTTGGTGGTAGAAAATGCAATCAAGTTTTGTTTCTTGGAAGACCAAGAGACAAGTGCATGACCTAAGAGTTGACATGTTCTTGATGTGTTTTTTTTATCTACTCTACGTCCAATAAAATTTGCATCGACATAAACAATTAATTCAAAGCTTTTAGATTTTGGATACCATAATCCTAGATTAGGAGTTCCTTTTAGGTATCTAAAAATCCTCTTAAAAGCTTTTAGCTAGATTTCTTGGGATTAGATTGAAATCTAACACATAATCCAACACTAAACACAATGTTTGGTCTAGTTATCGTGAGATACAGTAAACTACCTATCATATTCTTATAAGTCTTTTGATCAAAATTTTCTCCATCATGGTCCATATCTAACTTTGTGGAAGTGCTCATTGGTATGTTAATAGCCTTAAAACTATCAATATTGAACCATTTTAATAGATCCAAAGCATATTTAGTTTAACTCACAAAAATTCCATCACTTAGTTGCTTAATTTGTAATCTTAAGAAAAAAGTTAATTCGTCTATTAAGCTCATTTCAAATTTTTGGCTCATACTTTTGGTAAAATATTCACATAAAGATTACCAAAAATTATATCAACATAAATTTGAACTATACGAAAATTATGTTTAAAATATTTAATAAATAATGTGGTATTAACCTTGCATTTAAAAAAAAATTCTTAATTAGAAAGAAAATAAGTCTCTCATACCAAGCCCTTGAGGCTTGTTTAGAGCCTTAGACAACTTAAAAACATGATTCGAAAAAATAATATTATCAAATCCAAGTGGTTGTTCAACATAAACTTCTTTAGAAATAAAGCCATTAAGAAAATACTTTTAACATCCATTTGAAATAACTTAAAATTATTACAATTAGCATACGCAAGGAGAATCCTTATGGCTTTCATGGCTTCAAGTCTAGCCACAAGAGCAAAGATTTCTTCATAATCGATACCTTTTTCTTGGTTGAAACCTTTGGCCACTAATCTAACCTTGTTTCTAACCATGATACTAAGTTCATCTTGCTTGTTTCTAAAGACCCATTTAGTACCAATTACTAAATGGTCACTAGATCTAGGAACAAGCATTCGCACCTTATTTCTCTCAAATTGATTTAACTCCTTTTGCATTGCAATAACCCATGAATAATCTTTTATGGCCTTATCAATACATTTTGGTTCAATTTGAGATAAAAAAGCTGCATTCACAAATTTTTTTTAAGGAAGAACGAGTTTGAACATCTTTTGATGCGTTTCTAATGATTAGCTCCTTAGAATGAGCATCTACATACTTCCAATCCTTAGGTAAGGATTATTTAGAAGAAGATACATCCATATTGCTTGGGGGAGGAGAGTTTTCATTCAAATTTAAAGCATCAAAATTAAAGTCATCATTAAAATTATTTTTCTTAAATTCAAGAAATTTATTAAAAATAACATAAATAGATTCCTCTATAATCAAAGTTCTTTTATTAAAGATACGAAAAGTTTTAGACATTAAGGAGTAACCAAGAAAAATGCCTTCGTCGGATTTTGTATCAAATTTTCCTAAGATATCTTTTTCACTTAAAACAAAACATTTACGATCGAAAACTTTAAAATATGAAATATTGGGTCCTTTGTTGTTCTACAATTCTTAGGGAGTTTTAGAAAGTAATGGTCTTACGAGAACCCAATTCATGATATAGCATGTCATATTAACGGCTTCGGTCCAAAAATATTTAGGTAGACTATGTTTATTAAGCATGGTTCTTGCCATTTCTTGTAAACTCATTTTTTTTCTCTCAATAACTCCATTTTATTGAGGGTTTCTTGGAGTAGAGAAGTTGTAGTTATACTCCTTTAAATCATAAAAAAATTTAAAATCATGGTTTTGAAATTCACCACTATAATCACTTCGAATAGAGGCAATCATAAAACCCTTTTCATTTTATACTAAGTTATAAAATTTTAAAAAATATTTAAAGCAATCACTTTTATGTGCCAAGAAGTATGTCCAAGTGTATCTACTATAATCATCAATAATTACAAAGGAATATTTACTACCTCCTAGGCTTGTTATGTCAATTGATCCAAATAAATCTATATGGATCAATTATAGTTGTCTAGAGGTGCTTATTTGATTCTTTGATTTGAAACTATTTTTTATTTGTTTCCTAGTTGGCATGCATCACAAACTTTATCTTTGACAAATTTAATTTTAGGCATACCTCTTACTTGTTCTTTAGTTGTAATTTGTGAAATTAGTTTCATACTTGTATGGCTTAATCTTCTATGCCAAAGCCATGCATCATTATTTAAAATCAAAAAGCAAGTTTAATCACAAAACTCATCAAGATCAATAGTGTAGACATTATTGGCCCTTGAGGCAATCAAAAATCTATTTATGTGTGGTATTTCTATAATGCAAGCATTAGATTCAAATTTGATGTTATAACCTTTATCACGTAATTGACTAATACTTTACAAATTATGTGTTAAATCATCTACTAATATAATATTTTCAATCAAAATATTTGATTTGTTACCTATTTTCCTTTATCAATAATTTTTCCTTTGTTATTGTCTCTGAATGTGACAAATCCTTCGTCTTGACTAGTGAGCTTAGAGAGGTGTGGTGGATCTCCGATCTTGAGCATCCACTATCAAGGTACCATCTCTTACCCCTAGCTTGTGATTGTAGACATATCTACAAGAAATGAGGTTTTCTTTTAGGTACCTATTTAACCTTGGGTCCCTCATAAATAGATCTATCTATCATTGAGTGATTTATGGTTCCTTTAGGAACTCAAACTAATTTGTGTGGACTATACCTTTTAAATGGACATTTATAGGCAAAATGATCATATTTTTCATAAAAATTACATTTTTCTGTGAAACATGTAATGTAGGTCATTTAATGAAGATAGTTAGCTTTTGTTGAGTGTTACTCAGAAAGTCAATTCCTTCCTTTCTATGAACATGACCCTTATTAGCAATGATCATGTTTACAGATTTATTACATATTTTAAAATTTTCTAATATTTCTTGTAATAAGACATTTTCTTTGTTAAGTAAATCTATCTCATCACTCTTAGTGCAAGAAGCTAACATACTATCATCATGCTCATTTTTTAATTCATCAAATTCACTAACAAGAGAAGAGAAGCATTCTCTTTTTTTTAACAACTTACTATTTTTTAACAACTAGCTTACATTCATCATATATCATTGAAAGCAATGAGTAAATCATCATAAGCTAAATGAGATTCGATTAAGTCACTTACCTCGCCATTGAGCATCATTAGAGCATAATTTGTAACTTCATCTTTATTGATTGACTCATTGTCTTCGGATGTCCTCGAATCATTCCAAGTTATTTTGAGTGCCTTTGCCTTTTTTTTTTTTTGTAGCTTCTTTTCACTCGGGGACATTCATTTTTGAAGTGCCATGGATTTTTGCATTCATAGTAAATTATTTGATCCTTTTTTAGTTCACTTTTGTTCTTAGGGTCTTGTTTTGTTTTGTTCCTTTTTGAGAATTTTTTAAACCTTCCTGTAAGAAGTGCCAAGTCATCATCATCGTCACTTGAGTTTTCACCCAAGTGGCCTTCTTTAGTTCTGTATTGTATCATTCCTGTTCTTTGAAAGGTTGTTCTCAAGTTCATCATGTGTTATGCATGTCATTTTATAGGTTATTAAAGACCCGATTATTGAATCTCAGATTTTGATGATGAAACCAATTGATAATGTTATGATCTAATCTGCATTTTGAGTGACGTAAGACTAATTTTGATCAGTAGAGGCAAATTGATTAAAGCAGGAAGAATAAGAAGTTTTGCCGGAATTGAACATGCCAGAAGATTGGACGTCAGATCGGAGGAATGGTCAACATGTCAGCAGAAGGCTTCGTGCCATGAGTTCGAGTATCGAGCCAAGAAAATCAGACATTGCGCCAAGGAGATCGGAAGTTACGAGAAGGCAAATATTGATTGGGCAATACGTCGAAGGAGAGGACGATGTTCCGAAGGGTCAGACGAAGTGCTGGATGAACCAATCACATGTCGGACAACTTAGTATTCTTGCTTATAATAATTTGTCTAGATCGAAGTAGTTTTAGTTGTAATTGGCTTGGTTTAGAATGTAATTAGGCAAACTCAATTAGGGGCCAAGTGTGCCCAAAGTGGGGCTATTTTCGGCCAAGAGAAAGACATATTCAATGACCTAAAAGTTAGGTCAGGTGGTGGCACCGTCAATGCAGTGGCACCACTAGTGGCTCAATCTCCAATACTGTGTCAGGCAGTAATATTGCCAAACTAAGCGGTGGTACCGCCTAGTGTCAAGCGGTGGTACCGCTAGACTATGATGGTACCACCCAAACACAATCTCCTAAACTGTGTCAGGTGATGGTACCACTAGACTGGGTGGTGGTATCACCTAGTATTAGTACTACAATGGTGGTACCACTCAACACAAACGATGGTATCGCCAGGACCCGAAAAATTCAAGATGGGATATTTTTTGGCTCCAATTTTAAAGTTATTTGAGGTCTAAATACCCCAGCTATTCCTGCATTGAGATGTAAGAATTAAGCAAGAATTTGAGTATAAAGGGGTTATAATTCAGAGTTGAAAAAGTGCTAAGTGCCCTCCTCTTTAAGTTTCAGGCTTATTATAAGAAAGGTGTGAAGCTTGTAAGGATTGTCTCATAAACTTGTGAAAAGGAGAAAGGGTTGTAAGAGGGTAGTTGGTCTTCGCTCATTGAAGGAAGACCAGTAATGAAAGCTGGTAGCCTCGACTGAAGAGGAATTGGGAGTGGATGTAGGTCACGATGACCGAACCACTATAAAAATCTAGTTTGCATTTACTTTAAGTTTTTTATTTTAATTGTAAATTGATTTCTTACTTTCACTACGCTTATAAATGTGTTTCAAGTTAACATCTTTTGGATATCGATTTTCATCGAACAAGGATTTTTGAATCGGCGTAAAGTTTTACGTAAGCACTAATTCACCCCCCCTCCTTAGTGCTGACTCAATCATAATAGTTAGTATCAAAGCTATATTTTTTTCTTGTTTGGCTTAACACCCAAGAGAAATGACTCTTTTTGGCTTTCAAAATGGTCGCTCTATCATTCGTCCTCCTATGTTCAATGGGACGGACTACACTAATTGGAAAACTCGGATGAGAGTTTTCTTACTTTCGTTGAATCTCGATTTATGGAATATTATTGAAAATGGATTTCAAAAGTCTTCTCTTCCAGTAAATGATTGGAATGATTTAGAGAAGATGACTTTCTCTTTGAACGTCAAAGCTATGAATGCTTTATTTTGTGCTTTGAATAAAAATGAATTCAATCGAGTTTCTATTTATAAAATGGTTAATCTTTTGATGTATGATTTTGAAATATTTTGTATGATGCCAAGCGAAACTATTGTTGACATGTATACCCATTTTAGGAATGTCATCAATAGTTTAAAAGGTATTGGCAAATATTTTTCTAATCTTAAACTTATAAACAAGATTCTAAGATCCCTTCCAAAGAGTTGGATATGAAAGTAACTACAGTACAAGAGGCGAAAAACTTAAATAATTTTTCACTGAAAGAACTTATTGGCTTATTGATGATATATGAAATGACGTGCAAGACACATGATGAACTTGAGAACAACCTTCCAAAGAACAAGAAGGATTTAACACTTCGAACAATAGAATACCACTTGAGTGATAACTCAAGTGATGATGATGAATTTAAACTCCTCATTATAAAATTTAAAAAGTTTATGAAATAATAATTAAAAAATAAAAATGAACTTAAAAAGAAGAGGTTGTCAAAGAAGAAAAATGTACTCAAGGCGATAGTGAAGGATGAAACAAGTATATCTGAAGATGAGGTTGCGAACTACGCTTTGGTGGCTTTCGACAATGAGGTAAATGACTCACTCGAAACCTCTTTACCTTAATATGAAATTATTTGATGTTTTTCATGAGTTATTTTTAAATTAGTTAGTAAAAAAAAAAAAAATCATGCTTCTTTTTCTAATTATTTTGAAAAAAATAATCATGAAAATTATATGTTTTATGATCAAGGAACAAAATGTTAGATTTAAATCTAATGCTTGTACACCTAATAAGATTAATTCTATGTATGTTTTAAGAAACAATAATGTGTATCTTGATGATTTCTGTATTGCTTTTCGATTTTAAATAATGATGCATGGCTTTTGTATGTAAAACTAGAGTATGAAATTAATCACAAAATTTAGAACTAAAGGAACTTTAGCTACTGTTAATCTTATAGGAATCAATCAATGTTGCTTTCAATAAATTTTTTGAATGAAAAATTTTGATTTTGATGATAATTTTGGATATGACAATTTGTTTTCATACTTATCCAAACACTTGATTTATTCATGTTTACGACATGAGATATATTTTATATGAATCATTTTGTTCTCATATGATTTTATCGTTTAAAAAAATATTTATCCAAAGGAATCTGATTCTTGGAATTAATGATTTGAGATTTATTTTATGAGAATCATGATCTCTTATTTGATCTTCTATTATTCTATTCGTTATTTACTTAAAAGGAGATTTGTCAAGATGAATCATTCACGAATTGATCTTCTTAATCTTTCATATTAATATCTTTCATATCATGATTTTTTTATGACTCCTTTGTAATTATGATTTGTATATCTCATGATATAATTGAATCATTGATTGAAAAAAAAAAGAGGAAGATTAATGAATCTATTTATATATTTTTTGAATCTCTTGAAAATGATTTTAATGATTTGATGATTTGAATTTGAATGAGTTTTATCCTAATCATGATATTAATTTCTCGATATTTGATACTTGAGATTTTTTTATATAAATCAAGATATCTTATTCTTTATTCCCATATGATTCTTGCATTTTATTTAAGAGGAGCTTTTCTATATAAATCATAAGATTTCTTATACACGAATCAAAAAATTCCACCATTTTATTCTCCTATGTTTCTTTTTGCTATTTACTAAAGAGAAGAATTATTCGTATGAATCATGATTTTTCTTGATTTCTTGGAATCTTAATTTGAAGATTTATTTTATGAAACATTATTAGAACCCTTTCGGATTCTAAGTTTTGGGTTAATCTCTTTAGAGGATCGACCTCCTTGGAGCTCTATAGGGGTTCCTTCCTCTAGGTTGCTGCTTAAAGACTGCTAAAAAGATTCATCTATTCCTTTTCAAAAAAGGATGAATACATCACTATTTATAGGGTATCTAAACGTCAACTCCTAATAGTACTCCTAATTAAGACTCTTACTTCAATCCAACTCCTAATGCTTCTCAAAGAAGCAACCTCCAAACTAATCCTAACCTTAGTTGGCCTCTTTACCTCTTTAATAGGGATTGGCTAGGTAGGTTTTATATGAATACCCCTTCCAATGAAACTCAATTAGGACTCTCCTAGCTAGAGTCCTAACAGACCTGCCCTCTTCAAAACAGCCTTATCCTCGAGGCTAACGATCCATGAATTCTAGAAATTTGATCTTCAAGTTGTCATATTTCTCCCAAGTGACATCTTCTATTGGTAGGTTCGCCCACGATATTAGTACTTCAGTAGTGGGTCGTCATCGTCGAGTCACGATCCGTCGATCAATAATGATATTTAGTTGGATTTGGAGTTCTCCGTGGGTAGCCATATTTGGTAGATGGTTTTGGGTTGTCTCGTTTTGTCCCAGCTTAAGCTTTAAACACTACACATGGAAGACTGGATGGATTCAGGAGCTGGCGGGTAAGTCCAATCTATATACTAGTACTCTAATGTGCTCCAAAATTTGGTAGAGTCTATAGAACTGAGGTGAAAGCTTCATAGATTCTCTGGTTTGGATTGATGTTTGCTTGTATGGCTAGAGCTGTAGGAAGACCCAATCTCCTACTGAAAATTCTCTTTCGCCTTTGTGTTGATTATATTGTTGTTTCATCCTTGCTTGAGCTATAGTGAAATTATCTTTTAGCAACTTCAGCATTTTGTCTCTGTCCTATAGTTCCCTGTCTATTTGTTCTACTTTAGATGTGCCCAACACACATTTTGGGATCACAGGGGGAGTTCGGCCATACATAGCTTTATAGGGAGTACATTTTGTGGATGAATGATAAGTTGTATTATACCACCACTCGGCCTAGGGAAGCCACTTTATCCATTCTTTTGGTCGGTCACTAGTGAAGCATTTGAGGTATGTCTCCAAGCATCTGTTCACTATTTCAATCTGGCCATCGTTTTGTGGGTGATATACTATACTCATTTTCAATTTAGTGCCCTGCATCTGGAATAACTCTGTCCAAAATTTGCTCGTGAAGACCCTATCACGATCGCTTGCAATAGATCTCGGCATCCCATGCAATTTTACAATATTCTCCATAAAGATTCGAGCAATACTTGAAGTAGTGTAGGGATTACGAATAGCGCAAAAGTGAGCATACTTTATAAGGCGATCCACCATGACAAGAATTATACCTTTTCCTTGTAATGAGTGAAGCCCTTGGATGAAGTCCATTAATATATCAGTCCATATTGAGCCCGGGATGGGTGAAGGTTGCAGCTTTCTGGGACTTGCCACTATCTCACCTTTATGTCGTTGACATACATCACATTGTGCCATAAATTTAGTAATAATATTTTTCATCCCTACCCAATAGAAAATTTGCTTCATTCTCTTATAGGTTCTAAGGAACCCAGAGTGCCCAACCGCAGGTATAGAATGCATCTCTTAAAGGATGGTCTTTATGTAAGTAGAATTTGGCATAAGCATAATGAGTCCCTTATAGCGCAATTATTTTGAGTCCTAACTGTAATGAGCCACGGAGCTTGGTGTTTCCTCTAATTTTTTTATGATCTTATTGGTCTCCGGATCTTCTAAGGATCCTCTTAATATCTTCAAGGAAGTCACTTGGTCGGAAGTGAAACGACTAAAAATTCAACTTGCTCAAGTAGCCGCGAAAGCGCATTTGCAACAGTATTCTCTTTCCCCTTTTTGTAAGTTATTTCATAATCATATTTAAGAAGCTTTGTTGCCCATTTTTTCTGCTCGAGAGAAGATATATTCTATTCCAAGAAATATTTTAGGCTTTTATGGTCGGTCTTGATTTGAAAGCGTCACTCGATCAAGTACGATCTCTATTTGGTCACCGCATGCTCAATCGCGAGCATCTCCTTATCGTAAATAGTCATTCCTTAGGGTCGGCCAGTTTTGTATTACTTCAATTTTGGAGGGGTCCATCGCCACATGTTCCTTGGATAAGATATCCCTAATATATTCTACCTTCTGCTGAAGAAAGTTGCACTTCAATTTTTTGACAAAAAGAATATGTTCTCATAAAATCGTCAAAACAAGTCGTAAGTGCTGAAAATGACTTTCAAGAGAAGGGCTGTAAATAAGGATATTGTCGAAGAAAACCAGCATAAAATTACAAAGATAATTCCAGAAAATATCATTCATAAGGCTCTGGAAGGTGGAGGGAGCATTGGTGAGACCAAAGGGCATTACCAAAAATTCGTAGTGGCCATTGTGTATTCGAAAGGCGGTTTTCAGTATGTCTTCTTCGCACACTCGTATTTGATAATACCTAGATCGAAGGTCCAGCTTTGTGAAGACTCGTGCTCCCTTTAATTCATCAAGCAATTCATCTACTACTGGAATAGGGTATTTGTCTTTGACGATTATGCCATTGAGAGCTCGGTAATCAACGTACATTCGCCATGTTTCGTCATTCTTTCATACGAGGAGCACCGATGAAGAGTAGGGGCTGCAACTTAGCTGAATAACTCCTGTTTCAAGCATCACTTTTACAATCTTTTCTATTTCATCATTTTGGAGATGTGGATACTGATATGGCTGAGTATTTGTTGGAGGTTTGCTTGAAAGAATTGGTATACAATGATCATGCCGACGGGTAGGAGGTAGGTTGCGCAGTTCATCAAATATATATGAAAATTCAGTAAGCAAAAGAAATAGGTTTGGATCTTCAAATTCTGTTGGCTCTCCCTTAGTTTGCTGCTCAAGTTGTACCAAAAAGTCCCTACATGCTTTATGTAAAAACTTCTCCATTCGTTGTGTGCAAATCATCATTACGTCGCCCCCATGTGTCCTGTGCAATATCACATGTTTCCCCTTACTGTAAAATTTCATAATTAGTTTCACAAAGTTCCTGAAAATATCACCTAATGCCATAGCCATTCAAGGCCAAGCATGGCCTCATAATCATCAAGATGGAGGAGGAAGAAAAATGCAATTATCTCTTGGTCCTGCAGCAACAGTTTCACCCGCAGGCACGTATGATCACACTTCAAAATTTGTCTGTCGGTGATCTTAACATCAAACCTGCGGCAATTCTCGATAGGTAAGGCCATCTAAACAACAACCTTGCTGTTCATAAAATTATTTGTGCTCCCAGTGTCAATAAGAACGGTGATAGGTTGTTGCTTCAGAAGTCCTCCCACTTTCATCGTTTGTGGGTTTGCATAACCGGCAAGGGCATGCATCATAATATCAACCGGCTGCTGTTCGTCATCCACGACCTCTTCCTCATGCTCCTAGACCTCCTCCTCCATGTCTTCAAGAGGTTCAATCAGTAGGAGGCGGCCCTATTTGCAGCGATGATCCCAGTTCCACGGCTCGTCGCAATGCCAACGAAGACCCTTTGCTAATCGGTCACATAGTTCTTCTCTTGTCAATTTTTTTGGCAGCGAAGGATGGCTGGGAGCAGAAAGAGGTTCATATGCCGTGGGCCTAGGATAGGTTCTCATCCTCTAAGCATCTTGGTTGAGCCGTTCTTCTTGTATTCGGGCGAAAGAAATTGCAGTTGTCATGGTACGAGGCTGCCGTGCCTTAACCTCCCCTATTATCTCTGGCTTGAGTCCTTCGATGAATGTTCCTAACAATAGACAGTCAGTCCAATTATGAGCAAGGTAGGATGGCTTCTCAAACCTAGTTTGGTACTCCTAAATCGTAGAGGTTTGTTGAATCTTTGCAAGTGGATCATCGATATTTTCATACTCCATAGGTCTGAAACGATTCAGTAGTGCGTTCTTAAATTGATTCCACGTCGAAGCCCCATGATTGTATTCCAGCCAATTGTACCATTGAATAGCATCTCCTTCAAGGTGGATGATTGTAATTTTCACCATAGCATCATTCGACATTCGGTAGTAGCGAAAGTAACGTTTGATGTCTGAAATCCATCCCGTTGGGTCTCCTTCCCATCACAGGAAGTCCACCCTCATGCGTGGTTGAAGCATGTCCAAGGGTTGTCCCTCCTTTGGAGGCCTCTCTAAATTCTCTCCTCGTTGAAATTTGGTTGGACTCGGCGGTTGTCCAATTCTGAATTCTGCAAACAAAGCGCATAATTTGTCCTCGAAGCACGATTCAAGCCGCGATTCAATCCAAGATTTCAATGCTTCAAATTTGGCATTTATTGGATCTTGAGACGCCATAGTATATGCCTATAGATCAGATATGTCCCTGTCTTTTTTTTGTTGATAGGTTAATGGCATGGGGTGGTGGAAGGTTCGAAAAAATCAAGGATCACGGGAAGATACTACAGCAGGTTTTTATGTTTAAAGTGTAGTAGTTTGGATGTAAAAGGTTAGTGGTTTATATTAAGAATTTTTTGACGAAACCAAAGGAAATCCATTGTTAGGAAGTGTCAAAGTTATCATAAAAATTTCGCAGGAGATTTGGATAGAAAAAATACAGTAGCAAGATCAAACAAACTATGCTATGCGGCTGAAATTCTACAGTACATCTTTCATCGTAGAGATGAAAATTTTACGACAAAAAGTTTATGCAGCAATATAGGAACAACTTTTTTGGATTTTTGAATAAGGATAACTAAATTGCAGTAGCTGTAAGGTAGGAAACCAAAACCTATTGCAATTCACGGGGAGATCAAAGGATGATCCGTGGTGGTGGAGATGACGATGGAATTCGGCGACGATCTTTTAAGCAATTGTGAGAATTGCTTTAGGCATGGCTATGGAAGGGCAGCGATATGTCAAGAATGTTGCTCTAATACCAAGTGTTAGAACTCTTACAGATTCTAAGCTTGGGGTTGATCTCTTTAGGGGATCAGTCTCCTTGGAACTCTATAGGGGTTCTTTCCTCCAAGTTGCTACTGAAAGGCTACTAAAAAGATTCATCTATTCCTTTTTAAAAGATGATGAATACATGAATATTTATAGGGCTTCTAAACCCCAACTCCTAATAGGACTCCTACTTCAATCCTACTCCTAATAGGACTCCTACTCAAGACTCCTACTTCTAACCAACTCCTAATGCTTCTCTAAGAAATAACCTCCAAACTAATCCTAACCTTAGCCGGCCTCTTCACCTCTTTAATAGGGGTCGGCTAGATAGGTTTTACATGAATGCCCCTTTCAATGAAACTCAATTAAGACTCTCTTAGCTAGAGTCCTAACAAACATGATCTTGATGACTTGAGAATTCTTATGCATGAATCGAGATCATTTATTATTTATTCTCCTACAATTCTTTTGTTATTTACTAAAGAGGACATTTATCCAAATTAACCATGATATGTCACTTGAGCTTTTAAGCTTTATGATTTGAGTTTTATTATGTATAATTCCTTTGTATTCATGAATTGTATATCTCATCACTAAGTTAATTTTTCTTGATATATTTCATGTAATGGTTTAAAAAAATGATGTAAAGGGTGTTGAATCTTGGATTTTGATGATGAAACCAATTGATAGTGTTTATGATCTAATATGTATTTTGAGTGACGTAGGAAGCTTCGATCAAGGAGAGATAATTAAAGTAGGAAGAATCATGTTGGGCCGGAGTGGAACATGTCAGAAGATTGGACGTCGAGCCAAAGGATCGATCGACATATCGATAAAAGGCTTCGGGCCATGGTTTGGGCATCGGGCTAAGAAGAGCGAAAATTGCGTCAAGGAAATCAGAGTTGTAGAGGTCAACTGGCCAATTAGGCAATAGGCCGTAAGAGAGGACAATGCGCCGAAGAATCGGATGAGGCATCGATGAACCAATGACATGCCAGGCAACATTTGATTTATCTTTGTAATAATTGTCTAGATCGAAGTAGATTTAAGGTGTAATTAGGTCAAAATTAGGCCAACTCAATTAGGGGCCAATTGGGCCTAAGTTTGGGTTGTGTTGGGCCAAGTAAAAGGCTCAAACAATGACCCAACAAGTGGAATCGTTGGTGGCATAGTCTTCGAGACTGTGTCAGGCGGTGGTATCGCCAATTTGGGTGGGAGACTATGTCAAGCAGTGGTACCGCATAGTGGCAGGGTGTTAGATGGTGGTACAGCTAGACTGAGCGGTGGTACTGCCTATTATTTGTGCTGTAGGTGATGGTACCGCCTACCCAGAAGACCTAGGATGAGACTAGTTTTGGATCGAAGTTTGAATCTATTTGGAGCCTATAAATACCCTTGCTATCCTTAGTTAACACATATAAGCACAGAGAACTTAAAAGTGGGAAAATGATATAGCAATCACCTGAGAAATCCCCTCCTTTAGTTTTAAAGTTTAGAATTCTGTTTAGGGAGGAGTGAGTGCTTGTAAGGGTTGTCACCTAAACCTATGAAAAGGAGAAAGAGGGGTGTAAAAGGGTAGTTAATCTTCACCCATTGAAAAAAGATCGTTAGTGGATGCTGGTGGCCTCGACAGAAGAGGAATCAAGAGTGGATGTAGGTCACGACGACTAAACTACTATAAAACTCAGTTTGTATTTCTATTTGTGCAATTTATCTTTACTGCACACTGCCTTACTTGCTTTATTCTCTCAGCACTCTTACAAATGCCTTCAATTTAAATACATTTCCGATATTGGTTTTATCAGAATGAAGATTTTTCAAATCGATGTCATTTTTATCTGCTGCACTAATTCACCCCCTCTTAGTGCCGACTCGATCCTGATAGTTGGTATTAGAGCCACGTTTTTTCTCATTTGGTTTAACAGCCAAGAGAAATGACTCTTTTTGACTTTCAAGAGGGTCACTCTATCATTCATCCTCATATATTCAATGAGACGAATTACACATATTGAAAAACTCAAATAAGAGTTTTCTTGCTTTCTTTGGATTTAAATTTATAGAGTATTATGGAAAATGGCTTTCAAAAGTCTTCTCTTCCAATGAATAATTGGAATGAGTTGGAGAAGAAGATTGTCTCTTTAAATGTAAGGCTATGAATGCCTTGCTTTGAGCTTTAGATAAGAATAAGTTCAATCGAGTATCTATTTATGAAATGATTTTTGATATTTGGCACACACTCAAAATTACTCACGAAGGTACTAGTAGAGTAAAGGAGTCCAAAATAAATATTTTAGTCCATACTTATGAATTGTTTTGGATGAAACCAAGTGAGACCATTAGAGATATGTACACTCGGTTTACAGATGCCATCAATGGTCTAAAAGTGCTTGGCAAATGCTTTTCTGATTTTGAACTTATTAACAAGATATTAAGATCCATTCAAAAGAGTTAGGATCCTAAAGTAACAATAATATAAGAATCAAAGGACTTAAACCATTTTCCGATTGAAGAACTTATTGGGTCCTTGATGACCTATGAAATGACTTGTGTTGAACATGATGAACATGAGAAGTACTTTCCAAAGAATATGAAGGATTTGACACTTCGTATAATAAAATACCACTTGAGTGATGACTCAAGTGATGATGATGATGACCTTGAACTCCTCACAATAAAGCTTAAAAAATTCTTAAAACAAGAAATAAAGAATAAAAATAAACTTAAAAAGAAGAAATTGCCAAAGAAGAAGAAAGTATTCAAGGTGACTTGGGACGAATCAAGCTCATCCGAAGACGAGAAGCAAACCAACAAAGATAAGGTAGTGAACTACGCCTTAATGGCTTTCAACGACGAGGTAACCAAAACTCATTTACTTTATTTTGAAATTACTTGATGCATTTCATGAGTTGTTCTTAAATTAGTTTAGAAAAATTATATATAATTTTTTTAAAAAAATAATTATGAAAATTACATGTTTTATGATAAAGAAACAAAATGTTAGATTTAACTCTAATGCTTGTACACCTAATAAGATTAATTCTATGTATGTTTTTAAGAAGCAATAATATGTATTTTGATGTTTTCTATATTATTTTTTTATTGAAAATGCTTTATGTTTAATGAAATCATGTTTGATGTTTTAATGATGCATAATGATGTAAGACGTAATAAAAATGTTAAAAGTTTTGATACCATGCTTGATGATTTTATACTATGCATGAGAATTTAAAGTAATAATGATTTTTTATTATATTATTGATCTTTATCATGATGAACTTTGCTTTTAAATGATGATGCATGTTTTCATTTGGCATAAAAGATAAAGGCATGCTTGCATGAAATAAAAAGGGAATACATTTTTCTTGAAAACTTTTCAATCCCTATCTTATTGAGTTTTCAAAAAAAGATTGATGAATCTATTTGTATGAATCTCTTGGACTATGAAAAAGATTTTGATGATTTGATGATTTAAAACTAAATAAGATTTTTCCAATCGAATCATGAACTTTCTCTTGACATCTTCTATTTTATGTGAATCAAGATCTCTTCTTTATTCTTCTATGTTTCTTTATATCATTTACTAAAGAGGAGATTTTCTATATGAATTATAAGATTTCTTATGCATGAATTGAAATCTTTTTCTCTTATGTTTCTTTTTACAATTTATTAAAGAGAATATCTTTTTTGGAATCCATGACTTAAATTTTTTTGAATATCTTTTACTATTTGATCTCCTAAGAATTTCTTTTGATTATTTAAGAGGAGATTTACCAAAATGGATCATGTTTTTTGGTATTCACATGATCTTTGATATTATCTTTCATAACATGATGTGTAATTCCTTTGCATTTGTGGCTGTAAACTTTATGTTATAAGTAGAGTATTAATTAAAAAAAAAGGGTACTATTGTATTCTTCCACTCTACTTCTTCCTTGTTTATAATGACAAATGGGAGAACTTGTTTACAATGACAAACAGGAGAAAGAAAATTGCTAGCATATCAAGAGAACCAAAATTGCTAGTTTGGATATTATATTTAGGCAAATTGTTAAATCTCCAAAGTGCATAAACTCTCCTTATACATTTTTCGGATCATGATCTTGACTTCTTGATTTTTATGACTTGAGTTTTCTTTTTGAATCAAGATCGTTTCATATCATTCTTTCTATTTACAAAAGAAGAAATTTGTTAAAAAAGATATATGGTCTTTTGACATTCATGATTTGATTTTTTTTAGGATTGAAATATTGATGTAAATTCATCTTTGTTATTTATCTTTGTCATGATTTGAAGATTGAAGTAAAGAGAAAAGAATTACAACATTGTATTCTTCCCTTCTATTTAATAATAACAAAGGGGGAGTAAAATTTGTTAGCTTGCATGTTCTAAAATGATGTAAAACTTGCTAAATTTGTTAGCTTACAAATTGCAAGAAGAAGAACTTGCTATGAAACAAAATTGCTAGCTTGTACTTCTCAAAAGAGAAGAAAGAACTTGCTATCTTGAACATCACCAAGAATTGCTAGCTTGCAATCTCAAAAGAAGCAAAAGTGCTATCTTGCCTATCTTAAGATGCAAAAGTATAAACTTATAAAATTTACAATCTTGCACATCTTTAAAATTAATGATGATTTGGTGATTATGCATGTTGTAAAGTGATGAAAAATTTGCTAGTTTGTATGTTGTAAAACTTGCATATCTCAAAAACTGGCTAGATGCACTTCTCCTTTTTGTTGATGACAAAGAAGGAGAAGGTATGATGATAATCACGCATGGTATGATGTAATTATGAATAATGATTTAGAATCATGCATGTAATGATGATTTTATATTTTGAAAATATACATGATGATTTGGTATTATGCATGTAATACTTATGATGATGATACATGCAATGATGAAATATTCATGATGAAATATTGCTTTGACTTCGATCAATATGACATATTGATAAAGGGGAGTTAAGGTTAACTCCATCATCAATTGGTTGTCATCATAAAAAAGAGGGAGATTATTGAATCTTGGATTCTGATGATAAAACCAATTCATAGTGTTTATGATTCGATCTGCATTTTGAGTAACGTAGGAAGCTTCGATCAAGGAGAGACAATTAAAGGAGGAAGAATCATGTTGGGCTGGAGTGGAACATATCAGAAAATTGGACATCGAGCCAGAGGATCAGCCGATGTATCGGTAGAAGGCTTCAGGCCATGGGTTTGGGCATCGGGCCAAGAAGAGTGAAAATTACGTTAAAGAAATCAGAGTTATGGATGTCAACTGGCCAATTGGGCAATAGGCCGCAAGAGAGGATGATGCACCGAAAAATCGGACGAGGCATCGATGAACCAATGACATGCTAGACAACATTTGATTTAGCTTTGTAATAATTGTCTAGATCAAAGTAGGTTTTAAGTGTAATTGGGTTGGAATTTGGCCAAATCAATTAGGGGCCAATTAGGCCCAAGTTTAGGTTATGTTAGGCTAAGTGAAAGGCTCAAATAGTGACTCAACAGGTGGAACCATCGATGACACAATCTTCGAGATTGTGTCAGGCAGTGGTATCGCCAGACTTGGCAATGGTACCGCCCAGTGTCAGTGTTGCAGGCGATGATACCGCCCAACACTAGCGGTGGTACCGCCAGTACCCGGAAGATTCGGAATAAGACAAGTTTTGGCTCCAAGTTTGAATCCATTTGGGGCCTATAAATACCCCTCTCATCTCTGGTTAACACACACAAGCATAGAGAACTTAAAAGTGGGAAAACACTATAGCAATCACTTGAGTAATCCCCTCCTCTAGTTCTAAAGTTTAGAATTCTGTTTAGGAGGAGTGAGTGCTTGTAAGGGTTGTTTGCTAAACCCGTGAAATGGAGAAAAAGGGGTGTAAAAGGATAGTTGATTTTCGCCTATTGAAAGAAGATCGTTAGTGGATGTCGGTGGCCTCGATGGAAGTAGACTCGAGAGTGGATGTAGGTCACAATGACCGAACTACTATAGAACTCGGTTTGCATTTCTATTTGTTACTGCAAACTGCCTTACTTGCTCTACTTTCTCATTGCACTCTTACAAACACTTTCAAGTTAAATACATTTCTAATATCGATTTTATCGAAACAAAGAGTTTTTGAACCGACGTCATTTTTATCCGCTGCACTAATTCACCCCCCTCTTAGTGCCGACTCGATCCTAACAATGAGAAAAGTTTTGCACTATTGTAACCATCCCTTCTTTTTGACAATGACAAAGGGGGAGCAAATCTTGCTAGCTTACTTATCTCAAATAGAAGCAATAAGTGCGATCTTGCAAATCTCAAGAGAAGCAATACTTATGATGCATGTTCTTGTTAGGATCGAGTCGGCACTAAGAGTGGGGGGAGGGGGGATGGTGGGTGAATTAGTACAGCGGATACAAATCACATCGGTTTAAAATTTCATTTCGATTAAACCCATTTCATAAAGATATTAACTTGAAAGCATATGGGAGCGTAGTGAAAGCAATAAGAATGTAAAGTAGTTTGCAGTAAAGGTAAATTACTCAAAAAGAAATGCAAACTAATTTATAGTGGTTTGGTCACTGTGACCTACATCCACTTCCAATTCCTCCTCCATCAAGGACACTGGCTTCCACTACCAATCTTCCTTCAATGGGCGAAGATTAACTACCCTTACAACTCGATTCTCCTTTTGATAGGTTCAGGAGAGAACCTTTACAACCCCAACCCCCTTCACTCCTCTCTTAAATAAGACTAACACTTAGAGCTTGAGAGGCGTTCTCACAAGATTACAATAACGTTTTTGTTTCTTTTTGCTCTCAATTCTTATACATGTTAATCAGGGATGAGAGGGGTATTTATAGGCCTCAAGTGGATTCATACTTGGAGCCTAAAAGTGTCTCATCTCTAGTTTTCGGGGTACTGGCGGTACCACCACCTGTGTTAGGCAGTACCATCACCTGCAGCACTGATATTAGGCGGTACCACTGCCCAGTCTAGCGGTACCACTGCCTAGAAGACTATGTCTAGGCGGTACCACCACCTGACACTAGGCAGTATCATCGCGTAACACTGGGCGATACCATCTCCTTACACAGTCTCGGTGACTATGCCTCGTAGATTGAGCCACCAACGGTGCCACCTATTGGGGCCTTTCAATTGGCCCAACATAGTCCAAACTTCGGCTCAATTGTCCCCTAATTAAGTTGGCCCAATTACAACCCAATTATGTGCTAACTATGAATTTTAAGGCATATACTAAGCAAGTCAAGTCTAGTTAGTCTAGGTTTCTTTCGGCGAACTTCCAGTGATCTTTCGACAAACTTCCGATGATCTCTCAGTAATGTTCCAACGGACTCCCAACAAGCTCCTGGACTTCACAACGATCTTCTTGGTGAGTTCCTACAAGCTTATTTGGCAAGCTCCTAAACTTCTTGGTCAATTCCGGCAGAACTTTTGACGAACTCTTGAACTCCCAACGAAATCTCGTTCTTGACTCTGGGACATCATTTTGCTTTGTGCCTTGATTGCTATCGTAGTTAATCCTGCACACAAAAACCTACTTCGATCTAGACAATTATTATAAAGATTCTATCAGATGTTGTCCGACATTTCATTGGTTCATCGATGCTTCGTCCGATTCTTCGGTGCATCATACTCTCTTATGGCCTATTACCTAATCGGGCAGTTAACCTCCACAACTCCGATTTCCTTGATGTAATTTTCACTCTTCTTGGCCTGATGCTTAAACCCATGGCCCGAAACATTCTGCCGATACGTCGACCGATCCTCCGGCTCGATATCCAATCTTCTGACATGTTCTACTCTAGCCCAACATGATTCTTCTTTCTTTAATTGTCTCTCCCTAATTGAAGCTTCTTACATCACTCGAAGTGCATATCAGGTCATAAACTCATTAATTGATTTCATCATCAAAATCCGAGATTCAACAATCTCCCCCTTTTTTATGATGACAACCAATTGATGACAGAGTTTAAACTAAACTCCCCCTATCAATGTGCCATATTGGTATAACCTTGAATTCAAGTTAAATTCAAGTCAAAGCTATTGAATCTTAGATTTTGATGATGAAACCAATTAATAAGTGCTTATGAATTGATCTATGTTTTGAGTGATGTAGGATGCTTCGAACAGGATGAGACAATTAAAGCAGGAAGAATCATGTTGGGCTGGTGGAACATGTTAGAAGAATGGACGTGTACCGGAGGATCGGATGATGTATCGACAGAATGCTTTAGGCTATGGATTCAGACATCGAGCTAAGAAGAGCAGAAATTACACTAAGGATATTATAGTTGCGGAGGTCAACTAGCCGATTGGGCAATAGGCTGCAAGAGAGGATGATGGGTTGAAGAATCAGACGAAGCATCAATGGACCAATGACATGCCGGACAACATGATTCATGCTTAGTAATAATTGTCTAAATCGAAGTGTGTTTTTACATGTGCAGGATTAACTACGATAGTAAGGCATAAAGCAAAATGAAGTCCCAGAGTCAAGAACGTGATTTCAATGGGAGTTCGAGAGTTCGTCGAAAATCCGGACGTTCGTCGGATGTTCTGTCGGAACTGACCGAGAAGTCCCAGAGCTTGCCAAAGAAGTTCATCAGAAGTCACCAAAAAGATCATCATGAAGTCCACGAGCTTGTCGGGAGTCCATTGGAACATTGCCGAGAGATCGTCGGAAGTTCGCTGAAAGATCGCTAGAAGAAACCTAGACTTAGAGACTTTGTTTAGCTTAGTAAATGTCTTAAAATTTGTAGTTAGAATATAATAGAGATTAGAATTGGGCCAACCCAATTAGGAGACAGTTGGGCCAAGTTTGGGCTATATTGGGTTAAGAGAAAGGCTTAAACAATAACCAAATAGGGGAAACCATCATGGCACAATCTCCGAGACTGTGTCAGGCGATGGTACCACCAGTCTCGGTAGTGGTATTGCCCAGACTCAGTCTGCGGACTGTTTGGGTGATGGTACCACCCAGTGTCAGGCTACAGGTGGTGGTACCACCCAGTGCAGGCAGTGGTACCGCCCGTACCCTGAAATTTTGGGGGCTTGAATTTTTGGCTCCAAATTTGAATCCATTTGGGGCCTATAAATACTCTAGCTATTCCTATATCAATAAGTAATAAATATTAAGTAAAACTCTATGATTCTAAAGTTGTAAACCTTAGAAAGTTTAGTTTCCTCCTCCCAAAGCCTAGAGAGAGTTCGGAGGCGTGAGAGGGATACCTTGTAAAAGAGGGTTGTAAAAAGTTGTCTCCTAAACCAGTAAAAAAGAGAAGAGGGGTGTAAAAGGTGGTTGGTCTTCACTTATTGAAGGAAGACTAATAGTGGATGCCGGTGGTCTTGACGGAAGAGGAATTGATGGAGTGGATGTAGGTCACAACGACCAAACCACTATAAAAATCTGATTTGCTTTTCTCTTGAGCAATTTACTTTAACTGCAAACCACTTTACTTGCTTTACATCCACTATGCTCTTTCATGCACTTTCAAAGTTATTACCTTTATGTAATAGTTTTTCGTTGGAAATGAATTTAATCACAACGAAGTTTTGAACCGACATAATTTTTACCGCTATACTAATTCCCCCCCCCCTCTTACTACTGACTCTTTTTCTAACAATTGGTATTAGAGCCTCATATTTCTCATTTGGTTTAGCACCGAAGAGAAATAGCTCTTTTCCGCTTTTAAGAGGGTCACTCTCTCATTCGTCCTCCCTTATTCAATGGGACGAACTACACATATTGAAAAACTCGAATGAGAGTTTTCTTGCTTTCTTTGGATTTGAACTTATGCAATATTGTCGAAAGTGATTTTCAAATATCTTCTCTTTCAATGAACCAAAGAAGACTTTTTCCTTAAATGCTAGAGCTATGAACGCTCTATTTTGCGCTTTGGATAAAACTGAGTTTAATCGGGCTTCTACATGTGAAACAACTTTCGATATATGACACTCTCTCGAAATCACACATGAAGGCACTAATAAAGTTAAAGATTCGAAAATCAACTTTTTAATGCATGATTTTGAACTTTTTCGAATGAAGCCAAGTGAAACCGTTGTTGACATGTATATCTATTTTACGGATGTTGTCAATGATTTAAAAGCACTTGGTAGAAGTTTTTTGGATTTTGAACTTGTAAACAAAATTTTACATTCTCTTAATAAGAGTTAGGATTCAAAAGTAACGGCTATTCAAGAATCAAAAAACTTGAACCATTTATCAATTGAAGAACTTATAGGGTCTTTGATGACCTATGAAATGACGTGCAATACACGTGAAGAACTTGAAAACCACTTTCCAAAGAATAGGAAGGCTTTTGGACTTAGAACATGTTAGGATCAGAACGGCACTAAGAGGGGGGGGGTGAATTAGTGCAGCAGATTAAAACTTGTAAATTTGAAAATGATTTCGTAAATGCGTAGAGATTTTAATTCGTCAATGACTTGGAGAAAGTAGCTCAAGTAAAGTGAGAAGATGAAAACCGAAAGCTTGCTGCTATGTAAATAACCGTTTCAGAAAAGTAAATACTCATATATTCAAGGAACACACCAATTTAAAGTGGTTCAGTCAAAATGACCTACATCCACTAGCGAAGCCTTCTTCAATGAGGCTCTCAACTTCCACTAGTAAATCACTTTGAAGGGGAAGGACAAATACCCTTCTTACGACCTTTTACAAATGGTTCACACTCTTACAAATTTTCAAAGAAAAAGAGGGAGGTGAACACTCATGCTATTGAAAACAAAACTTACTAAAGACTTTGCTAAGGCTTTTATCTCAATCTCTGGTTTCTCAAAAGTTGTCTTCTCTACTGAGAATTAAGTGGTATTTATAGGCCCCAATAGGATTCAAATTTGAGCTCTAAATTTGAAATGCTTTTGGGTTTCCCGGTGCTGGCAATGCCACCGCCTGTCAGTGGTGGTGCCAATGCCTGTTAGTGTCTGACACTGATAGTGTATTGGAGGTGCCACCGTTGGAGCTCTTGGGTTCTAGGCGGTGCCACCGCCCAGTCCAGCCAGGTCCTGGGCGGTGCCACTTCCCAGTCTGACGGTACCACCGCCCGACCTTTCGGGTTCTGGGCGGTGCCACCGCCCAGTCCAACGGTGCCATCGCCCAACCTTATGGGTCACTGGTTGGGCTCCAAATTGGCCTAATTAGCCCCTTACCAGGTTATAGGATTAACCCTTAATCCTAACCTTAATAACTTGCAAACTATGAAATTAAGACATAGTTCGGCAACGTCGAGTTTCCTTCCGGCAAGCTTTTCGGTGAACTTCCGGCGGACTTCTGATACACCATCGGATTTCTTCCGGTGGACTCCCAGCAGGCTCCCGGTCTTGTAGTGAGTTCAGCAAGTCTTTGGCAATAGCCGAACCTTCTCAGTGATCTCCACAAACCTCTGACAATCTCTCCGGCAGACTTCCGAAAACTTCGACAAGTCCTCGATTCCTTCTCGGTTGGTTCCAGCAGCACTTCCAATGAATCTTTGAACTTTCGGTGGACTCTCGAACACCCATCAAACTTGACTCCGGTAGACTTACTTTATGTCTTCAAGCTATCGTAGTTAATCCTACACACTTAACTCAATAATATGGATTAGATCAATTAACCCATCAATTGATTTTATCATCAAAATTCGAGATTCAATAATCTCCCCCTTTTTGATGATGACAATCAATTGATGACGGAGTTAAACATAACCCCCCCTATTTAAATGCCATATAATGAGAAGATAAAGACACTTGAATTCAATCTCTTTGAATTCAAGCCTAAACCGATAAGTTCTATCCATTGAACTTATCGTTATTCTCAATAAGTATGAGCAAATATGAAACTTCGTATTTCTCATATAAGACATTTGCATTACACAAGTTTTTGCAATTTATATAATTCATGCTATCGCATTGGCACAAGTCATCAATTTTTTGCTCATTCTTCTCCCCCTTTGTCATCAACAAAAAGGAGATGAGACTTTAACCATACAATTTATGATCATAAAATCATTAGAAAAGGAGTTCAGCATAAAGATCGATCATTCAGCATTCATAAGATTGCACAAAATTCATCTTATAACAACAAGTTTAGCATTCGTCCAAAATTCAGATTATTAGAAAGAAAATCAGCATTTATCCTAACGTCATATCATTCGAAAGAAAATCAGCATTCATAAGATTATACAAAATTCATCTTATAACAACAAGTTCAGCATTCGTCTAAAATTCATATTATTAGAAAGAAAATCAGCATTTATCCAAACTTCATATCATTTGAAAGAAAATCAGCATTCATAAGATTATACAAAATTCATCTAAAAAAGAATCAGCATGGCTTTCATATAAAAAGAACAAAATTGGCAAAGCTTTAACTTGGCATTAAGAGTAATTATACAAGGATCACATGTCAAGGTAATAGAATAAGAAGACATCGATTAATCCTTAGGAGGAAATACATAGTTCTTATACATAATATCTATCTTTTGATTCATTTATCGTAGTACCCTCAAAATTTTAACTTGCGGAGATTGAATTTACTCTTGCTGTGATTTGAGTTGCTCTTGTTGTGATTTGATCTGATGCAATTCTGCCATAATGAGATATTCAGAGGATGAAGCAGGAGCAGATTCTGAAGGTGCTGCACCAAAGGGACTAGGAGGAGGAGATTCATTTCCCCTAAAAATTGGTGTTTCGGGGTGTTCGACTAGTAGGGGAACTAGATCAGTCCTTCTAGGTTGCCTATTCCAAACACCATTACTAAAGGTACACCTAAATCTTTTGAGCAGGTTTCTATTGATAGTGGTAAATCGATCAACTTGAATTATTTCTTTATCGGGTGAGACACAAATATTCTGGGCAAGTATTAATCGAGTGACTAACCTTCCATATGGTAACATTGTGTCTTTAGCTATTATGTCCTGCATATGTTGCTGGATTAAGTATCCAAAACAATTATGTTGGTCGATCATTATCTAATACATAGTGCTTAGCTCTATTTGACTAATTTCATTATTATGAAATTGTTTGGGAAGTAGTATGCTAGTCATGATGTGATGAAAAAAATTAGAGTTAAAGGGCAATAAGTGCTCACAACTTTTGGGAATCATGCCTAGGTTTGGATTTGCAAAAATAGTTTCTAAGGCTTCAAAGTAGGTTGATCCTATTGCATTGATATCCTATTTATTTCTAAAATAACAGCCCTTGTCATATTCGGTAATTCCAATTAATTCGCATATAGTGCTATCAAAGATTTTAATTTGTGTTCCTAAGAGGTAGATAGTTAAGCTATCATTGTCCACATATAAGTTTGAGTAAAATAACATAACTAACATAGGATAAATTGGTTCATTGATTTGTAGGATAGGTAAGGCAACTAAATCTGCAAACCATCTAATGGGTTCTAGGTTTCCAAGTTCATCTAGATCAACATGTTTGCCCTTATGTATAGTTCTTGTTTCGAAATTAGGAAACCTAAAAGTTATTTCATTAGATCTAAAGAGGTTTTAGTCATAGGAATTTCCTTCCACCCTCTTCCCTTTTGTTCTTGTTCATCTCTTAGGAGCCATGTCTAAACAAGATGATAAATCAAGGAAAAAACTGTGAAGAGTAGGCAAAATAATGAGAGGAAGAAGGAAAATTTTCAGATTTTACCTTGAAAGATAGAGAGCTTGATCAAACAAGAATCCCTCTCTTAGGCTTCTAAAGGTTAGAAAGAGGGTGAGAGAGGTTTAGAGAGTTTTGTGTGAGTTCTAGGGAGAGTTCTCACAGGTTGGGGGCGGTTCCACCATCGGCCCTAACTCTTCCACTTATATGTGGATTCTTGGGTGGTGCCACCGCCAATCCGAGTAGTGCCACTGCTTGGGCACCGAGCACCCAAGCGGTGCTACCGTCGGTTCTGGCGGTTCCACCGCTGGCGTGCCAAAAATTTTCCTTCCCTCCCCCCTTGTTTGTTTTTAGAGGTGTTTGATTCAAGATAGGATAGGAACTTGGATTGTTCTTTAAGATGTCATTTGGAATTGAAAAAGAAGTCAAATCCATGAAAATTGGAAAGAGGAAAGAAAAAAAAAAACTTCAGAAAATATATACAATCAAGTTTATTCACAAGGACAATTTAACATACCTAGTTTCCTTCTAATAAAGTCAAATTGGTCTTCATTTAAGACTTTTGTAAAAATGTCTGTTAATTGATTTTTTGTGTTAATAAACTCTAGAATGACATTATTGTTAAGGACATGGTCACATATAAAATGATGCCTTATGTCGATATGCTTGGTTCTAGAGTGTTGAATTGGATTTTTGGTAAGATAAATGACACTTGTATTATCACATTTTATGGGAATGTTCTTCAAGTAAATTCCATAGTCTTCCAATGTATACTTCATCTAAACAACTTGTGTACAGCATGCACTAGCAACAATATATTCGGCTTCCGCCGTAGATAGTGCAATTGAATTTTGTTTCTTGGAAGTCCAAGAAACAAGTTCATGTCAAAAAAATTGGCATGTTTCTGATGTGTTTTTTCTATCTATCTTGCATCCGCCAAAGTCGGCATCTGCATAAGCTATTAAATCGAATTTATCAGATTTCGGATACCATGATCCTAAATTGGGAGTTCCTTTAAGATATCTAAAAATTCTTTTAACACTTTTAAGATGAGATAATTTAGGATTAGATTGAAACCTAACGCAAAGTCCTACACTAAACATGATATCCGGTCTAGTCGTGGTGAGGTAAAGTAGACTACCTATCATTCCCCTATACATTTTCTGATCAAAGTTTTCACTATTTTCATCCATATCTAACTTAGTGGAAGTACTCATAGGAGTGTTTATTGCTTTTGAACCATCCATGTTAAATTGTTTTAACAATTCTAATGTATATTTATATTGATTAAGAAATATATTATCACTAAGTTGTTTAATTTATAATCCTAAAAAGAAGTTTAATTCACCCATTAGGCTCATTTCAAATTAATGACTCATATATTTGGCAAATGATTCACATAGTGATTCTCCGAAGAACCAAAAATAATATCGTCAACATAAATTTGAATAATAAGAAAATTATTTTTAAAATATTTGATAAACAATGGAGTATCAACTTTGCTTTTTGTAAAATTATTTAAAATAAGAAAGGAACTAAGCCTTTCGTACCAAGCTCTAGAAGCTTGTTTTAAGTCATAGAGAGCCTTAGTCAATTTAAATACTTGATTAGGAAGAAGAGAATTTTCAAATCTGGGAGGTTGTTCAACATACACTTCTTCGGAAATAAAACCATTCAAGAAAGCACTTTTGACATCCATTTGAAATAGTTTAAAATTATTACTATTAGCATAGGCAAGGAGCATCCTAATGACTTCTAATCTTGCCATAGGAGCGAAGGTCTCTTC
This sequence comes from Musa schizocarpa, assembly GCA_900464855.2. Taxonomy (NCBI): domain Eukaryota; kingdom Viridiplantae; phylum Streptophyta; class Magnoliopsida; order Zingiberales; family Musaceae; genus Musa; species Musa schizocarpa. The sequence goes on from LS990920.1 coordinate 17,781,558, forward strand.
ATAGTCGATACCTTCTTCTTGGTTGAAACTTTTGGCTACTAGTCTAGCCTAGTTTCTAACCACGATACTGCATTCATCTTGCTTGTTTCTAAAGACTCATTTAGTACCAATGACTAACTGGTCACTAGGTCTAGGAACAAGCTTCCATACCTCATTCCTCTCAAATTGGTTCAATTCCTCTTGCATTGCAATAACCCATGAATCATCTTTCAAGGCTTTGTCAATGCATTTAGGTTTAATTTGAGAAAGGAAGGTGGCGTTAGCACAAAAATTCTTGAAGAAAGAATGAGTTTGAACCCCTTTTGATGTATCTCCTATAATTAGCTTCTTTGGATAAGCATCTACATACTTCCATTTCTTGGGTAAGGAAATTTCGGAAGAAGATACATCCAAGTTACTATTTTGAGGAGGGGGTTCATTTAAATTCAAATTATCAAAACCAAGATCATCATCAAAATCATTTTTCTTTAACTCAGAAATTTTATTAAAAACTACATGAATAGACTCTTCTATAACAAAGGTTCTTTTGTTAAAACATGAAAAGCCTTATAAACGGAAGAGTAACCAAGAAAGATGCCTTCATCGGATTTAGCATCAAATTTTCCTAAGGCATCCTTTTCATTCAAAATAAAGCATTTGCAACCGAAAACTTTAAAATAAGAAACATTTTATTTTTTGTAATTTCATAATTCATAGGGAGTTTTTGATAGAGATGGTCTTATTAGAACCCTATTCATGACATAGCAAGCCGTATTATCGGCTTCGGCCCAAAAATACTTAGGTAGACTATGTTCATTTAACATGGTTCTTACCATTTTATGTAAATTTTTATTTTTTCTTTCAACTACCCCATTTTATTGAGGATTTCTTGGAGTGAAGAAGTTGTGATTATATTCATTGGATTCACAAAAACTTTGGAAGTCACGGTTTTGAAATTCGCCACCGTGATTACTCCGAATTGATGAAATCATGAAGCTTTTTTTGTTTTGAGTAAGTTTACAAAATTTAGTGAAACATTTAAAACAATCACATTTGTGCACCAAGAAATAGGTCCAAGTGTATCTACTATAGTTATCTACAATTATGAAGACATATTTGCTTCCTCCTAGACTCGTTGTGTCAATTGGTCCAAATAAGTCTAAATGGATCAATTACAATGGTCTAGTGGTGCTAATTTGATTTTTTGGTTTGAAACTAGTTTTTATTTATTTTCTTAGTTGACAAGCCTCATACACTTTGTCCTTAACAAACTTTATATTGGGAATCCCTCGTACTAACTCTCTAGATGAGATCTTAGCTATTAGTTTCATACTTGCATGGTCTAATCTCCTATACCAAAGCCAAGCATCATCATTTAAAGCGGAGAAGCATATTTCATTACTCAGTTTGTCAAGGTTGATTGTGTAGACATTATTTTGTTTTAAAGCAATCATTGACATGTTATTGTTTGGTTTTTCAATAATGCATACATTAGATTCAAATCTAAGCAATCTAACAATTCTTTGTATTCATGAAATATTTATCTCATCACCCAATTAATTCTTCTTGATATTCTTCATGTGATGAAATGAATGTGAAGATTTGAAATTATGCATGAAATACTCATGATACTATGTTAATGCATACAAATGAGAAGTTATGATCATGCATGATAAGATGCAATATAATTTGACATTTTTATACCATCATGATTTGAATTATTCGGAATGATGCATGCAATACTATGATTTTTTTTATGATATGAAAGTCAACAATTATCATTTTCTGAAATGATACCATATTGCAATTAAGAATGATAAAATATTCATGATGAAAAATTGTTTTGACATTCATAACTTGATTTTTCATTCATCCTTTGTCATAATTTGAAAATTATTATAAAGAAAAAAAGAGATACAAAATTTTATTCTTCCCTTCTTTTTGACAATGACAAAGGGAGAGATAGCTAGCTTACTAGCTAGCTTGCACAAGTCAAGTTGATGCAAAAACACGCCATCTTGCATATATCAAAAGGTATAAAAAGTTACAAAAAACTCACTAGCTTGCATAATGCAAAACTTGTTAGCTTGCATCATATAAAACATTGTATCTTGCTAGCTTGTTATCTTGCATTATTTTTCAAAAACTTGCTAGCCTTCATACTTCAAAGAGAAGTAACACTTGTCAAATTGCTAGCTTGCATGTTGTAAAATAATGTAAAATTTTGCTAGCTTGCACTTTGCAAAGGAAGCAAAAATGACACTTCTCAAAAGAGAAGAAAGAGCTTGTTATCTTGAACATCACTATCTTGCCTATCTAAAGAAGCAAAACTTGCAACTTGCACATTAGAATAGGAAGCAAGAATCGCTAGCTTATACACTTCAACAAGAAAGCTATCTTGCATTTGCTTTCGAAATTTTTGCTAGCTTGTATGTTGTAAACTTGCTATCTTGCTACCTTGTATATCTAAAATGTGATAGCTTGCATGTTCTAATATGATATAGCACTTGCCAAATTTTTGCTAACTTGCATAAAACTAAAGATTATATTTATTATGCAATGATTTGAACTAATATCTCAAATACTTGATAGTTGTAACTTCTCCTTTTTGTTGATGACAAAGGGGGAGAAGTATGATCATGTTATGGATGTTGACGTGTTGCAAATATTCATGATGAAATTTGGAATAACTTGAATTCAGCTTGAATTCAATGTTCTATCAATATGACATATTGATAAGGGGAGTTAAGGTTAACTCCGTCATCAATTGGTTGTCATCATCAAAAAGGGGGAGACTATTGAATCTCAAATTTTGATGATAAAGCCAATTGATAAGTGCTTATGAATTGATTTGTATTTTGAGTGACGCAGGATGCTTTGATCAGGATGAGACAATTAAAGCAGGAAGAATCATGTTGGGCGAACATGTTAGAAGATTGGACGTATAGCTGGAGGATCGAATGACGTATCGACATAATACTTCGGGCCATGGATTTGGGCATCGGGCTAAGAAGAGCAGACATTGCGCTAAGGATATTAGAGTTGCGGAGGTCAATTAGCCGATTAGGCAATAGGCCACAAGAGAGGACGATGCGTCGAATAATCGGATGAAGCGTCGAAGAATCAGATGAAGCGTCGATGGACCAATGACATGCCGGACAACATGATTCATGCTTAGTAATAATTGTCTAGATTGAATTGTGTTTTTACATGTGCAGGATTAACTACAATAGCAAGGAATAAAGCAAACTGAAGTCTCGGAGTCAAGAACGTAATTTTATTGGGAGTTCGAGAGTTCATCGGAAGTCTTGATGTTTGTAGGAAGTTATATTAGAATTGACCAAGAAGTCCCAAAGCTTGCCAAAGAAGCTTGTCTGAAGTCACCAAGAAGATCATCATGAAGTCCAGGAACTTGTTGGGAGTCCGTTGGAACATTGCCGAGAGATCGTCGGAAGTTCGCCGAAAGATCGCCAGAAGCTCGTCGAAAGAAACCTAGACTTAGGGACTTTGTTTAGCTTAGTAAATATCTTAAAATTAGTAGTTAGCACATAATAGGGATTCGAATTGGGCCAACCCAATTAGAGGACAGTTGGGCAAAGTTTGGACTGTTTGGGCTAAGAGAAAGGCCCAAACAATGACCTAATAGGTGAAACCATCATGGCTCAGTCTCCGAGACTGTGTCAAGCAATGATACCGCTAGTTTGGGCAGTGGTACCACCTAAACTTAGTTTCTGAGACTATCTGGGCGGTGGTACCACCAGTCTGGGTGATGGTACCGCCCACTATCAGGCTCCAGGCGGTGGTATTGCGCAGTGCAGGCGGTGGTACCGCTTATACCCTGAAATTTCAGAGGTTTGAATTTTGGGCTCCAAATTTGAATCCATTTAGGGCCTATAAATACCCCAACTATTCCTCCATTGATAAGTAAGAAATATTGAGCAAAACTCTGTGATTCTAAAGTTGTAAACCTTAGAAAGTTTAGTTCCCTCCTTCTTAGAGGGAGTTCTAAGGGAGGTGTGAGAGTGATACCTTGTAAAAGAGGGTTGTAAAAGGTTGTCTCCTAAACCTGTGAAAAGGAGAAGAGGGTGTAAAAGGTGATTGGTCTTCACCTATTGAAGGAAGACCGATAATGGATGCCAGTGGCCTCGATGGAAGAGAAATCGACGGAGTGGATATAGGTTACGATGACCGAACCACTATAAAAATCTGGTTTGTATTTCTCTTGAGCAATTTACTTTAACTACAAACCACTTTACTTGCTTTACATCCATTATACTCTTCTGTGTACTTTCAAAGTTATTACCTTTACGAAACAATTTTTCACTGGAAATAGATTTAATCATAATGAAGTTTTGAACCGACATAATTTTTACCGCTGCACTAATTCACACCCCCCCTCTTAGTGCTGACTCTTTTCCCAACAAAATTAATATTTCATCATGAATCCAAGCAACATGTCATCATAAAATCATGCATAATCAAAATTTCAATACATCATTCCATGCATGATCATTATCATAACTTCTTCCCCTTTGTCATCAACAAAAAGGAGAAGTGTATCTAGCAAGTTTTTGATATATAATTTTAAATCATTGCATTATAAACATAATCTCAAGTTTAATCATCATGCAAGCTAGTAATTTTCTTTCTTCTCTTTTGAGAAGTGTAATTTTTTTGCTTCCTTGGTAAAGCGCAAGCTAGCAAAATTTTATATCATATTACAACATGCAAGCTAGTAAATTTTACAACATTTTAGAACATGCAAGCTAGCAATTTTGCTTTTCTTGAAGTATGCAAGCTAGCTAGCAAGCTAGCAAAATTTGCTCTCCCTATGTCATTGTCAAATAGAAGGAAAGAATACAATGTTGTAATTCTTTTCCCTTTTAATAAATAACAAAAAGAAACATGGGAGTTCAAAAACAAGATCTTGATTCTTAGAAAAATCTCACGTATCAAATATCGAGAAATCAAGATCATGATTTGGATAAAGAAAATAAATCTTAACCCATAAAGTGTTCTTGTATGAAATGTCAAGTCATCATCATTATTACATTGGGCATGATACTAAATCAATAAATTTTCAAATCAATATTACTTGGGTATGCATGATATAAAAAATAAATCAATCATCACTATGAGCATATCATACATGATACTAAGACATTAAAATTTTTAAGCATTTATCACTTTATGCATTAAATCAACATTTTGATCATGATACCAAACATTCATCATTTCTCTCATGCATGCTAAAGCATTCATGATACCAAATATTAAATTAACCTTTTTTAAGCATTTATCACTTCATGATTGTTGGTACCAAACATTCATCATTTATTTTCTCCTATTTTGTCATAGGCAAAAAGGAGAATCATTCAACAATGCAAGTGTTTAAAAGCATATCAAGTAAGTTTTACACCAATTTATCCAAGCTAGCAAAACTATCTCCCTTAATGTGCAAAACTTTTCTCATTACATCATTTTTTAAATCATCACTTGAAATATATCAAGAAAAATTAACTTAGTAATGAGGTATATAATTCATGAAGACAAATTATGAATATCAAGAGACAAATTATGATTCTTTTGGATAACAAAAAGAAGAAACATATTAAATAATCTTGATTCATAAGAATCTCAAGTTGTCAAGATCATGATTTATATATTAATGAAAGATCTCAAGTTATAATTCAAAAAATAATGATTCATAAAAAAATATCGTCTTAAATAATATGAGAACACATAATAAGAGATCTTGATTCATAAAAGATTTCAAGCTATAATTCCGAGGAATCAAAATCACGATATAGGTAAAAACTCATTCAAATTCAAATCATCAAAATCACTTTCAAGAAATTCAAAATATAAATATATTCATTAATCTATTTTTAAAAAATCGATAAGATAGTGATAGAGGAATTTTCAAAATGTATTCCGTTTTTAGTTGTTTCAATTTATGTGGTTTGATTTCTTATAAGAATGCCCAAGTTTTTTACGCTAAATCAAACCATGCGTCAACGTTTAAAATGGAAAAAGAACTTTCATTACGACAAAGATCGATAAACCATTAATCATAATAATCATAATGCACAATTTTGAAATATAAACTCATTAAGCATAATCATCAAACATGATTTCATAAAGCATTTTCAATCAAAATCAAAAATCATAAATTTAGATACATATTATTTTTTCTTAAAAACATACACAGGATTAATCATTAGATTTAAATCTAACATTTTGTTATATTTTCATAAAACATATCATTATCATTATCATTTTCAAAATTAGCTAGAAAAAGAAAAGCATGATCCCCTTTTATTTATTTATTTATTTATTGTATTTTATATACTAATTTAAAAATAACATATGAAATGCATCAAATAATTTCAAAATAAAGCAAAGGAGTTTTGGTTACCTTGGCGTCAAAAGCCACTAAGGCGTAGTTTGCCATCTCGCCTTTGTTGGTTTATTCTTCATTTTCGGATGAACTTGATTCGTCCCAAGCCACCTTGAATACTTTTTATTTCTTTGGCAACTTCTTCTTTTTAAGTTTATTTTTTTTAATTCTTGTTTTAAGTACTTTTTAAGTTTTATTGTGAGAAGTTCAAAGTCTCACTTGAGCTTTCAATTGATTAGTCATCTTGAGCTCTAAGTGTCAAATCCTTCTTATTCTTTGGAAGGTTATTCTTAAGTTATTCATGTATATTGCATGTCATTTTATAGGTCATCAAAGTCCGAATAAGTTCTTCAATCGGAAAATAGTTCAAGTTCTTTGATTCTTGTATTGCAGTTACTATCGAATCTCAATTTTTAGAAAGTGATCGTAAAACTTTATTTACAAGGTCAAGATTTAAAAAACTTTTACCAAGCGCTTTTAGATTGTTGACGACATCCGTAAAATGGGTGTGCATATCTCCAATAGTTTGGCTTGGTTCCAAATGAAATATTTCAAAATCATGTATCAAAATATTTATTTTAGAGTCTTTTAACTCTACTAGTGCCTTCGTGTGTGGTTTCAAGAGTGTGCCAAATATCGAAAGTAGTTTTCTAAATAGAAATACGATTAAATTCATTTTTGTCCAGGGCATAAAATAAGACATTCATAGCTTTTGTGTTTAATGAGAAAATCTTCTTCTCCAACCTATTCCAATCATTTATTGGAAGAAAAGACTTTTGAAAATCAAATTCGACTATATTCTATAAATCAAGATTCAACGAAAGCAAGAAAACTCTCATTCGAGTTTTCCAATATGTGTAGTCCATCTTATTGAACTTGGGAGGATGAATGATAGAGTGACCCTCTTGAAAGTCGAAAAGATCCATCTTCTAGTGAGGTTTCACTACATCATCTGTGTTAGGATCAAGAGCACTAAGGGGGGTGAATTAGTGCAGCGGAAAACTTTCGACGATTAAAACTGTGTTCGTACGATAAGAGCGATTTCGGTAGAAAAGCCGATTTGTAAATCACTTTAACTTTTGATCAAGCAAGATGCAGTTAAAGCAAATCTATAAAGGTAGTTTTCAGTTATGATGGAAATTAGAATGTAAGCGCAAACTGAAATATGATGTTCGTACGATAAAACTGATTTACGTCTAAACACCGATTCGAAAAATACTAAACTTTGAAACACGATCGTAAATTCGTAGAAGGCAGTAAGCTATTGAGGAGGTTTGCAGTAAAGATAATATTCTCAAAGTAAATGCAAACCAGAGAGCACCATGATTTTAGAGTAGTTCGGTCAATCTTGACCTACATCCACTTCTGGCTTCCTCCACCGACAAGGTCACCGACGTCTACTAGAGGCCTTCCTTTAATAGGCGAAGGCCAACTACCCTTTTATAGTTTCACTCCTTTTGACGGGCTTAGGAGACAACCCTTACAGAATTTTCTCTCCTCTCTTGAAAGATCAGAACTTGGAAGAAAAGAGGGAGAAGAACTTTTAACTCATACAACACTTTTGAGCTCTAAAAATCACAGAGTAAGATCAGGTTTTCTGTGGTTTTGGTTGCTCTTTCATTGCTGAAAGAGTGGGGTATTTATAGGCCCTAAACCAGTTTGAATTCCGAGCTTAAAACTGTCAATTCCCGAAATTCCGAGGTCTGGCGGTTGCACCGCCTGACTGGGGCGGTTGCATCGCCTGGCAAAGCTCAGAGACTGAGCCTCTGGGCGGTGCCACCACTTGTCAGGGGCAGTTGCACCTCCTACCAGAGCTCGGAGAGCGAGCTCATGCGGTTGCACCTCTGTCAGAGGCGGTTGCACCGCCCAGCCAGAGCTCAGAGAATGAGCCCTAGGCGGTGCCACTGCCGACCCAGGCGATGCCACCTCTGGCCAAGTAATCTGGGTCCGAATGGGCTGATCCATTCAGCCCAATTTGGGTCTTTCAAGGGCCCAATTGCCCCAAGATTAAATTAATGGGATCACCTCCCATTTCTAACTTAATCATCATGCTAACTACGAATTTCTTAAGACATTTACTACAACTTGCTCCGATGCGTCAATCGCTTCTTCCAACGAGCTTCCGGCGAACATCCGATGAACCTCCAGCGATGCTCCGACGGACTTCCGGTGAACTCCTGGACTTGCGATGATCCACTTGGCGAGTTCCGACGAGCTTCTTTTGGCAAGTTCCTGGACTTCTCGGATTTGTTCCCGCAGAACCTCCGACGACCGTCCGAACTTTCGTCGAGCTCTCGAACTCCCAATGTGATCATAGTCTTGACTCCGGCGCAACTCCTGCTGCATGTCTTACTTTTATCATAGTTAATCCTGCACACTTATCTCAACATATGGATTAGATAACAAATGACAATTAACATCATCATCAAAATCCGAGATTCAACAATCTCCCCCTTTTTAATGATGATAATCAATTGATAACGGAGTTAACCTTAACTCACCCTATCTATGTGCCATAATTGAGATAAGTCATTCTTGAATTCAAAGCCTTTGAATTCAAGAGACATATTGATAAGTTTAAATTATTTAACCTTATTAATACTCCCATCATGATGTATCTCTCTGAAAATGATGTATGATATCAAAGTTTGACATCCATTTTCAAATTTTAAATGTGAATGATGGTCATGGTAGCAATTCATCATATGGTAAGATATCAACGAAGTAAGATTTTGATATCTTAACATGATGCACACATTTCAAGTGTTTTAGCAATCGTAGCATTTTATCATATGGTAAGATATCAACACGTAAAATTACGATGCAAGTTCTTGGTATCTTAACATGATGCAAATATGACAATCATAGCAAACATGGTATAATGCAAATATGGCAATCATAGTTATCATCAATTCATATATTTTTGATGATGCAGTCATAGCATAATCATAGCATCAATAATCATATATCTGCTTCTTTCAACATAATATGACATTTATAGCATCAATTCATATACTTCTCCCCCTTTATCATCATAAAAAAGGAGAATGATATAAACAACTTTTAAATATACGTGCGATGCCATAAGTAGGTTCATGTCATTTATAGGATACAAACATCTCAAGAAAAACAAGACATGGAGATTATTTACATCGAGTGAAAACTTCTTCCTCTTTATTTGTTATTATCTTTTTTGCATGAAGGAGGAAAGCCATTTGTATAGTACAAATCGATAGGATATTAAGGCATGCTTTATAAGGATCAGAATATTTATGTGAATCAAATCCTTGCAAAAAATATCTTCCTTTTATAAGAAGGAATCATCAAATCTATTTCTCAAAGGGAATATTTTTCACATGATAAGTCTAAAAGATATGCATTTGCTAGATGATTCTATTTGTCAAAAATCAATGATATGAATCAAAGTCCGAAAGAGAATAATGTATTCATGAAATCCGAATAGAACTGAAAATTTAATTTAATACTTTCATGCAATCGGACAAGACTATACAATCATGAAGACATGCTCATTGTTATGGAAATTTTTGTATTAATTTCCAACATGTTATTTTAGGCATATAATGGCAATTAAGTGATTTGATCATTGAATCAATAAAGTCCGAATAATTTTAACAAGTTTATGCATTCAGACACATCAACATTCGTAATTCTCTTCTTATGAAATCAAATTGTTCTTCACTTAGAGGTTTTGTAAAAATATCAGCTAGTTGATGCTTAGTATCTATGAACTCTATAATTACATCATGATTAGTAATATGATCTCATATAAAGTGATGTCTAATATCAACATGTTTTGTTCTTGAGCATTGAATGAGATTCTTTGTTAAACATATTGCACTTGTATTATCACATTTAATGAGAATGTTTTTAAGATAGACTTTATAATCTTCTAAGGTGTTTTTCATCCACACAACTTGTGCACAGCATGCACTAGCTGCAATATATTCAACTTCAATTGTTGATAAAGCAACCGAGTTTTGTTTCTTAGATGACTAGGAAACAAGGGAATGTCCCAAAAAATTGACATGTTCCTAATGTGCTTTTTCTATCTAGTCTACACCCAGCAAAATCCGCATCAGCATAAGCAATTAACTCAAAATTTTCGGATTTTGGATACCATAATCCTAAATTTGTGGTACTTTTAAGATATCTAAGTATTCTTTTAACCGCTTTGAGATGAGATATCTTAGGGTTCGATTGAAACCTAGCACAAAGTCCTACACTGAACATGATATCTGGTCTAGTTGCAGTGAGGTAAAGTAAACTTCCTATCATACCCCTATAAGTTTTTTTATTAAAGCTTTCTCCACTCTCATCAACTTCTAACTTAGTGGAGGTGCTCATGGGGGTATTAATAGCCTTTGAACTATCCATATTAAATCTTTTTAGTAGGTCTAAAGCATATTTAGTTTGACTAATAAAGATGTCATTGCTTAGTTGCTTAATTTATAAGCCTAAGAAAAACGTTAATTCTCCCATCAAACTCATTTCAAATTTGAGACTCATGGTTTTAGCAAAAGATTCACAAAGACATTTATTCGTAGAACCGAAGATAATATCATCAATATAAATCTGAACAATAAGAAAATTATTTTTAAAATTCTTGATAAACAATGTAGTATCGACTTTGCCTTTTGTGAAATTATTTTCAATAAGAAAAGTGCTTAGTCTATCATACCAAGCCCTTGGGGCTTGTTTTAAACCATAGAGAGTTTTGGTTAATTTAAATACATGATTAGGGAGGCTATTATTTTCAAATCCGGGAGGCTGTTCAACATAAACTTCTTTAGAAATAAAGCCATTAAGAAAAGTGTTTTTAACATTTATTTGAAACAACTTAAAATTATTATTGCTAGCATAGGCAAGGAGCATCCTTATGGCTTCTAATCTAGCCACAAGAGCGAAGGTTTCTTCGTAATCGATACCTTCTTCTTGGTTGAAACCTTTGGCCACTAATCTAGCCTAGTTTCTCACCACGATACCATATTCATCTTGCTTGTTTCTAAAGACCCATTTAGTACCATTAACTAAATGGTCATTTGGCCTAAGAATAAGCTTCTACACCTCATTTCTCTCAAATTGATTTAACTCATCTTGCATTGCGATAATCCATGAATCATCTTTCGTGGCTTCGTCAATACATTTAGGTTCAATTTGGGAGAGAAAAACGGCATTGGCACAAAAATTTTTAAGAGATGAACGTGTTTGAACCTCCTTAAATATGTCTCCTAGGATTAGCTTCTTAGGATGAGCATCTACATACTTCTAATGCTTTGGTAAGGATGTTTCGGAAGTGGATGCATCTAAGTTGCTAATTGGAGAAGGAGTTTCATTTAAATTCAAAGAATCGAAATTAATATCATCATCAAAGTCATTTTTCTTGATTTCGGAAATCTCATTGAAAACAACTTGAATGGATTCTTCTATAATTAAAATCCTTTTATTGAAGATACGAAAAGCTTTAGAAACCGAAGAATAACCAATAAAAATTTCTTCATCGGATTTAGCATCAAATTTTCTTAAGGCATTTTTTTCATTCAAGATAAAACACTTACACCCAAAAAACTTTAAAATATGAAACATTGAGTTTTTTATTATTCCACAACTCATAGGGAGTTTTGGTGAGTAAGGGTCTTACTAAAACTCTATTCAGAATATAGCATGCAGTGTTTACAGCTTTGGCCCAAAAATATTTGGGTTGGCTATATTCATTCAATATGGTTCTTATCATTTCTTGTAAATTTCTATTCTTTCTTTCTACTACTCCATTTTGTTGAGGATTTCTTGGAGTAGAGAAGTTGTAGTTATATCCATTAGATTCACAAAATTCTTGGAAATCACGGTTTTGAAATTCACCACCGTGATCACTTCGAATTGATGAAATCATAAAACCCTTTTCATTTGAACAAGTTTGCAAAACTTGGTGAAATATCTAAAGCATTCATTTTTATGTTTCAAGAAATAAGTCCATATGTATCTACTATAGTCATCTACAATGACGAAGGTGTATTTGCTACCTCCTAGGCTTGATGTAGAGATTGGTCCGAATAAGTCCATATGAATTAATTATAAGGGCCTAGATGTGCTTATTTGATTCTTAGATTTGAAACTACTCTTAATTTGTTTTCTTAATTGACAAGCATCACACACATTATCTTTGATGAACTTGATGTGAGGAATTCCTCGTACAAGTTCTTTGGATGATATTTGAGTGATTAGTTTCATGCTAGTATGACCTAATCTCCTATGCCAAAACCAAGCATCCTCATTCAAAACTGAGAAACATACTTCATTGCAAAGATCATTAATGTTAATGGTGTATACGTTATTCTATTTTAATGCAATCATAGATGTATTTTTGTGTGATTTTTCAATGATGCAAGCATTAGATTCGAATTTGACGATATATCCTTTATCACATAATTAACTAATACTCAAGAGGTTATGTTTTAAACCATCAACTAACAAAACATCTTCAATAAAGAAGTTGGATTTGTTACCTATGGTTCCTTTGCCAATGATTTTACCCTTGTTGTTGTCTCCGAATGTGACATAGCCTTCGTTTATGTTAGTGAGCTTAGAGAATTGAGATGGATCTCCAGTCATATGCCTTGAGCATCCACTATCAAGGTACCATCTTTTGCTCCTAGCTTGTGATGGTGTATGTCTCTACAAGAAAGGATAATTTTTAGGTACCAATTTACTTTTGGGTGCCTCAAAAACTGATCTACATTGTTTGTCATGTTGCATAGAGTTTATCATGGTTCCTTTAGGAACCCAAATTAATTTATTCGGACTTATTTTCTTGAATGGACAATAATGCGTTTTGTGTCCATGTTTGCAACAAAAGTTGCATTTGCTTTGGTGTCGAACATATAGGATGGAGCCTTTTATGAAGGTGGTTGGATTTTGGTGAGGATTTCTCACAAATCTGATTCCACTTCTTTTAGGAACGTGACCCTTGTTTGTAAGAATCATGTTCAAAGACTTGCTATCACCTCGAATTTCTTCAAGGTGTCCTTAAGTAGCAAGTTTTCCTTTTGGATAGTTTCTAGATCATGGCATTTTATACAAGAACCTAAACTATCATTATATTCAGTTTTTAACTTATCAAAATTATAAGTAAGACTATAATGCTCCTTTTTTAGCAATTTGTATTTTCTACTAATAATCTTGCATTCATCAAATAAGTCATGGAAGGCATTTAATAACTCATCAAATGATAAATCTGCATCAATTAACTTTGTTACCTCCTCTCCGATGGTCATTAAGGCATAATGAGCAACTTACTCGGTGTTGGACTCCTCTTCTTTGGACGCGCTCGAGCCATCCCATGTTGCTTTGAGCGCCTTCTTCTTTGACGTTCTCTTCTTGGCTTAGGGACAATCACTTTTGTAGTGTCCAAGCTTTTTGCACTCATAGCAAATAACTTGGTCATTTTTGGGTTCAAGTTTATTTTTTGTGTCATTTTTAAACTTGTTTCTCTTAATGAATTTTTTGAATTTCTTTGTTAGAAGTGCCAAGTCATCATCACAGTCCTCATCACTTGAGTTTTCTCTCAAGTGGTCATCTAAAGTTCTAAGTGTCATATCCTTCATGTTCTTTGGAAGGATGTCTTCTTGCTCTTCATGAGCCTTGCATATCATTTCATAGGTCATTAATGACCCGATTAGTTCTTCAAGAGGGAAGTTGTTTAAATCTTTAGCCTCTTGAATAACAGTGACTTTAGGGTCTCAACTCTTAAGAAGGGATCTTAGAATCTTATTCACGAGCTCAAAATCCGAAAAACTTTTGCCGAGTCCTTTTAGACCATTGACGACATCCATGAAATGGGTGTACATGTCGCCAATAGTCTCACTCGGTTTCATTTGGAAAAGTTTGAAAGAGTGTATCAAAAGATTGATTTTTTACTCTTTCACTCTACTTGTGCCTTCGTGAGTCACTTCGAGTGTATGCTAAATATCAAATGCGTTTTCACAAACCGAAACACGATTAAACTCATTTTTATCAAGTGCACAAAATAAGACATTAATAGCCTTTGCATTAAGAGTGAAAGTCTTCTTCTCCAATTCATTCCAATTGATTATTAGAAGAGAAGACTTCAAAAATCCATTTTCGACAAGATTCTAAAGTTCAAAATCCATTGAAATAAGGAAGATCCTCATTCGGGTCTTCCAATAGGTGTAGTCCGTCCCATTGAACATAGGTGGACATGTAATAGAATGACCCTCTTGGTTTCCGACATATGCCATTTCTCTTGGGTTTTAATCCATTTGAGAGTTAACCCCGCTCTGATACCAATTGTTAGGATCAAGAGCACTAAGAGGGGGGGGTGAATTAGTGTGGTGAAAAAACTTTTAAAAACGATTAAAACTGCGTTCGTACGATAAGAGCGATTTCGATAGAAAAGCCGATTCGTAAATCACTTTAACTTGTAATCAAGCAAGATGCAATTAACGTGAATCTATAAGGGCAGTTTGTAGTTATGATGGAAATCAGAATGTAAGTAAAAATTTAAATATGATGTTCGTACGATAAAACTGATTTACGTCTAAACACCGATTCGGAAAATATTGAACTTTGAAACACAATCGTAAATTCGCAGAAGGCAGTAAGCTATTGAGGAGGTTTGCAGTAAAGATAATATGCTCAAAGTAAATACAAACCAGAGAGCACCGTGATTTTAGAGTGGTTCGATCAATCTTAACCTACATCCACTTCTGGCTTCCTCCACCGACGAGGTCACCGACGTCCACTAGAGGCCTTCCTTTAATAGGCGAAGGACAACCACCCTTTTACAATTTCACTCCTTTTGACGGGCTTAGAAGACAACCCTTACATAATTTTCTCTCCTCTCTTGAAAGATCAGAACTTGGAAGAAAAGAGGGAGAAGAACTTTTAACTCATACAACACTTTTGAGCTCTAAAAATCACAGAGTAATATCAGGATTTCGGTGGTTTTGGTGTCTCTTTATTGCTGAAAGAGTGGGGTATTTATAGGCCCCAAACTAGTTTGAATTCCGAGCTCAAAACTATCAATTCCCGAAATTCCGGGGTCTAGCGGTTGCACCGCCTGACTAGGGCGATTGCACCGCTTGGTAGAGCTCGGAGACTGAGCCTCTAGGCGGTGCCACTACTTGTCAGGGGCAGTTGCACATCCTGCCAGAGCTCGGAGACCGAGCTCAGGCGGTGCCACCGCTTGACTAGGGCGGTTGCACCACCTAGCTAAAGCTTGGAGACCAAGCTCAAGCGGTTGCACCTCTATTAGAGGCGGTTGCACCGCCCAGCCAGAGCTCGAAGACTGAGCCTTGGGCGGTGCCACCTCTGGCCAAGTAATCTGGGTCCGAATGGGCTGATCCATTCGGCCCAATTTGGGTCTTTCAAGGGCCCAATTGCCCCAAGATTAAGTTAATGGGATCACCTCCCATTTCTAACTTAATCATCGTGCTAACTATGAATTTCTTAAGACATTTACTGCAACTTGCTCCGATGCGTCAATCACTTCTTTCGGCGAGTTTTCGGCGAACTTCCAGCGAACATCCGACGAACCTCCAATGATGCTTCGACAGACTTCCGGCAAACTCCTGGACTTGCGACGATCCACTTGGCGAGTTCCGACGAGCTTCTTTTGGCAAGCTCATAGACTTCTCGGATTTGTTCCCGCAGAACCTCTAACGACCGTCCGAACTTCCGTCGAGCTCTCGAACTCCCAACATGATCATAGTCTTGACTCCAGCATAACTCCTACTGCATGTATTACTTTCATCGTAGTTAATCCTGCACACTTATCTCAACATATGGATTAGATAACAAATGACAATTGACGTCATCATCAAAATCCGAGATTCAACAGTCTGATCCTTTGGTGTGTCCCTCTATTCATCCTACCCGATGCCTGATCATTGACTCTAGCCCAACATTCGATTCTTCTTTAATCGTTTTGTCTTCCTCATGATTGTAGTTATTCCATGATCACTTATCCCAAGATATAGATTAGATCATTAATTCACCAATTGATTTCATCATCAAAATATAAGATTCAGTAGCCAAGTGATAGTACTGCTAAAGTCTAATCTTTACGGCTCTGTCAGGTAGTGGTACTATCGAGACTGGGTGATGATACCATCCAATGTCAGTCTACAAGTGGTGGAACTACCCAATACTGGGGATGGTACCGTTAGTACCCTAGAAACCCGAGATGAGATATTTTTTGGCTTCATTTTTTAAGCCATTGGGGTTTATATATACCACACTCTTTCTTGCATGAAAGAGCATGAAAGTGTGAATAAAAGTTTTGAGATTTTGGGTTGTAAAAATGTTGAAAAAGTGTTAAGTGTTCTCCTCCTCAGCTTTGTGAAAGGTATGAGGCTTATAAATATTATCTCATAAACTTGTGAAAAAGAGAAAGAGTTGAAAAAGAGTAGATGGTCTTCGTCCATTGAAAGAAGACCGTTAGTGGATGTCGGTAACCTTAACGAAAAAGGAATCACGAGTGGACGTAGGTCTCGACGATTGAACAACTATAAATTCAATTTGCACTTTCTTTTTCAGTTTCATTGCTATTAAATTATGAGTTAATTGCTTAGTTCACTTACTCTAAGTCAATCACGGTTTTTTTATTATTTCATCGAACAAAGATTTTCTAAAACTGATATTTTATTAAAATTACTAATTTACCCCTTGTTAGTGTGATCCTAACATAAATCACTCCCAAACAAGTCGTTTTTATTCTCTGGATGGGTCCATACTTTTGAGACCGAATCAGGTGTTTGATTTTTTGGTCAACGGCATCTAAAAACTAAGAAAATCAAATAATCGAATCGCCCCTCCCAGAAATCAATAGTTTCAATTTTTAACCTAGGAACCAAGCCTCAAGGAAGCTGCCATTTTATATTGTTTATTGTATCAGGTGAGCGCGTGACGAGTATAGGACGGTTGGGGAAAGCCGGCCTTTACGGAGCCAAAAGCTTGGTTAGGTACAGCACCTGTTCATGAGGCGTCCGCGTGCGCCCCGTGACTACGCCCACCACTCATTTCTCCAAACGCTTCCGTTTCAGCCACATGTTCTCCAGGCGTTTGTTTAAATGCCAACTTCTAGACCGTCGTCTCCCGTTTTAGCGGTCGTTGTACATATCGATGTTCGTCACTGTGCAGGAAGAAGTGGGTAGATGAAACGAGTGGTAGCTGGCGACGCCACTCGTCCTTTTAAATGCTCACGACTTCGTCTAAGACCTTCTCATTCCCACACAGTTCAGATCGTTCAAGTGGGACAAGATGGCCCCCGGCACTGCATTGCTTCCCACGAATGAGGCGACCCTGAGGGCGAGCTTCGTGCGGGACGAGGACGAGCGACCCAAGGTGGCCTATAACCAATTCAGCAGCGACATCCCGGTGATCTCGCTCGCCGGGGTTGACGACGAGGACCGGCCCACCGGCGGGCGGAGGGCGGAGATCCGCCGCAAGATCGTGGAGGCCTGCGAGGACTGGGGCTTATTCCAGGTGCTGGACCATGGAGTGGACGCCGGCATGATCTCCGAGATGACCCGGCTCGCCCGGGATTTCTTCGCGCTACCCCCCGAGGAGAAGCTCCGGTTCGACATGTCCGGCGGAAAAAAGGGAGGCTTCATCGTTTCCAGCCATCTCCAGGTAGAACATGTTTGACGAAGCCTTCTCACGAAGTTGGTGGATTCCATGGGCTAAGAACTAATTCGATTGATGTCACGCAGGGTGAGGCAGTGCAGGACTGGCGAGAGATCGTGACTTACTTCTCGTACCCGATCGGAGCTCGGGACTACTCGAGGTGGCCGGATAAGCCAGAAGGGTGGAGGTCGGTGGTGGAGTCATACAGCGAGAAGCTGATGGGGTTGGCGTGCAAGCTGCTGGAGGTGTTGTCGGAGGCAATGGGGCTCGACAAGGAAGCCCTCACCGATGCCTGCGTAGACATGGATCAGAAGGTGGTGGTCAACTACTACCCCAAGTGCCCCCAGCCCGACCTCACCCTCGGCCTAAAACGCCACACCGATCCCGGCACCATCACCCTCCTCCTCCAAGACCAAGTCGGCGGACTCCAAGCCACCAAGGACGGCGGCAAGACGTGGATCACAGTTCAGCCCGTGGAGGGAGCTTTCGTCGTCAACCTCGGGGACCATGGCCATGTGAGTATCAGCAAACGCCTTCTTTCTGCGAATGGCATACAGATCTGACATGCTTCTCTCTGAGGCGGGCGCAGTATCTGAGCAACGGGAGGTTCAAGAACGCGGATCATCAGGCGGTGGTGAACTCGAGCTGCAGCAGGCTGTCGATCGCCACGTTTCAGAACCCAGCGCCGGAGGCGATCGTGTATCCCCTGGCGATAAGGGAGGGAGAGAAGCCGATCCTGGACGAGCCCATCACGTTCAGCGAGATGTACCGTAGGAAGATGAGCCGAGATCTCGAGCTTGCCAACCTCAAGAACCTGGCCAGGGCGGAGCATCAGCGGCTGGAATTGCCGGAGAATGCCAACGACATCAATGTAGCAAAGGCGAAATGCCTAAATGAGATCCTAGCTTAATATATATGCTATAGGTCTATGCCATCTCTCACGTCCGAGCCACATAGTTTCCCGTCCGTGCGACGGTGAATGCTGTAATAAGATTTCGAGTACTCAGATATCTATAAAAAAAATGTTCCGCAATTAAATTAAGATATCAATTACATCTAAAATATGATATAATATACTCACATATCAAGGATTAATGGTTAGAAATATTATTCAACAAAGAAAATATTAATTAAAATATTCATCAAGGAACCTAATAGGGTATATTCTGACATTAAGTGAAGCCTTCCTGTTGGATGCCACACGAGAGAGTTGTGTGGAAGACAAAACTATTTCTTTTTATTATCCGTAGGGGGATGTATAGACCCATAGTCCACGTAAATGAACTACAAAAGAAGGACGTTCGGACAGGGATGGGCGATCCTATGATTTCCTAAGTATAAGAATCGATCCTCGATGTTTGCATAGGGATTGAACCTCTCTGAAACCCCTCGTCCTCACTATTTTAAGAAGAGCTAACTTGATCATCAAAGGAGTCGTGTTAGGAAATACACCTCCCCCCGACATCGACATTTGTGTAAAATCTCCAAGAGACCAGAATCCACCCAAGGCCTCCTCGTTCCCTATGGGGACCATCATGCTCAATGCCACGAGGGTCACTTGGACAACCTTGCACCTTCAAGACAAGATCGAGTTGTATCGATCTTCAGTTGACAGTATTAAGACAGTAACATTTTGGCACTAGAAGGAGTGCCTGAATGTTGCAAAAACATCCCCTAGCGAAGCCTCTCAACAAGCACTAAGAGGCATTGCTACTCACACACAATACTTTTGTGCAAAGAGGATAATTGCCTTCTTTCCCTTAGGTGGACGTATCCACCTCAACCCAAACCCTAGGGCGCTACTGGTGTTTGTTCAATAACTCCGGGCTTTCACCTCCAAGGGCAAGCACGGGGCACTTGGTCATTCTTGCTAAGGCTTTTTTGAGCCTTGCACACTAGGTGTAGGCCCTCATCGGGATGATGCAAGCCATCACCCCACTCCTACCCTAATTTGCCTAACAAGCAATGCCCCCTTCATAGCCATGGCCAATGACTCAACCATCGCCTACACCCACACTCCTTGGGGTTCCCCTGATCGATCCATTGCTGGAAGCCTCAGATTGTCCCTGAGTAGTGGAAATACCAATTCGAGCACCGCACTCCCCAACGGTACAATTTAGTGCTCCCTACATCACAGGCTGGCATTGCCCAAGTCGAAGACCCAATCGATCGACTCAATGGATGATTCACTAAGAGCCCAATTGTGAATGGTGAATTAGTGCTTAGACAAGGTGCAATGGGAGTTCCTGCACTCAAAGGGGGAAGCGAACGACCTCACCTCAGGTTGTTCTCCATTCGTCCAAAGTATCCAAAAGGAGCCACTCTCAACCAACTTTCGCCTCCCGTCATTAGAGGCTTTTGATGATAGCTTTGACCTAATGAAGCACACCATGGCCTTTTGAGCCCAATTGTTATTATACGATACCTCGGATGCTATGATATATTGAGCATTCCCAACCACCCTAAGAGGCTCAGTGCAAAAATGGTACAACTGCCTGAAACCTATTAGGATCATAAAGGCACTAAGATAGGGAGGGTGAATTAGTTCTTTTGAAAAGTTGAGCTGATTTCAAAAATTTCAATCGATGAAACCTGTATCGGAAATATATTTAACTTGGAAAGTGAGTAAAGGTAATGAGCAACTAAATCAATAAGTAATAAGAATGAAAAGCATAAAGGAAATGCATACCAAATTTATAGTAGTTCGATCGTTGCAATTGCCGAATTTCAGATTTTGATGATGAAATCAATTGATAAGTTTATGATCTAATAGTTATTTTGAGTGACACAGGACTAGCTTTGATCATGGAGAGATAATTTGATTAAAGCAAGTAGAACCAATGTTGGGCCGAAGTGAAATATGTTAGAAGATTCAGTGTCGAGCAAAAGGATCAGTTAATAAGATTGAGTGGTAAAAGGCTTCATGCCATGAGTTCAAGTATCGGGCCAATAAGATCGAACATTACACCAAGGAGATCGGATGTTGCGAGAAGACAACATACCGATTAGGCAATATGCCGAAGGAAATGATGATGTACCGAAGGGTCGAACGAAGTACCGACTGAACCAATGACATATTGGACAATATGCGATTAATATTTTATAATAATTTATCTAGATCGAGTTAATTTAGGTCTAATTGAGTCGGTATTAGGGTGAAACAATTCCAACTCAAATAGGGGCTAATTGGGCTTGAATCAGGGCTGAATTGGGCCTGTTGTTTAGCCCATTCAGTGTCATATAGTAGGGTCTGGTGGTGGTACCACCCAGACTGGACAGTGGTACTACTCAAACAAAAACTTCAAGATTATGTCAAGCGGTGGTACCATCAGATTGGGCGGTGGTACCGCCTAATGTCAGTGTGTCAGATGGTGATACTACTAGATTGAGTGATGGTACCACCCAATGTCAGATTGGCAGGAGGTGGTACCGCTAGTACCTCGAAAACCCGGGGATTTAAATTTTGGCTCCAAGTTTTGAATACATTTGGAGTCTATAAATACCCCATAAATTCTTACTTGGAACACACACGAAAATAGAGAAAAAACTCTATGATTCTAAGGTTGTAAACTTTTTTAATTATAGAGTCCCTCCTCTAAGTGCTTAGCGATAGTCCTAAGGGATGTGTGTGAGGGAACACTTGCAAAAGAGGGGTGTAAAGGTTCTCTACTGAACTTGTGAAAAGGAGAAAGAGTGTAAGGATAGTTGATCTTCACCCATTGGAAAGAAGATCAGTAGTGGAAGTTAGTGGTCTCGAGTGAAGAGGAATCAGGAGTAGACGTAGATCACGACGACCGAACAACTATAAATTCGATGTACTCGGTTTACATTTTTATTATGCTTTTCATTCTCATATTGCAAATTGATTTTCTTGCTTACTACTTTCACTATGCTTACGAACGCGCTTTAAAGTCAAACTCATTTTTCTGATATGAGCTTTATTGAATGATATTTTTGAATTGATGTAATTTTTTGAATGTACTAATTCATCCCCCCTTTTAGTGTCGACTTGATCCTAATAGTTGGTATCAGAGTCATATTTTATTCGATTGGATTAACACCTAAGAGAGATGGCTTTTTTCGATTTTTAAGAGGGTCTTTCTATCACTCGTCCTCCTATATTCAATAGGATGGACTACACTTATTGGAGAACTCGGATGAGAGTTTTCTTACTTTCTTTGAACTTTGATTAATGAAATATTGTTGAACTTCATTTTCAAACCCCCTCTAATCCTATGAATGAATGGAATGACTTTGAGAAAAAAATATTTTCTTTAAATACGAAATCTACGAATGCTTTATTTTACGCTTGGGATAAAAACGGGTTTAATCGTATTTTGACTTGTGAAACTTCATATGACATTTAGCATACTCTTGAAATCACACATGAAGACACAAGGAGGGTTAAAGATTCTAATGTTAATCTCTTGATGCATGATTTTGAATTATTTTGTACGAAACCAAGCAAAACCATTGGAGACATGTATACCCATTTTACGAATATCGTCAATGGTTTAAATGCACTTGGTAAAAGTTTTTCGAATCTTGAAATTGTGAATAAAATTTTATGTTCTCTTCCTGAAAACTGGGATTCATAAGTAATTGTCATTCAAGAAGCAAATGACCTAAATAATTTTCCTCTTGAAAAACTTATCGGGTCTTTAATGAACTATGAAATGAGTTATATAACACAAGACGAACATAAGAATAATCTTTCAAAGAATAGGAAAGATATGACACTAAGAACCAAAGAATATCACTTAAGTGATAACTCAAGTGATGATGATAATGACATAGAACTTTCGACGAGAAAATTCAAAAAATTCATAAAACAAGAAACTAAGAACAAAAAAAAGCTCAAAAGGAACACAATAACTTGCTATAAATGCAATTGATCAGGGCACATCAAAAGCAAATATCCGCAACACAGAAGAAAAAGACATTTAAAGTGACATGGGACAAATCGAGTACATCCGAAGACGAGGAGCAAACCGATAAAGAAGAGGTGGCGAACTACACCTTGGTGGCTTTCCACAATGAGGCAAGTAACTTAACCAAAACTCCTTTACTTTACTATAAAATTACTTAATACATTTTATTAGTTATTTTTAAAAATCACCAACACTTAGAACTTCAGAGAAGTTCTCACAAGATTACAATAGCATTTTTCTTTCATTTTGCTCTTAATTCTTATGTAATCTGAGCAAGGGATGAGAGGGGTATTTATAGGCTCCAAATGGATTCAAACTTGAAACTTAAAAGTGTCTCATCCCTGATTTTTAGGGTACTAGCGGTACCATCGCTTGTGCTGGGCGGTACTACTGCCTGCAGCACTAACACTGGGCGATACCACTACCCAGTCTGGCGGTACTACCACCTGACACAGTCTTGGAGATTGTGTCTTAGAGATTGAGCCACTAGCGGTGCCACCGCTTAGATCGGCGGTGCCACCGCTTGACCCAAATTTTGGGTCGCTGAATGGGCCTTTCTCTCGACCGAAAACAACCCCACTTTGGGCCTAATTAGCTCATAATTGAGTTGACCTAATTACATTCTAAACCTATTCAATTAGATCTAAACTAACTCGATCTAGATAAATTATTACCTAGTACGAATCATATGTTGTCCAACATGTCATTGGTTCTTCCAACGCTTCGTCTGATCCTTCGGGGCATCGTGTGCTCCTTCGACGTATTGCCTAATCAGTATATTATCTTCTCGCAACATCCGATCTCCTTGGCACAATGTTCGATCTTCTTGGCCCGATGCCCGAATTCATGGACCAAAGCATTCTGCCGACACGTCGACCGATCCTCCAGCCTGATGTCCAATCTCCTAACATGTTCAACTCTGGCTCAACATTAAATTCCTCTTGCTTTAATCAATTTGCTTCTCTTTGATCGAAGCTAGTCCAATGTTACTCAAAATACAAATTAGATCACAAATTAGATTCAATAATCTCTACCTTTTTTATGATGATAACCAATTGATGACGGAGTTTAAACTAAACTCCCCCTATCAATATGGCATAATTGAGATAAACTTTGAATTCAAATTGAATTCAAGTCAAAGCAAATTTAATCATGAATATTTTATCATTGCATGCATCATTATCATAAGTTGAAATATTGCATGCATAATACCAAAGTATCATGTATATTTTTAAAATATAAAATCCTTATTATATACATGATTCCAAATCATCATTCATAATTACATCATACCATGCATTATCATCATCATACCTTCTCCCTCTTTGTCATCAATAAAAAGAAAAAGTGTAACTATCAATGTTTTAGAGGTATAAGCTTAGCAATTTAGCAAATTTCCCATCACTTTAGAGCATGCAAGCTAGTGGGTCCTTTCTTCTCTTTTGAGAAGTGTAAGCGAGCAATTTTTTGCTTCATTTGCAATGTTCAAGCTAGTAATTTTTGCTTCCTTTGCAAAGCGCAAGTTAAAATATTTTTACATCATTTTACAACATGCAAGCTAGCAATAATTTTAAGTTTTGCAAGTTTGTAAATTTTGCTAAATGTGCAAGTTAGCATGTTTGCTTTTCTTTACGATATTCAAACTAGCAAGTTTTTGAAAGAGAATGTGAGATAGCAAATAGCTAGTTTCTAACATGCAAACTATCAAGTTTTTTACATATAAAAGTTAGCAAAACTTTTGCATCTTTTAATATGTGCAAGATAACATGTTTTCTTTTTTGTGTTATGTTTAAGCTAGTAAGTTTTTTGAAAAGGAATGCATGATTTACATCATTTTGGAACATGTAAGCTAGCAAATTTTACATCATTTTAGAGCATGCAAGCTAGCAAACTTTACTCCCCCTTTGTCATTGTCAAATAGAAGGGAAGAATATAATGTTGTGATTCTTTTCCCTTTACTTCAATCTTCATGACAAAGATAAATAACAAAGATGAATTTTTATCAATATTTTAATCATAAAAAAATGAAGTCATGAATGTCAAAAGACCATATATCGTTTTTGACAAATTTCTTCTTTTGTAAATAAAAAGAATGATAGGAAATGATCTTGATTCAAAAATAAGACTTAAGTCATAAAAATCAAGAAATCAAAATTATGATCCGAAAAATGTATAAGGAGAGTTTATGCATTTGGGAGATTTAATAATTTGCCTAAATTTAACATTCAAAGTAGCAATTTTGGTTCTCTTGATATGCTAGCAATTTTCTTTCTCCCTTTTGTCATTGTAAACAAGGAAGAAGTAGAATGGAAGAATGCAATAGTACTATATATATATATATATATATATTCATCAATCCTCTACTTATAACATAAGGTTTACAACCACAAATACAAAGGAATTACACATCATGTCATGAAAGATAATATCAAAGATAATGTGAATACCAAAAGACATGATTCATTTTGATAAATCTCCTCTTAAATAATAAAAAGAAAATCTTAGGAGATCAAATAGTAAAAGATCTTCAAAAGAAATTTTACGTCATAAATTCCGAGAAAGATATTCTCTTTAGTAAACAACAAAATAATTGTAGGAGAATAAATAATAAATGATCTTGATTCATGCATAAGAAATCTCAAGTTGTCAAGATCATGATTCATATATAAAAAAGTTTCAAGTTATAATTCATAAGAAAAATCATAATTTATAAAAAAATCTCCTCTTTAATAAATGACAAGAAGAAAAGAGAACTTGGTTCATGCATAAGAAATATTGAGTCATCAAGTGAAGGAATCATGATTCATGTGACAAAAATATTATCGATTCATGCATTTGAGTAAATATTTTTTAAACTATCATTACTTCAACTTATCATGCATAATTTTAAAATGTAAAACCATCAAGCATGATATAAATATTTATTTTCAAAACATTCATCATTATTTTCAACTCATTCAATTTGTCAAGTCATCAAAATCACTTTCGAGAGATTCAAAATGACATAAATTGATTTATTAATCTTTTAGGATCTCTTGTTGAAAAATTTAATAAGTTTTTGGGGATAGAGTCATTTTCAAGAAAAATAATATATTTCTCTATGTGATTGATTTCATACAAGCATGCCATTGTTTTCTAAGCCAAAACCATTCATTATCGTTTAAACTTGAAAAACAAGATTTATCACAAAAGTCATC
Organism: Musa schizocarpa; assembly: GCA_900464855.2. Taxonomy (NCBI): domain Eukaryota; kingdom Viridiplantae; phylum Streptophyta; class Magnoliopsida; order Zingiberales; family Musaceae; genus Musa; species Musa schizocarpa. The sequence continues at coordinate 17,807,726 of LS990920.1, forward strand.
AAGATCAAAAGTGTAACACATAATTCCAAAGCATAAATTATAAATCATCATTACTTCAAATCCTCATGCATAGTATAAAATCAACAAGCATGGTATCAAAACTTTTAACATTTTCATTATGTCTTATATCATTATGCAACATTAAATCATCAAACATGATTTCATTAAACATAAACCATTTTTAATTAAAAAAAAATGAAAATCATCAAGATACACATTATTGCTCTTAAACACATACATAGAATTAATCTTATTATATGTACAAGCATTAGATTTAAATCTAACATTTTGTTCCTTTATCATAAAACATGTAATTTTCATAATCAATTTTTTCTTTATATATATAATTTTTCTAAACTAATTAAAAAAAACTCATGAAATGAATCAAGTTATTTCAAAATAAGGTAAATACATTTCGGGTGAGTTACATACCTCGTTGTGAAAGGCCACCTCGTCTTTATTGGTTTGCTCCTTTTCTTCGAATGTGCTTGAATCGATAACTTTTTCTTCAGTTTTATATACTCATCTTTGGAGTGACCCGGCTTTTTGCGTTCATAGCAAATAGTTGTATTCTTTTTAAGTTTATTTTTATTCTCTGATTCTTGCTTTAAGAACATTTTAAGTTTTATTGTTAAGAGTTCAAAGTCATCATCACTTGAGCTTTCGCTCGAGTGGTCTTTTTGAGTTCTAAGTGTCAAATCCTTCCTGTTCTTTGGAAGGTTGTTCTCATATTTATCAAGTTTGTTATGTGCTTTGCACGTCATTTCATAGGTCATCAAAGACCCGATAAGTTCTTCAAGTGGAAACTTATTTAAGTCTTTAGCCTCTTGTATTACCGTCACTTTCGGATCCCAACTTTTTGGAAGGGATTTTAGTATTTTGTTAATAAGTTCAAAATTAAAAAATATTTATCAAGACTTTTTAAAATATTGATGACATTCATAAAATGAGTATACATGTTAACGATAGTTTTGCTTAGCTTCATTCGAAACAATTCAAAATCATATATTAAAATATTAATTTTCGAATCTTTAACTCTACTAGTGCCTTCGTGTGTGATTTCAAGTGTGCGCCAAATGTCATGTGCAGTTTCATAAATGGAAATCCGATTAAAATCATTTTTATCCAAAGTACAAAACAAAGCATTCATAGCTTTTGCATTTAAGAAAAAAGATTTTTTCTCAAAATCACTCCAATCATTCATAGACTTAGAAGGTGTTTGAAAACTAAGTTCAACAATATTCCATAAATCAGAGCTCATAGAAAGTAAGAAAACTCTCATCCGAGTTTTTCAATAAGTATAGTCTTTCCCATTGAACATATGAGAACGAATGATAGAGTGACCCTCTTGAAAGTCAAAAAGAGCTATTTCTCTTGAGTGTTAAACCAAATGAGAAAAAAAATGTGGCTCCTGTTAGGATTGAGTCAGCACTAAGAGGGGTGAATTAGTGTAGCAATAAAAATTAGATCAGTTTGAAAATCTTCGTACGATTAAAAGTAATATTCGAAAAGAGTTAAACTTGAAAGTATATGGAAGCATAGTGAATAAGTGAGTAAAGAAGTTTATGTTGAATCTTCAATTTTGATGATAAAACCAATTGATAGTGTTTATGATCTGATCTGTATTTTGAGTGACGTAGGAAGCTTCGATCAATGAGAGACAATTAAAGCAAGAAGAATGATGTTGGGCCGGAGTGGAACAGGTCAGAAGATTGAACGTCGAGCCGGAGAATCGGTCGACATATCGGTAGAAGGCTTCGGGTCATGGGTTCTGGCATCAGGCCAAGAAGAGCAGAAATTGTGCTAAAGAAATCAAAGTTGCGGAGGTCAACTGGCCGATTGGGCAATAGGTTGTAAGAGAGGACGTTTTGCCGAAGAATCGAACGAGGCATTGATGAACCAATGACATGCCGGACAACATTTGATTTAGCTTTATAATAATTATCTAAATCGAAGTAGGTTTTAGGTGTAATTGGATTGGAATTGAGCCAATTCAATTAGGGGCCAATTGGGCCCAAGTTTGGGCTATGTTAAGCTAAGTGAAAGGCCTAAATAGTGACCCAATAGGTGGAACCATTAGTGCCATAGTCTCCGAGACTATGTCAAGTGTTGGTACCGCCCAATAGCAGGGTGTCAGGTGGTGGTACAATTAGACTGGGCGATGGTACCACCCAGTGTCAGTGCTAGAGGCGATGGTACCGCCCAACATAGATGGTGGTATTGCTAGTACCCCGACAACTAGGAATGAGATACTTTTAGGCTTCAAGTTTGAATCCACTTGAGGCCTATAAATACCCCTCTCATCTTTTGTTAACATACACAAGCACAAAGAATTTAAAAGTGGGAAAACATTGTAGCAATCACTTGAGAAATCTCCTCTTCTAGTTCTAAAGTTTAGAATTCTGTTTAAAGAGGAGTAAGTGCTTGTAAGGGTTATCTCCTAAACCCATGAAAAGGAGAAAATGGGGTGTAAAAGGGTAGTTGATCTTTGTCTATTAAAAGAAGATCGTTAGTAGATGCCAGTGGCCTCGACGGAAGAGGAATCGAGAGTGGATGTAGGTCACGATGACGGAACTACTATAAAACTCGGTTTGCATTTCTATTTATGCAATTTACCTTTACTGCAAACTACCTTACTTGCTTTACTTTCTCATTACACTCTTACGAACGCTTTCAAGTTAAATACATTTCCAATATTGGTTTTATCGAAATGAAGATTTTTTGAACCGACGTTGTTTTTCTCCACTGCACTAATTCATCCCCCCTTTTAGTGCCTACTTGATCTTAATAGTTTGCAATGAAAGTAAAGAGCTTAAAGTAAATGCAAACCAAGTTTTATAGTGTTTCAATCGTCATGACCTACCTCCACTCCTGATTCATCTTCTGTCGAAGCCACTGGCATCGACTAATGGTCTTCCTTCAATAGGAGAAGACCAACTACCCTTATAACTCGATTCTCCTTTTGACAGGTTTATGAGAGAACCTTTACACCCCCACTACCTCCTCTCTTAAACTTCACCAACACTTAGAGCTTGAGAGTTCTCACAATATTACAACAACGTTTTTCTTTCTTTTTGCTCTCAGTTCTTGTGTAATCTAAGCAGGGATGAGAGGGGTATTTATAGGCCCCAAATGGATTAAAACTTAGAGCCTAAAAATATCTCATCCCTAGTTTTCGAGATACTAGTAGTATCACTGCTTATTCTGGGCGGTACTACCACCAATAACATTGACACTAGGCGGTACCATGGCTTAACATAGTTTGGGAGACTATGTCTGGGCGGTACCACCACCTGACACTAGATGGTACCACCGCCTAGTCTCATGGTACTACCGCCTGACACAATCTTGGAGATTGTGTCTCAGAGACTAAGCCACTAGCGGTGCCACCTCCTAGACCGATAGTGCCACCGCTTGACCCAACTTTTGGGTCATTGAATGGGTCTTTCTCTTGGCCCAAAATAGCCTCACTTTGGGCCCAATTAGCCTAATTACATTCTAAACTAACTCAATTAGACCTAAGCTAACTCAATCTAGATAAATTATTATAAAGCATGAATTATATGTTGTTTGGCATATCATTGGTTCTTTCGACGCTTCGTCCGATCCTTCGGCGCATCGTCCTCTCCTTCGGCGTATTGCTCAATCAGCTTGTTGTCTTCTCGTAACATCCGATCTCTTTGGTGCAATGTCCGATCATCTTGGCCCGATACCCGAATTCGTGGACCGAAGCCTTTGCTAACATATCGACCGATCCTCCGGCCCGACGTCCAATCTCCTGACATGTTCAACTTCGGCCCAACATCCGATTCCTCCTACTTTAATCAATTTGGCTCTCCTTGATCGAAGCTAGTCTTGCATTACTCAAAATGCAGATTAGATCACAAACACATCAATTGGTTTCATCATCAAAATCTAAGATTCAAGAAATCTTGCTTGATGTTTTAATGATGTAATGATATAATGAAAATGTTAAAAGGTTTGTGATCATGCTTGATGATTTTATATTATGCATGAGGAATTGAAGCAATGATGATTTGAAATCATATGTTTTGGAATTATGTGTTACACTTTTGATCTTGATGATTTTTGTGATAAATCTTGTTTTTCGATTTAAAACATGATGCATGGTTTTGATATATAAAAAAAACTTGGGCATGCTTGTATGAAATCAATCATATGAATTGAAACAAATAAAAAGGGAATGCATTTTGAAAATTTTTCTATCTCTATCTTATTGATTTTTCAATAAGAAATTGATAAATCTATTTATGTTATTTTGAATCTCTTGAAAGTGATTTTGAGGAATTGATGATTTGAATTTGGATGAGTTTTATCTAATCATGATTTTTATTTTGATTTCTTGATATTTATAACTTAAGATTTATTCTATATGAATCAAGATCTTTTATCCTTTATGTTTTTTTTTGCTATCTACTATCCAAACGAATCATGATTGGTATCATTGCTATTTTATCTCCTATGTTTTTTTTTGTCATTTATTAAAGAGGAGAATTATCCATATGAATTATGATTTTTTCTTGATTTCTCATAATCTTAACTTGAGAATTTATTTTATGAAACATGATCTTGATACCTTCAGAATTCTTATGCATGAATCAAGATCATTTATTATTTTTTCTCCTATAATTCTTTTATTGTTTACTAAAAGGATATTTATCCAAATTAACCATAATATGTCACTTGAGTTTTTAATCTTTATGACTTGAGTTTTATTATGTATAATTTCTTTGTATTCATGAATTATATATCTCATCAGCAAATTAATTTATCTTGATATTCTTCATGTGATGATTTGATAATTGATGTAAGGGGAAATGAACTATAATATTGTATTCTTCCCTTCCCTTTGATAATAACAAAAGGGGAGAAAGTATTGCAAGCTTACACATTTCAAGGAGAAAACTTGCTAGCTTGCATATTTCAAAGAGAAGAAAACTTGCTAATTTGCATGTTCTAAAATGATGTGAAATTTGCTAGCTTGCATGTTATAAAATGATGTAAAATTTGCTAGCTTGCATGATATAAAACTTACTAAAATTACTAGCTTACTCTACTCAAAAGAGAAGCAAAGTTTGCTAGCTTACATATTCCAAGAAGATGAAAAAATAGGCTATCTTGCACATCTCAAAAGACATAAAATTTTGCTAACTTTCATATATGAAAAACTTGCTAGCTTGTATGTTTAAAACTTGCTATCTTACTGGCTTGCATATCTAAAAACTTGCTAGTTGTACTTTACTTTTTTGTTGATGACAAAGGGGGAGAAGGTATAATGATAATTATGCATATTATGTCTAAACTAATGATTTGAAATTATGTATAATGATTTGGAATCATGCATGCAATGATAATTTTAAAAATATACATGATGCATAGGTATTATGCATGCAATACTTATGATTTTGAATGATGTATATAATGATGACGTGTTGCACATGATTATTTTGATATGACATGTTTGAAGTTATATCAATATGGAATATTGATAAGGTGAGTTTAGTTAAACTCCGTCATCATCAAAATGAGGGAGATTGTTGAATCTTAGATTTTGATGATGAAATCAATTGATAAGTTTATGATCTAATATACATTTTGAGTGATGCAGAACTAGCTTCGATCATGGAGAGACAATTTGATTAAAGTAGGAAGAATCAATGTTTGGCAATGTTGAATCTCGGATTTGATGATGAAATCAATTATAAATTATTTGATTTAATCTATATGTTGAGAAAAGTATGCAGGATTAACTACGATAGCAGTAAGACATAAAGCAGGTGTTGTGCTGGAGTCAAGATCGAGATCTCGTTGGAAGTTCAAGAGTTCATCGGAAGTCCGGACGTTCGTTGAAAGTTCTACCGGAACCAACCGAGAAGTCCATGAGCTTGCCAAAGAAGCTCATTAGAACTCACCAAGAAGATCATCGTAAAGTCCGGGAGCTTGCCGGGAGTCTATCAGAACATTGCCGAGAATTCATCGGAAGATCGCCAGAAGATCACCGGATGCTCGCCAGAAGAGGAATTGACGTATAAGAAAAAGAGTGCTTTGATTATGTCTTAGTTATTATAGTTAGATAGTAGATTGAGTTAGAATTGGGAAGTAATCTACTAACTTAATTAGGGGCCAACTGGGCCCTTAATAGGGCTGAATTGGGCATGATTGAACAGCCTATTCAACCCCTAAAACATGGCCAGTAGTGGCACCGCCTGGTGACCCAGTCACCCAGGTGGTCTGGGCGATGGTACCGCTTGTAGTTAATGCTGCCAGTGGTGGTACCACCAGAGCTCAGTCTACAAGCTATGTCAAGCAGTGGTACTACCTAGACTGGGCGATGGTACCACCTAGTATTAAACTGCAGGCGATAGTATCGCCCAATAATGACGGTGGTACCATCAATACGCTGAAATCCAGGGATGTAACCTTTTTGGCTCCAATTTTGAAGCAATTAGTGCCTATAAAAACTCCACCCTTTTCTGCATGAAAGGGCATGAAAGTATTGGTATAATCTTGAGTCTTTGAAGTGTTAAAGAGTTGTAAAAGTGCTAGAGTCCTCCTCCTCCCTTTCTAAGTGTTGAGATCATTCAAGAGAGGTGTGAGATTTGTCAGGGTTCTCTCCTAAACTCGTGAAAAGTAGAAAGTGCTGTACATAGGTAGTTGGTCTTTGCCTATTGAAGGAAAGCCATTAGTGGATGCTAGTGACCTCGACGGAGGAGGAATCTGAAAGTGGATGTAGGTCACAACGATCGAACCACTCTAAATTCTGGTTTGCTTTTCATTTTTGCAATTTACATTATTGCAAACCTTTTTTACCTTCTCTTTGCACTTTTACAAAAGCTTTCAAATTCAATCTCTCTTCGAAATAGATTGAATCTAAACGAATATTTTTCAGAATCAGGTTTAATCGGGAAAGTTTTTCGCTACACTAATTCACCCCCCCCCCCCTCTTAGTGCACTCTTAATCCTAACAATTAGTATCAGAGTAAGGTTCACTCTCATTTGGTTTAAAACCCAAGAGAGATGACATTTGCCGGCAACCAAGAGGGTCATTCAATTTGATGTCTACCCATGTTCAATGGGACGAATTATACATATTGGAAGACTAGAATGAGGATCTTCCTAATTTCAATGGATTTCAAATTATGGAATATTATAAAAAATGGGTTTCAAAAGTCTTCTCTTCCAATGAACGATTGGAATGAGTTGGAGAAGAAGATTTTTACTTTAAATGCCAATGCTATAAATGCCTTGTTTTGTGCTTTAGATGCAAATGAGTTCAATTGTGTGTCTATTTGTGAAATGACTTTTGATATTTAGCACATACTCGAAGTGACTCATGAAGGCACTAGTAGAGTGAAGGAGTCAAAAATTAATCTTTTAGTGCACACTTATGAATTGTTTCGGATGAAACCAAGTGAGACCATTGGAGACATGTACACCCAATTTACGGATGTCATCAATGGTCTAAAAGGACTTGGTAAAAGTTTCTCAAATTTTGAACTTGTTAATAAAATTTTAAGATCCCTTCCAAAGAGTTGGGACCCTAAAGTAACAGCCATTCAAGAGGCCAAGGACTTAAATAACTTTCCTCTCGAAGAATTAATCGGGTCACTAATGACCTATGAGATGACTTGAAATGCTCATGAAGAGCTTGAGAACAACCTTCCAAAGAATAGGAAGGATATAACACTAAGAACTCAAGAAGACCACTTGAAAGAAAATTCAAGTGATGAGGACTTTGATGATGACTTTGCACTCTTGACAACAAAGTTCAAAATATTCATAAAAAAAATAAATTTAAAAATAACATTAAAAATAAATATGAATTCAAGGAAGATCAAGTAATATGCTATGAATGTAAGAAGCGGGGACATTACAAGAGCGAATGTCCCCTACCAAAGAAGAAAAAGGCCCTTAAAGTAACATAGGACAACTCAAGTGCATCCGAAGAAGAGGAGCCAACCAACACCGAGCAAGTTGCTCACTATGCATTAATGGCTATTGGAGATAAGATAATAAGTTCATTAGACGCAAATTTATCTTTCGATGAGCTTTATGTGCTTTTCATGAATTGTTTGATGAATGTAGAACCTTGAGTAAAAAGTATAACTCTTTGAAAAATGAACATGCTTCTCTTGTTAGCAATTTTGATAGACTAAAAATTGATCATGATGATAGTTTAGCTCCCTGCACAAAATGTCATGAAGTAGAAACACTTAGAAAGGAAAACTTGCTACTCAAAGAAACCTTAGAAAAGTTTGAGGTTGGTAGCAAGTCCTTGAACATGATCCTTGCCAATAAGGGGCATATTCATAGAAAAGGCAGAATCAGATTTGTGAGTAGCTCTCACCAAAATCCAACCACCTTTGTTAAAGGCTCTACTTTGCATGTTTCACCCCGAAACAAATGTAACTTTTGTTGTAAATTTAGGCATGTAGCTTATCATTGTCTATTTAAGAAATGTAGTCTACACAAATTGATTTGGGTTTCTAAAGGAACCATAAAGAACTTCGTACAAAATGATAAGTTAAGTTGATCGATTTTTAAGGTACCCAAGGTCATGTGGGTATGTAAAAATCATCCCTTTTTGTAAAAACGTTTACTATCACAAGCTAGGAGCAAGAGATGGTACCTTGATAGTCGATATTCAAGATATATAATCGGAGATCCATCTCAATTCACTAAGCTCACTAGTATAGACGAAGGATATGTCACATTCGGAGACAACAACAAGGGTAAAATCATTGGCAAAGGAACCATAGATAACAAATTCGACTTCTTTATTGAAGATATGTTATTGGTTGATGGCTTAAAGCATAATCTCTTAAGCATTAGTCAATTGTGTGATAAAAGGATACATCATTAAATTTGAATCCAATGCTTGCATCATTGAAAAACCACACAAAAACATATTTATGATAGCCCTAAAATAAAATAATATATACACTATCGACATTGATAATCTTTGTAATGAAATATGTTTTTCGGTTTTGAATGACGATACTTGGCTTTGGCATAGGAGATTAGGTCATACAAGTATGAAACTAATCTCTCAAATTTCATCTAAAGAACTAATAAGAGGAATTCCTCATATTAAGCTCGTTAAAAACAATATGTGTGATGCATGTCAACTAGGAAAACAAATAAAAGGTAGTTTCAAACCAAAGGACCAAATAAGCACCTATAGACCATTGCAATTGATCCATATGGACTTGTTTGGACCAATTGCTACATCAAGCCTAGGAGGTAGTAAATATGCCTTTGTCATCATAGATGATTATAGTAGATATACTTAGACTTACTTCTTGGCACACAAAAATGATTGCTTTAGGTATTTTTCTAAATTTTGTAAACTTGTTCAAAATGAAAAGGGTTTTATGATTTCATCAATTCGAAGTGATCATAGTGGTGAATTTCAAAATCGTGATTTCTAAGATTTTTGTGAATCTAATGGATACAACCATAATTTCTCTACTCCAAGAATTCCTCAACAAAATGGAATAGTAGAAAGAAAAAATAGAAATTTATAAGAAATGGTAAGAACCATGTTAAACGGTCATAGCCTACCCAAATATTTCTGGGCCGAAGCCATAAATATGGCATGCTATGTCATGTGTAGGGTTCTAGTAAGACCATTACTTTCCAAAACTCCTTATGAGTTGTGGACCAACAAAAACCCAATGTTGGTAAGAACCATGTTAAACGGTCATAGCCTACCCAAATATTTCTGGGCCGAAGCCATAAATATGGCATGCTATGTCATGAGTAGGGTTCTAGTAAGACCATTACTTTCCAAAACTCCTTATGAGTTGTGAAACAACAAAAACCCAATGTTTCATATTTTAAAATTTTTGATTATAAATGTTTTATTTTGAATGAAAAAGATGCCTTAGGAAAGTTTGATGCAAAATCCGATGAAGAAAATTTTCTTGCTATTCTTCTATTTCTAAGACCTTTCGTATTTTTAACAAAAGAACATTGGTTATAGAAGAGTCTATTCATGTTGTTTTTAATGAAGTTTCCGAAGTTAAGAAAAATGATGATGTTAATTTTGATGCTTTGAATTTAAATGAAACCTTTTCTCAATCTCGCAACTTGGATGCATATTCTTCCAAAACATCCTTACCCAAGGAATGAAAGTATGTAGATGCTCATCCTAAGGAGCTAATCATAGGAGACACAACAAAAGGGGTTCAAACTCGTTCTTCTCTAAAGAATTTTTATGCCAACGTCGCATTTTCTCTCCAGAATTGAACCTAAATACATTGACGATGCCTTAAAAGATGATTCATGGGTTATCGTAATACAATAAGAGTTGAATCAATTTGAGAGAAATGAGGTGTGGAAGCTTATTCCAAGGCCAAATGACTATTTAGTTATTGGTACTAAATAGGTCTTTAGAAACAAGCAAGATGAATTTGGTATCATGGTTAGAAACAAGGCTAGATTAGTGTCCAAGGGTTTCAACTAAGAAGAAGGTATCGATTATCAAGAAACCTTCACTCTTGTGGCACAATTAGAAGCCATAATGATACTCTTTACCTATGCTAGTAGTAATAATTTTAAGTTATTTTAAATGAATGTTAAAAGTACTTTTCTTAATGGCTTTATTTCTGAAGAAGTTTATGTTGAACAACCTCCCGGATTTGAGAATGATAATTTTCCTAATCATGTATTTAAATTGACTAAAGCTCTCTATAGATTGAAACAAGCCCCAAGGGTTTGGTATGAGAGACTTGTTGAATCTCAGATTTTGATGATAAAATCAATTGATGGGTTATTTGATCTAATCCATATTATTGAGTTAAGTGTGCAGGATTAACTACGATAACCAGAAAACACAAAGCAAGGATACCGGAGTCAAGTTCGATGGACGTTTAAGAGTTCGAAGAATCGTCGGAGATGCTGCCGGAACCAACCGAGAAAAAAAAATCGGGAACCTATCGGAATTTTCGGAAGTTCGCCGAAGAGATCGTCGGAGGTTCACGGAGATCACCGAGAAGGCTCGGCTACTCATTAAAGTCATCACAAGTTCGGGAGCTTGCTGGGAGCCCGTCGGAAGAAGTTCGTCGGAAAGCTCGCCGGAACAAGACTTGACGTTCGCGGTTGAAAATTTGCTTAGGATGTGTTTTTGTTAAGTAGTTAACGTGTAATTAGGATTAGGATTAAGAAATAATCCTATATCCAGGTTAGGGGCCACTTGGGCCTAAAATTAGACCTGGTTTGGGCTAAGTTTGAAGCCCAACCAACCAACCAGAGAGTCTGGCGGCATGTCGCCAGATGGGGCAGTTGCAACCGCCCAGCACCGAGAGCTGGACGGTGGCACCGCCAAAGGTTCGAGCTTGACGGTGGCACCGCCAAAGACTGTCGCCTCCGACACGATGAGGAGGTGGCACCGCCAAACCGGGGAACTCCACGAGAATTCAAATTTGGAGCCCAAATTTGAATCCTCTTGAGGCCTATAAATACCCCTCAAATCTCAACTGAGATTACAACTTTTTGAGCAGCAAGTGTTTGAGAGAAAGGCCTTAGAAAAGTCCTTGCTAGTCTTGTTTTCAATTTGCTAGTGTTCACCTCCTTCTTTCTTGCTGAAAATCTATAAGAGAGTGAACCGCTTGTAAAAGTTGTAAGAGGGGTATTTACCCTTCCCTTTCAAGAGAATTGCTAGTGGAAGGTGGGAGCCTCATCGAAGAGGGGCCTTGCAAGTGGATGTAGGTCATTTGACCGAACCACTGTAAAATCGACGTGATCTCTGGTTTGTATTTACTTATTGTCATTTATATTACTGCAAACCATTTGCACTTTAATACTATACTTCTTTGTCTCTATCTTCCTTATGTCTTTAAGTTAAAACGCAATCGAAACAGTTTTAAACGAAAACGTTGCTTTTATCGTACGAAGTTTCCAAAAAGTGTTTAAATCGTGAAAAGTTTATCGCACTTAACCGCTGCACTAATTCACCCCCCCTCTTAGTGCCGCTCCGATCCTAACAATTGGTATCAGAGCCAGGTTCACTCTCATATTTGGTTTAATACCCACGAGAGATGGCTTACTCCGGCATGCATGAGGGACACTCTATCACACGTCCACCCATGTTTAATGGGTCGGATTACACGTATTGGAAGACTCGGATGAGGATCTTCCTCATTTCTATGGATTTCGAGCTTTGGACTATTGTGGAAAACGGATTTCAAAAATCTTCTCTTCCGATGAGTTTAATGGAATGAATCGGAGAAGAAGGTTTTTGCTTTAAATGCAAAGGCTATGAATGCCTTGTTTTGTGCACTAGACAAAAAATGAATTTAATCGTGTTTCAATTTGTGATTCGCTTTTGATATTTGGAGAACTCTTGAGGTCACTCATGAAAGCACTAGCCGAGTGAAAGAGTCCAAAATCAACATTCTTGTGCACTCTTACGAACTTTTCCGAATGAAACCAAGTGAGTCCATCGGAGACATGTACACCCGTTTTACGGATGTCATCAATGGACTCAAAGCTCTTGGTAAAGATTTTACTAACTTTGAACTAGTAACTAAAATCTTAAAATCCCTCCCTAAAAGTTAGGATCCAAAAGTTACGGCCATTCAAGAGGCCAAAGACATTAAAACATTCCCTCTTGAAGAACTCATTGGGTCTCTAATGACCTACGAAATGACATGTCAAGCTCATGACGAGCTCGAGAACCCCCTTCCAAAGAATAGGAAGGATATGGCACTCAAATCACAAGAAGACCACTTGAAAGGAACATCAAGTGATGAGGACAATGACAATGACATTGCACTTTTGACTCAAAAATTTAAAAAATATTTAAGGAAAAACAAATTTAAAAATAATACAAAAAAATAAATTTGAACAAAAGAAGGACCAAGTGATTTGCTATGAATGTAAAACACCGGGACACTACAAGAACGATTGCCCTCAAGCCAAAAAGAGAACACCAAAGAAGAAGGCGCTCAAGGCAACATGGGATGATTCAAGCACGTCCGAAGAAGAGGAGTCCAACACCGAGCAAGTTGCTCACTACGCTCTAATGGCCTTCGAATAAGAGAAACATACACCATCACATGCTAGGAGCAAGAGATGGTATCTTGATAGTGGATGCTCAAGGCATATGACTGGAGATCCATCCCAATTCACCAAGCTCACTAGCATGGACGAAGGCTATGTCACCTTCGGAGACAACAACAAAGGCAAAATCATTGGCAAGGGAACCATAGGTAACAAATCAAGGTTTTCCATTGATGATGTATTACTAGTTGATGAATTAAAACATAATCTATTGAGCATTTGTCAATTATGCGATAAAGGTTATATAGTTAGATTTGAATCAAATATGTGCATTATTGAAAAACCAAATCATAACATGACTATGATTGCTTTAAAACAAAATAATGTCTATACCATCAATCTTGATGAACTAAGTAATGAAGTGTGTTTCTCCGCCATAAATGATGATGGTTGGCTTTGGCATAATAGATTAGTTCATACAAGCATGAAAACAATATCTAAAATCTCATCTCAAGGATTAGTACGAGGTATTCCGAATATAAAGTTTATTAAAGATAAGGTATGCGATGCATGTCAACTAGGGAAGCAAATAAAAACAAGCTTCAAATCAAAAAATCAAATTAGCACCACTAGACCGTTACAATTGATCCATTTGGACTTATTTGGACCAATTGATACAACTAGTCTAGGTGGAAGCAAATATGCTTTTGTGATTGTGGATGATTACTCTAGATACACTTGGACCTATTTCTTAGCTCACAAAAGTGATTGTTTCAAGTGTTTCTCTAAATTTTGTAAACTCACTCAAAATGAAAAAGGGTTCATGATTTCATCAATTCGGAGTGATCATGGTGGCGAATTTCAAAATCGTGACTTTCAAAATCTTTGTGAAATTAATGGATACAATCACAACTTCTCCACTCCAAGAAATCCCCAACAAAATGGAGTAGTTGAAAGGAAAAATAGAAACCTACAAGAAATGGCTAGAACTATGTTAAATGAACATAGTTTACCTAAGTATTTTTGGGCCGAAGCCGTAAATACGGCTTGCTACATAATAAATAGAGTCCTAATAAGACCATCCTTATCAAAAACTCCCTATGAATTATGGAATAACAAAAAACCGAATATTTCCTATTTTAAAGTTTTCGGTTGTAAATGCTTTATTTTAAATGAAAGGGATGCCTTAGGAAAATTTGATGCTAAATCCGATGAAGGCATCTTTCTTGGTTACTCTTCCGTTTCTAAAGCTTTTCGGGTTTTTAATAAAAGAACCTTAGTAATTGAAGAGTCTATTCATGTAGTTTTTAGTGAAGTTTCAAATTTAAAGAAAAATGATTTTGATGATGATCTTGGTTTTGATAATTTGAATTTAAATGAACTCCCTCCTCAAAATGGCAACTTGGATGCACCTTCTTCCAAAATTTCATTACCTAAGGAATGGAAGTATATAGATGCCCATCCAAAGGAGCTAATTATAGGGGATACATCTGAAGGGGTTCAAACTCGTTCCTCTTTCAAGAATTTTTGTGCTAATGCCGCCTTCCTCTCTCAAATCGAACCTAAGTGCATTGACGAGGCCATAAAAGATGATTTTTGGATTATTGCAATGCAAGAGGAATTGAATCAATTTGAGAGAAACAAGGTGTGGGAGCTTGTTCCTAGACCTAGTGACCATTTAGTGATTGGTACTAAGTGGGTCTTTAGAAACAAGCAAGATGAAAATGGTATCGTGGTTAGAAACAAGGCTAGATTAGTGGCCAAAGGTTTCAACCAAGAAGAAGGTATCGATTACAAAGAAACCTTCGCTCCCGTGGCTCGATTAGAAGCCATAAGGATGCTCCTTGCCTATGCTAGTTGTTATAATTTTAAACTATTTCAAATGGATGTCAAAAGTGCCTTCTTGAATGGTTTTATTTCCGAAGAAGTATATGTCGAACAACCTCCCGGATTTGAAAATTCTTTTCTTCCTAATCATGTATTCAAATTGACTAAGGCTCTCTATGGCTTGAAACAAGCTCCTAGAGCTTGGTATGAAAGGCTTAGTTCCTTTCTTATTTTAAATAATTTTACCAAAGGCAAGGTTGATACTACATTGTTTATTAAACATTTTGAAAATAATTTTCTTATTGTGCAAATTTATGTCGATGATATCATTTTTGGATCTACAGATGAATCACTATGTGAAACATTTGCCAAATCTATGAGTCATGAATTTGAAATGAGTTTAATGAGAGAATTAAGTTTCTTTTTAGGATTACAAATCAAACAACTTAAGGATGGTATATTTCTTAACCAATCTAAATATACGTTAGAATTGTTAAAACGATTTAACATGGATAATTCAAAAGTAATAAACACCCCTATGAGTACTGCGACTAAGTTAGATATGGATGAAAATAGTGAAAATTTCGATCAAAAAACATATAGGGGTATGATAGGTAGTCTACTCTACCTTACCGCGACTAGACCAGATATCATGTTTAGTGTAGGACTTTGTGCTAGGTTTCAATCAAATCCTAAATTATCTCATCTTAAAAGTGTTAAAAGAATATTTAGATATCTTAAAGGAACTCCAAATTTAGGTTTATGGTATCCAAAAAATCCAAAAAAAATTTGATTTAATGGCTTATGCGGATGCCGCATTTTGGGGGGATGTAGGATTGATAGAAAAAGTACATCTGGAACATGCCAATTTTTAGGACATGCACTTGTTTCTTGGACTTCCAAGAAACAAAATTCAGTTGCACTATCTACGGCGGAAGCCGAATACATTGCTGCAAGTGCATGCTGTGCACAAGTTGTATGGATGAAAAATACATTAGAAGACTATGGAATTCATTTTAAAAATATCCCCATAAAATGTGACAACACTAGTGCCATATGTCTTACTAAAAATCCAATTCAGCACTCTAGAACTAAGCACATCGACGTTAGGCACCATTTCATACGAGATCATGTCCTTAACAATGATGTTGTTCTAGAATTCATTGACACAAAGCATCAATTAGCAGATATATTTACAAAAGCCCTAAATGAAGACCAATTTGAATTTATTAGAAGGGAACTGGGCATGTTAAATTGTCCCTTAGAGTAAGACGTTTGAATGTAGTTTACGAAGATTGGCTCATCCTTGTCCCGCTCATTTGTGGATTTGATTTCATCCTCTTCTTTCGATTCCAAATGAAATATTAAAATACAACTCAATATCTCAACCTTTTCTTGCGTCAAAGACCTCTGGAATTCAAGAAGAAGGAAGAAAAATTTTTTTTCTTCTTCCGCGGACAGCCAGCGGTGGCACCGCTAGAATCGACGGTAGCACCGCCTGAGCGCTCGGGCGCCAGGCGGTGGCACCGCTTGTTCAGGCGGTGGCACCGCCCGAGAACTCTTTTAAACCCGAGAGGGTTAGGGCCGGCGGTGACACCGCCCCCTACCCATGGAATTCTTGCTCCAACTCTCCCAAACTCTCTCAATCCCTCATTCTAACTTCTACAGACCTTGGAGAAGGAAGATTGTTGGTCCAAACTCTCCATCATCTAAGAAACACTCCTTAAGGTAAAATCTTCCCTTCAATCTCTTCTTATGTCACCTATTCATTACAACTCATATTTCTCTTATCATTTTGTCTAGAAAATAGCTCCTAAGAGATCAAAAGGGAAAAGGATTGAAGGAGATTCATATGACCATAATCTTTTTAGATCCAAAGAAGATGCCCTTAGATTTCAAAACTTTGAAACAAGATATGTCCATAAGGGAAAATACGTTGATCTTGATGAACTAGGAGATTTAGAACCCATTAGGTGGTTTGCTCATCTAGAGGCCCTACCTCTCTTACAAATAGATGAACCAATTTATCCTCGATTAGTTAAGCTCTTTTATGCAAACCTATGGGTAGAGAACGATAGGCTAAGTTCTTACATGTTAGGAACACAAATTAGGATTTCTGATGATTCTATTTGTGAACTAATCGGTATCACTGAAAAAGATAGGGGCTGCTATTTTAGAGCAAAATGAGATGTGAATATAATAGGAGCAACCTACGCCGAAGCTATCGAAACCATTTTTGAAAACTCAAACTTTGGAATAATACCCAAGAGTTGCGAACATTTACTACCTTTTAACTCTAAGGTTCTTCATCATATCATGACAAGCATACTTTTCCCTAAGCAATATCATCTTGATGAAATGAGTACAATAGAGATAAGCACCATGTATTGGATCATGACTGGTCAACAAAACTATTTTGGATACTCAATACGGCAACACATGCAGGAAATCACAGCTAAAGATATTATGTTGCCATATGGGGGTTTAATCACTAGATTTCTTCGTGCCTATAACATCTGCATCCCACCCGATGAAGAAACAATTCAGAGTAATAGATATAACGTCATCAATAAAAATCTGCTAAAGAGACTTAGGTGCATATTTAATAATGGAGTATGGGTAAGGCAACCTAGAAGGACAGATCCTATTCCTCCACCAGTAGAACAACCAGAAACACCAATTCTTATGGGAAATGAATCTCCTCCTCCTAGTCCCTTTGATGCAGCGCCTTCAGCCCCTGTTTCATCCACTGAAGGAATCATTATGGCAGAACTATCTTAGATCAAATTCCAACAAGACCAACTCAAATCGCAGCAGGAACAAATTCAGCTCCAGCAAATGGAAATTTTAAAGGAACTACGACAGCTAAACCAAAAAATAAATGTTATATATCATCACTATGGATTACCTCCTACGGACTGATGTATCTTTGTATTCTGTTTTGTTTTACTCTTGCTCTCATGTTCCAAGCTTGTCGTCTTTTAAACAAAAAAAACTGAACTTTTGTTGTTATATGCTTCTGGATGAATGCTTATCTTTCTCTTTGAACATGAATTTTTGATAGAATGAATGCTAATTTTTTCCGCAAAATAGCTTTTCCTTTTTGTTGATGACAAAGGGGGAGAAAACTAATGACTTAACTTATATAAGCTAATGTGATATGAATGTCTTATGTGCCTTGCATAATCTTTGAGCATATCTAAAATGTATGATCATGTTGAAAATCTTTTATCTTTCAACTTCAAAAGGATTTTCATTGAAGTTTAGCATTGACATTATGCTGAATGAGAAAAATGATAAGTTCTACGGTTAGAACTTATCGGTTCATGCTTGAATTCATGGGATGGAATTCAAGTGTTTTTATCTTCTCATAATATGGCATATAGATAGGGGGAGTTATGTTTAACTCCGTCATCAATTGATTGTCATCATCAAAAAGGGGGAGAATGTTGAATCTCGGATTTTGATGATAAAATCAATTGATGGTTATTTGATCTAATCCATATTATTGAGTTAAGTGTGCAGGATTAACAACGATAGCCAGAAAACACAAAGCAAGGATACCGGAGTCAAGTTCGATGGATGTTTAAGAGTTCGAAGAATCGTCGGAGATGCTGCCGGAACCAACCGAGAAAAAATCGGGAACCTGTCAGAATTTTCGGAAGTTCGCCGAAGAGATCGTCGGAGGTTGACGGAGATCACCGAGAAGGCTCGGCTACTCATTAAAGTCATCACAAGTTCGGGAGCTTGTTGGGAGCCCGTCGGAAGAAGTTCGTCGGAAAGCTCGCCGGAACAAGACTTGACGTTCGCGGTTGAAAATTTGCTTAGGATGTGTTTTTGTTAAGTAGTAAACGTGTAATTAGGATTAGGATTAAGAAATAATCCTATATCCTGGTTAGGGGCCAACTGGGCCTAAAATTAGACCTGGTTTGGGCTAAGTTTGAAGCCCAACCAATCCAACCCAGAGTCCGGCGGTGGCGCTTGCCAGGAGGTTGCACCGGTTGCACCCAACACCGAGAGTTGGACGGTGGCACCACTGGGCTGGACGGTGGCATCGCCAGTGCGAGAGAGCGGTGGTGGTGGCACCCAAAGATCGGCTTGTCGACTCTCGACATCGACAAAGTGGTGGCACCGCCAAAGATCGGAACTCCACGAGAATTCAAATTTTGAGCCCAAATTTGAATCCTCTTGAGGCCTATAAATACCCCTCAAATCTCAGCTGAGATTACAACTTTTTGAGCAGCAAGTGTTTGAGAGAAAGGCCTTAGAAAAGTCCTTGCTAGTCTTGTTTCAATTTGCTAGTGTTCACCTCCTTCTTTCTTGCTGAAAATCTGTAAGAGAGTGAACCCCTTGTAAAAGTTGTAAGAGGGGTATTTACCCTTCCCTTTCAAGAGAATTGCTAGTGGAAGGTGGGAGCCTCATCGAAGAGGGGCCTCGCAAGTGGATGTAGGTCATTTGACCGAACCACTGTAAAATCGGCGTGATCTCTGGTTTGCATTTACTTATTGTCATTTATATTACTACAAACCATTTGCACTTTAATACTATACTACTTTGTCTCTATCTTCCTTATGTTTTCAAGTTAAAACGCAATCGAAACAGTTTTAAACGAAAACGTTGCTTTTATCGTACGAAGTTTCTAAAAAGTGTTTAAATCGTGAAAAGTTTATCGCACTTCACCGCTACACTAATTCACCCCCCCCTCTTAGTGCCGCTCTGATCCTAACAAGACTTAGCACATTTCTTATCCAAAATAATTTTTCTAAAGGCAAGGTTGATACCACATGATTTATTAGAAATTTAAAAAATAATTTTCTTGTTGTTCAAATTTATATTGATGATATTATTTTTGGTTCTACAAATGAATTTTTATGTGAATCATTTGCAAAGAGTATGAGTCTAGAATTTAAAATGAGTTTGATGGATAAACTAACATTCTTTTTAGGCTTACAAATCAAACAACTTAGTAATGATACTTTTCTTAGTCAAACAAAATATACATTAGACTTGCTAAAATGGTTTAATATAGATAGCTCAAAGGCTATCAATACTCCTATGAGTCCCTCTACTAAGTTAGACATTGACGAAAGTGGAGAAAGTTTTGATCAAAAAGCTTATAGAGGTATGATAGGTAGTTTACTATACCTCACCGTTATAAGATCGGATATCATATTTAGTGTAGGACTTTGTTTCAATCTAATCCTAAGCTATCTCATCTTAAAGTAGTTAAAAGAATATTTAGATATCTTAAAGGAACCACTAATCTAGGATTATGGTATCTAAGTAAACCTCACCGTAATAAGATCGGATATCATATTTAGTGTAGGACTTTGTTTCAATCTAATCCTAAGCTATCTCATCTTAAAGTAGTTAAAAGAATCTTTAGATATCTTAAAGGAACCACTAATCTAGGATTATGGTATCTAAAATCCAAAAACCTTGAGTTAATTGCTTATGCTGATACAAATTTCGATGTAGATTAGATAAAAAAAGCACATCCGGAACATGTCAATTCTTAGGTCATGCACTTGTCTCTTGGTCTTCCAAGAAATAAAACTCGGTTGCACTATCGACAACCGAAGCCGAATATATAGCTGCTAATTTATGTTGTGGATAAGTCATATGGATGAAAAACACATTAGAAGATTATAGAATTTATCTTAAGAATATTTTCATAAAATATGATAACACAAGTGCAATATGTTTAACGAAAAATCCTATTCAACACTCTAGAACTAAACATACTAACATTAGACATCATTTCATAGAAGATCATGTTAATAATCATGATGTAATATTAGAATTCATTGATACGAAGCATCAATTGATCGATATATTTACAAAACCCTTAAATGAAGAAGAATTTGATTTCATTAGAAGATAAATATGTATGTTAAAATGTCTGAAGCATGAGTTGTTATACTTTTTTTTTAGACTATCTTTTTGTATTTCAAGAATGGAGCTTTCATGAATTTATGCCGTATCAAGTTTATTCAATACCCTTGCTCCATCATGTAATGATATTTGATACATTTAGTCCGTTCACCCATTGAACTTATTGACAAATGCATCTTTCATGGATTTCACTATTATGAATTCTTATTGAGAAATGGATTGTATTCATGGATCTCTTTTATGCTTTCTCATGAACTCTACCTTACTACTCTCATGAAAAATGGAAGAATTTTTATGAATTTTTATTATGAGATGATAACTTGCAAGAGTGAGGATTTGAGATCACATGAATATCTTGATCCTTTTTCATGAATCCCTTCTTTTTGTCAAAATTGAAGCATGATTTAATGAAACTCATTTATTGTTTTTGACATGGTTCAAATCCTTTCATGAATTTGGGTCTTCATGGATTCCTTCCTTACCTTTCTTCCTTTTCTTGTTCTTATGACAAAGAAAGAAAGAGACTTGATAACTAAAAAATAACCAAAAAGCCCTTGAGTAAAATTGTTAGCGTATTCAAAGAAAAATTATCATGCAAAGTTTTGCTTACCTTCATTTATTGCTTGCATACATTCATTGTGAAACTTGAATTTTTGCCACATTTACATTGTTGAATTGTTCTCTTTTTTTGCTGACGACAAAGGGGGAGATATATGACAAATTGATGACAACTTGACATATTAAACAATGTGTAAAATGTATTGCATTGTAGATACTTGATAAATGTCTTTCATTATGTTAAGATATCATAAGCTCAACTTGCTATTTACAATTGATATCTTGTCATGGATTGATGAATTGTTCTCTTTTATCAAGAATTGTCATCTTGTTAAAATTCATATTTAAAATTTGTAAATAATGATTGATTATCATTGGACTTGAAAATGGATGTCATGCCTTGACATCATTTTCACAAATACAAAGCATCATATTTTAAATTGGTAAATCATGATAAGTATCATGATATGCATGTTGATAAGTTTAAATGAACTTAACTTATCGGTTTGATACTTGAATTCAAATACCTTGAATTCAAGAATGTATTTTTTCAAGTATGGTATATAGATAGGAGGAGTTAAGGTTAACTCCGTTATCAATTAATTGTCATTATCAGAAAGGGGGAGATTGTTGAATCTCGGATTTTTATGATGAAATCAATTGTAAATTGTTTGATCTAATCTATATGTTATGAAAAGTGTGTAGGATTAACTACGATAAGAGTAAGATATAAAGTAGGTATTATGCTAGAGTCAAGATCGAGATCTCGTTGGAAGTTCAAGAGTTTATCAGAAATCCAGACGTTCATTGGAAGTTCTACTGGAACCAACCGAGAAGTCTAGGAGCTTGCCTTAGAAGCTCATCGAAACTTGCCAAGAAGATCGTTGTAAAGTCCGAGAGCTTGCTGGGAGTTTGTTGGAACATTGCCGAGAGTTCGTCCGATGATCGCCAAAAGCTCACCGGAAGAGCAATTGATAGACCAGAACAAGGGTGCTTTGATTATGTCTTAGTTATTATAGTTAGACAGTAGATTGTGTTAGAATTGGGAGGTAATCACACTAACTTAATTAGGGGCCAATTGGGCCCTTAATAGGGCTGAATTAGGCCAGATTGAACAGCCCATTTAGCCCTTGAAAAAATAGATGGTGATGGCACTGCTTGGTGACCCAGTCCACCAGGTGGTCTCGACGGTGGTTCCGTCGGCAGTTAATGTTGCTAAGCGGTGGTACCGCCTTTATCAAGTGGTGGTACCGTCAGAGCTCGGTCTCCGAGCTTTGTCAAGTAGTGGTACCGCCCAGTGTTAGACTACAGGAGGTAGTACCATCCAATAAAGGCGGTGGTACCGCTAATATCCCAAAATCCGAAAATATTACACTTTTTGGCTCCAATTTTAAAGCCATTGGGGCCTATAAAAACCTCACCCTTTTATGAATTAAAGGGCATGAAAGTATTGGCATAATCTTAAGTCCTTGAAGTGTTAAAGAGTTGTAAAAGTGCTAGAGTCCTCCTCCCTTTCTAAGTATTGAGATCATTCAAGAGAGGTGTGAGACTTCTAAGGGTTCTCTCCTAAACTCATAAAAAGGAGAAAGCGCTGTAAAGAAGTGGTTGGTATTTGCCTATTGAAGGAAGTCCATTAGTAGATATTGGTAACCTCGACGGAGGAGGATGACAACATGCCGATTGGGCAATATGCCGAAGGTTTGTGACTCCCATGATTTTATGATATTCAGAACTTGAAATTTGGTTCGTGACTCCCTTGTATTCATGGAGTATATATCTCATCACCCAATTATTTTTTTTGATATTCTTCATATGATGTTATGAAATTATGCATGAAATACACATGATATTATGTTGATGCATACAAATGAGAAGTTATGATCATGCATGGTAGGATGTAATGTAATTTGATATTTACATACCATCATGATATGAAATATTTATGATTTGGAATTATGCATGTAATACTATGATTTTTTTAATGAAATGATGTGAAAGTCAACAATTATCATTTTCTGAAATGATACTGTCATGAAGAATGACACATTATCTTTTTCATAATTTGAAAATTGATATAAAGGGAAATGAATTGTACCATTGTTTTATTATTTCCCTCTTTTTAAGGGGGAGAAAGAATTGCTAGTGTGCACGATTGTTGGGGGGCTGAATTAGTTCCCTTCTTTTTGACATCACATGACTAAAACATCACAGTCAAGTTCTACATCATGCAATCTCAAGAGAAGCAAAAGTGCTATCTTGCCTATCTCAAGAAGCAACTTGGACATCTAGCAAAATTTATAAACTTGCAAAACTCAAAATTATTGCTCGCTTGATGATAAAACTTGAGATTATCTTTATAATGCAATGAGTTAAAACTAGCAAAATGTACTTCTCATTTTTGTTGATGACAAAGGGGGAGAAGTTATGATAATGATCATGCATGGAATGATGTATTGAAAATTTGATTATTCATGATTATTATCATAACTTAGCAACTTTTCTCCCTCTTTGTCATTGTCAAAAAGAAGGGAATAATCCTAACAGTTGGAATGATCGAAGGGGTGACGTAGTTCCCCCTTTGTCATTACATCATATGACTAAAACATTTCTCTTGGGTGTTAAACCAAATGAGAAAAATGTAGCTCTAATACTAATTGTTAGGATCGTCGGCACTAAGAGGAGGGAGGGGGATGAATTAGTGCAATGAATAAAATTACCGGTTTGAAAAATTCTTTCATTTCAATTAAACCCGTTTCAGAAATATATTAACTTTGAAAGTGTATAAATGGGTGTGTAGCAAAAGTAATGAGGAAGTAAAGTAATTTACAATAAAGATAAACAAAAAAATAAAAATGTAAACTATTTTATAGGGGTTCGGTCGTCATAACCTACATCCACTCTATCGATTCCTCTTCCATCGAGGCCACGGGTATCCACTAATGATCTTCCTTTAATGGACGAAGATCAACTACCCTTACAACTCGATTCTCTTTTTGAAGGTTTAGGAGAGAACCTTTATAATCCCTTTTTACAAAGGTACCCTCACGCTCTCCGTTAGTATTGGTCTCTAAAATTTAGGAGGAAGGACTCTACACTTTACAAGAGTTTAAAACTTTAGAAACATAGAGTTTTCTTATCACCTTTCTTGCTACTCCATGTAGAAATAGTTGCGGTATTTATAGACCCCAAATGGCTTCAAAACTTAGAGCCAAAATTCAAATCCTCGAAATTTCGGATTACGGGTGGTACCACCGCTTGTAGCCTGACACTGAGCGGTACCACCACCCAGTCTAGCAGTACTACCACTTAGGAGACTATGTTTAGATGGTACCATCGCCTGACATATTCTCAAAGACTATGCCATGACGATTCCACCTGTTGGGTCACTGTTTGGGTCTTTCACTTGGCCCATAGCACAAACTTAGGCCCAATTGACCTCTAATTGAGTTAGTCCAATTCCAACCCAATTATATGCTAACTACAAATTCTAAGACATTCACTAAACTAAATTAGTCTGTAAGTCTAGGTTTCTTCCGGCGATCTTTTGGCAAACTTCTAACGATCCCTCGGTAATATTCCAATGGACTCCCGATAAGCTCCTAGACTTCACGATAATCTTTTTGGTGAGTTTTGACGAGATTCTTTGGCAAGCTCCTGGACTTCTCAGTCAATTCCGGCAAAACTTTCGATGAACATCTAAACTTCCGATGAACTCTCGAACTCCCAACGAAATCTCATTCTTGACTCTGAGACTTCATTTTGCTTTATGCCTTGACTGCTATCATAGTTAATCCTACACACTTAAAATATACTTCGATCTAGACAATTATTATAAAGCTTGAATCAAATGTTATCCGACATGTCATTGGTTCATTGACGCTTCATCCTATTGCCCAATTGGCCAGTTGACCTCTGCAACTCTGATTTTCTTAGTGCAATTTCTGCTCTTCTTGGCTCGATGCTCGAACCCATGGCCCGAAGCCTTCTATCAATATGTCGACCGATCCTTTGGTTCGATGTCCAATCTTCTGACATGTTTTTCTCTGGCCCAACATGATTCTTCCTGCTTTAATTATCTCTCCCTGATCAAGGCTTCCTACATCACTCAAAACATAAATCAAATCATAAACACTATCAATTGGTTTCATCATCAAAATTCGAGATTCAACATAATGTCCAATCCTTTGACCCGATACCCAAATTCACGGCACGAAGCCTTTTGTTGATATGTCGATCGATCCTCTAACCTAACGTCCAATATTCTGACATGTTCACTCCAGCCCAATGTCTGATTCCTCTTGCTTTAATCAAATTGCCTCTCCTTGACCGAGATTCAACAAGGACATGCAAGCTAGCAAGTTTTGAGATGTGAAGTTAAGAAAATTTTTTGCTTCTTGAGATGTGAAAGATAGCAACTTTTGCTTCTTGAAATGGGCAAACTAGCACTTCTCTTTAGATATGCAAGCACTTTTGGTTCTCTTGGGATGTGCAAGCTAGTATTTTTGCTTTTTTTGAGATGCTAGCAAGTTTCTTTCTCCCCTTTGTCATGAAAAAAAAAAAAGAAGAAGAAGAGTGGAGAAATTCTTTCATCAAGTCGTAGGTACCGAAACTCCATGAATCAAAGTTCTACTTTCATAAAAAGAAAGAGGAAGGATTCATAGGAAACAATCATTATATAAAAGATCATGTATACTAAAAGTTTATGAATCAAATCTCTTCTTTTGTAAATTACAAGAAGAGGGAATGATAGGAAACAATCTCGATTTAAAAAGAAAACTCAATTTATAAAAACCGAGAAATTTGAAAAATATATAAGAGGAACTAATGCATTAAAAAGATTTAACATACTTAATTATCTTTTAATAAAATCAAATTATTCCTTATTCAATGGTTTTATAAAAATATCAGCTAATTAATGTTTTGTATCAATAAATTCTAAAGATATATCATAATTATTAACATGATCTCTAATAAAATGATGTCTAATATCAATATGTTTAGTTTGAATGAGATTTTTTGTTAAATATATTGCACTAGTATTATCATATTTTATAGGGATGTTTTTTAAGTGAATTTCATAATCTTCAAAAATATTTTTAATCCATATAACTTGTGCACAATATACACCTGCTGCTGTATACTCAACTTTGGCTGTAGATAATGCAATGGAGTTTTGTTTCTTGGAAGGCTAAGAGACAAGTTATGACCTAAGAGTTGACATGTTCTAGATGTACTTTTTCTATCGATTCTACATCCAGCAAAATCTATATCGGCATAAGCAATTAATTTAAAGTTTTGGATTTTGATACCATAAACCAAGATTTAAGAGTTCCTTCGAAGTATCTAAAAATTCTTTCAACAACTTTAAAGTGAGATTACTTAGGATTAAATTAAAATCTAGCACAAAGTGTTAGGATCGGAGCGGTACTAAGAGGGCGGGGTGAATTAGTGCAGTGGATTAAAACTTCGGTTTTAAAAAATCTTTCGTACGATAAAAAGCAATATCAATGAAAACCGATTTTAGAAGCTTGATAACTTAGAAGCATATGAAAGCGTAGTGACTAAGTAGAGAAGTTTGTAGTATGTAAATGGCAAGAGTAGGATGCAAACCGGATAACGCAGCAGTTTTAAAGTGGTTCGGTCAAAATGACCTACATCTACTTGCGAAGCCTTCTTCGAAGAGGCTCCCAACTTCCACTAGCAAATCTCTTGTAGGGGAAGGACTAATACCCCTCTTACAACCTTTACAAGTGGTTCACTCTCTTACAATTCTTTTCAACAAGATGGGAGGAGGGGAACACTCAAGCAATATAAAAAATAAGACTTGCTAAGACTATTCTAAGGCTCTTAACTCAAACTATTGCTTTGCAAAAGGTTGTAATCTCAGCTGAGAATTGAGAGGTATTTATAGGCCCCAAGAGGATTCAAATTTGGGCTCCAAAATTTGAATTCTCTTGGGTTTCTGAGGCTGGCGATGCCACCGCTTGTCGGTGGCGGTGCCACCGCCGGATCTCTCAGGTGCTGGGCGGTGCCACTACTCAATCCAGCGATGCCACCGCTCAGATCTCGGGTTCTAGGCGGTGCCACCGCCTACACTATTTCAGCTCACTGGTTGGGCTCCAAACTTGGCCCAAACCAGTCCGAACTCTGGCCCAATTGGTCCCTACTTGGGTTATAGGATTAACACCTATTCCTAACCCTAATTAACATGCTAACTACAAATTTAAAGACATTTCCTAAGCTATTACAAAGTCCGTAAGTCAAGACTTCTTTCGGCGAGCTTTCGGTGAACTTCCGGCGGTCTTCCGATAAACTCTTGGAAACCATTCTACGGACTCCCGGCAAGCTCCTAGACTTCACGATTTGATCTTGGTGAGTTCCATCGAGCTTCCTCGGCAAGCTTTGATCTTTCTCGGGGAGCTCCGCGAACTTCCAACGAACCTTCCGGCGAGCTCCCTACTCATTCTTGGCTAGTTCCGGCAGCATTCCCGACGAACCTTTGAACTTCCGTCGAACTCTCAAACTCCCAATGAATCCTTCACGCTTGACTCCGACACATGTTTCGCTTTATGTCTTTGTCATTATCGTAGTTATTCCTGCACACACAAACTAAAACTCTACTTCGATCTAGACAATTATTACAACGCAAATTGACATTCTACTGCCCGGCACGTCATTGGTTGGCGCTTCGTCCGATTCTTCAGCGCATCGTCCTCTCTTGCGGCTTGTTGCCCAAATGGTGGTTGACCTCCATAACCCCGATATCCTTGGCGCAATTCCGCTCTCCTTAGCTCGATGCCCGACGTCCGAAGCCTTCTGCCATCCAATATCCTAACGTGATCTCCTCCGGCGCAACGTCAATTCCTCCTGCGTCAACTGTCTAATCCTGATCGAGTAGACCTGCATTACTCAAAATGTAGTTAAACATCTAAACACAATCAATTAGTTTCATCATCAAAATCCGAGATTCAACAATCTCTCCCTTTTTTATGATGACAATTAATTGATGACTAACGGAGTTAACCTTAACTCCCCGGAGTTTAACCAAACTCTCCCTATCAATATGTCATTGATAGAACACTTGGATTATCCCAAATCCAAGTAACATTTATCACATGTTATGAAAAACATTTAATCTATCATGCAAATATATAAAATATTCAATTCAATGAATGAAGTCATCAATAAAAAGGAGAAGTAGCTCTAGCTATTTTAAACGATATGCAAGTTTTTGCAACTTGAAGCTAGATTTTTATCACAACATATAAGCACAAAAGCATAGCAAGATTCTTTAAGTTCAATCATGACAATTCAACACTTGAATTTTTGTGCAAGATTGCACTTTGCTTTTCTTTGCAAGTAACAATATTTATGATGTTTGATATAGCAAATTTCTTCATTACAATGATCGAGCTAGCAAATTCTTCATTCAAGTGTGCAAGCTAGCAATAACTTTCTCCCCCTTTGTCAATGTCAAAAAGAAGGAGAGGAACCAATGATTTAGACTTTTACATTAACTTTGCATCAATCAATATTTCAATTATCACATGATGCATACAAGACAATAATGCAAAGAAATCATTTCATGAAGGATACCAATATGAAAATTCACCAAGGATCACATGAAACAATCGTAAATCATGATATCATTATGCGATACATCATGATATGATAATTTATCATATCAATGAAAGATATCAAATGTTAAACATGATATGATAATAGTCTCAAAAAATTTAATTTGCGATACATGTGATATATTGCGATACACTAAAAAATTTATAGCGATGCTTTTAAGGATATCAACATATTTTTGATACAAAGCATGGCAAGAGCAATTTTGTTGCAAGTTTTCTAAGTTTTGCACTTTTTGCTTCTTTTGATAGGCAATATCTTTCTTCTCTTTTTGAGAAGTATAAGCTTGCAATTTTTACTTCTTTTGCAATATACAAGTTTCCAAATTTTGCATCTTAAGCTAGCAATATTTCTCAAAATGTGTAACTTAGCACTCATTGCTTCTCTTGATATTTGCAAGTTAGCTAGCAAAATTTGCTCCCCCTATGTCATTATCAAATAGAGGGGAATAACAATAGAATTAGTGTAATTCATTTCCCTTTACTATAATATTCAAATCATGACAAGGGTTAAGTGTCAATCTTATTTATGCATCATTATATTTTCAAATTAAAATATGCATATTTTCAAAAACCTTATATTTTATTCATGCACGATATTGAATAAATCGATCGACATTACGAGGATATCATACATGATACTAAAATTTTTAACTATTTATCAACATTTTGATCATGATACCAAACAATCATCATTTAGAGCATTCATGATACAAAACATTAAATCAACATTTATCATTTTAGCAACAACTCATAGCATTTTAAATCATGATTTATATCATATGCAATACATCATATCATAATTAGAAAGCACAAGTATTGCATGCATCATTGCAAATCATAAATGTTTCATATCATGATGGTATCAATTTTGTCAAATTATATCCTACTATGCATGATCAAAACTTTCTCCCCGTTTTATCATTGAAAACAAGAAAGAAGTAGGGAAGAGCATAAAAGTGTAAAATATTTCAATCATTTCAAGGCATTTATATCATAGATACAAAGAAATCATATCATCAAAGATAAGACCATTTGAATACCAAAAGACATGATTCATTTTATCAAATCTCTTTTATAAATAACAAAAATTGTAGGTGTACAAAGAAGAGATTGTGATTAAAAAAGAATCTCAAGTAGTAAATCTAAGAAATCAAGATCATAATTTGAATACAAACTCATTCAAATTCAAATCGTTAAATTTATCAAAATCTCAACATTACTTTCAAGAGATTCAAAATGGTATACATAAATTTATCATAATAATCATCAAGATCAATAAGATAGAGAAAAATAATTTTTCAAGGAAAAAATATTTTTCTCTTTTTAGTTGTTTCAATTCATATGATTTTATTTCATTTATGCCAAATAAAAACATGATTTCAAAATGTTTAATATTTTCATTACACAATTTCATCATTATGCATCATCATATTTTCAAATTTGAACATGCATAATTTCAAAACTATATCTTTCATTTTTCATGCATGATACGAATAACTCAATCATCAATATGGGCATATCATACATAATATTCAAGCATTCATGATATATCATTTTGGCAACATGATCATAGCTATTCAAATGATAGTATCTAAATATCAAAATTCATTACATTCTATCATGCATAATCATTAACTTCTTATTTGTATTTCATGCATTATTTTGTTTCATCACATGAGGAATATCAAGAAGAGTTATTGGGTGATGAGATAAGTATTTCATGAGTACAAGGAATTGCATAAAAATTATATCATGAAAAGATAATAACAGAATACACGTTTTCTTTTGAAAAATCTCCTCTTAAATAATCAAGGGAAAATCTTAGGAGATCATGATATAGATAAAATTCATACAATCTTATAAGAGAACAAGATATTAATTCAAATTCATTATGAATCATAAAAAGAATTGTGGTTCCGAAAAATCATGATTCATTTAGGAAAAATTTCTCTTTAGTGCAATGATACCAATCATAATTCATTTGAATAGTAGATGCTAAAAAGGAATATTGAGGATACAAGATCTTGATTTCTATAGAGTAAATCTCAAGTTATAAATCTTGAAAAATCAAGATAAAGCTCATTCAAATTCAAATCATCAAATCAAAATCATTTTCAAGATATTCATAAAAAGATGATAAAATAGATTCATCAAACCAAGAATTTTCAAGAAAAATACTTTTATCTATTTAGTTGTTTCATATAAGCATGCCTTTGTCATTTTTGTGCCAAATATATATATATATATATATATATATATATATATATATATATATATATATATATATCATCAATCATTTAGGATCGAAAAATAAATTTCTTCATAAAAACCATCAAGATCATTATGTATAACTTTTAAAATCTCATGCATAAAATGGTATCAAACCATTTAATATTTTCATTCCATCATTTTGCATTAGTTTTATTGAACATAATTTTGAATGATTCTTATAGATAACTAAAACTTCTTTAGTTTTAATTTATATAATTGACTTTATCTTAGCATGTTCAAATTTTATTCATATGTCAAAACCATACATCATGTTTGAAAACCAAAGATAAGGTTTTTTCCATTCAAAAACCATGCATCATCATTGAAAATCAATATGGAAATCGTCAAAATATACATTCTTGCTTCTCAAGCATATACATAAGATTAATCTTACTAGGTATATAAGCATTAGATTTATATCTAACATTTTATTGCATTAACATAACACATGCAATTTTTAAGAAAATTAATCCTAAACTAAATTAAAAATAACTCATGAAAGTATTATGTAATTTCAAAATAAATTAGGGAGATTTCGATTACCTCGTTGTTGAAAGTGGTTGAGGCGTAGTTTGCCACCTCGCCTTTCTTGATTTTCTCCTTGTCTTTGGAAGAGCTCAATTCATCCCAATTTTTGTTCTTCTTACGTTCAAAGCAAGTAGTTCCATTCTTTTTGCTTTTTAATTTTTGTTTCATTTATAGTTTAAGTTCACCATCACTTGAGCTTATGCTCGAGTGGTCTTCATGTGTTCTATGTCCCAAATCCTTCCTGTCCTTTGGAAGGTTGTTCTCGAGTTTCCTTTTTGTCACATTGTTTATTTCGTAGGTCATTAGAGACTCAATAAGTTCTTCAAGAGGGAATGTTTTAAGGTCCTTGGCCTCTTGAATAACCGTAACTTTTGGATCCCAACTTTTTGGAAGGGATCTTAAGATTTTAGTGACTAGTTCAAAATTAGAAAAACTTTTACCAAGAGCTTTGAGTTCATTGATGACATCCGTGAAACGGGTGTACAAGTCTCCGATGG
The DNA here is from genome assembly GCA_900464855.2 of Musa schizocarpa. Taxonomy (NCBI): domain Eukaryota; kingdom Viridiplantae; phylum Streptophyta; class Magnoliopsida; order Zingiberales; family Musaceae; genus Musa; species Musa schizocarpa. The sequence continues at coordinate 17,839,965 of LS990920.1, forward strand.
ACTCACTTGGTTTCATCCGGAAAAGTTCGTAAGAGTGCATAAGAATGTTGATTTTGGACTCTTTCACTCGGCTAGTGCCTTCATGAGTGACCTCAAGAGTTCTCCAAATATCAAAAGCCGAATCACAAATCGAAACACGATTAAATTCATTTTTGTCAAGTGCACAATATAAGGCATTCATAGCCTTTGCATTTAAAGCAAAAACTTTCTTCTCCGATTCATCCCATTCGCTCATCGGAAGAGAAGATTTTTTAAATCCATTTTCGATAATTTTCCAAAGCTCGAGATTCAACGAAAGTAAGAAAATTCTCATTCGAGTTTTCCAATAAGTGTAGTCCATCCCATTGAAAAAGGGAGGACGAATAAGAGAGTGACCCTCTTGAAAGCCGTAAAGAGCCATTTCTATTTGGGTGTTAAACCAAAGTAGAAAACCATGGCTCTGATACCAATTATTAGGATCGGAGCGGCACTAAGAGGGGGGGGTGAATTAGTGCAGCGGATTAAAACTTCGGTTTTAAAAAAATCGTTTATAAGAAAAAAAGCAATATCAATGAAAACCAATTTTAGAAGCTTAATAACTTAGAAGCGTATGGAAGCATAGTGACTAAGTAGAGAAGTTTGCAGTATGTAAATGGCAAGAGTAGGATGCAAACCAGATAACGTAGCAGTTTTAAAGTGGTTCGGTCAAAATGACCTACATCCACTTGCGAAGCCTTCTTCGAAGAGGCTCCCAACTTCCACTAGCAAATCTCTTGTAGGGGAAGGACTAATACCCCTCTTACAACCTTTACAGGTGGTTCACACTCTTACAATTCTTTTCAACAACATGGGAGGAGGGGAACACTCAAGCAATATGAAAAACAAGACTTGCTAAGACTATTCTAAGGCTCTTAACTCAAACTATTGCTTTGCAAAAGGTTGTGATCTCAGTTGAGAATTGAGAGGTATTTATAGGCCCCAAGAGGATTCAAATTTGGGCTCCAAAATTTGAATTCTCTTGGGTTTCCGAGGCTCGCGGTGCCACCGCCGGATCTCTCGGGTGCTGGGCAGTGCCACCGCTCAGTCCAGCAGTGCCACCGCTCAGATCTCAGGTTCTAGGCAGTGCCACTGCCTACATTATTTCAGCTCACTGGTTGGGCTCCAAACTTGGCCCAAACCAGTCCGAACTCGGGCCCAATTGGTCCCTACTTGGGTTATAGGATTAACACCTATTCCTAACCCTAATTAACGTGCTAACTACAAATTTAAAGACATTTCCTAAGCTATTACAAAGTCCGTAAGTCAAGACTCCTTTCGGCGAGCTTTCGGTGAACTTCCGACGGTCTTCCGATAAACTCTCGGAAACCATTCTGCGGACTCCCGGCAAGCTCCTAGACTTCACGATTTGATCTTGGTGAGTTCCAACAAGCTTCTTCGGCAAGCTTTGATCTTTCTCAGCGAGCTCCGCGAACTTCCAATGAACCTTCCGACGAGCTTCCGAAAAACCCTTCGGCAGGCTCCCTATTCATTCTTGGCTAGTTCCGACAGCATTCCCGACGAACCTTTGAACTTCCATCGAACTCTCGAACTCCCAACGAATCCTTCGCGCATGACTCCGACACTTGTTTTGCTTTATGTCTTTGTCATTATCGTAGTTATTCCTGCACATACAAACTAAAACTCTACTTCGATCTAGATAATTATTACAACGCAAATTGACATTCTACTGCCCGGCACGTTATTGGTTGGCGCTTCGTCCGATTCTTCAGCGCATCATCCTTTCTTGCGACTTTTGCCCAAATGGTGGTTGACCTCCGTAACCCCGATATCCTTGGCGCAATTTCGCTCTCCTTAGCTCGATGCCCGACGTCCGAAGCCTTCTGCCATCCAATATCCTAACGTGATCTCCTCCGGCGCAACGTCAATTCCTCCTGCGTCAACTGTCTAATCCTGATCGAGTAGACCTGCATTACTCAAAATGCAGTTTACATCTAATCGAGTAGACCTGCGTCAACATCTAAACACGATCAATTAGTTTCATCATCAAAATCCGAGATTCAACACAAAGTCTAGCACTAAACATAATATCCGGTTTAGTTGCGATGAGATATAGTAAACTACCTTTCATACCCTTATAAATCTTTTGATAATAAATTTCTCCACTATAATCCATATCTAACTTTGTGTAAGTGCTTATTGTTGTGTTAATAGCCTTAGAACTATCCATATTAAATCATTTTAATAGATCTAAAGTATATTTAAATTGACTAATAAAAATTCCATCACTTAGTTGCTTAATTTGCATTCGTAAGAAAAAGGATAATTAACCCATTAAGCAATTTTCGAATTCTTAGCTCATACTTTTAGCAAAAGAATCATATAAAGACTTTGAAATTATTTTTAAAATTTTTGAACAATATCAACAACAAAAATTTGAACAATAAAAAAATTATTTTTAAAATTTTTAATAAATAATGTAGTATCAATCTTACGTTTTGAGAAATTATTTTGAATAAGGAAAGAACTAAGCCTCTCAAGTTAGGATCAAGAGCACTAAGGGAGGGGGGGGTGAATTAGTGCAGCGGAAAACTTTTGATGATTAAAATTGCGTTCGTATGTTGAAATCCGATTCCAACGTAAAAGTCATTTCGTGCAGATAATAACTTTGAAAGCTTACGGAAATATATTTGAAGTAAAGTAAGGAAGGAAATTTGCTGTTAAGATAAAAATCATAATGTAAGTGCAAACTGAAATATGATATTCGTAAGATAAAACCGATTTTCGTCTTAACTAAGAAACACATTTGTAAATGAGCAGAAGTCAGTAAGCTACTGAGGAGGTTTGCAGTAAAGATAAGATGCTCAAAGTAAATGCAAACCAGAGAAGACGAGAGTTTATTGTGGTTCGGTCAATCGTGACCTACATCCACTCCTCTGATTCCTCTTCCGTCGAGGCCACTGGCATCCACTAACGATCTTCCTTTACTAGGCAAAGATCAATCTCCTTCTGACACCCCTCTTCTCCTTTTACCGGGTTTAGGAGATAACCCTTACAAGCACTCACTCTCCTCTCTTAAACAGAATTCTAACACTTAAGCTAGAGGAGGGAAATTCTAGAGATTGCAGTAGCATTTTCTCTCTTTTAATCTCTCTATGCTTGTCTGTTTTACCCAGGGATGGGAGGAGTATTTATAGGCTCCAAACCAGTTTGAATTCTGAGCTCAAAACTGTCATCTCCCAGAATTTTGAGGTCTGGCGGTTGCACTGCCTAGCAAAGCTCGGAGACTGAGCCTTTGGGCGGTGCCATCGCTTTTCAGGGGCGGTTGCATTGCTTGGCAGAGCTCGGAGACTGAGCCTCTAGGTGGTGCCACCGCCTGACAGGGGCAGTTGCACCGCTTGGCAGAGCTCGGAGACTGAGCCTCTGGGCGGTGCCATCGCCTGACAAGGGCGGTTGCACCGCCCAATCTCGCTCGTAGATTGAGCCCAGGCGGTGCCACCGCCTGCCTGGGGTGGTTGCACTGCCCAGCTTTCCTGGATGACCCTCTCCTGGGCGGTGCCACCACCGACCCTGGCGGTGCCACCGCTTAGTAGGAATTCTGGTCCGAATGGGTTGATCCATTCGGCCCAATTTCGGTCTATCAAGGGCCCAATTGCCCCCAGATTAAGTTAATAGGATCACCTCCCATTCCTAACTTAATCTACATGCTAACTACGATAATTCTTAAGACATTTACTACAGCTTGCTCCGGTGCGTCAATCGCTTCTTCCGGCGAGCTTCCAGTGAACTTCCGGTAAACATCCGACGAACCTCCAATGATGCTCCAACGGACTTCCGGCAAACTCCTAGACTTGCGACAATCCACTTGGCGAGTTCCGACGAGCTTCTTTTGCCAAGCTCCAAGACTACTCGGATTTGTTCCCGCAGAACCTCAAACGACCGTGCGGACTTCCGTCGAGCTCTCAAACTCCCAACGTGATCATAGTCTTGACTCCGGCGCAACTCCTGCTGCATGTCTTTCTTTCATTGTAGTTAATCCTACACACTTAAAATAAAACTTCAATTGAGACAATTAATCCTAAACAATTAACTAAGTTGTCCGGCATGTCATTGATCCCACGATGCTTCGTCTGATTCTTTGGCGCATCGTCCTCTCCTACGGCCTATTGCCCAATCGGCCAATTGACTCCGCAACTCTGATATCCTTAGCGCAATACCCACTCTTCTTGGCCCGATGCCCAAGTCCATGGCCCGAAGCCTTCTGTCGATACGTCGACCGATCCATCGGCCGACGTCCAATCTTCTGACATGTTCCTTCAGCACAACATGATTTTTCCTACTTTAATTGTCTCATCCTGATCAAAGCATCCTGCGTCACTCAAAACGTAGATTAAAATATAAACACATATCAAGTGGTTTCATCATCAAAATATGAGATTCAACAATCTCTCCCTTTTTTATGATAACAACTACTTGATGACGGAGTTAACCTTAACTCCCGGAGTTTAAAAAACTCCCCCTATCAATATGCCATATTGATAGAACCTTGAATACAAACTGAATTCAAATCATTGCAATATTCATCATGAATACTTGCAACACGTCATCATGAACTTATGCATAGACTTATGCATTAACATGTCATGTCATCAACATACTTCTCCCCCTTTGTCATCAACAAAAAGGAGAAGTACAACTATTCTTGTGTTTGTAATATAAGTTCAACTCATTGCATGAAAAATATAATATTAAATTTTTATCATCATGCAATCTAGCAATTTTACAACATTTTAAAACTTGCAAGCTAGCAATTTAGAGATGTTCAAGAAATCAACTGTTGCTTCTTGAAATATGCAAGTTTTACAGGCTAGCAAATTCAAATATATGCAAGTTGGTATATTTTCTTTTCTTGAGATAGGCATGATTGCACATTTTTACATTTTCTTGATGTTTTAAGCTAGCAATTCTCGGTGATGTTCAAGATAGCAATTTCTTCTCTTTTGAGAAGTGCAATTTTTGCTTTCTTCTTGAATTGTGCATGCTAGTTATCTCCCCCTTAGTCATTGTCAAAAAGAAGGGAAGACCCTTTCTAAAGAAGGGAAGACCCTTTATGTCAATTTCTAAATCATGACAAAGGTGAGTAATCATTCTTATTTCAAAATTCCATAATTGAGATAAACCTTGAATTCAAATTAAGGCAATTTTAATCATGATTCATATCATATTCAATACATCACATAAAAAGCATAAGTATTGCATGCATCATTTTAGCAACAAATCGTAGCATTTCATCACATGGCAAGATATCATCAAGTAAAATTACGATGCAAGTTCTTGATATCTTAACATGATGCAAACATGTCATATGGCAATCATAGCATTTCGATTATCAATTTACCATATATTTCGATACAAGCTTCTTTTGATATCTTAACATAATTCAAATTCAAATATGACACTTATAGCATTAATTTATATATTTCTCATTCAAATATGACACTCATAGTATCAATTCATATATTTCTCTCCCTTTGTCATCAACAAAAGGAGAAGTAGCTTTAGCTATTTTAAAAGATATGCAAGTTTTTGTAATATGAAGCTAGATTTTCATCACAACATATAAGCACAAAAGCATAGCAAGATTCTTAAGTTCAATCATGGCAATTCAACACTTGCTTCTTGTGCAAGATTGCACTTTGCTTTTCTTTGCATGTTCTAATTAGCAAAAGCTTTCTCCCCTTTGTTTTTGTCGGAAAGAATGGAAGAGTACAAGCTAGCCAGCATTTGCCTTGAGCTAGCAATCTTTCTCCCCCTATGTCATTACCGAAAAGAAGGGAGAAATCAATGGCCAAAAAATTTTAATCATTATACAAGCCATATTACAAAATCATGTCATGATATCAAGAAAATTCAAGAAGGACATGATTCATTCGACAAGTCCTTTTAATAGAGCAAAAGAATTATACAACCAAGGATCATGATTAAAATATATCAATATCATATATCAAGTCATGATTCGTAATTCATCATAAAGCAAATTAATTTTCAGTCATCACATAAGGCATTTAAAGAATTTTTGAAATATAGGAGAATGATTAATTTAAGCATGCAATGTTTCAATCAAATTCAAGTCATGAATACCAATACTTTCATATTGTGAGTATCAATTCATGAATACCAAAAGATATTATTTGTGATTCCAATTTTGCAAGATTAAGATTATGATTTAGATAAAACTTATTCAAATCAAATCGTTAACTTGAAACTCGTAATCAAGTCATCAAAATCAATTTCGAGATTCACAAAATATCATGAAATCATTAATCTCGATCAGATGGGAAAAGCATTTTTTAAGTGATTCTTTTTCATCTAAGCATGCCTTAGTCTTTATATACCAAATCAAGATAAGCATGAAAGTTCAAGATGTAACAGCAAAATCTTATAAAACAACTCATCAAGCAAGATTTTAAACATCTATTTTCAAGCCATATAAAGAGTAAGTCAATGATTCAATTATCTCATGTCATGAATTCGAATAGGCATCTCAAAATATCAACATTACATTAAAAAGATATTTCAAAAAGATATATTGATAAGTGATTCATTTGTATCATTTCATTCATTCAGAAGATTCTCCTCTTTGGTAAATAAATCTAGGAGAACAAAATGAATTAAGGAGATGTAACATGATTGAAGCATTGAACATGATTCATATTTAAAATGTGTCTCATGTCATAAGTATTAATCAAGCATTTGTAAAATCCGAAATCATCCTCAAAGTCACAATCAATAAATTCATACATGACAAGCATAGATTTATTGAAAAGACGATAAGATAGAGGATCGCATTTTATTTTTATAAATTTCTATTCATGTGATTTGCTTCTTATAAGCATGCCTTTACCTTTAATAAAACAAGTGTCAACAGTTAAGACGGAAAGGTAAAAAACAAATCATCAAGCATGATTCCATGATAACATCTTTTTAATATCTTGATATTCATCATCAAATATGATTTCAAAAAATATGTTAAAGAGAAATCATTAAGACCAAATGCATGATACACTCATTTATTTTCAAAATATTCATCATGTTTATTTTCATGAGATTCACAAGATTGGTAAAATAAATTCATTAATCTTAATAGGATAAAAAATTATTTCCATTTCATACAATTGATTTCATGTGAGGGTATTCAAGTTTTTTGTGTAAACATGTATCATCATTTAAAATCGAAACATAAGTTTCGTCAAGAAGCCGTCAAGACCAAACACATCATGATATCACATCTATTATCAAAAGACTATCAAGAAATTTATACATAGATGTACATGCACTATGTCATCTTAATATGTCATGAGAATGTCATCTTAATTCGTCATAAAAAGGATTAGACCAAAAATATATTAATCTAAAATGAGAGTTTCAAATCAACATTTACTTCAAAAACTCATGCATGACATAAAATCATCAAGATACACATGCATGAATTAATCCTAAAAATTATCACATATCATATTATCATCCCTAATGTTGCATACATCATTCAACATTTCAAAATATAACATGCATGAAACCTTAGCAATATACTTTTTATGATCAAATTTTTAATTTTTCAAAGATGCTAAAAGAAAAACATGATATAATTTTTGAAAAATAATTTTTTTATTTCCTATTCCTACTATCTAAATTAAGCACTCATGAAGGACTTCAAGTAATTTCAAAATAATCCAAGAGAGTTGAGTTACTTACCTTGTAGTCGAAGCCCGTCAAAGCCCAATTCGTCGTTTCACCTTTGGAAGTTCTTGATTCAACCTTGGTTGTCTTCCTCTTCTATGGCCTCTTCTTCCGTTCAAGTTCATTATTTATTTTAGATTTTTGTTTAATAAACTTAATAATCTTTAGTGTTCAAAATTCAAGTTCATCATTGTCCTCATCACTTGAGTCATCGCTCAAGTGGTATTCATTTGTCCGGGATTCCAAATCCTTCCTGTTCTTTGGAAGGTTGTTTTGTTCATCATGTTCATCATGTGCATTGTGCACCATTTCATATGTCATCAACGAACCAATTAGTTCTTCAAGTGGTAAGTTGTTTAGGTTTTTAGCTTCTTGTATTGCAGTTAGTTTTGAATCCCACTTCTTAGAAAGAGAACGCAAAATCTTGTTTACGAGTTCAAAATCCGAAAAACATTTGCCAAGAGCTCTTAGATTATTGATGACATCCGTAAAATAGGTGTACATGTCTCCTATAGTCTTGCTTGGTTGTATTCGAAAAAGCTCAAAATCATGCAATAAAATATTAACTTTCGAGTCTTTGACTCTACTAATTCCCTCGTGCGTGATTTCAAGTGTTCACCAAATATCAAACACCGTTTCGCATATAGAAATCCGATTAAACTCATTTTTGTCCAAAGCACAAAATAAGGCATTCATAGCCTTTGCGTTTAGAGAAAAATACTTCTTCTCCAAATCCGACCATTCGTTCATCGGTTTAGAGGGAAGTTGATAACCGTTTTCAACAATATTCCATAGATCTAAATTCATAGAAATCAAGAAAACTCTCATTCGAGTTTTCCAATAAGTGTAGTCCAATCCGTTAAACAATAGTGGACGAACAACCGAAAAACCCTCTTGAAAGCCATGAAGAGCCATTTCTCTCGGGTGTAAATCCGAAATGAGAAATACCGAGCTTTGATACCAATTGTTAGGATCAAGAGCACTAAGAGGGGGGGGGGGGGGTGAATTAGTGCAGCGGAAAACTTTCGATGATTAAAACTGCATTCATACGTTAAAATCTGATTCCGACGTAAAAGTCATTTCGTGTAGATAATAACTTTGAAAGCTTATAGAAACATATTTGAAGTAAAGTAAGGAAGGCAGTTTGTAGTTAAGATAGAAATCATAATGTAAGCACAAACTGAAATATGATGTTCGTACGATAAAACTGATTTCCATCTTAACGCTGATTCAAAAAATACTTAACTAAGAAACACATTTGTAAATGAGCAGAAGGCAGTAAGCTATTGAGGAGATTTGCAGTAAAGATAAGATGCTCAAATTAAATGCAAACCAGAGAAGATGAGAGTTTATAATGGTTCAGTCAATCATGACCTACATCCACTCCTCCGATTCCTCTTCCGTCGAGGCCACCGGCATCCACTAACGATCTTTCTTTACTAGGTGAAGATCAATCTCCTTCTCACACCCCACTTCTCCTTTTACCGGATTTAGGAGACAACCCTTACAAGCACTCACTCTCCTCTCTTAAATAGAATTCTAACACTTAAGGTAGAGGAGGGAAATTCTAGAGATTGCAACAGCATTTACTCTCTTTTAATATCTCTGTACTTGTTTGTTTTACCCAGGGATGGGAGGGGTATTTATAGGCTCCAAACCAGTTTGAATTCCGAGCTCAAAACTATCATCTCCTGGAATTCCGGGGTTTGGCGGTTGCACCGCCTGACTCGGGCGGTTGCACCGCCTGGCAGAGCTCGGAGACTGAGCCTCTGGGCGATGCCACCGCTTGTCAAGGGTGGTTGCACTGCTTGGCAGAGCTCAGAGACTAAGCCTCTGGGCGGTGCCACCGCCTGACAGGGGCGGTTGCACCGCTTGGCAGAGCTCGGAGATTGAGCCTCTGGGTAGTGTCACCGCTTGACAAGGGCGGTTGCACCGCCCAGTCTCGCTCGTAGACTAAGCCCAGGCGGTGCCACCGCCTGCCTAGGGCAGTTGCACCACCCAGCTTTCCTGGGAGACCCTCTCCTAAGCGATGCCACCACCTAGTAGGAATTCTGGTCTGAATGGGTTGATCTATTCAGTTTAATTTGGGTCTATCAAGGGCTCAATTGCCCCCAAATTAAGTTAATGGGATCACCTCCCATTCCTAACTTAATCTACATGCTAACTATGACAATTCTTAAGACATTTACTACAGCTTGCTCCGATGCGTCAATCGCTTCTTCTGGCGAGCTTTCGGCGAACTTCCGACGAACATCCGATGAACCTCCAGCGATGCTCCGACGGACTTCCGGCAAACTCCTGGACTTGCTTCGATCCACTTGGAGAGTTCCGACGAGCTTCTTTTGCCAAGCTCCTAGACTTCTCGGATTTGTTCCCGCAGAACCTCTGACGATCGTCCGGACTTCCGTCGAGCTCTCGAACTCCCAACGTGATCATAATCTTGACTCTGGCATAACTCCTGCTGCATGTCTTTCTTTCATCATAGTTAATCCGACACACTTAAAACAAAACTTCGATCGAGACAATTAATCCTAAGCAATTAACTAAGTTGTCCAGTATGTCATTGGTCCCTCGATGCTTTGTCCGATTATTCGGCGCATCATCCTCTCCTGCGGCCTATTGCCCAATCGGTCAGTTGACTCTGCAACTCTGATATCCTTGGCGCAGTACCCGCTCTTCTTGGCCCGATGCCCAAGTCCACGGCCCAAATCCTTCTGTCGATATGTCAACCGATCCATCGGCCCGACGTCCAATCTTTTGACATGTTCCTCCGGCACAATATGATTTTTCCTGCTTTAATTGTCTCATCCTGATCAAAGCATCCTACGTCACGTAAAACACAGATTAAAACATAAACACATATCAAGTGGTTTCATCATCAAAATACGAGATTCAACATCTCATACCAAGCTCTTGGGGCTTGGTTCACTCTATAGAGAGCGTTAGATAACTTAAACACATGGTTAGGAAAAAAAGAATTATCAAATCTGGGTGGTTGTTTAACATAAACTTCTTCAAAAATAAAGCCATTTAGAAAAGTACTTTTAACATCCATTTGAAATAAGTTAAAATTATTACAACAAGCATAGGCAAGGAGTAACCTTATGGCTTTTAATCTAGCCACAGGAGTTAAGGTTTCTTCATAATCGATATCTTCTTCTTAGTTGAAACATTTGGCCACTAATCTAGTCTTGTTTCTAACCACGATACTAAGTTTATATTGCTTATTTCTAAAGACCCATTTAGTACCAATTACTAAATAGTCATTAGGTCTAGGAACAAGCTTCCATACCTTATTTCTCTCAAATTGATTTAATTCTTTTTGTATTGCAAAGATCCATGATTCATCTTTTAGAGCATCGTCAATATATTTTGGTTCAATTTAAGATAAAAAGAATATATATGCATAAAAATTTTAAAAAGAAGAATGAGTTTGAACACCTTTTGATTTATCTCTAATGATTAACTCCTTAGGATGAGTATCTACATACTTTCAATCCTTAAGTAAGGATTCTTCGGAAGAAGATGCATCCAAGTTGCTTGGGAGAGGAGATTTTTCATTCAAATTTAAAGCATCAAAATCAAAATCATCATCAAAATCATTTTTCTTCATTTTAAAAACCTCATTAAACACAACATAGATGGATTCCTCAATAACTAAAGTTCCTTTATTGAAAATACGAAAAGCTTTAGAAATTGAGAAATATCCAAGAAAAATACCTTCATCGGATTTTACATCAAATTTTCCTAGAGAAATATCCAAGAAAAATCATCATAAAACATTAACAACCAAAAACTTTTAAATTTTAGATATTAGATCTTTTAATATTCCATAATTCATAGAGCGTTTTGAAAAGTAATAGTCTTACAAAAACCCTATTCATGATATAGCATGCTGTGTTAATGGCTTCGGCCCAAAAATATTTGGGTAAGTTATGTTCGTTTAACATGGTTTTTGTCATTTCTTATAAGCTCCTTTTTTTTTTCTCAACTACTAAATTTTTTTGTGGGTTTCTTGGAGTGAAGAAATTATGGTTATACTAATTTAAATTAAAAAAAATTTAAAAACTATGGTTTTGAAATTTACCTCCATGATCACTTCGAATAGACAAAATCATAAACGCCTTTTCATTTGACCAAGTTTACAAAATTTTAAAAAATATTTAAAGTAATCACTTTTATGTACCAAAAAGTATGTCCAAGTGTATTTACTATAATCATCAACAATTACAGATATGTATTTACTACCTCCTAGACTTGTTATATCGATTGGTCCAAATAAATATCAATTGTAGTAGTCTAGAGGTGCTTATTTGATTCTTTAATTTAAAACTACTTTTTATTTTATTTCCTAGTTGGCATGCATTACAAACTTTATCTTTGACAAACTTGATTCTAAGCATTTCTCTTGCAAGCTCTTTAGTTAAAATTTGAGAGATTAATTTTAATGCTAGTATGACCTAATCTCCTATGCCAAAGTCATGCATAATTGTTTAAAACCGAAAAATATATTTCATCACAAAAATCATTAATATTAATAATATATCATTATTATGTTTTAAGATAATCATAGATCTATTTTGTATGGTATTCTAATTATACAAGCATTAGATTCAAATTTGATGGTATATCCTTTATCATATAATTGACTAATGCTTAGTAGATTATGTTTTAAATCATATACTAATAACACATCTTCAATCAAGAGCTTGACTTGTTACCAATGGTTCCTTTGCCAATAATGTTTCTCTTGTTGTTGTCTTCGAAGGACACATATCCTTCGTCTTAGCTAGTGAGCTTAGAGAAGAGTGTTGGATCCCCAATCATGTGCATTGAGCATCCACTATCAAGGCATGATCTCTTGTGTTGAATCTCGTATTTTGATGATAAAATCACTTGATATATGTTTATGATTTAATCTGCATTTTGAGTAATGCAGGATGCTTCGATTAGGATGAGACAATTAAAGCAGGAAAAATCATATTGTGCTAGAGGAACATGTCAGAAGATTGGACGTTGGGCCGGTGGATCGGTCGACGTATCGACAGAAGGTTTCGAGCCGTGGACTCGGGCATCGGGCCAAAAAGAGCGGGTATTGTACAAAGGATATCGGAGTTGCAGAGTCAACTGACCGATTGGGCAATAGGTCGTAGGAGAGGATGATGCGTCGAAGAATCGGATGAAGCGTCGAGGGACCAATGACATGCTGGACAACTTGTAATTGCTTAGGATTAATTATCTCGATCGAAGTTTTGTTTTACATATGCAGGATTAACTACGATGGAAGTAAGACACGCAGTAGGAGTTATGCCGGAGTCAAGACTATGATCACGTTGGGAGTTTGAGAGTTCGATGGAAGTCTGGATGGTCGTCGGAGGTTCTACGGGAACAAATCCGAGAAGTCCAGGAGCTTGCCAAAAGAAGCTCATCGGAACTCGCCAAGTGGATCGTCACAAGTCCAGGAGTTTGCTGGAAGTCCGTAGGAGCATCACCGAGGGTTCATTGGATGATCGACGGAAGTTCACCGAAAGCTTGTCGGAAGAAGCGATTGACGCACCAGAGCAAGTTGTAGTAAATGTCTAAAGAAATATCATAGTTAGCACTATGATTAAGTTAGAAATGGGAGGTGATCCCATTAACTTAATCTTGGGGCAATTGGGCCCTTGACAGACCCAAATTGGGTCGAATGGATCAGCCCATTCGGACCCAGATTTCTTGGCCAACGGTGGCACCGCCCAGGGCTCAGTCTCCGAGTGAGACTAGGCAGTGCAACCACCCCTGACAGGCAGTGGAATCGCCTGAGCTCGGTCTCCGAGCTCTGCCAAGTGGTGCAACCACCCCAGTCAGGCGGTGGCACCGCTTGGGCTCAATCTCCGAGCGAGACTAGGCGGTGCAACCACCCCTGTCAGGCGGTGGCACCGCCTAGAGGCTCAGTCTCTGAGCTCTACCAAGTGGTGCAACTACCTCTGACAGGAGGTGGCACCGCCTAGAGGCTTAGTCTCCGAGCTCTGCTAGGCGATGCAATCGCCCTAGTCAGGCGGAGCAACCGCCAGACCTCAGAATTCTGGGAGATGATAGTTTTGAGCTCAGAATTCAAACTGGTTTGGGGCCTATAAATACCCGACCCTTTCCTGCATTAAAGGGCACCGAAATCTTGATCTTACTTTGTGATTTTAGAGCTCAAAAGTGTTTTAAAGGCTAAAAGTTCTCCTCCCTCTTTTCTTCCAAGTTTTAATCTTTCAAGAGAGGAGAGAAATTCTGTAAGGGTTGTCTCCTAAGCCCGTCAAAAGGAGTGAAATTGTAAAAGGATGGTTGGCCTTCACCTATTGAAAGAAGACCTCTAGTCGACGTCGGAGACCTCATCGGAGGAGGAAGCCAAAAGTGGATGTAGGTCAAGATTGACCGAACCACTCTAAATCTTGGTTTGCATTTACTTTGAGCATCTTATCATTACTACAAACCTCCTCAGTAGCTTACTGCCTTCTGCTCATTTACGAACGTGTTTCATAGTTAAGTATTTTCTGAAATTGGCTTTATATCTTTGCTTTAACTGCATCTCACTTGATCACAAGTTAAAGTGATTTACGAATCGGCTTTCTTACCAAAATCGCTTTTGTCGTACGTATGCAGTTTTAATCGTCGAAAGTTTTCCGCTGTACTAATTCACCCCCCTCCTCTTAGTGCTCTTGATCCTAACAATTGGTATCAGAGCCCGGTATTTCTCATTTCAGATTTACACCCGAGAGAAATGGCTCTTCATGGCTTTCAAGAGGGCTTATCGGTTGTTCGTATACTGTTGTTTAATGGATTGGACTATACTTATTTGAAAACTCGAATGAGAGTTTTCTTGATTTCTATGAATTTGGATTTATGGAATATTATTAAAAATGGTTTTCAACTTCCCTCTAAAACGATGAACGAATGGTCGGATTTGGAGAAGAAGTATTTTTATTTAAACGCAAAGGCTATGAATGGCTTATTTTGCGCTTTGGACAAAAATGAGTTTAATCGGATTTCTATGTGCAAAACGGCTTTTGATATTTGGCAAACACTTGAAATCACACACAAGGGAACTAGTAGAGTTGAAGACTCGAAAGTTAACATTTTATTGCATGATTTTGAGCTTTTTCGAATGAAACCGAGCGAAACCATTGTTGACATATACACCCGTTTCACGGATGTCGTTAATGGTTTAAAAGCTCTTGGTAAATATTTCTCGAATTTTGAACTTGTTAGTAAAGTTTTACGATCACTTTCTAAAGCTTGGGAATCAAAAGTAACGGCAATACAAGAAACAAAAGATTTAAATAATTTTTCACATGAAAAACTAATTGGTTCGTTGATGACATATGAAATGGTGCACAATGCACATGATGAACAAAACAACCTTCCAAAGAACAGGAAGGATTTGGGATATAGAACATTTGAAGATCACTCAAACATAAGCTCAAGTGATGGTGAACAAGAACTATAAATGAAATTTAAAAAATTAAAAAAATAAAAATTTAAGAACAAAAAGAACGGAACTACTTGCTTTGAATGCAAGAAGAATAACACAAAGTGGGATGAATCGAGCTCCTCCGAAGACGAGAAGAAAATCAAGTAAGGCGAGGTGGCAAACTACGCCTTAATGACATTCAACGATGAGGTAATCGAAACCCCCTTAATTTATTTTGAAATTACTTGATGTTTTCCATGATGCATTTTCTTTTTTTAGAATAATTTTCTTAAAAATTACATATTAAAAAAAAATTAAAAATGCAAGAATATGATCATGCTCGTAATTTTGAAAATAATAATGAAAATTACATGTTTTATGTTAATGGAATAAAATGTTACATTTAAATCTAATGATCATATGTATATTTTTCTTAAGAAGAAAAAATGTATATCTTGATTATTTTCGATTTTGATTAAAACCATGCTTGATGTCTTAATGAAAATATTAAGAAGTTTAATATCATGCTATATGTGGTTAAGAAGTAATAATGTGTATTACGTTGATTTCCATTGTTATTTCTCGATTTTGATTAAATAAAATCATGTTTGAATAAATGCATAATGATGTAATATTAAACATTTTGATACCATGATTGACAATTTTATGCATGAGATTTTAAGTTATACATGATGATAAGCATGTGTTATTTTCATGAATGTATTTGAAAAACATATGGTAAAACCATGTCCGAATGCATGAAAGTATTAAATTTTATTTTCGGATTTTCTTGATTATAACAATTCATTTTTTAGAATCTATTGATCTTGATGACAAAATTCATTTTTCGATCCTAACATGAAATCAATCACTTAAAATGAATTACTTAAAAAAAAGAAAATATATTATCAATGAAATCATGAATCTACCTATGTTATGAATTTTGTGAACCATAAAAGTGATTTTGATGATTTGAATTTGAAATGAGTTTTATCAAAATCATGATATTGATTTCTTGGAATAACATGAGATTACCTTTGATGATCATTTTGATTCATGGAATTTTAGATTCATGACTTGGTCTTACATTTGTTTATGAGATTGTTGAAATCTTTGTATCTTTGAATTATTTCCTTCTCATTTCAATTTTTGAATTTATGCATGTTATATGTCAAACATTTGAAACCATATTTTGGTATCATGCATATCTAAGAAATGTTGATTTGACAAATTGAATGAGTTGAAAAAGAATGATGATTTTTCTCTTGAATATAACTCGTGATATTTTTTATATAAATCATCATTTTGATTTCTCGACATTCGATACATGAGATTTTATTATGAATCAAAATTTCTCATTAATTGATCTCCTATGATTCTACTTGATATTTTCATAAGAGGAGATTTTCTAAATGAATCATGTTTTTCCTTGTGAGTTCTTGGATTTATTACTTGATTTTCTTTTAAAACAAGATCTCTTCTTTGTACTCCTATGATTTTTCTTGATATTTTATTTAAAGAAGATATTTACTATATGAATCATGTCTTTTGGTATTCAAATGATTTTATCCTTCATGATATGATTTCTTTGTATTTATGGCTTGCATGGCTTGAAATATTTTGGAATGATGCATGCAACACTATGATTTTTCCCTTAGATAAAAATGCATGCAATACTATGATTTTTCCCTTAGATAAAAAGGCATGCAACACTTTGATTTTTTTTTAATGTGAAAATCAATAATTATCATTTTACGATAGAATGATGATTTGGAATCATGCATGTAATGATGATGTTATATTTTATATATATGATGATTTGGCATTATGCATGCAATAATTATGCCTTTTATTATGATATATGTGATGTATGATGTGAATCATGATTAAAATTGCCTTAATTTGAATTCAAGGGTTATCTCAATTATAAAATTTTGAAATAAGAATGATTACTCACCTTTGTCATAATCTGAAAATTGATATAAGGGTCTTCCCTTCTTTTTGACAATGACAAAGGGGGAGCAAGAATTTCTAGCGTGGACATCATGAAAAGAGGCAAACTAGCTAGCTTGCACAATTCAAGATGAAAGCAAAAATTACACTTCTCAATAGAGAAGAAATTGCTATCTTGAACATCACCGATAATTGCTAGCTTGAAATCTCAAGAAGAAGCAAAACATGCTAACGTGCACATCTAGCAAACTTGCATATTTCAAGAAGCAAGAGTTGCTTTCTTGAATATCCCTAAATTGCTAACTTGCATGTTCTAAAATGTTGTAACATTGCTAGCTTGCATGTTCTAAAATGTTGTAACATTGCTAGCTTGCAAGATGTAGAGCTTGCTATCTTGAACATCTTAAGAAACAAAAATTATAAAAGTGCTATCTTGCCTATCTCAAGAAGCAAAAACATGCTAACTTGCGCATCTAGCAAAGTTGACAAAATTTACATATTTCAAGAAGCAAGGGTTGCCTTCTTGAACATCTCTACTTTGCTAGCTTGCATGATGTAGAAGTTGCTATCTCAAAAGAAGCAAAAGTGTCATCTTGTATGTTGTAAAACTTGCATATCTAAAACTTGATAGCTTGAATGTTCTAAGCATGATGTAATGCTTGCTAAATTTTCTAGCTTCAAAACTGTATGATGATAAAACCTGATATTATGTTTTTCATGCAATGAGTTGAACTTATATCACAAACACAAGAATAGTTGTACTTCTCCTTTTTGTTGATGACTAAGGGGGAGAAGTATGTTGATGACATGACATGTTATGCATAAGTTTATGATGACATGTTGCTTGGATTTTTTAATCAAAGAGTTTCTATCAATATGGCATATTGATAGGGGGAGTTTGTTTAAACTCCGGGAGTTAAGGTTAACTCCTTCATCAAGTGGTTGTCATCATCAAAAAGGGGGAGATTATTGAATCTCGTATTTTGATGATGAAACCACTTGATATATGTTTATGATTTAATCTGCGTTTTGAGTGACGCATGATGCTTCGATCAGGATGAGACAATTAAAACAGGAAAAATCATGTTGTACTAGAGGAACATGTCAGAAGATTAGACGTTGGGCCGGTGGATCGGTCGACGTATCGACAGAAGGCTTCGGGCCATGGACTCGGGCATCGGACCAAGAAGAGCGGGTATTGTGCCAAAGATATCGGAGTTGCGGAGTCAACTAGCCGATTGGGTAATAGGCCACAGGAGAGGACGATGCGCCGAAGAATCGGACGAAGCGTCGAGGGACCAATGACATGCCGGACAACTTTGTTAATTGCTTAGGATTAATTGTCTCGATCGAAGTTTTATTTTACATGTGCAGGATTAACTATGATGGAAGTAAGACATGCAGCAGGAGTTACGCCGGAGTCAAGACTATGATCACGTTGGGAGTTCGAGAGTTCGACGGAAGTCCGGACGGTCATCGGAGATTCTGCGGGAAAAAATCTAAGAAGTCTAGGAGCTTGTCAAAAGAAGCTCATCGGAACTCACCAAGTGGATCATCGCAAGTCTAGGAGTTTGCCGGAAGTCCGCAAGAGCATCACTGAGGGTTCATCGGATGATCGACGAAAGTTCGTTGGAAGCTCGCTGGAAGAAGCAATTGATGCACCGAAGCAAGTTGCAGTAAATGTCTTAAGAAATATCATAGTTAGCACTATGATTAAGTTAGAAATGGGAGGTGATCCCATTAACTTAATCTTGGGGCAATTGGGCCCTTGACAGACCCAAATTGGGTCGAATGGATCAGCCCATTCGGACCTAGATTTCTTGGCCAGTGGTGGTACCGCTTAGGTCGGCGGTGGCACCGCCCAGGGCTTAGTCTCCGAGCGAGACTAGGTGGTGCAACCACCCATAACAAGTGGTGGAACCGCCTGAGCTCAGTCTCCGAGCTCTGCCAAGCGGTGCAACCGCCCAAGTCAGGCGGTGGCACTGCCTGGGCTTAGTCTCCGAGCGAGACTGGGCGGTGCAACTGCCCCTATCAGGCGGTGGCACCGCCCAGAGGCTTAGTCTCTGAGCTCTGCCAAGCGGTGCAACCACCCCTAATAGGAGGTGGCATCGCCCAAAGGCTTAGTCTCCGAGCTCTGCCAGGCGGTGCAACCGCACCTGTTAGGCGGTGCAACCGCCAAACTCGGAATTCCAGGAGATGACAGTTTTAAGCTCGGAATTCAAACTGGTTTGGGGCCTATAAATACCCCACCCTTTCCTGCATGAAAGGGCACCGAAAGCTTGATCTTACTCTGTGATTTTAGAGCTCAAAAGTGTTGTAAAGGCTAAAAGTTCTCCTTCCTCTTTTCTTCCAAGTTTTGATCTTTCAAGAGAGGAGAGAAATTTTGTAAGGGTTGTCTCCTAAGCCCGTTAAAAGGAGTGAAACTATAAAAGGGTGGTTGGCCTTTGCCTATTGAAGGAAGGCCTCTACTGGACGTCGGTGACTGTTGGGAAATCCTTGGGGGTGACATCACATGCGCAACGGAAGAACAAAAAAATAAAATCCCCGATTCCCAAAGAGATGTTCGTCGTCGTGCGAAGATTGGTACGCAAAAATCCGTGAAACATGAAACTGCGTATAGAGTAGATTGTGTTACCTAGGGAGATCGTATATCCCTGTTTCCTTGCAGATCCTTAGGAGAGGGTGAAGGAGGTCAAGCGTCCTCCTCTCTAGCGGTGATCCACACAGCAGGGTTGTGACGACGCTCCTCAAAACTCCAGGCCTACTCAGAGGTGGAGATGGAGAGGAGAATAGGAAAAGGCAAACAAAAGCTCTCTAGCCTATGGGGCTCTGAATCTCTCCTATTTATAGAGGTCCCCTGTCAAACCCTAATGGGTCCTACCCTAGTGGGTATTGGATCTGCATCCAATAAGACAAGGGCTCCGTCGGATATCTCATATCCGAACCTCTATTCAACGCAATGCCTACCATATGTGTGTGACCCTCTAGGCCCAATATCGAGCTGGCCGTGAGTCATACCTGTCAGAACTCCTTCTAACTTCGGTGAATTATTATCTCTATAATAATTCACTTTCGACTCATCGACTACGGACGTACTAGGCCACTACGCCAGTAGTCCCTAGACGATCTGAGGGAATCCAATCCATTGGACCTGTCATCGTCCTCGATTATCGTGTACCTATAGTCCCTCATCCATCTAATATCCCAGAGACTGTATATCGAGCATGGTGTTGTCAAACCCATACAGTTTCTTCTCGAGTCTCGCTCTAATCGGATTCTCCCGAGAGAACTCTTTCTCTCTCAACCCGAATGACCACGGCAGGATTTGTGCGAGCAAGAACACATGGGATATTCCTCTCATGACGCCGAGAGTGGATAATCCTCTATCGACACTCAATAGTCCTCGTAAGGTCGACTACCACTCCCAATGACCAGTTGTACTAGATCTGGGACAGCCAAACCTATAAGTCTGGTATCAAAGAGTGGAGCACTCATACAGGACATCCTTGATGTCTCAAGTCTAAGGACCAGATACACCACTAGGACTACGGAATCGCTGTCTGACAATAAGGCATCATCAACCATCCAGCATTTCGTAAGCGGATCAATCAGTGAACTCATTCTCCAATGAGCATCTGTACTGTATCCCTAGTGTCCCTACACAAGTAGCTATGAGACCTGCTGCATCCATCATATGGACGGGTATACAGCACACCAGTCTGTCCGGTTATCATGATATCCCTCTCAAGTAACCTATGACCAGGATTATTTAGGATATGTGTTTAAAGGTGAATCGATCTCACTATCGTGATCTCATCACGATCCGATACCCATTGCACAAATCCAAGGACATCACAATATATGTATGCATTTATGCAATAGTTATAAAGTGATATATGCTAAAATATAATAAGCAAAAAGATTCTATATTAAGTCACATAGGCCATCACTCACGTGATTGGCTTACTGGGCACCTATGACTAGCAGTGACCTCATCGGAGGAGGAAGCCAAAAGTGGATGTAGGTCAAGATTGACTGAACTACTCTAAATCTCGATTTGTATTTACTTTGAGCATCTTATCTTTATTGCAAACCTCCTTAGTAGCTTACTGCCTTCTGCTCATTTACGAACATGTTTCATAGTTAAGTATTTTCCGAATCGGCGTTAAGACGAAAATCAGTTTTATCGTACGAACATCATATTTCAGTTTGCACTTACATTCTGATTTTCATCATAACTGCAAAATAACTTTATATCTTTGCTTTAACTACATCTCGCTTGATCACAAGTTAAAGTGATTTACGAATTGGCTTCTTACCAAAATTGCTTTTATCGTACATATGCAATTTTAATCGTCGAAAGTTTTCTGTTGTACTAATTCACCCCCTCCCCCCCTCTTAGTGCTCTTGATCCTAACATCTTGCTCCTAGCTTTTGATTGTAAACATATCTACAAGAAAGGAGGTTGCTCCTAGCTTTTGATTGTAAACATATCTACAAAAAAGGAGGCTTTCTTTTAGGTACCCATTTAACTTTGGGTCCCTCATTAATAGATCTACCTATCTTAACTATTGACAATGAGTTATTCATGGTTCCTTTAGGAACCCAAACTAATTTGTGTGGACTATACTTTTTAAATGAACATCTGTAGCCATAATATCTAAATCTACCATAAAAATTACATTTATTTCTGGGTGAAACATGTAATGTGGGTCCTTTAACGAAGATAGTTGGCTTTTATTGAGTGTTACTCACAAAGCCAATTCCTTTTTTTCTATGAACATGACCCTTATTAGTAATGAACATGTTTAAAGATTTATTACCTATTTTAAATTTTTCTAAAGTTTATTGCAATACTATATTTTCTTTCTTAAGTGAATCTAACTCTTTACACTTAATGCAAGGAGTTAACATGCTATTATCATGCTCATTTTTTAATTTTTTAAATTTACTAGAGAGACAAGTATGAATATTTTTTAACAAATTATATTTTTTTACTAGCTAGCTTGCAATGATGATAATAATGCATGCAATGATGTACTTGGATATTTTGATTATGCATAATTTTATGATGCATGCAATGATGTGATAAATCGGTTATTTCAATGCTCATGTTACATGTAATGTTGAAATACTATGATTTCAAAGTTTCTATCAATATAGCATATTAATAGGGTGAGTTTGTTTAAACTCTGGGAGTTAAGGTTAACTCCATAAATCAATTGGTTGTCATCATCAAAAAGGAAGAGATTGTTGAATCTCATATTTTGATGATGAAACCTATTGATAATGTTTATGATTTAATCTGTGTTTTGAGTGATGCGGGATGCTTTGATTAGGGGAAGACAATTAAAGTAGGAAGAATCATATTGGGCCAAAGAAAAACATGTCAGAAGATTGGACGTCGAGCCGAAGGATCGATCGACGTATCGATAGAAGGCATCGAGCCATGAGTTTAGGCATCGAGCCAAGAAGAGCAGATATTGCGCCATGGAAATTGGAGTTGTGAAGGTCAACTGGCCGATTGGGTAATAGGCCGCAAGAGAGGATGATGCATCGAACAATTGGATGATGCCTCAATGAACCAATGACATGTCGGACAATATCTGATTAGCTTAGTATTAATTGTCTAGATCGAAGTAGGTTTTATATGTGCATGATCAACTACGATAGCAAGGCATAAAGCAAACTAAAGTCTCGGAGTGAAGGACATGATTTCCTCGGGAGTTTGAGAGTTCATCAGATGTTCGAACGTTCATTAGAAGTTCTGTCGGAATTAACCGAGAAGTCTAGGAGCTTGCCGAAGAAGCTCATTGGAACTCGCCAAGAAGATCATCGTGAAGTTTAGGAGCTTACCGGTAGTCTGCTAGAACATTACCGAGAGATCATCGGAAGTTCGTCGGAAGATCGCTAGAAGCTTGCTGAAAAGAAACCTAGACTTACAAACTTATTTAGATAAGTAAATATCTTAAAATTCATAGTTAGCACATAATTAGGATTAGAATTAGGCCAACCCAATTAGGTACCAATTGGGCCTAAGTTTGGGCTGTGTTGGGCCAAGAGAAAGGCCCAAACAATGACCAAACAAGTGAAATCATCATGGCATAGTCTTTGAGATTGTGTCAAGTGGTGGTACCACCAGTCTAGGTGGCGGTACTGCCCAATGTCAAGCTGCAGGTGGTGGTACTGCCCAGTGTAGGCAGTGGTATCGCCCATATCTTGAAATTTCAGGGATTTAAATTTTGGCTCTATTTTTTAAGTCATTTGGGGTTTATAAATACCCTAGCTATTCCTGCATGGAGAAGCAAGAAAAGTAAATAAAAACTCTATGTTTCTAGAGTTGAAAACCCTTGTAAAGTATAGAGTCCCTCCTCCTAAGATTTAGAGACCATTCTAAAGGAGAGTGTGAGGGAAGCTTCGTAAAGAGGGGGTGTAAAGGTTCTCTGAACCTACAAAAGGATAATAGAGTTATAAGAAGGAGGTTGATATTTGCCTATTAAAGGAAGATCGTTAGTGGATGTCGGTGGCCTCAACGGAAGAGGAATCGGTGGAGTGGATGTAGGTCATGACGACCAAACCACTATAACTTAGTTTGTATTTACTTCTTGCAATTTATATTTACTGAAACTACCCTTCTTTACTTGCTTTACATCCACTATACTCTTCCGTATGCTTTCAAGTTAATATCTTCTGAAATGAGTTTAATCGCAATGAGATTTTCAAACCGACGTAATTTTTACTGCTACACTAATTCACCCCCCTCTCTTAGTGCCGCCTCATTCCTAAAAAGAAAGGCCCATTTAGTGACCCAAAAGTTGGGTCAAGTGGTGGCACCGCCGGTCCAAGTAGTGGCACCACAAGTGGCATAGTCTCCGAAACACAGTCTCTAAGAATTTGTTAGGCAATAGTATCGCTAGATTGGGCGGTGGTACCGCCCAGTGTTGTTAGGATCGAGAGCACTAAGAGGGGGGGGTGAATTAGTGCAGCGGAAATCTTTCAGCGATTTAAAAACGAAAGCTGCGTTCGTCCGATAAAAACAATTTCGATCTAAAAGCCGATTCACAGTTTGTATCTAAGTGTAGTTTACGCAGTTTGCGTATAAATGCAGTTTGCGTCTAAATGCAGATTGCATCTAAGCGCAGTTTGTATTTAAGTGCAGTTTGCGTCTAAGCGTAGTTGGCGTGTAAACACAGTTTGCGTCTAAGCGCAATTTGCGTCTAAAAACAGTTTGCGTCTAAACACAGTTTGCATCTAAACACAGTTTGCGTTTAAGCGCAGTTTGCGTTTGAGCGCAGTTTGCGTCTAAACGCAGTTTTACGTCTAAGTGCAGTTTTACGTCTAAGTGCAGTTTTACGTCTAAACGCAGTTTTGCGTCTAAACGCAGTTTTATGTCTAAACGCAGTTTTACGTCTAAACGCAGTTATGCGTCTAAACGCAGTTTTACGTCTAAACGCAGTTTTGCGTCTAAACGCAGTTTTGAACTTTGAAAAGCGTTTTATGAATACGCAGAAAGCAATTTGCAGTTATAAATGGAATCAAAACGTAAGCGTAAACTGCAGTGTAAAGATCGTCATTTAAAAAACACCGATTCGTCTGAATGCAGATTCGGAAAGATCAGAACTTAGAGACTTCGTTAAGTAAATGCGCGAGAGGGCAGTAGCAATGTAGGAGGTTTGCAGTAATGATAAAGTGCTCAAAGTAAAAGCAAACCAGAGATTTAGAGTGGTTTGGTCAGTCTTGACCTACTCCACTTTTGGCTTCCTCCTCGACGAGGTCACCGGCGTCAACTAGCTGCCTTCCTTCAATGGAAGGCCAACTGCCCTTTTACAGTTTTCTCCCTTTTGACGGGCTCAGGAGATAACCCTTACAGATCCTTTCTCTCCTCTCTTTACAACTCAAGACTTGAAGAACAGAAAGAGGAGAACTTTTGGACTTTACACAAATTTGAGCTCTTAGAATCACATAAAAGATCAAGAATTCGGTGTGGATCTGTGTCTTTTCAGTGCTGAATGGGTGGGGTATTTATAGGCCCCAACCCAGTTCAAATTTGGAGCTCAAAACGATCAAATCCCGGAATTCGGGATCAAAGTGATTACACCTCTGACTGGAGAGGTTGCACCGCTTTGGCGAGCTTCGGAGATCGAGCCCAGGCGGTTGCACCTCTCTGTGAGGCGGTTGCACCGCCGAAGTCGCTCGGAGGCCCGAGCCCCCAAGCGGTGCCACCTCTCGAGGAGGCGGTTGCACCTCTCTGCTGAGCTTCGAAGACCGAGCGAGGCGGTCTTCTTTCTGTCAGGAGGTTGCACCACCCGATCTAGCTCAAGAAGCCCGAGCTCTGGGCGGTTACCTCTGGCCGGGCGGTTGCACCGCCCGATCTTGTTGGGAGACATAGCCCGGCGGTTGCACCTCGGCCTGGCGGTTGCACCGCTGGTGCAATCGGGGTCGAATGGTTAGCTCCATTCGCCCGATTTCAATCTTTTTCAGGGGCCCAATTGCCCCAAGATTAAGCTAATGGGATCACCTCCCATTTTCCAACTTAATCAACGTGCTAACTACAATTAAATCTAAGACAATTTCTGCAGCTTTGCTCCGATCGTCAATAATCGCTTCTTCCGGGCGAAGTTTCGGTGAACTTCCGTCGATCATCCGATGAACCCTCGGTGATTCTTTCTGCGGACTTCGGCGAACTCCTGGACTTTTGTGACGATCCACTTGGCGAGTTCGGCGAGCTTAAGCAGCAAGCTTCTGGACTTTCGGATCTGTTCTCTCCGAGAACCTCCGACGACCGTCCGAACTTCCGTCGAACTCTCGAACTCCCAACGTGATCATGATCTTGACTCTGGCGCAACTCCTGCTGCTTGTCTAACTTTCATCGTAGTTAATCCTGCACACTTATCTCAACACATAGATTAGACAACAAATGACAATTGACTTCATCATCAAAATCCGAGATTCAACAATCTCCCCCTTTTTGATGATGACAATCAATTGATAATGGAGTTATCCTTAACTCCCCCTATCTATATGCCATAGTTGAGATAAGTCAACCTTGAATTCGAGACCTAAGAATTCAAGTGACGTATTGATAAGTTAGATCAATTAAACTTATCAATACTCCCGTCATGATACCCATCATGATGTATCTCTTCAAGAATGATGTCAAGGCTTGACATACATCATCAAGTTTGTATGATTGTGTTTGTAGCTATTCATCATGTAATCATATAAAGTTGTGAAGGACTATTACATGATGCACACATTTGAGATTTTCTAGCAAGTTTGCATTTACTTCACAAGATAGGATATCAACTCAAGACATAATGCAAACTATAGCACATGTTCATATATCTCTTGGTGATGCAAGGATGGCATAACCATAACATTGTTTATAGCATAACTTAAGTATTTGCAACTATGACATAGACATGATTATGGCAGTTGTTTATCAATTCATATGTTTCTCCCCCTTTGTCATCAACAAAAAGCATGATAGCATTATCAAAAAGCATGGTAGATGTGATTCCAACAGGTTATCACGCACATAAAGGAAGGCATGACACATATAATACTTTGAATATCTCTTTTCCTTGTTATAGTTCGTTGCTTGAAGGAGGAAAGTCATTTTTCAAAAAGTTTTCATAAGAGTGTACAGGAAAATCCCATTTTTAGCATTCAAACCGAAAAATGAACTTCTTATATGCATTTGGATATGAGTAAGCTACTGATTTTTTTTTAAAAAAAAACATTTGTCACATAATTTCCAACATGTTATTTGATCAAGTGATGCCAAGGCATGTAATAGTAATAACGTCCGAAAAATAATTTTAACTAGTTTAAGTATTCGGACACATCAACATTCCTAATTCTCTTCTTATGAAATCAAATTGTTCTTCACTTAGGGGTTTTGTAAAGATATCAACTAGTTGATGTTTCGTATCAATGAATTCTATGATTACATCATGATTCGTAACATGATCTCGTATAAAGTGATGTCTGATGTCAATATGTTTTGTTCTTGAATGTTGTATAGGGTTTTTTGTTAGGCATATTGCACTTGTGTTATCACATTTAATGGGAATATTTTTAAGATGAACTTTATAATCTTCTAAGGTATTTTTCATCCAAACAACTTGTGCACAAAGCATGCACTTGCTGCAATATATTCAACTTGGTTGTTGATAGTGCAACCAAGTTTTGTTTCTTGGATGACAGGAAACAAGGGCATGTCCTAAGAATTGACATGTTCACGATGTGCTTTTTCTATCTAATCTGACCAAGCGAAGTCGCAAAGCATAAGCGAGTTAACTCAAGCTCCTCGATTTTGGGTACCATAATCCTAGAATTATGGTACCATTAAGATATCTGAGTATTCTTTTAACTGCTTTGAGATGAGATATCTTAGCTTTTGATTGAAATCTAGCACAAAGTCCTACACTAAACATTATGTCCGGTCTAGTTGCGGTGAGGTAAAGTAAACTTCCTATCATACCCCTATAGGTTTTTTTGATGAAGCTTTCTCCATTTTCATCAATTTCTAACTTAGTGGAGGTGCTCATAGGAGTGTTAATAGCTTTTGAGTTATTCATATTGAACATCTTTAGCAAACTCATAGCATATTTGGTTTGACTAATAAAGATGCCATTGCTTAGTTGTTTGATTTGTAGACCTAAGAAGAATGTTAACTCTCCCATTAGACTCATTTCGAATTCACGACTCATAGTTTTTGCAAAGGATTCACAAAGAGATTCATTCGTAGAACCAAAGATAATATCATCAACATAAATTTGAACAATGAGAAAATTATTTTCAAAGTTCTTGATGAATAATGTAGTATCAACCTTGCCTTTTATGAAATTATTTTCAATAAGAAAAGAACTAAGTCTCTCACACCAAGCCCTTGGAGCTTGTTTTAAACCATAGAGAGCTTTAGTTAATCTAAATACATGATTAGGGAGACTATTATTTTCAAATCCAGGAGGTTGTTCAACATAGACTTCTTGGAAATAAAGCCATTAAGAAAAGCTTTTTAACATCCATTTGAAACAACTTAAAATTATTTCTTGCTAAGCGTGAGGCAAGGAGCATCCTTATGGCTTCCAATCGAACCCACGGGGAGGCGAAGGTTTCTTAAATGTCGATACCTTCTTCTTGGTTGAAACCTTTGGCCACTAATCTAGCCTTGTTTCTAACCACGATACCATTTTCATTTTGCTTGTTTAGAAGACCCATTTAGTACCAATAACTAAATGGTCATTTGGCCTAGGAACAAGCTTCCACACTTCATTTCTCTCAAATTGATTTAATTCATCTTGCATTGCGATAATCCATGAATCATCTTTCATGGCTTCATCAATGCATTTGGGTTCAATTTGGGAGAGAAAGGCGGCATTTGCACAAAAGGTTTTAAGAGAAGATCGTGTTTGAACCCCCTTTGATGCGTCTCCTAAGATTAGCTCCTTAGGATGAGCATCTACATACTTCCAATCCTTGGGTAAGGAAATCTGAGAAGTGGATGCATCCAAGTTGCTAGTTGGAGACGGGGTTTCGTTTAAATTCAAAGAATCAAAATTAACATCATCGTCAAGATCATTTTTTGTGATTTCAGAAATCTCATTGAAAACAACATGAATGGATTCTTCAATAGTTAGAGTTCTTTTGTTAAAGATACGAAAGGCTTTAGAAACTGTAGAATAACCAAGAAAGATTCCTTCATCGGATTTAGCATCGAATTTTCCTAAGTTCTTTTTCATTCAAGATAAAACACTTACACCCAAAGACTTTAAAATATGAAACGTTGGGTTTTTTATTGTTCCATAACTCATAGGGAGTTTTGGTTAGTAGAGGTCTCACTAGAACTCTATTTAAGATGTAGCATGCAGTATTTATTTCGTTTCTTGAAAAAAAAATATTTGGGTAGGTTATGTTCATTCAACATGGTTCTTGCCATTTCTTGTAAATTTTGATTTTTCTTTCTACAACTCCATTTTGTTGAGGGTTTCTAGGAGTAGAGAAATTATGGTTGTATCCATTGAGTTCACAAAATTCACGGAAATCATGGTTTTGAAATTCACCACCATGATCACTTCTAATTTTGAAATCATAGAACCTTTCTCATTCTGAGCGAGTTTGCAAAACTTGGTAAAAGATCTAAAGCATTCACTTTTCTGTTTTAAGAAGTAAGTCCATGTGTATCTGCTATAGTCATCCACGATGAAAAAGTGTATTGCTACCTCCTAGGCTTGATGTGGAGATGGGTCCGAACAAGTCCATATGGATCAATTGTAAGGGCCTAGAGGTGCTTATTTGATTTTTTAGATTTGAAGCTACTCTTAATTTGTTTACCTAATTGGCAGGCATCACATACATTATCTTTGATGAACTTGATATGAGGAATTCCTCTTACAAGTTCTTTGGATGATATTTGAGTGATTAGCTTCATGCTAGCATGACCTAATCTTACATTGCCATATCCAAGCATTTTCATTTAAAAAAGAAAAACATGTTTCATTACATAAATCATTGATGCCAATAGTGTATACGTTATTTTGTTTTAATGCAATCATAGATATGTTTTTTGTGTGGTTTTTCAATGATGCAAGCATTAGATTCAAATCTGATAATATATCCTTTATCACACAATTGACTAATGCTTTCGAGGAGGTTATGTTTTAGACCATCAACTAGCAAAACATCTTCAATAGAAAAGTTGGATTTGTTACCTATGGTTCCTTTGCCAATGATTTTACCCTTGTTGTTGTCTCTGAAGGTGACATATCCTTCGTCTATGCTAGTGAGCTTAGAGAATTGGGATGGATCTCCGGTCATATGCCTTGAGCATCCACTATCAAGGTACCATCTCTTGCTCCTAGCTTGTGATGGTTTAGTTTTCTACAAGAAAGGATGATGTTTAGGTACCCATTTGCTTTTGGGTTCCTCACAAATAGATCTACATTTTCTATCATATTGCATAGAATTTGTCATGGTTCCCTTAGGAACCCAAATCAATTTGTTTGGACTAAGTTTCCTGAATGGACAATAATGCGTCCTGTGTCCGAACTTGCAACAAAAGTTGCATTTGCTTTGATGTCTAACATGTAAGATGGGGCCTTTTACGAAGGTAGTTGGATTTTGGTGAGGACTCTTCACAAATCCAATCCCACTTCTTTTGGGAACATGACCTTTGTTTGTAAGGATCATATTTAATGACTTGCTACCAACCTCGAATTTCTTCAAGGTGTCCTTAAGTAGCAAGTTTTCTTTTTGAAAAGTTTCTAGATCATGACATTTGATACATGAATTTAAACTATCATGATATTCAATTTTTAACTTATTAAAATCACAAGTAAGACTATCATGCTCTTTTTTAGCAATTTGTATTTTCTATTGATAGTCTTGCATTCATCAAATAAGTCATGGAAGGCATTTAATAATTCATCGAAAGATAAATCAGCATCTAATAAGTTTGTTACCTCCTCTCCGATGGCCATTAAGGCGTAATGAGCGACTTGCTCGGTGTTGGACTCCTCTTCTTCAGATGCGCTCGAGTCATCCCATGTTGCTTGAAGAGCCTTCTTCTTTGATGTTCTTCTTTTGACCTAGGGACAATCACTCTTGTAGTGTCTCGGCTTTTTACATTCATAGCAGATCACTTGGTCCTTCTTGGGTTCAAGTTTATTTTTCACATCATTCTTAAACTTGTTTCTTTTGAAGAATTTCTTAAACTTTCTTGTTAAAAGTGCCAAGTCATCATCACAGTCCTCATCACTTGAGTTTTCTCTCAAGTGGCATTCAGAAGTTTTAAGTGCCATATCCTTCCTGTTCTTTGGAAGGATGTCTTCTTGCTCTTCATGAGCTTTGCAAGTCATCTCATAGGTCATTAATGACCCGATTAGTTCTTCAAGAGGGAAGTTACATGAGATCTTTTGCCTCTTGAATAGCAGTGACTTTAGGATCCCAACTTTTAGGAAGGGATCTTAGTATCTTATTCTGAGTTCAAAATCGAAAAAAAAATTTCCGAGTCCTTTTAGACCGTTGGCGACATCCGTGAAAGCGGGTAAACATGTCGCCAATGGTTTCACTTCGGTTTCATTGGAAAAGTTCAAAAGAATGCAACAATAGATTGATTTTTGACTCTTTCACTCTACTTGTGCCCTTGTGGGTCACTTCAAGTGTGTGCCAAATATCAAATGCAGTTTTAGCAAGTTGAAACACGATTAAACTCGTTTTTATCAAGTCGCAAAATAAGGCATTCATAGCCTTTGCATTAAGAGCGAAAAAAGCCTTCTTTTCCAATTCATTCCAATCGATCATTGGAAGAAGACTTTGAAAATCCGTTTTCAACAAGGTTCCACAGTTCAAAATCCATAGAAATAAGAAAGATCCTCATTCGGGTCTTCCAGTAGGTGTAGTCCGTTCCATTGAACATGGGTGGACGTGTAATAGAATGCCCCTCTTGGTTTCCGGCGTATGCCATCTCTCTTGGGTTTTAATCTGTTAGAGAGTTAACCTGGCTCTGATACCAATTGTTAGGATCGAGAGCACTAAGAGGGGGGGGGTGAATTAGTGTAGCGGAAATCATTCAGCGATTTAAAAACGAAAGCTGCGTTCGTCCGATAAAAACGATTTCGATGTAAAAGCCGATTCACAGTTTGTATCTAAGTGTAGTTTACGCAGTTTGCGTCTAAATGCAGTTTGCGTCTAAATGCAGATTGCGTCTAAGCGCAGTTTGTATTTAAGTGCAGTTTGCGTCTAAGCGTAGTTTGCGTCTAAACACAGTTTGCATCTAAGCGCAGTTTGCGTCTAAACACAGTTTGCGTCTATACACAGTTTGCGTCTAAACACAGTTTGCGTTTAAAGCGCGTTTGCGTTTGGCGCGGTTTTGCGTCTAAGCGCGGTTTTACGTCTAAGTGCAGTTTTACGTCTAAGTGCAGTTTTTCGTCTAAGCGCAGTTTTCGTCTAAACGCAGTTTTTCGTCTAAACGCAGTTTTACGTCTAAACGCAGTTTTGCGTCTAAGCGTAGTTTTCGTCTAAGCGCAGTTTTTTTCGTCTAAACGCAGTTTTGAACTTTGAAAAGCGTTTATGAATACGCGAGAAAGCAATTTGCAGTTATAAATGGAATCAAAAGCGTGGCGTAAACTGCAATGTAAAGATCGTGCGAAAACACTGATTTACGTCTGAATGCAGATTCGGAAAGATCAGACCTTAGAGGCTCGTTAAGTAAATCGCAGAGGGCAGTAGCAATGTAGGAGGTTTGCAGTAATGATAAAGTGCTCAAAGTAAAAAGCAAACCAGAGATTTAGAGTGGTTGGTCGGTCTTGACCTACTCCACTTTTGGCTTCCTCCTCCAACGAGGTCACCGGCGTCAACTAGCTGCCTTCCTTCAATGGGCGAAGGCCAACTGCCCTTTACAGTTTCCTTTTTTGACGGGCTCAGGAGACAACCCTTACAGATCCTTTCTTTCCTCTCTTTACAACTCAAGACTTGAAGAACAGAAAGAGGAGAACTTTTGGACTTTACACAAATTTGAGCTCTTAGAATCACAGAAAAGATCAAAAATTCGGTGTAGATCTGTGTCTTTTCAGTGCTGAATGGGTGGGGTATTTATAGGCCCCAACCCAGTTCAAATTTGGAGCTCAAAAGCGATCAAATCCCCGAATTCCGGGATCGGTGATTACACCTCTCGATTTGGAGAGGTTGCACCGCCCGGTGAGCTTCGAGAGACTGAGCCCAGGCGGTTGCACCTCTCTCAGGCTCGGTTGCACCGCCGAGTCTAACTCGAGACTGAGCCCCAGCGGTGCCACCTCGGAGGCGGTTGCACCTCTCTCCTGGGAGCTCGAAGACCGAGCTCGGCGGTGCTACCTCTGTCGGGGAGGTTGCACCTTGATCTAGCTCAAGATCGAGCTCTGGGCGGTTGCACCTCTGGGTGGGGCGGCACCGCCGATCTCTCGCTAGGAGACATAGCCCAGCGGTTGCACCTCTTGGCCTGGCGGTTGCACCACACGGTGCAATCGGTCCCAATGGTTAGCTCCATTCGGCCCGATTTCAATCTTCGGGGCCCAATTGCCCCAAGATTAAGCTAATGGGATCACCTCCCATTTTCCAACTTAATCAACGTGCTAACTACGATTAAATCTAAGACAATTTCTGCAGCTTTGCTCCGATGCGTCAATCGCTTCTTCCGGCGAGTTTCCGGCGAACTTCCGTCGATCATCCGATGAACCCTCGGTGATTCTTCTGCGGACTTCCGGCAAACTCCTGGACTTTGCGACGATCCACTTGGCGAGTTCCGACGAGCTTCGCTTGGCAAGCTTCTGGACTTCTCGGATCTGTTCTCACAGAACCTCCGACGACCGTCCGAACTTCCGTCCAACTCTCGAACTCCCAATGTGATCATGATCTTGACTCCGGCGCAACTCCTGCTGCTTGTCTAACTTTCATTGTAGTTAATCCTGCACACTTATCTCAACACATAGATTAGACAACAAATGACAATTGACTTCATCTTCAAAATCCGAGATTCGACAAGTGTTAGGCAGTGGTATCGCTAGTTTGGATGGTGGTATCGCCCCTAACAGAATCTCAGTGTCAGTGTTACAGGCGATAGTACCGCCCAATACAAGCGGTGGTACTGCTAGTACCCTGAAAAATGGGGATGAGACACTTTTGTTTAATCTCAGATTTTAATGATAAAACCAATTGATAATGTTATAATCTAATCTGCATTTCGAGTGAAGTAGGACTAGCTTCGATTAGGATAGGCAAATTGATTAAAGTAGGAGGAATCAGTTGTTGGGCCAGAGTTGAACATGTTAAGAGATTAGACGTCGGGATGAAGGTTTGGTCGACGTGTTGGTAGAAGGCTTCGATCAGTGAATTCAAGCATCGGGCCAAGAAGATTGGATATTGTGCCAAGGAGATAAAATGTTGTGAGAAGATAATATGCTGATTGGGCAATTTGTCGAAGGAGAGGATGATGCGCCGAATGATCAGACGAAGCGCCGGAAGAACCAATGACATGCCAAACAACATATGATTCATACTTTGTAATAATTTGTCTAGATCGAGTTAGTTTAGGTCTCATTGAGTTGGTTTAGAATGTAATTAGGCCAACTCAATTAGAGGCCAACTGGGCTCAAAGTGAGGCTATTTTGGGCCAAGAGAAAGGCCTATTCAATGACCCAAAAGTTAGGTCAAGCGATGGCACCGTCAGTCCAAGTGATGGCACCACCAATGGCTCAGTCTTCGAGACACAGTCTCGAAGACTATGTCAGGCGATAGTACCGCCAGACTAGGCAGTGGTAGCGCCCAGTGTAAGGTGGTAGTACTACTAGTCTGGGTAATGGTATCGCCCAAACATAGACTCACAAATTATGTCAAGCGGTGGTCCCGTAATACTGGGTGGTAGTACCACCTAGTGTTAGTGCTACAGGCGGCAATATCACCTAGCACAAGCAGTGGTACCGCCAGTACCCTGAAACCCAGGGATGAGACACTTTTAGGCTCTAAGTTTGAATCTATTTAGGTTGATAAATACCCATCTCATCCCTGCTTAGTAAACACAAGAACTAAGAGTAAAAGAAAAGAAAAATGTTGTTGTAATCTTATGAGAACTCTTAAGCTCTAAGTGTTGGTGAAGTTTAAGAGAGGAGGTAGTGGGGGTGTAAAGGTTCTCTCCTGAACCTATCAAAAGAAGAATCGAGTTGTAATGGTAGTTGATCTTCACCCATTGAAAGAAGATCGTTAGTGGATGTCGGTGGCCTCAACGGAAGAGAAATCGGGGGTGGATGTAGGTCACGATGATTGAACCACTATAAAATTTAGTTTGCATTTACTTTAAGCTCTTTACTTTCATTACAAACTGCTTTCCTTACTTATTCATGACACTTCTGTACGCTTTCAAGTTAACATCTTTCTGATATGGTTTTTCACCGAACGAAAGTTTTTTAAATCGACTTAATTTTTACGTATGTACTAATTTATAGCTCTCCCCCTTCCCCCCCCTTTTATTGACGACTTGATCCTAATAGTTGGTATCAGAGTCATGTTTTTTTTATTTGGTTTAACACCTAAGAGAAATGGTTTTTTTCGGCTTTCAAGAGGGTCACTCTATCATTCATCCTCCTATGTTCAATGAGATAGACTACACTTATAGAATTTTGTTGAAAACCATATTTTTCTTATTTGGTTTAACACCTAAGAGAAATGGCTCTTTTCGGTTTTCAAGAGGGCCACTATATCATTCGTCCTCCTATGTTTAATGGGACAGACTACACTTATGGAATTTATTAAAAATTCGGATGAGAGTGTTCTTGTTTTTGTTGAATCTCGATTTATGGAATATTATTGAAAATGGATTTCAAAAGTTTTCTCTTCTAATGAACGATTGGAATGATTTGGAAAAAAAGACTTTCTCTTTGAACGCCAAAGCTATGAATGCTTTATTTTATGCTTTGGATAAAAATGAATTCAATCGAGTTTCTATTTGCAAAATGGCTTATGAGATTTGCACACACTAGAAATCATACATAAAGGCACTAATAGAGTTAAAGATTCGAAAATTAATCTTTTGATGCATTATTTTGAATCATATGAAATCAAGTGAAACCATTGGAGACGTGTACACCAGTTTTACGGATGTCATCAATGGTTTAAAAGCTCTTGGCAAATAATTTTCGAATCTTGAACTTGTTAATAAAGTTTTATGATCTCTTTCTAAAAATTGGGATTCGAAAGTAACTGCAATACAAGAGGCAAATGACTTAAATAAGTTTCAAAATGAAGAACTTATTGTTAGGATCGGAGCAGCACTAAGAGGGGGGGGTGAATTAGTGCAGCGGATTAAAACTTCAGTTTTTAAAAAATCTTTCGTATGATAAGAGCGGAACTTGACAAGCTTAATCTTGAAAGCGTATTCTTAAATATGCACAACAAAAGTAATAAGGAACTAAAGCATATAAGAAGGTTTGCAATAATGTAAATACCAATAATGAAATGCAAACCAAGGATCACGCCGATTTTAGAGTGGTTCGGTCAAATGACCTACTCCACTTGCGAGGCCCCTCTTCGATGAGGCTCCCACCTTCCACTAGCAAGTCTCTTGAAATGGAAGGGTAAATACCCCTCTTACAACTCTTTACAAGCGGTTCACTCTCTTACAGATTTTCGAGAAGAGATGAGGTGAACACTAGCAAATTGAAAAGAAGACAAGCTAACACTTTTCTAAGACCTTTCTCTCAAACTCTTGCTGCTCAAAAAGTTGTGTTCTCAGCTGAGATTTGAGGGGTATTTATAGGCCTCAAGAGGATTCAAATTTGGGATCCAAAATTTGGGCTCCAAAATTCAAATTCTCTTTGGGTTCCCGATCTTTGGCGGTGCCACCGCCCAGCCAAGCAGTGCCACCGCCCAGCCTTCAGGTCTTTGGGCGGTGCCACCACCAGTTAAGAAGGTGTCACCGCCCAGCTTTCGGGTGCTGGGCGGTGCCACCTTCGGCCCCAGCGGTGCCACCGCCTACTGATGTTTTCGACCCCCTTCAAAGTGTTTTCAGCCACTGGTGTTATAGGCCCCTACTTGGGTTATAGGATTAATATCTAATCCTAACCCTAATTAACATGCTAACTATGAATTTTAAAGATATTATATAAGCTATTACAAAGTCCATAAGTCAAGACTTCTTCCCGTGAGCTTCCGGCGAACTTTGGCGGTCTTCCGATAAACTCTCGGAAACCATTCTGCGGACTCGGCAAGCTCTTAAACTTCACGATTTGATCTTGGCGAATTCCAGCGAGCTTCTTGACAAGCTCCGATCTTTTCGGCAAACTCTGTGAACTTCCCACGAACCTTCCGGTGAGCTTCCAAAAACCCTTGACAAACTCCCTACTCATTCTCGGCTAGTTCCGCGGCGTTCCCGATGATCCTTGGGACTTCCGTCGAACTCTTGAACTCCCAAGCGAATCCTTCGTTCTTGACTCCACACTTTGTTTCACTTTATGCCTTCATCGTTATCGTAGTTAATCCTGCACATTCAAACCAAAACTCTACTCCGATCTAGACGGTTATTACAACGCGAATTGACATTCATTTGCCCGCACGTCATTGGTTGGCGCTTGATCGATTCTTTAGCACATCGTCCTCTCTTGCGGCTTGTTGCCCAATCGGCGGTTGACCTCCATAACCCCGATATCCTTGGCGCAATTCCGCTCTTCTTGGCCCGATGCCCGACGTGAAAGCCATCTGCGGGTCAATATCTGACGTGATCTCCTCCGCGCAACGTCAATTCCCTCCTGCGTTAACTTGTCTAATTCTGATCGAGTAGACCTGCATCACTCAAAATGCAGTTAAACATCTAAACACAATCAATTAGTTTCATCATCAAAATCCGAGATTCAACAATCTCCCCTTTTTTTATGATGACAACTAATTGATGACTAACGGAGTTAACCTTAACTCCCGGAGTTTAAACAAACTCCCCCCTATCAATATGCCATTGATAGAACACTTGGATTATCTCAAATCCAAGTAACATTCATCATATGTTATGAAAAACATTTAAACCATCATGCAAATATATAAAATGTTTAATTCAATGCATGAAGTCAAGTCAATATACTTCTCCCCTATGTCATCACAAAAAGGAGAAGTAGCTCTAGCTATTTTAAAAGATATGCAAGTTTTTACAACATGAAGCTAGATTTTCATCACAACATATAGGCACAAAAGCATGGCAATTCAACACTTGAATTTTTGTGCAAGATTACACTTTGCTTTTTTTCTTTGCAAGTAACAATATTTATGATGTTTGATATAGCAAATTTTTTATATCATGCAAGGTAGCAAACTTTTTGTGATGTTTCAAGATAGTAAGTTCTTTCTTCTCTTTTGAGAAGTGCTATTTTAAACTTCCTTTACAAAGTGCAAGCTAGCAAAGTGTTTGAAAAAAGTGAGCAAGTTTTGCAACATAGAAGCTAGCAAAAAAATTTCGAAAGCAAATACAAGATAGCTTTCTTGTTGGAGTGTGTAAGCTATCGATTCTTGCTTCCTATTGTAATGTGTAGGTTGCAAGTCTTGCTTCTTGAGATAGGCAAGATAGTGATGTTCAAAGAAGACAACTTTTGCTTCTTGAAATAAGCAAGTTAGTAATCTTTGCTACTTAAGATAGGCAAGCTAGTAATAACTTTCTCCCCCCTTTGTTAATGTCAAAAGAAGGAGAGGAACCAATGATTTAGACTTTTTACATCAACTTTGCATCAATCAATATTTCAATCATCACATGATGCATACAAGACAATAATGTAATGAAATCATTTCTGAAGGATACCAATGTGAAAATTCACTA
This sequence comes from Musa schizocarpa, assembly GCA_900464855.2. Lineage (NCBI taxonomy): Eukaryota > Viridiplantae > Streptophyta > Magnoliopsida > Zingiberales > Musaceae > Musa > Musa schizocarpa. The sequence continues at coordinate 17,878,397 of LS990920.1, forward strand.
AGGATCACATGAAACAATCACAAATCATGATATCATTATGCGATACATCATGATATGATAATAGTCTAAAAAAAAATTAATTTGTGATACATGTGATACATTGCGATACACTAAAAAAATTCATTGAGATGCTTTTAAGGATATCAACATATTTTTTTATACAAAAGCATGGCAAGAGCAATTTTGTTGCAAGTTTTCTAAGTTTTGCAATTTTTACTTCTTTCGAGATAGCAATTCTTTGCTTTTTTCTCTGAGCTAGCAACTTTTACGATATGCAAGTTTTACTACATATAAGCTAGCAAATTTAAAGATTTGCAAGTTAGCATATTTGCTTTTTTCTTTATGATGTGCATGATAGCATTTCTTTGTAATGTTTAATATAGCAAATTGTACATTATGTTAGCTAGCAAATTAAATATGTTCAAGAAAAGCAAGCACTTTCTTCTCTTTTGAGAAGTGTCAATTTTTTTTGCTTCCTTAGCAAAATGTCAACCTAACAAGAGACAATGTTTTACATGAGGCAAACAAACAATTTGGCAATTGTTACATTTGCATCTTCTCTTTAGATGTGCAAGAAAGTAAGGAAGTTTTTGCATTTTCTTGACTTGTGCAAGGTAGCTAATTTCTGTTTGAGATGACCCTTTACATCAATTCAAGATAGCACATTAGTAACTCTTTCTCTCCCGTTGTCATTGCAAAAAAAAGAAAGGAAGATTCAAGTCATGAATATCAAAATAATAATTTTGTCATAAGTATTTCATCATTATGTATATCATTATTACATGCATAATACCAAATCATCATATATTCAAAACATATTAACTCATCATTATATGCATGATTCCAAATCATCATTCATATCATTTCAATCATTGTTTCAATCATCACTATAACTCATCATGCATGATGTAAAATCATCTAACATGATACAAATATTTATTTTCAAAATGTTTATCACTATTTTCATGTATGATAATAAAGTATTCATGATGCATATATCATCACAATACAAAGCAATTGCATGCATAATTTCAAAGTATAAATATTTCAAATCATGAAGATATTAACTTGTCAAATTTCATCCAATCATTCATGATTATAACTTTTCATTTGTATACATCAAAATAATATCAAGAGTATTTCATGCATAATTTTAATCACCACATAAGGAATATCAAGAAGAAAGTAATTGGGTGATCGATAAACATTTCATGAATACAAGGAATTGTATAAAAATCATATCATGAAAAGATAATAATAGAAGACACATTTTGTTTTGAAAAATCTCCTCTTAAATAATCAAGGAAAAATCTTAGGAGATCGATTAATGAAAAAATCTTGATTCATAATAAATCTTAATTTGTAAATATCACGGAATCAAGATCATGATTTTGAATAAAACTCATTCAAATTCAAATCATCCAAATCATCAAAATCTCAACATTTCTTTCAAGAGATTCAAAATGGCATAGATAGTTTTATTGGTCTCTTAGGTAGAAATCAATAAGATAAAGGATTACATTTCATTTTTATAAATTTCTATTCATGTGATTTGCTTCTTATGAGCATGCCTTAGTCTTTATATGCCAAATCAATATAAGCATTAAAGTTCAAGATGTAAAGGCAAAATCTTATAAGACAACTCATTTATAAAATATTCATCATATTTATTTTCATGAGATTCATAAGATTGGTAAAATAAATTCATTAATCTCAATAGAATAGAAAATTCATTTCCATTTCATACAATTGATTTCATGTGAGAGTGTTCAAGTCTTTTTGTGAAAACATTATATCATCATTTAAAGTCAAAACATAAGTTTCGTCATAAAGCCGTCAAGCCCAAACACATCAAAAATAAAACATCATGATATCACATCTATCATCAAAAGACTATCAAGAAATTCATACATAGATGTACATGCACTATGTCATCTTAATATGTCATGAGAATGTCATATTAATTCGTCATAAAAATGATTAAACAAAAAACATGTTAATCCAAAATGAGAGTATCAAATCAACATTTACTTCAAAAACTCATGTATGTCATAAAATCATCAAGATACACATGTATGGATTAATCCTAAGCATTATCACATATCATATAATTATCATCCCTAATGTTGTATACATCATTTAACATTTCAAAAACATAACATGCATGAAACCTTAGCAATATACATTTCATGATCAAAGTTTTTAATTTTTCAAAATATGCTAAAAAGAAAAACATGATATAATTTTTGAAAAATAATTTTTATTTCCTATTCCTACTATCTAAATTAAGCACTCATGAAAAACTTCAAGTAATTTCAAAATAATTCAAGAGAGTTGAGTTAGTTACCTTGTAGTCGAAACCCATCAAAGCCCAATTCGCCATTTCATCTTTGGAAGTTCTTGATTCATCCTTGGGTGCCTTCCTTTTGTTTGGCCTCTTCCTCCGTTCAAGTTCATTGTTCATTTTAGATTTTTGTTTAATGAACTTATTAAGAGTTAGTGTTCGAAGTTCAAGTTCATCATTGTCCTCATCACTTGAGTCATCGCTCAAGTGGTATTTATTTGTCCGGAGTTTCAAATCCTTCCTATTCTTTGGAAGGTGGTTCAAGTGTTCATTGTGTTCATCATGTGCATTCGCACCATTTCATATGTCATCAATGAGCGATAAGTTCTTCAAGTGGAAAAATATTTAAATCTTTTTTGTTTCTTGTATTGCCGTAACTTTTGATTCCCAAACTTTAGAAAGTGATCAGTAAAACTTTATTAACAAGTTCAAAATTCGAGAAACATTTGCCAAGAGTTTGTAAACCATTGGCGACATCCGTAAAGCGGGTGTACATGTCAACAATGGTTTAATTTCGACTTCATTTTAAAAAAGCTCGAAATCATGCATTAAAATGTTAACTTTCGAGTCTTTGACTCTACTAGTTCCCATTCGTGTGTGATTTCAAGTGTTAGCCAAATATCAAAAGCCGTTTTTATGACGTAGAAATCCGATTGAACTCATTTTTTGTCTAAAAGCGCAAAATAAGGCATTCATAGCCTTTGCGTTTAAAGAAAAAATATTTCTTCTCCAAATCCGACCATTAGTTCATCGGTTTAGAGGGAAGTTGAAAACCATTTTCAACAATATTCCATATATCCAAATTCATAGAAATCAAGAAAACTCTCATTCGAGTTTTCCAATAAGTGTAGTCCAATCCGTTAAACAACGGTGGACAAAAAACCGATAAGCCCTCTTGAAAGCCATGAAGAGCCATTTCTCTCGGGTGTAAATCCGAAATGAGAAATACCGGGCTCTGATACCAATTGTTAGGATCGGAGCAGCACTAAGAGGGGGGGGTGAATTAGTGCAGCGGATTAAAACTTCAGTTTTTAAAAAATCTTTCGTATGATAAGAGCAGAACTTGACAAGCTTAATCTTGAAAGCGTATTCTTAAATATGCACAACAAAAGTAATAAGGAACTAAAGCATATAAGAAGGTTTGCAATAATATAAATACCAATAATGAAATGCAAACCAAGGATCACGCCGATTTTAGAGTGGTTCGGTCAAATGACCTACTCCACTTGCGAGGCCCCTCTTCGATGAGGCTCCCACCTTCCACTAGCAAGTCTCTTGAAATGGAAGGGTAAATACCCCTCTTACAACTCTTTACAAGCGGTTCACTCTCTTACAGATTTTCGAGAAGAGATGAGGTGAACACTAGCAAATTGAAAAGAAGACAAGCTAACACTTTTCTAAGACCTTTCTCTCAAACTCTTGCTGCTCAAAAAGTTGTGTTCTCAGCTAAGATTTGAGAGGTATTTATAGGCCTCAAGAGGATTCAAATTTGGGATCCAAAATTTGGGCTCCAAAATTCAAATTCTCTTTGGGTTCCCGATGCTGGCGGTGCCACCGCCTACAGTGTTTTCAGCCCGCTACAGTGTTTTCAGCCTACAGTGTTATAGGCCCCTACTTGGGTTATAGGATTAATACCTAATCCTAACCCTAATTAACATGCTAACTACGAATTTTAAAGACATTATATAAGCTATTACAAAGTCCATAAGTCAAGACTTCTTTCGTGAGCTTCGGTGAACTTTTGGTGGTCTTAGATAAACTCTGGAAACCATTCCTGCGGACTCCCGGCAAGCTCTTAAACTTCACGATTTGATCTTGGCGAGTTCCAACGAGCTTCTTCGGCAAGCTCGATCTTTTTTTCGGCAAACTCTGCGAACTTCCTACGAACCTTCGTGAACTTCAAAAAAAACCGCCGGCAAACTCCCTACTCATTCTCGGCTAGTTCCGTGGCGTTCCGATGATCCTTCCGGACTTCCGTCGAACTCTTGAACTCCCAACGAATCCTTCGTTCTTGACTCCACACTTTATTTCACTTTATGCCTTCATCGTTATCGTAGTTAATCCTGCACATTCAAACCAAAACTCTACTCCGATCTAGAGCAGTTATTAACGCGAATTGACATTACTGTTGCCCGTTCAAGACGTCATTGGTTGGCGCCGTTCGATTCTTTAGCACATCGTCCTCTCTTGCGGCTTGTTGCCCAATCGGCGGTTGACCTCCGTAACCCCGATATCCTTGGCGCAATTCCGCTCTTCTTGGCCCGATGCCCGACGTTCGAAGCCTTCTGCCGTCCAATATCCTAACGTGATCTCCTCCGGCGCAACGTCAATTCCTCCTGCGTTAACTGTCTAATTCTGATCGAGTAGACCTGCATCACTCAAAATGCAGTTAAACATCTAAACACAATCAATTAGTTTCATCATCAAAATCCGAGATTCAACACTTATCGGGTCTTTAATGACCTATAAAATAAGTTGTATGGTACAAAATGAACAAGAGAACTACCTTCCAAAGAACAAGAAGGATTTGGCACTTAGAACAAAAGAAGACCACTCGAGCGAAAGCTCAAGTGATAATGATAATGACATAGAACTCCTCACTATAAAATTTAAAAACTTCATAAAATAAAAATCAAAGAATAAAAATAAACTTAAAATGAACACAACTACTTTCTATGAATACAAGAAGTCGGGACACTCCAAAGATGAGTATATAAAACTGCAGAAGAAGTTGTTAAAGAAGAATAAAGTACTCAAGGATGAATCGAGCACATCCGAAGATGAGGAGCAAACTAACAAAGACGCGGTGGCCTTTCACAATGAGGTATGTAACTCACCTGAAATGTGTTTACCTTATTTTGAAATAACTTGGTGCATTTCATAAATTTTTAGTTTAGAAAAATTATATATAAATTATTTAAAATTAAATGTAATGCTTGTACGCTAAATAAGATTAATTATATGTATGTTTTAAGAAGCAATAATGTGTATCTTAATGATTTCCATATTGTTTTTTGATTATAAATGATGATGTATGGCTTTTATATAGAAGATTAAACATGAAGAGTTAGATTCACTTAATCATTTTGATTGAAAATGCTTTATCATTAATGAAATCATGCTTGATGATTTAATTATGCATGATGATTTGAAGTAATGATGATTTTTGTGATAAATCTTGCTCTTTCGGTTTTTAACAATGATGCATGTTTTGTTTGGGATAAAAAAAAAAACAAGGACATGCTTGTATGAAATCAATCACATGAATTTAAACAACTAAAAAGGGAATGCATTTTTAAAATTTCTCTATTTTTCAATAAAAAATTGATAAATCTCTTTATGTCATTTTGAATCTCTTGAAAGTGATTTTGTTGATTTGACAATTTGAATTTCGATGAGTTTCATCTAATCATGATTTTTATCTTGATTTCTTGATATTTATAACTTGAGATTTATTCTATATGAATCAAGATCTTTTATCCTATATGTTTCTTTTCGTTATCTACTATCCAAATGAATCATGATTGGTATCATTGCTATGTTTCTTCTTGTCGTTTACTAAAGATGAGTATTATCTAAATGAATGATGATTTGTCTCTTGATTCCTTGGAATTATAAATTATGATATTTTTTTATATGAATCATTATCTTGACAACTTGAGATTTTTAATATATGACCAAGATCTTTTATTCTCCTATGTTTCTTTCTGCTAAAGAAGAGATTCATCCAAACGAATCTTGATTATTTAACTTGATATTTATAAATTGAGATTTATTATGAATCAAGATTTTTCATATTTTGTTTTCCTACGATTATTTTTGCTATTCACTAAAGAGGAGACTTATCCAAATAAACCATGATATGCCACTTGACATCTTAATAATTTATGACTTAAGTCTTGTTATGTACAAATTTTTTATATTTATGGTTGTATACCTTATATGATGCTTAGAGTATTGACGTTAGAAGGAAATGAATTGCACTATTGTATTATTCCTCAATTTTCTTTCTTACAATGACCGAGGGGAGTAAGAAAATTACTAGCTTGAATGTTAAATCTCCCAAATGCAAAAACTCTTCTTATACATTTTTCGGATCATGATATTAATTTCTTGGTTTTTATGACTTGAGTTTTCTTTTTAAATCACGATCGTTTTCTATTTACAAAAGAAGAAATTTGTCAACCTGGGCTTTTGGTATTCATGACTTGATCTTGTATTTTTTATGATTAAAATATTAATGTAAATTTATCCTTATTATTTATCTTTGTCCATAATTTGAAATTTGATGTAAAGGGAAAAGAATTACAACATTGTATTCTTCGCTTCTATTTGATAATGACAATGGGGGAGCAAAACTTGCTAGCTTGCACATCTCAAAAGAGAAACTGGAAGTACTATCTTGCAAATCTTAAGAGAAGCAATGTTTGCTAACTTACACATTTCAAAAAGATGCAAAAATATACTATCTTGCACATCTCAAAAGATGTAAAATTTTACTAACTTTCATATATGAAAATCTTACTAGCTTTCATATCTAAAAACTTGCTAGTTTCACTTCTTCTTTTTGCCAATGATAAAGAGGGAGAAAGAATTGCTAGTGTGAACATCTCAAAAGAAAATTACTAGCTTGCATGATGATGTTTCAAAAACTTGAAATTATGTTTATAATGTAATGATTTGAAATTATATCTCAAAAAATTCTTCTTTTTGTTGATGACATAAGAGGAGAAGGTATGATGATGATCAAGCATGTAATGATGATTTTATATTTTAAAAATATACATGACGATTTGGTATTGTGTATGCAATACTTAAAGTTATAATAAAGATGCATGCAATGATAAAATATTCATGATTAAATTTGCTTTCACTTGAATTCAATTTGAATTCAAAGTTCTATCAATATGACATATTGATAGGGGGAGTTAAGGTTAACTCCGTCATCAATTGGTTGTCATCATAAAAAAAAAGGAAGATTGTTGAATCTCATATTTTAATGATGAAACAAATTGATAATGTTATAATCTAATCTGTGTTTTGAGTGATGCAGGACTAGCTTCGATCAGGAGAGGCAAATTGATTAAAGCAGGAGAAATCGAACGTTGGGCCAGTGTTGAACATGTCAGAAGATTAGACATCAGGCTAAAGGATCGGTCGATGTGTCGGCAGAAGGCTTCATGCCATGAATTCAGGCATCGGGCTAAAGGATCGGACATTACGCTAAGGAGATCGGAAGTTGCAGGTGTCAACATGCCAATTGGGGAATATGCCGAAGGAGAGGATGATGTGCCGAAAGATCGAACGAAGCATCGGAAGAACCAATGACATGTCAAATAATTAATTAATCATGCTTTGTAATAATTTATCTAAATCGAGTTAGTTTAGGTCATAATTAAGTTGGTTTAGAATGTAATTAAGCCAACTCAATTAAGGGCTAATTGGGCCCAAAGTGGGGCTGTTCTGGACCAAGAGAAAGACTCATTCAGTGATCCAAAAGTTGGGTTAGGTGGTAGCACCGCCGGTCCAAGCTATGGCACTGCTAGTGGCTTAGTCTCTGAGACACAATCTCCAAGACTGTGTTAAGCGTTAGTACCGCCCAATGTCAGGTGGTGGCATCACTAATCTGAGTGGTGGTACCACCCCTGACACAGTCTCAGTGTTAGTGTTGCAGGCGGTAGTACCGCCCAGCACAAGCGGTGATATCACTAGTATCCCAAAAAATGGGGATGAGACATTTTTGTTGAATCTCGGATTATGATGATGAAACCAATTGATGATGTTATAATCTAATCTACGTTTTGAGTGACCTAGGACTAGCTTCAATCATGAGAGGCAAATTGACTAAAGCAAGAGGAATCGGATGTTGGACTGGAATTGAACATGTCAGGAGATTAGACATCGGGTCGGAGGATCAGTCGACGTGTCGGTAGAATGCTTAAGTCAATGAATTCAAGCATCAGGCCAAGAAGATCAGACATTGTGCCAAGGAGATTGAATGTTGCAAGAAGATAATATGCTGATTGGGTAATACATCGAAGGAGAGGCGATGCGCCGAAGGATCGGACGAAACGCCGGAAGAACCAATGATATGCCGGACAACATATGAGTTGTGCTTTATAATAATTTGTCTAGATCGAGTTAGTTTAGGTCTAATTGAGTTAGTTTAGAATGTAATTAGGCTAATTTAGTTAGGGGCCAATTGGGCCTAAAGTGGGGCTATTTTGGGCCAAGAGAAAGGCACATTCAGTGATCGAAAAGTTGGGTTAGGCAGTGGCACCGCCAATGGATCAGTCTCTGAGACACAGTCTCCAAGACTATGTCAGGCAGTAGTTTTGCTAGACTGGGCGGTGGTACCGCCTAGTGTCAAGCAATAGTACCGCTAGTATGGGTAGTAGTATCGCTTAATGTTAGTGTTGTAGGTGGTAGTACCACCCCGCACAGGCAATGGTATTGCCAGTACCCCGAAAACCGGGGATGAGACACTCTTAGGCTCCTAGTTTGAATCCATTTGGGGCATATAAATACTCCTCTCATCCCTGCTCAACAAACACAAGAACTGAGAGTAAAAAGAAAGAAAAATATTGTTGTGATCTTGTGAGAACTCCTCTCAAGCTCTAAGTATGGGTAAAGTTTAAGACAGGAGGTAGTGAGGGGTGTAAAGTTTGCTAGTCATAGGTGCCCAGCAAGCCAATCACGTGAGTGATGGCACGTGTGACTTGATACAGAATCTTTTTGCTTATTATATTTTGGCGTATATCACTTTATAACTATTGCATAAATGCATATATATATATATATATATATATATATATATATATATATATATATATATATATATATATATATATATATATATATATATATATATATATATATTGTGATGTCCTTGGATTTGTGCAATGGGAATGGGATCGTGATGAGATCGATAATGAGATCGATTCACCTTTAAACACATATCCTAAATAATCCCGGTCATAGGTTTTCGAGAGGGACATCGTGATAACTTAGGATAGGCTGGTGTCTTTGTATACCGTCCATATGATGGATGCAAAATTTGGTCTCATAGTTTGCTCATGTAGGGACACTAGGGATCTGATCTGAGTGCTCATTGGAGAATGAGTTCATTGATTGATCCGCTTACGGAATCTTTGGATGGTTGATGATGCCTTATTGTCGGGACTGGCGATTCCGTGAGTCCTAGTGGTGTATATCGGTCCTTAGACTTGAGACACCAAGGATGTCTTGTATGAGTGCTCCACTCTTTGATACCAGACTTATAGGTTTTGGCTGTCCCGGATCTAGTACTGGTGGTCATTGGGAGTGGTAGTCGACCTTCACGAGGGCTATTTAGTATCGATAGAGGATCATCCACTCCGGCGTCATGAGAGGAATATCCCATGTGTTCTTGCTCGAGACAAATCCACGGCAGGGGTCATTCGGGTTGAGAAAAGAGTTCTCAGGAGGAGAATCCGATTAGGCGAGACTTCAGTAAAAAACCGTATGGGTCCGACAACACCATGCTTTCGATATACGGACTCTGGGATATTAGATGGATGAGGACTATAGGTACATGGTGGCGAGGACAGACGGGTCCAATGGATTGGATTCCCCCAGATCGTGCGGGGACTTCTGGCGTAGTGGCCTAAATGCGTCAAGTAGTCGATGAGTCGAGTGAATTATTACGAGAGAAAATAATTCTTTGAGTTAGAAGGAGTTCGGCGGTATGACTCACGGCCATTTCGATATTGGGCCTAGAGGGTCACACACACATATGGTAGGCATTGCGATGAGTAGAGGTTCGGATATGAGATATCCGACGGAGCCCTTGTCTTATTGGATGCAGATCCAATACCCACTAGGGAAGGACCCATTAGGGTTTGACACGGGATCTCTATAAATAGGAGGGATTCACAACCTCATAGGCAAGAGTCTTTGCTTGTCTTTCCTATTCTCCTCTCTCTCTCAACCTCAGAGGCCTGGAGTTTTGAGGAGGGTCGTCGCAACCCTACTGTGTAGATCACCGCTAGAGAGGAGGACACTTGACCTCCTTCACCCTCTCCTAAGGATCTGCAAGGAATCAGGGATATACGATCTCCCTAGGTAACACAATCTCTATACGTAGTTTTGTGTTTTGCGGATTTTTGCGCACCAATATTCGCATGACGACAAACATCTTTTTGGGAATCGGGGATTTTTGTTTTCTTGTTCTTAATTCTGCGCATATGATGTCGCCCGCTGATTTCCCAACGGTGGTATCGAGCGGAGTTGTTCATACGAATGATTGGTTTTGAAGCTGCGTGTGTTGTGTTTAGGAAGAATATAAGCGTCAAAATCGTTGGCCTTAAAAGCGAGGAAGGGCAGCAACAGTTGCTGCCCTCGATCTATCGTCGTGCGGCGCGAGTCGCCATGGCATAGCGCTGTGCAAGCTGACAGCCTACAGCAGTGCCGACGGTCTGCTTAAAGACGAGCTTTTTGCCGGCTAATTTGGCGACCCAGGCGTTGGCGCCCGGTGGCGCCTGCCTGCAATAAGGAAGCCGAACCTGCCGCCGAGGGCAGCGGCGCCTGTCGCCGGGCAGCGGCCTGTCGCCGCAGGGCAGCGGCGCCTGTCGCCGCGGCAGAGGCAGCGACGCTGCCGCCGCCAAGGAGGCGGCGCCCTACCGCCAAATAGAGGGCGGCGACTGCCGAGGAGGTAGTGACGGCACCGCCGCCGCTCTCCGCAGGCGAAACCCCCCCCACAGGCGTCCGCCTGGTTGGACAGCACCGCCGCCTGAGGCAGCGGCGGCCGGAAGAGGGCACCCACCAGCGAGTGGCGCCGCCCGCCCGGGCGTGCCGCTTCTGGCGCGAGGGCGTGCCCTCGCCCGCCCAAGATAGGCCGCCGCCCAGGTGGTGGTGGCGGCGGCAGCGGCAGCAGATAGAGGAATTAGGGTTTTGGGCAAAGGACAGTTTTGCCCCCTGTGAATTTTGAGAAATTCCAGTTTCTGTCTTTTGTCCAAATTACGAAAATACCCTTAGGAATTGAGAAATTCCCTACATGTCCTTAATTTCAGAAAAATATTAATTAATTAAAAGGTTTAGTTGATTATTATTTTTATTATTATCTAGTAGTCCTACATGATGATGATTATTTATACATGTGATGTATGATGTGTGGGACGGATGATCATGGGACCGTGTGATGTGTGTACTTGTGATTATTATTATTGAGGTCTACTGAACCTCCATTATATTTCTCGTTTATTGTTGGGCCTGCGTGCCTATGATTAAGTTGTAATCACATGAGGAGGCTTGGGGGGCGTGGATGCGATAGCGGGACCCACAGACGGACGATCGTGATGCATGGAGATGCATCAAGATGTCGACAGGCAAAGCGAGGGCGAGATGGACAATCACAAGGGCATGGAGATGCACCGTTGCACACATAGATCTTGATGTGAGTGATTAGGCCCTCTTGGCTCGAGCCTAATCATATTAGGGGTGGTCCATGATCATCGATGTGATTGCTTATACACATGCTAGATATGTATATATATTTGCATGCGATGTAGATATATATTAAATATGTATATGTGTGACATGTCATATTAGGAGACCAAATTATAAAAACATCTCTCGATAATATTAAATTCGGTAAACGTGTGAGGCAATTAGATTGACCCACGTGGCCTTCCATCGTTATGGTAGGAACCGATTCTCGGTGTAGGTTGAGTTGGTCGAGTCCCCTCGAGACTCACCTATATCGCGATTAAGCTATCTTGCTTACGACATAGAGATGTCACCGGTGACCCGAGGACATGGTATGCTTGGTCGAGTCCCTCGAGGGTATATCATCAAATTAGACTCATCTTGTGCGAAGGTGTTGACTTAACCGAGCATCATGGTTGTCGAGTCCCTCGAGGCCATGGTGATTGAGAGGAGGCCGAGGGCGGGGAATCACAAGGAGTTGTGATCGGCAAGAGTTGCCTACCTTTTTAGGCTTAGTGTGATTGGTCGAGTCCCTCGAGGTTACACTAAAGGCGCTGATTGGATCTGATCCCCACTAGAAGTCTGCTAGAGACTTCCGTTTCGTCTTTGAGGGTGTGGCGTGACTTCGTTAGTAAAATAGTGGGAGCATATTAAGATAGAAGTCCATATCTTGATAGTTTTTTTTTTGCAAAATCTGCATGTTATTCATTTACGCTACATCTTTATTTTCAGAAAATGTCGCTTTCAAATCCCTTACGTGGCATACTTGATGTCAGCCTTCTTGGTCCAAATTATACGGATTGGCTCAGTAACTTGAGAATTGTTCTCCGGCGGAGAAAATCGTAATCGTCCTTGATCTGATGATGCCTACGCCCAAAAAAAAGGGGCAAGCGAGGATGAGATCGCCGCTACGTGAAGTACATTGATGACTCCACTCTTGCTCAGTGCTATATGTTGGGCTCTATGACTCCGAGTTCTGAGAGACAACATGAAAAAAAATGGATGCGGATCCATTCTCCTACATGTCGAAAATTGTTTGAGGAACGGGGAAGGACTCAACGATATGAGATATCTAAGAGCCTTTTCCTGGCTAGGATGGTGAGGGGACACTTGGTTCAGAACCATGTCCTAAAGATGATTGATTGGATGGATAGAAACTCACAGGTCTAGGAATGGTCCTAGAGGATAACTTGTGTGTGGACATTGTGCTTCAATCCCTACCAGATTCCTTTTCACAGTTCATAATGAATTTTAATATGAACAAGCTTGAGGTGACTCTCCCAGAGCTCCTCAATATGTTGAGGGAGGCAGAGAGTACTATTAAGAAAGAGAAGCCAGTTCTCTACACTTTGGTGAGACCGAGAAAGAAAAGGAAAGCAAAAAAGGTCCCTTTAGAAGGGAAAGGGCAAGGGCAAACAAGGTAAAGCAAAGGTTGCTAAGAAAGACCCAACAAAAGGACAAAGGCCAGTGCTTCCACTGTGTGGTAAAGATGGGCATTGGAAGAGAAACTGCAAAGAGTACCTTGCGAGAAAAGTGAAACAAAAGCTTGATGAAGCTTCAGTACATTCATGATCAGTCTCCATTTGTGGGACTCTTATGATAACACATGGGTATTGGATACGGTAGTGCGTATCATATATACAATTAGATTCGTTAGGGTTCGGCAAGACCTAGGAGACTACTAGAGAGGCTAGATAGACCTCAAGATGGGTAATGGAGCAAAAGTTACTATATTAGTTGTTGGCGAGGTCGCCCTACATCTGCCTAGTGGAGCTTTTATTGCATTAGATGCATGTTATTTTGTTCCTTCTATTATCAAAAACATTATCTCCATTTCATGTTTAACAGTTAGTGGATATAAATTTGTTTTTGAGAACAATAGTTGCTCGATATTATTAGATGATAAGATCATCACGAAAGGAACATTGCATAATGGTTTATTTATGTTAGACACCACTCACATATCATGAATGTAAATATGTCCAAAAGGAAGCGAGATGAGTTGAATAAGTGCATATACCTGTGGCAATGTAGGCTAGGTCACATCCATGAAAGAAGGATTCAAAAGTTGCTAAATGATGGATATCTAGATCCATTCGACTATGTGTCATATACAACTTGTGAGCCTTGCATTCGTGGAAAAGCGACCAAATCTCCATTTAGTAGAAGCTGAGAGAGAACCAATGAGTTGTTGGAACTCATACATAGTGATGTATGTGGACCCATGTCAACTCATGCCATTGGAGGTTACTCCTACTTCATTACATTTCTTGATGATTTCTCAAGGTATGGATATGTGTACTTAATGAAGTACAAGTCCGAGGCCTTTGAGAAATTGAGTATAAGAATGAGGTGGAGAACCGGTGGAAATAGTATCAAAACTCTTGATCGGTCGAGGGAGGTGAATACTTAAGTCAGAGTTTACTTTCGGTTCCTCAAGGACCATGGGATATTATCCCAATGGACACCTCCTTATACACCTCAGCTCAATGGTGTCTCGAGAAAGGAGAAATCGTACATTATTAGATATGGTGCGGTCCATGATGAGTTTTTTTGACCTACCCATCTCATTCAGGGGATATGCCCTAGAAACCGCAGCTTACCTTTCTGAACAGAGTTCCAACTAAGTCGGTAGTGTCTACACCATATGAGATATGGAAAGGGAAGAAGCCTGATCTTAAGGTTGTTAAGATGGGGCTGCTGCCCATGTTAGAAGACACAACCCCGATAAGTTAGAATCAAGGATGAGGCGATGCAAATTTGTGGGATACCCCAAAGGAAACTTGTGGGTATTATTTCTATCATCTCGAGGACCAAAAGGTCTTTGTAGCTAAGAGCAGTGTTCCTTGAGAAGGAACACATTCTTGACGGAGACAGTGGGAGAATGATAGAATTGGAGAGGTTGGAGAACCAAGCTCAAGCACCACTCTGACAGAATACGTTGGGGTACCTAATACACAAGTATCAACTTTTACGCAGGTCGATAGAGTATCCCATCCTCTGAAAGATATGTGGGACATATTAGAGCAGAGGATGTAGAGGATATTGATCCTTAGACCTCTGAGGAGGCTATTATGAGTATAGACTCAGGGAAGTGGGAAAGAAGTCATGAATTCGAGATGGATTCTATGTACTCCAATAAGGTTTGGAACCTAGTTGATGCTTAGAAGGTATTGTACCCATCGGTTGCAAGTGGATCTTTAAGAAAAAGATAGGAGTAGATGGAAAGGTAGAGATCTATAAAGCAAGGCTAGTGGCTAAGGGGTATCGTCAAAGGCAAGGTGTTGACTTCTGATGAAACTTTCTCACCCAGTAGCAATGCTAAAATCCATCGAATTCTATTGGCTATTGCAGCACACTATGATTATGAGATCTGGCAGATGGATGTGAAAACCGCATTCCTCAGCGGGGAACCTCGAGGAGGAGGTGTATATGATGCAACTTTGAGGGATTCGTGTCCAAGAACTGCCTTGAGATAAGGTGTGTAGTTTGCTTAGATCCATTTATGGACTAAAAGCAAGCTTCCGAAGTTGGAACATAAGATTTGATGAGGCAATCAGATCTTATGACTTAGTTAAACGAAGATGAGCCTTGTGTATACAGAAAGGTAAGTGGGGGGCTATCACCTTTTTTGGTGTTATATGTGGATGACATCCTCATCATTGGGAATGACATAGGAATGCTATCCACTGATAAAGGCTTGGTTATCTAGATACTTCTCCATGAAGGACTTAGGGGAAGCATCTTATATCTTGGGGATTAGAATCTATAGAGATAGATCCAAGAGGATGCTTGGCTTGTCCCATCAGGTACATAGAAACTATTGTCAAAAGGTTTGGCATGGAAAATTCCAAAGAGGTCTCATCTGGAGTGAGACATGGGATATCGCTTTCTCTGAGTATGTCCCCAAAGACTCGGAAGAAAAGGCTGAACATGGATATGATACCTTATGCCTCAACAATAGGGTCTATGATGTATGCCATGCTATGTACTAGGCCGATATAGCGCATGCTCTGAGTGTCACGAGCAGGTATCAAAGGATCCAAGCTTGGAGCACCGAAAGATAAAAGTGTATCCTTAAGTACTTGAGAAGGACTAAGGATCTTTTACTAGTATATGGAGGTAATAG
Organism: Musa schizocarpa; assembly: GCA_900464855.2. Classification (NCBI taxonomy): domain Eukaryota; kingdom Viridiplantae; phylum Streptophyta; class Magnoliopsida; order Zingiberales; family Musaceae; genus Musa; species Musa schizocarpa. The sequence continues at coordinate 17,894,335 of LS990920.1, forward strand.
CCTTAAGGTTGAAGGCTACACTAACTCAAGTTTTTTTCAGTCGATGTCGATGATAGCAAGTCGAATTCAGGGTATGTGTACACCTTGAATGGAGGAGCGGTGTCTTTGGAAGAGTTCCAAGCAAGATACCACTTCCGACTCGACCACGACCCGGAGGAGTACATTTGCTGCATCAGATGCAGCAAAAGGAGGGAGTCTGGTTGAAGAAGTTCATCACAGATTTGGGAGTCGATGTGCGGGTAGCAAAGATCGATCCCTATATTGCGACAACAACGGGGCAATTGCTCAAGCGAAGGAACCTAGGTCTCATGAGGAAATCTAAGCATGTTCGAGGAGGTTCCACCTATCGAGAGAGATCGTGACCCGAGGAGATGTAGCAGTAGAAAGAGTTCCATCCGAAGATAACATTGCAGATCCACTAACAAAGTCATTGTCTCATTTTGTCTTTGAGCGTCACAGGGGTCTGATGGGGATCAGACACATAGGTGATTGGCTTTAGGTCAAGTGGGAGATTGCTAGTCATAGGTGCCCAGCAAGCCAATCACGTGAGTGATGGCATGTGTGACTTGATACAGAATCTTTTTGCTTATTATATTTTGGCGTATATCACTTTATAACTATTGCATAAATGCATATATATTTATATATTGTGATGTCCTTGGATTTGTGCAATGGGAATCGGATCGTGATGAGATCACGATAATGAGATCGATTCACCTTTAAACACATATCCTAAATAATCCCGGTCATAGGTTACTTTCGAGAGGGACATCGTGATAACCGGATAGGCTGGTGTCTTTGTATACCCGTCCATATGATGGATGCGGCTGGTTTTCATAGCTGCTCGTGTAGGGACACTAGGGATCTGATACAGGTGCTCATTGGAGAATGAGTTCTTGATTGATCCGCTTATGGAATCTTTGGATGGTTGATGATGCCTTATTGTCGACACGGCGATTCCGTAGTCCTAGTGGTGTATCCCGGTCCTTAGACTTGAGACACCAAGGATATCCCTATATGAGTGTTCCACTCTTTGATACGAACTTATAGGTTTGGCTGTCCCAGATCTAGTCTGGTTGGTCATTGGGAGTGGTAGTCGACCTTCGAGGGCTATTGAGTGTCGATAGAGGATCATCCACTCGGCGTCATGAGAGGAATATCCCATGTGTTCTTGCTCGAGACAAATCCACGGCGGGGTCATTGGGTTTGAGAGAAAGAGTTCTCAGGAGAATCCGATTAGAAGCGAGACTTGAGTAAAACCGTATGGGTCCGACAACACCATGCTCGATATACGGTCTCTGGGATATTAGATGGATGAGGGACTATAGGTACATGGTGGCGAGGACAGACAAGTCCAATGGATTGGATTCCCCTATATCGATGCAGGGGACTTCTGGCGTAGTGGCCTAAATACGTCAAGTAGTCGATGAGTCAGTGAATTATTATAGAGAAAATAATTCTTTGAGTTAGAAAAGGAGTTACGGAGGTATGACTCACGGCCAGCTCGATATTGGGCCTAGAGGGTCACACACATATGGTAGGCATTGCGATGAGTAGAGGTTGGATATGAGATATCCGGCAGGCCCCTTGTCTTATTGGATGCAGATCCAATACCCACTAGGGAAGGACCCATTAGGGTTTTGACAGGATCTCTATAAATAGGAGGATTCACTGACCTCATAAGCAAGAGTCTTTGCTTGTCTTTCCTCTTCTCCTCTCCCTCTCCACCTCAGGAGGCACTGGAGTTTTGAGGAGGGTCGTGCAACCCCTGCTGTGTGGATCACCGCTAGAGAGGAGGGCGCTTGACCTCATTCACCCTCTCCTAAGGATCTGCAAGGAAAGCAGGGATATCTGATCTCCCTAGGTAACACAATCTCTATCTCATGCAGTTTTGTGTTTCTTGATTTTTTAGCACCAATCTTCGCACGACGACGAACATCTTTTTGGGAATCGGGGATTTTTGTTTTCTTGTTCTTCCGCTGCGCATATGATGTCGCCCCCGCTGATTTCCCAACAAAGGTTCTCTCCTGAACCTGTCAAAAGGAGAATCGAGTTGTAAGGGTAGTTGATCTTCACCCATTAAAGAAGATTGGTAGTGGAAGCTATTAAATCTCGGATTTTCATGATAAAACCAATTGATAGTGTTTATCTATTGTGTGTTTGAGTGATGCAAAACTAGCTTCGATCAGAAGAGACAAATTGATTAAAGCAAGAGGAATGAAACATTCGGCCAAAGAAAACATGTCAGAAGATTAGATGTCGAGCTGGAGGATCGGTCGACATGTCAGCTAAACGCTTCGGTCCGTGAATTTGGGCATTGAGCCAAGAAGATTGGACATTGTGCCAAAGAGATGAGATGTTACGAGAAGACAACATGCTGATTGGGCAATACGTCGAAGGATAGGACGATGCGCTGAAGGATCGGACGAAGTGCCGAAAGAACCAATGACATGCCAGACAACAAAAGATTTGCTTGTAATTGATTATCTAGATCGAGTTAGTTTAGAGTATAATTGAGTCAGTTTAGAATGTAATTAGACCAACTCAATTAGAGGCCAATTGGGCCCAAGTTTGGGTTGTGTTAGTCCAAGTGAAAGGCCCAAACAGTATCCCAACAAATGGAACCGTCGTGGCACAGTCTCCGAGACTGTGTCAGGCGGTGGTACCCCTAGGGCTAGGGTTTAGAGCCCTATATAAGCATGTAGCCTCTATTGTTAGGATCAAGAGCACTAAGAGGAGGGGGTGAATTAGTGCAGTGGAAAACTTTCATTGGTTTAAAACGATGTTTGTACGATGAAAGCGTTTTCGATGAAAACCATTTCGGAAAGTTCTTCAACTTAAGATCAAACAAAAGTTTAGTTGAAGTAAAGCAACGGAGGCAGTTTATAGTTAAGATAGAGAGCATAATGTAAATGCAAACCGAGATTTAGAGTGGTTCGGTTAATCTTAACCTACATCCACTTTTGGCTTCCTCCTCCGATGAGGTAACTAATGTCCACTAGAGGCCTTCCTTCAATAGGCGGAGGCTAACCACCCTTTTACAGCTTTACTCCTTTTGACGGGCTTAGGAGACAATCCTTATATATTTCCACTCCTCTTTTGAATGATCAAAACTTAGAAGAAAAGAGGGAGAAGAACTTCTAGCCTTTTACAACACTTTTAAGCTCTCAAATTCTCAAAATAAATGCAAGCTTTCGGTACCCTTTCATGCAGGAAAGGGTGGGATTTATATAGGCCCCAAACTGGTTTGAATTTGGAGCTCAAAAGTGTCATCTCTTGGATTTCTAGGGTCCTAGCGATACCACCGCTAGAACTGGGCAGTACTACCGCTTGACACTGCTCAGAGACCGAGCTCAGGCAGTACCACCGCCTGACTTCGCTCAGAGACCGAGCTTCTAGGCGGTGCCACCGCCAGCTAGGTAATCTGGGTCCGAATGGGCTGATCCATTCAACCCAATTTGGGTCTGTCAAGGGCCCAATTGGCCCCAGATTAAGTTAATGGGATCACCTCCCATTCCTAACTTAATCTTCATGCTAACTACGACATTTAAGACATTAATACTGCAACTCATGTTCCGATGCGTCAATCACTTCTTCCGGTGAGCTTCCGACGAACTTCCGACAAACATCCGACAAACCCTCGGCGATGCTCTTGCAGACTTCCGACAAACTCTTGGACTTGCGATGATCCTTTTGGTGAGTTCCGATGAGCTTCTTTGGCAAGCTCCTAGACTTCTCATATTTGTTCTCGTAGAACCTCCGATGACCGTCCGGACTTCCTCGAACTCTCGAACCCCCAACGTGATCTTGGTCTTGACTCTGGCGCAACACTTACTGCATGTCTTACTACCATCGTAGTTTATCCTGCACACTTATCTTAACATATGGATTAGATAACCAAATGACAATTGATTTCATCATCAAAATCTGAGATTCAACAATCTCCCCCTTTTTTATGATGACAATCAATTGATGATAGAGTTAACATTAACTCCCTCTATCTATATGCCATACTTGAGATAAGTCATTCTTGAATTCAAAGCCTTTGAATTCAAGAGACATTGATAAGTTAAGTTTATTTAACCTTATCAATACTCCCATCATGATTCCTATCATGATGTATCTCTCTGAAAATGATGTCAAGGCTTGACATCCATTTTTACATCTTACATTTCAAATATGAAAGATAGCAATCGTAGCAATTCATCATATGGTAAAATATCAACATGTAAAATTACAATGTAAGCTCTTGATATCTTAACATAATGCAAACATTTCAAGTGTATAGCAATCATAGCATTTCATCACATGGCAAGATATCAACATTGTAAAATTAAGATGTAAGCTCTTGATATCTAACACAATGCAAACATTTCAAGTGTATAGTAATCATAGCATTTCATCACATGGCAAGATATCAATATTGTAAAATTGCAATGTAAGCTCTAGATATCTTTTCATTAATGCAAACATTTCACGTGTATAGCAATTCTATCATTAATTTACCACATATTTTAAGATGTCAATATCGTAAAATTACGATGTAAGCTTTTGATATCTTAACATAATGCAAATATGGCAATTATAGTAATTCTATCATCAATTTACCACATATTTCTCCTCCTTTGTTATCAGCAAAAAGGAGAACGATTTAAGCAAATTTTAAGCATAAGTGTGGTAATGATTCATGTCATAAAAAGTTTCATATCATTTTTCAACAATAAGTGATAGGATACCAAGTATACAAATTTTTCAAGCAAACATGACATAAAGATTGTTTTCATTACTTCTTCCCTTTTATTTGTTATTAACATTTTGCATGAAGGAGGAAAGCTATTGTGAACTTACTTGAATGAAGTTAAAATGATAAGAGATTAAATCATACTTTTCATAAGAAGGAATTCATAAGGAATCATTTCATCAAATCTATTTCTCGAAAAAATATTTTTCATAAGGTAAATCTATGAGAGATGCATTTGTTAATTGATTCCATATGTCAAAAATGAATGATATGAAACAAACTTGATATGACATAGGCTTATGAAAGCTACATTAAGTCCAGAAGAGAAATACTAAATCATGTATTGTTATGATCAAGAAAGTCCGAAAGTGAAATTTAATACATTCATTCATTTGGACAAGGTTTTGCTATGGATTTTCAAACACAATCATAAAGGTAAAACATGCTTATCATTCTGGAAGTTTTGCATCCAAAACACATAATTTTCAACATATTATTAAGGCACGTAATCGTGTAAATTTCTCATCATAGCAATTAAGTAATTGATTATTGAATCAAGAAAGTCAAAAAATTAAATTTAATAAGTTCATGCATTTGGACACTTCAACATTCTTAATTCTCTTGTAATGAAATCAAATTGTTCTTCACTTAAAGGCTTTGTAAAAATATCAGCTAGTTAATGTTTAGTATTAATAAACTTTATAATTACATCATGATTAGTAACATGATCTCATATAAAGTGATGTCTAATATCAATATATTTTGTTCTTGAGTGTTGAATGAGATTCTTTGTTAAACATATTGCACTTGTGTTATCACATTGAATGGAAATATTTTTAAAATGAACTTTATAATCTTCTAAGTTGTTTTTCATCCACACAACTTGTGCACAGCATGCACTAGCTGCAATATACTCAGCTTCGGTTGTTGATAGTACAACCGAGTTTTGTTTCTTAGATGACTAGGAAACAAGGGTATGTCCCAAGAATTGACATGTTCTTGATGTGCTTTTTCTATCTAGTCTACACCCAGCAAAATCCGCATTAATATAAATAATTAACTCAAAATTCTCGATTTTTGGATATCATAATCCTAGATTTGTGGTACCTTTAAGATATCTAAGTATTCTTTTAACTGCATTGATATGAGATATCTTAGGATTTGATTGAAACCTAGCACAAAGTCCTACACTAAATATAATATCTAGTATAGTTGTAGTGAGGTAAAGTAAACTTCCTATCATACCCCTATAAGTTTTTTGATTGAAGCTTTCTCCACTTTCATCAAATTCTAACTTAGTGGAGGTGCTCATAGGAGTGTTGATAGCTTTTGAGCTATCCATATTAAATATTTTTAGCAAATCTAAAACATATTTAGTTTGACTAATAAAGATGTTATTGCTTAGTTGTTTAATTTATAAACCTAAGAAGAAGGTTAATTCTCTCATCAAACTCATTTCAAATTCAAGACTCATAGTTTTAGCAAAAGATTCACAAAGAGATTCATTTGTAGAACCAAAACTATTATCATCAACATAAATCTGAACAATGAGAAAATTATTTTTAAAATTTTTGATAAATAATGTAGTATCGACCTTGCTTTTTGAGAAATTATTTTCAATAAGAAAAGAACTAAGTCTCTTACACCAAGCCCTTGGGGCTTGTTTTAAACCATAGAGAGCTTTAGTTAATTTAAACACATGATTAGGGAGGCTATTATTTTCAAATCCGGAAAGTTGTTCAACATAAACTTCTTCGGAAATAAAGCCATTAAGAAAAGCACTTTTAACATCCATTTGAAACAACTTAAAATTATTATTACTAGCATAGGCAAGGAGCATCCTTATGGCTTCTAATCAAGCCACAGGAGTGACTCTTTGTAATGGATACCTTCTTCTTGGTTGAAACCTTTGGCCGCTAATCTAGCCTTGTTTCTAACCACGATACCATATTTATCTTGCTTGTTTCTAAAGACCCATTTAGTACCAATAACTAAATGGTTATTTGGCCTAGGAACAAGCTTCCATACCTCATTTCTCTCAAATTGATTTAACTTGTCTTGCATTGCGATAATCCATGAATTATTTTTCATGGCTTTGTCAATACATTTAGGTTTAATTTGGAGAGAAAAGCGACGTTGGCACAAAAATTTTTAAGATAAGAACGTGTTTGAACCCCCTTAGATGTGTCTCCTAAGATTAGCTCTTTAGGATGAGCATCTACATACTTCCAATCCTTGGGTAAGGATGTTTCAGAAGTGGATGCATCCAAGTTGCTAGTTGGAGAAGGGGTTTTATTTAAATTCAAAGAATCAAAATTAATATCATCATCAAAATCGTTTTTCATGATTTCGAAAATCTCATTAAAAACAACATGAATGGATTCTTCTATAATTAAAGTTCTTTTCTTAAAGATACGAAAAGCTTTAGAAACCGAAGAATAACCAAGAAAAATTCCTTCATCGGATTTAGCATCAAATTTTCCTAAGGTATCTTTTTCATTCAAGATAAAACACTTACACCCAAAAACTTTAAAATATGAAATATTGGGTTTTTTCTTGTTCCACAACTCATAGGAAGTTTTGGTGAGTAAGGGTCTTACAAAAACTCTATTCAAAATATATACATATGCAAGATAGGGCCTTTAATAAGGGTGGTTGGATTTTGGTGAGGACTTCTCACAAATCTGATTCCACTTCTTTTAGGAACGTGACCCTTATTTGTAAGGATCATATTCAAAGACTTGCTACTAACCTCAAATTTCTTCAAGGTGTCCTTAAGTAGCAAGTTCTCCTTTTGGAGAGTTTCTAGATCATGGCATTTCATACATGGAGCTAAACTATCATTATGTTTAGTTTTTAATTTATCGAAATTATTAATAAGAATATCATGCCCCTTTTTTAATAATTTATATTTTCTACTAATTGTTTTGCATTCATCAAACAAGTCATGGAAAGTATTTCATAATTCATCAAGTGATAAATCTGCATCAATTAAATTTGTTACCTCCTCTCCGATGGCCATTAGGGTGTAATGAGTAACTTGCTTGGTATTGGACTCCTCTTCTTCGGATGCGCTTGAGTCATCCCACATTACTTAGAGTGCCTTCTTCTTTGGTGTTCTCTTCTTAGCTTGGGGACAATCACTTTTGTAGTGTCCTGGCTTCTTGCATTCATAGCAAATAACTTAGTCCTTTTTGGGTTCAAGTTTATTTTTAGTATCATTTTTAAATTTATTTTTTTTAATAATTTTTTTAAATTTCCTTGTTAGAAGTGCTAAGTCATCGTCAAAGTTCTCATCACTTGAGTTTTCTCTCAAGTGGTCTTCTAGAGTTCTAAGTGTCATATCCTTCCTGTTCTTTGGAATAATGTCTTCTTGCTCTTCATGAGCTTTGCAAGTTATTTCGTAGGTCATTAATGACCCGATTAATTCTTCAAGAGGAAAGTTATTTAAATCTTTAGCCTCTTGAATAGCAGTGACTTTAGGGTCCCAACTCTTTGAAAGGGATTTTAGAATTTTATTGACGAGCTCAAAATCCGAAAAACTTTTATCGAGTCTTTTTAGACCATTGACAACATCCGTGAAACAGGTGTACATATCGCCTATGGTCTCGTTCTGTTTCATTCGAAAAAGTTCATAAGAATGTACTAAAAGATTGACTTTTGACTCTATCTCACTCTACTTGTGCCTTCGTGAGTCACTTCGAGTATATGCCAAATATCAAATGCAATTTTATAAATCGAAACACGATTGAACTCGTTTTTATCAAGTGCACAAAATAAGGCATTCATAGCCTTTGCATTAAGAGCGAAATTCTTCTTCTCCAATTTATTCCAATCGATCATTGGAAGAGAAGACTTTGAAAATCCATGTTCAACAATATTCCAAAGTTCAAAATCCATGAAAATAAGGAAGATCCTCATTCGGGTCTTCCAATAGGTGCAGTCCATCCCATTGAACATGGGCGGATGTGTAATAGAGTGATCCTCTTGGTTTCCTGTGTATGACATCTCCCTTGGGTTTTAATCCAATTGAGAGTGAACCCCGGTCTGATACCAATTGTTAGGATCAAGAGCACTAAGAGGGGAGGGTGAATTAGTGCAACAGAAAACTTTCGTTGGTTTAAAACGACATTTGTATGTTGAAAGCGTTTTCGATGAAAACCATTTCAGAAAGTTCTTCAACTTAAGATCAAACAAAAGTATAGTTGAAGTAAAGCAATGGAGGTAGTTTGCAGTTAAGATAGAGAGCAGAATGTAAATGCAAACTGAGATTTAGAGTGGTTCGGTCAATCTTGACCTACATCCACTTTTGGCTTCCTCCTCCAATGAAGTCACCAACGTCCACTATAGGCCTTCCTTTAATAGGCAAAGGCCAACTACCCTTTTATAGCTTTACTCCTTTTGACGGGCTTAGGAGACAACCCTTACAGATTTTCACTCCTCTCTTAAATGATCAAAACTTAGAAGAAAAGAGGGAGAATAACTTCTAGCCTTTTACAACACTTTTAAGCTCTCAAATTCTCAGAATAAATGTAAGCTTTCAGTACACTTTCATGCAGGAAATGATGGGGTTTATATAGGCCCCCAATTAGTTTGAATTTGGAGCTCAAAAGTGTCATCTCCCGGATTTCCGAGGTCCTAGTGATACCACCGCCAGAACTGGACGGTACTACCACTTGACACTGCTCGAAGACCGAGCTTAGGCAGTACCACTTCCTGACAGGGGTGGTACCACTACTTGACTTCGCTCGGAGGCTGAGCTTCTGGGCGGTGCCACCATCGGTCAAGAAATCTGGGTCCGAATGGGCTGATCCATTCGGCCCAATTTGGGTCTATCAAGGGCCCAATTGGTCCCAGATTAAGTTAATTGGATCACCTCTTATTCCTAACTTAATCTGTATGCTAACTTTGACATTTAAGACATTAATACTGCAACTCATGTATCGGTGCATCAATCGCTTCTTCCGCTGAACTTCCGGCGAACATCCAACGAACCCTCGACGATGCTCCAGCGGACTTCCGGCAAACTCCTGGACTTGTGATGATCCTCTTAGCAAGTTCCAACGAGCTTCTTTGGAAAGCTCCTGGACTTCTCGGATTTGTTCCCGTAGAACCTCCGACGACCGTCCGGACTTCCGTCGAACTCTTGAACCCCTAACGTGATCTTGGTCTTGACTTTGGCGCAACACCTACTGCATGTCTTACTGCCATCATAGTTAATCTTGCACACTTAACATATGGATTAGATAATCAAATGATAATTGACTTCATCATCAAAATCCAAGATTCAACATCCATCTCTTTGAGAACAAGATCTATCTACTATTGCAGCCATATGGTCGACTTCTAGGAGGGTGGAACCCCTTTAGCGTTCCAAGGATTGATCTCCCTCAAAGATCAATCTATATAGAATTCCTCTAGGGTTCTATCATTTGGTATTAGAGCAATGATCTTGCTGCTTTTGCTACCACCCCTGCCACCTACCACCAGCCAAGCAATTCCCATAATTGCTCTTGACGTCGCCATCTCCACCGTCATCTTCTGTCATAGATCAAATCAATCTACTGTCATCACCTCCAATTGTATCAAGAGATATGATATTCTCTTATCACCAATACTGTTTGCTACTATAATTTTCCATTCAAAATATCAAGAAGAAGTCTTTTTATCTATCCCGTGCTGTGAATTCCTTTCGCCGTAAAAGTTATCATCTTTGTGAATGAAGGATTGCTACAAAAAATTTCAGCTACATATTGTTGTCTTTAACCAATCTATTTGCTATCCTTTTTTATCAAAATTTCTTATACGCTTCATAGATCATCTTGGCTTCCATCTAAGATTGATCTATTGAGGAATTCATCTCTAAAATGTTTTTATATTACTATAAATTTTCGTTGTAAATAGTTGGAATTTTTCGACGAGATTTCTGCTATCACAACTTGCACCAATTTCTTTGCTGTTATACTGCTGAAATCTTCTTGATCAAATTTGTCATCATTATTGTTATCTCAACCAAGATTTTGCTATCAAATTCTCTCCTCAAATCTCTTAGTTTTTGTTAGAAATTTCATCGTGAAACCACTGTTTCTTTGATGATAATTCTGCTCTTACAAAACAGCCACAAAATAAGTCTAAACCGCAGCCTACATACACCAATCCACTAACCCTTTCGGCCACCACTTCTCTCAACTAATACATGCCTTTAATCAAAAAATAAAAGAGAGATTTTAACATTACAGATTTAGAGGTATATACTATGACATCTGAGGAGGCAATCAATGTTAAATTCGAAACCTTTGAGATACGAATGAAGGAAAAGATTCGGACACTCTTTACTAAACTCAGTTTGGATCGACCACCGAGCTTGAAGAAATCACATCAAGGAGAGAGCTCTGACCAAAGAGATTACTTCCAGGAGAGGGGAGGCTCTGTGACCGATCCCTACTATCCACGCATGAGGGTGGATTTCCTTAGATAGGAAGAAGGAGACCCGATTGGTTGGATCTCATGCACAGAGCGATATTTTTGGTACCACAAAACCGTAGATGCATCTATTGATGGAAATTGTGGCTATAAATCTTGGAGGGGATGCCATACAGTGGTTTGACTAGTTTGAATATACTCATGGAGTCCTCTCATGGCAACAATTCAAAGAATGACTGTTGATCCACTTTGGACCAACCGATTACGAGAATATTAATGGATAACTAGCAAAGATCTAACAAACCTCCACCATTTAGGAGTACCAAACTAGTTTTAAAATGTTATCTAATCAAACCTATGATTGGTCTAAAAAATAGCTCTTTGAGACCTTTATTGAGGGTTTGATGTTGGAGATCTGGGGAGAAGTTAAAGTGCGACAACCGTACACACTTATGGCAGCCATCTCTTTCACATAACTTCAAGAGGAGCGATTGAACCATGAAGCCGAAGAACTAGGGTTGCTCCCCGACCAGCAATATCGAAGCCCTTAGCCCCCCCTACTATCAGTTGAGCCCTTGCATAAAAAAAGTTGACAAGAGAAGAGCTTCGGAAGCGATCTGCGAAAGGGTTATGTTGGCATTACGACGAGCCATGGAGCCATGAGTATCGTTGTAAAAATGGGAAACTTCTTATTATTGAACCAGTAGAAGAAGAGGTTGCTAAACATCCATAAGAGAGCCTTGAACATGAAGAAGAAGATACGAAAGAAGAGCCACAATCGACCAACTTTATGGTACACGTGCTAGCTGGCTACTCAAACCCAAAAATGATGAAAGTTGGAGGCCGTTTCAAACAATAACTGATCACTATTCTCATCGACACGGGCAGCACTAATAACTTCCTAAATAGTAAAGTTGTTGCTCGAATAACGCTCTACATTGAAGGTTGTAGCAAGTTCGACGTAAAGGTCGCCAATGGCAGAATCCTAAAGTGCAACTAAAGATGCACGCATGTGAAACTATTACTGTAAGACCAAGAAATTATCGTCAACTTCTTCCTCATACCAATTAACGATTATGAGGCCGTGGTTGGTATAGAATAGCTAATGATGCTAGGTGATATGTCTTGAAACTTTTCTAAATTAACTATGAAATTCTACTGCAAAGGCAAATAGATCATCCTATGCGGGAAGCGCAGAAGCAACGTAACCACTATTTCAACCCAATGAATGGAAAATGTTTTATACAAGGTAAATGGTGGATTTTTTATGCATCTCCAGCAGCAACTAGAGGGAAAGAAAATAGAAATTGAAGGTCAAAATCTCGCCTAATTGCTTGCTGAATTTGTCGATATTTTTGCTGAACCGCGTGGTCTTCCTCCTACTCGGCAATATGACCACTAGATTCCAATTCTTCCAGGCAAACCACCAGCGAACACTCAGTCATACCATTATCCTCACCTCTAATAGGATGAAATTGAAAAGATTGTAAAGGATATGCTTGAAACATGGGTGATTCAGCCAAGTTGCAACCCCTATTCCTCACCGGTGCTACTTGTACGCAAGAAGGACGGAACTTGGCGGATGTGCATCGACTACCATACTTTAAATGACATCACCATTAAGGACAAGTACCCAATACTAGTGGTGGATGTACTTCTTGATGAGTTAAAAGGATCTCGAGTCTTCATGAAATTGGACCTCCAATCCGGTTACCACCAAATTTGGGTATGTAAAGATGACATTCTAAAAACTATATTCTTTTGCACACATAACGACCATTATGAATTCTTGGTAATACCTTTTGGACTCACTAATGCTCATTAAACCTTCTAAAGTCTCATGAACGATATTTTTCAGAGCTTTCTTCTCAAATTTATGTTGGTATTTTTTGATATTCTCATTTACAGCTCTTTTCTTGAGACTCACTTTCAGCATTTACGAGTTATTTTGACGATCCTTCAGGAGAATACTCTTTTTGTTAAGCAGCCAAAGTGCAGCATTCTTTAGTAAAAATTAGATTACCTTGGGCACATAATGTCAGAAGGAGTAGCGGTAGACCCAACAAAAATTAAAGCAATGCAGGGTTGGCCGAAACCTACAAATGTGAAATTACTGTATGGGTTCCTTGGACTAACAGGCTACAAACAAAAATTTATGAAAGACTATGGGAAGATTGGTGCATCCCTCACTTCTCTATTGAAAAAGATGCCTTCCATGTTAGGATTAAGAGCTAAGGGGGAGGGGGGGTGAATTAGTGCAACGAAAAATTTTTAGATTTCGAAAAAATGTTCGTTTTGATTCAATCCATTTTATAAATAAATTAAATTTGAAGGCTTTCGTAAAAGTGCTAAGATAAGGTTAAGGAAGTTTATAGTAAAGTAAATTGCATAAATAGAAAGGTAAACCAAAATTTAGATTGGTTCGATCGAAATGACCTACATCCACTTTCGGATTCCTCCTTTGTCGAGGTCACCGGCGTCCACTAAAGGCCTTTATTCAATAAGCGAAGGCCAACCATCTTTTACAGCTCTTTCTCCTTTTGCCGGGATTAGGAGACAACCCTTACAAGTCTCACTCCTCTTTCTTGGATGGTTACAAGGCTAAGAGAGGGAGGAGGAGAACTCTTCTCACTTTTACAACACTTTTCACACTTCAAACACTTAGAATTTTTCACACATATAATAGCACTTTGTTACCCTTTCATGCAAAAAAGGGTACTTGCAGCTAAAAATGGCTTAAAAAATGAAGCTAAAAAGTGTCTTATCCCGGATTTTTGGGGTACTTGTAGTACCATCGCCTGACACTTGATACTGGGCGGTACCACCACTCAGTCTGGGTGGTACTACCGCTTGACAAAGCTTGGAGACCGAGCTCTGGTGGTACCACCATTGGCAGGTAATAATTGTTGATAGTACCACCGCCCAAACCACCTAGGGGACTAGGTCACCAAGTGGTGCCACCGTCAGCCATGTTTTTAGGGGCTGAATGGGCTATTCAATCCGGCCTAATTCAGCCCTGTTAAGGGCCCAGTTGGCCCCTAATTAAGTTAGTATGATCATCTCTCAATCCTAACTTAATTTATGATTTTAACTATGATTAAGACAAGCAATTAGTTTGGTACGTCGATTTCTCTTTCGGCGATCCTCCGGCGAACTTCTCGGCGAGTCTTTCGGCATGCTTCCTGCTAGTCATAGGTGTCCAGCAAGCCAATCACGTGAGTAATGGCACATGTGACTTGATACAGAATCTTTTTGCTTATTATATTTTGACATATATCACTTTATAACTATTGCATATATGCACATATATATTGTGATGTCCTTGGATTTGTGCAATAGGAATCGGATCGTGATGAGATCATGAAAATGAGATCGATTCACCTTTAAACACATATCCTAAATAATCTCGGTCATAGGTTACTCGAGAGGGACATCGTGATAACCGGACAGATTGGTGTGCTGTATACCCATCCATATGATGGATGCAGTTGGTCTCATAGTTGCTCGTGTAGGGACACTAGGGATATAGTACAGGTGCTCATTGGAGAATGAGTTCACTGATTGATCCGCTTACGGAATGCTGGATGGTTGATGATACCTTATTGTCAAACAGTGATTCCGTAGTCCTAGTGGTATATCTGGTCCTTAGACTTGAGACACCAAGGATGTCCTATATGAGTGCTCCACTCTTTGATACCAGACTTATAGGTTTGGCTATCCTAGATCTAGTACAGCTGGTCATTGGGAGTAGTAGTCGACCTTACGAAGGCTATTGAGTGTCGATAGAGGATCATCCACTCTCGTCGTCATGAGAGGAATATCCCATGTGTTCTTGCTAAAACAAATCTCTAGCTAGGGTCATTCGAGTTAAGAGAGAAAGAGTTCTCCGGGAGAATCCGATTAGAGCAAGACTCGAGTAGAAACCGTATGGGTCTGACAGCACCATGCTCGATATACGGTCTCTGGGATATTAGATGGATGAGGGACTATAGGTACACGGTAACTGAGGACAGACAAGTCCAATAGATTAGATTCCCTTGTATCGTCTGGAGACTATGACGTAGTGGCCTAGTACGTCCGTAGTCGATAAGTCGAGTGAATTATTACAAAGATAATAATTCACTGAGTTAGAAGGAGTTCTGACAGGTATAACTCACAGCCAGCTCGATATTGGGCCTAGAGGGTCACACACATATGGTAGGCATTACGGTGAATAGAGGTTCGGATATAAGATATCCGACGAAGCCCTTGTCTTATTGGATATCCAATAAGCTCTCTTGAATTATTAGGTCCCATGGACGAGATCCAATAAGAGCCCATGAGAGATTATTGGATAGAGATCCACTAATCTAAAAGGCTTGGGTTATTGGATGCAGATCCAATACCCACTAGGGGAGGATCTATTAGGATTTAACAGTGGACCTATATAAATAGGAGGGATTCAAAGCCTCATAGGCTAGAGCCTTTGCTTGCCTCTCCTATTCTCCTTCCCCTATCCATCTCAGAGCAGGCTTTGAGTTTTGAGGAGTGTCATTGCAGCCTTGCTGTGTGGATCACCGCTAGAGAGGAGGATGCTTGACCTCCTTCACCCTCTCCTAAGGATCTACAAGGAAATAGGGATATACGATCTTCCTAGGTAACACAATCTATTCTATACGTAGTTTTTTCAGTTTCACGGATTTTGCGTACCAATCTTCGCATGACGACGAACATCTCTTTGGGAATCGGGGATTTTATTTTCTTGTTCTTCCGATATGCATCTGATGTCACTCCCAAGATTTCCCAACACTTCCAACAAACTCCCGACAAACTCTCGGCTAGTCTTCCGGCGTGCTTCCGGCGATCTCCTAATGAGCTTTCGGTGAGTCTTCCAATGTGCTTCTAGTGATCTCATGATGAACTCACGATGAGCTCCTGGTATATTATCTGAATCTTTGACTTTGACCCATCATCTGCTTTATACCTTACTATTATCGTAGTTAGTCCTGCACACTTATCTCAACACATGAATTAGATCAAATAATTTATTAATTGATTTCATCATCAAAATCTAAGATTTAACATTCAAATGGTCGGATAAAGCCTCCGCTGCCTTCAACAAACTTAAGGCAACCATGACGATGACGTTGGTGCTAGCGCTACCAGATTTCAACCGACCCTTCATCATTGAGGTCAATGCATCTGGAGTCAGAATTGGAGTTGTTTTCATGCAAGATAGTCGACCACTCACATACACCAACAAGGTGCTATCTACATCCCATCAAAAAATGTCAATATATGATAAGGAGATACTTGTCATTATGCATGCAATAACGAGGTGGAGACCCTACCTGATCGGCTTGCGATTTAAAATTAAAACCGACCATAGAAGCCTCAAGTACTTTTTGGAGCAGAAGATATCATCCCCTGAGCAGCAAAAATGGGTAACCAAACTTTTAGGATTTGATTATGAAATTATTTACAAAAAAGGGAAAGAAAATATTATTGCAGATGCACTCTCACGGCTACTTAAGCAAACTAAATTTTCGACCATCTCCCTTCCTACCATCGGCTTTCTCGAGGACATTAGGAAGGAATAGAAGAAGGATCCAGAGATTAGCAACATCATAAAAAAATTGGAGGAGGATCTAAGTGTAATAGCTCACTACACTTGGGATTCAAGGGATCTATGCTACAAATGTCATCTTGTACTTATATCCGACTCCTCTTGCATTAAAATCATCCTGCATGAAATGCACTCCACACCTTTAGTAGAGCACTCCGGATTCTTGAGAACCTATAAAAGAGTGAAGCAAATTTTTTATTAGAGATGGATAAAAAAAAATGTTTATGAATATGTGGCACAATGTGATGTATGTCAACAGCATAAGAGTGAAACAATGGCAAGTCCAAGGAAGCTACAACCACTACCCATACCGGACTTGGTGTGGACTGACATCTCCATGGACTTCATCGAAGGGCTATCACCTTCTATTGGTAAAAGCATAATTCTCGTAGTGGTTGATCGACTTACAAAATATGCTTATTTTTGTGTTGTGTGAAATCCCTACACTACTGCTAGCATTGCCCAGATTTTTATAGAAAATATTATTAAACTACATGAAATGCTAAGGTCCATTATAAGTGATCATGATAGGATATTCACCAGTAAATTTTGGACCGAGTTATTTCAGTTACAGGGCACCAAACTCAAGATGAGCACAATATATCATCCACAAACTAATGGCCAAACAAAGGTGGTGAACAAGTGTTTAGAGATGTACCTTCAGTGTTTCACCAGTGACCGACCAAAAGAGTGGGGAAAATGGCTTCCCTGGGCCGAATGGTGGTATCATACTACATATTATTCATCTACAAAATGTGCCCCTTATGAAGTACTATATGGTTGGCTGGCCCTTGTGATTCTAAAGTATGTAATTGGCTCGGCCAAGGTAGATTAGGTCGACCAAGATCTATCTCACTTAGGAAGCAGCCCCTAGGGCTAGGGTTTGGAGCCCTATATAAGCATGTAGCCTCCATCTCTTTGAGAACAAGATCTATCTACAATTGCAGTCATATGACCGACTTCTAGGAGGGTGGAACACCTATAGCAGTCCAAGAATTGATCTTGCTTAAAGATCAATCTTCATAGAATTCCTTTGGGGTTCTATCATTATGATTCTTTTGGATAAATCAAATAGCGAAAAGAAGAATCATATTAAACTGTCTTGATTCATAAGAATCTCAAGTTTTAATTATCAAAGAACCAAGATCATGATTTGGATAAAAACACATTCAAATTCAAATAATCAAAATCATCAAAATCACTTTCAAGGGATTCAAAATGATATAAATAGATTTATTAATCTCTTAGAATCTCTTGTTGAAAAATTTAATAAGTTTTTGGGGATAGAGTCATTTTTAAGAAAAATAATGCATTCCTTGATTGATTTCATACAAGCATGCCATTGTTTTCTAAGCCAAAACCATGTATTATCGTTTAAACTCGAAAAATAATATTTATCACAAAAATCATCAAGATCAAAAGTATAACATATAATTCTAAAACATAAGATTTCAAGTCATCATTACTTTAAATCCTCATACATAATATAAAATCATCATGATACCAAACCTTTTAATATTTTTATTACATTATTACATCATTGAAACATTAAGTATGATTTCATTAAACATAAAGTATTTTCAATCAAAATTATTTTGTTTATTGTAGTAATGATTTTTTATTTTTAAATGAATCTAACTTTTCACACTTAGTGTTAGGAGTTAATATGCAATTGTTATGCTCAAATTTTTATTTTTTTTTAAATCACTAGAAAGAGAAGCATGATTTTTTAAAAAAATTTTGTATCAAGCATGATTTTTATATTTGTCCATTAGGATAGAATCTCATGGTCCTTGAGGAACTGGGTGAACTATGTACTCAAGTACTTACCTCTTCGATCTGATCGAAGAATCTTGATATTCTTTCCAATCTGGTTCTCAACTTCATTCTTATACTTTTTGAGTTTCTCAAAGGCTTCGAACTTGTACTTCATCTAGTATATATGTCCATACTTTAAGAAATCATCAATAAAAGTAATAAAGTAGAAGTAACCACCTATTGCATGAGTTGACATGGGTCCACATACATCACTATGTATGAGTTCCAACAGCTCAGTGGCTCTCTCTCCAGTTCCACTAAAAGGAGAGTTGGTAAGTTTTCCATGAAGGCAAGGCTTGCAAGTTGCATATGACTTATAGTTGAATAGATCTAGATATTCATCCTTTAGCAACTTTTGGATCCTTCCCTCATGGATATGACCTAACATACAATGTCACATTGATGCATTGTTCACCTCATCTCGTTTCCTCTTGGACACACTTATATTCATGATATGTGGAGCAATATCTAGCATAAACAAACCATTATGCAATGTTTCTCTCGTGATGATCTCATCATCTAATAATATTAAACAACAATTATTCTTAATAACTAATTTATATCTACTAACTATCAAACATTAAATGGAAATAATATTTTTGATAATAGAAGGAACAAAATAGCATGTATCCAATGCAATAATAGCTCCACCAGGCATATGTAGGGTGACCTCGCTAACAACTACTACAGCAACCTTTGCTTCATTGCCCATCTTGAGGTCCATCTCGCCTCTCATCAATCTCCTAAGTCTTGCCAGAACCTACAATGAAATGTAAATATAATAAGCACTATTGGTATCTAATACCCATGTATTATCATAAGAGTCTGACAAATGGAGATTAATCATGAATGTACTTAAAGATTCTTCAAGCTTCTATTTTGCCCTCTTTATAATGTACTTTTTGCAGTTCCTCTTCCAGTGCCCATCTTTGTCGCAGTGGAAGCACTGGCCTTTGTTCTTTGCTGGGTCTTTCTTAGCAACCTTTGCTTTAGCTGGTCTGCACTTGCCCTTGCCCTTCATAAGAGACTTTTCTGCTTTTCTTTTCTTTTTGGTCTCATCAGTATAGAGAACTGGCTTCTCTTTCTTGATAGTGCTCTCTACCTCTCTCAACATATTGAGAAGCTTAGGGAGAGTCACCTCAAGCTTGTTTATATTAAAATTCATTATGAACTATGAAATGAAATCTGGTAGGAACCAAAGCACAAGATCCACACACAAGTTATCCTCTAGGATCATTCCTAGACCTATGAGTTTCTTTATTCACTCAATCATCTTTAGGACATGGTTCTGAACCGATGTTCCCACAGTCATCCTAGCGCGGAAAAGGCTCTTGGGTATCTCATATTGTTGAGCCCTTCCTTGTTCCTCAAACAGTTTATAAACATGTAGGAGAATAGATCTGGCATCTATCTTTTCATGTTGTCTCTGTAACTCAGGAGTCATGAAGCACAACATATAACACTGAGCAAGAGTGGAGTCATTCATGTACTTCACGTAGCGAGTGATCTCATCCTCGCTTGCCCCTTCCTCAAGCGTAGGAATCTTTGTATCAAGGACGTACGTGATTTTCTCCGCCATAAGAGCAATTCTCAAGTTGCGAAGCTAATCCATATAATTCAGACCAGTGAGGCGATTGAAATCAAGTATGCCACGTAAGGGATTTGAAAGTGATATTTTCTGAAAATAAAGGTATAGCAGAAATAAATAATATATAGATTTTATAGAAAAACAATTAGATATAGACTTCTATCTTAATCCACTCCCATTATTTTTCTGGCGAGTCACTCGACACCCTCAACATATGAAATGAAAGTCTCCGGCAGACTTCTAATGGGGATCAAGATCCAATCAACGTCTTAGTGTAACCTCGAGAGACTCAACTAATTACACTAAGCCCAAAAGGTAGGAAACTCTTACTGATCACAACTCTTTGTGATTTCCATTCTGTTCGGCTTCCGAATCACCATGGTCTCAAGGGACTCAACCAATCATGATGTTTAGTTAAGTCAACACCATCGTTACAAGATGAGTTTGATTTGATGATATACCCTCGAGGGACTCGACCAAGCATATCATATCCTGATGTCACCGGTGACGTCTCTATGTCATAAGCAAGATAGCAAATTGTGATATAGGTGAGCCTCGAGGGACTTGACCAACTCAACCTACATCGAGAATCGGTCCCTACCTATAACGATGGAAAGCCATGTGGGTTAATCTAATTGCCTCACGTTTACCAACTTAATATTGTCGAGAGAGGAGATTTTGATTTGGTCTCCTAATATGACATCACACACATATATATTTAATATATATCTACAACGCATGCAAATATATATACATATATAGTAGGTGTACAAGCAATCACACATCACATGAGTAATTACACCATATGATCATGGACCATAGTCTAATATGATTAAGCCCGAGCCAATAGGCCTAATCACTCACATTAAGATCTATGTATACAACGGTGCATCTCCATGCCCTGTGATTGTCCATCTCGTCCTCATCGGTTTCATCGACATCTCGATGCATCTCTATGCATTGTGATCGTTCGTCTCGACCTCGTGGGTCCTGCTATCACTTTTATGCTCCCACTACGCCTCCTTGTGTAATTAGAACTTAATCATAGGCACACAGGCCCAATAATAAAAGAGCAATAAAATGTAGGCTCGTAAGCCCCAATAATAATAATCACAAATACACATGCATCACACGGTCCATGATCATTCGTCCATATATCATACATCACATGTACACATCATCATCATGTAGGACTATTATATAATAATAATAATAATAATAATAATAATAATAATAAATTAAATCTTTTAATTAATTAATTTTTTTAAATTAGGGATATGTAGAAATTTTTTTGAATTATGAGAGGTATTTTGGTAATTTAGACAAAAGGATAGAACTATAATTTCTCAAATTCACAAGGGTAAAATTATCTTTTTGCCCAAAAACCCTAAACCCCTCTTACTTGTTGTGGTGTGGTCGTTGCCACCTTGCCGGCGACGGCCATTGCGCTTGGGGGAGGGGGCATCGCCCTTGTAGGTGGTCGCTGTCACACCCCCCCGAATTTAATTTTCATTCAGGAAGTGTGAACCTAACACAAAATTGATAATATTATAATTCAATAAACAATCCAGAATCCAATCACACATTTGAGGTCACTAAGAAAAACATTCAAGTCATTCATCTTTATAATCTACAATTCACAAAAGCTGTGCAGTTTATAATCATACATCATGTCACTAGATTATTCTTAAAATCCAAAAGCAACTTAACTAAACCATAACCACATCATAAATCCATAGTTGTGAGAATCTATATAATTACAAAACCAACATGTACCACATGTTTATATCATTCATTACATAATTTTAACTTAACATTCCCAAAATCATAACATGAGAGGTACTTTTCAAATATTTACAAAATACATCAATCTAGATTTGTCATTGATATACACAAAAGGAACTTATACAACATCAACATATCAAGTACGAAAGATTTGCCCCGAAATCTTCTAGCTTCCCACTATGTCAACCCAAACTACATATTTTAACGAGCAATAAGCTATCCTAAAAAATTTATATATCAACGGGGTGAGCATATAAAGCTCAGCAAGTGACTAACATATCCATAGCAAAAAGGAGAGTTTTTCAAACAAATAAGGTATCAAAAATATAAAGCAGAGATACAAGATGAAACAGAAGCATATGTTGTTTGAATGCAGAATTACGATGTCATTTCGTTCGAAGCATGTTTTGTTTATATAATCGAGGAAGGATAATTGGAGCATATCATTGACATAAGGAGCATATCCATGGCATATGGTAATTTCAATGTATAACAAAGACTTATAACATTTCAGAAATATATCAAAAAACAAAACATAAATAGAAGCTCAAAATCACATGACGATGCATTCATTTTATTCTTATCCAAAACATGCATAGAAACATAGCCAAAGCTTTCGATAACCTATCAAACACATAGAAGGTGAAGTGAGATCATAACATAATATGGTTCATCTATTACTGAATGACCACCAAACATAAGTCTCCCACGTCTGGGAGCTTCATCCACCCACATCTGAGTGAAGTCATAGGGGGCCGGCAAAGCATTGCGGGCTCTAAGCATAACTCCCTTTACCATTTCTAGCAAAGGTTCACATTTATCCCACAAACATCAGAGTACAAAGGGACAGTATGAATAATGAAATTAGCATATATTGGAAGCACATGCGGAACAACGAAATGTACATATGCCTTTCGAGTCAATACGATACAAACATAATCTTTCACAAATGTATTCAGATTTGAAAGAAAACAAAAGCAAGAGCATACAAGGATTTCAAGAAATCACATATAGCTCAATTGAAATAAGAAAGTTAGATGAATTCAATGTCCAAAGAAATGAAACTGGAAGAGGCACATATCGAAAGCAAATGCGGAACAATGGGATGCAAATGTACAAATAAATAAAGGACAAAAGTATATAAGAATATAAGGTAATAATGTAAAGCTTAACTAAAGTAAGAGTTTTTGCCAAAATTGATTTCCAAAGAAAAGAAACAAGGAAAGCTGAAATCGACCAAAGCTCGATTATGGCAGAATTTGATAGGAATATTGTATGAACTATTTGGATAACCAATTATGCTCCAATTAATACAAAATAGATATTATTAGAAATCTTTTTCAATCTAGTTTTAGGAAAATCAATTTTATAAGAATTGAAATTTACAACAGGGAGTTATAGATAATTTCGTAACGAAAGGTCTGAAAATATTAGCTATGTTTTACTGAATCCATAAGGTCGATTAAAGCAGATGTTTTAGTTAGCAATTATACTCCAAAAATTTCAAATCAGGTATATATAGAAATCATTTTGAGTCTAGCTTCGAATAAATCATACTTTGTAAGAATCTGAGTTCACAGTAGAAAGTTATAAGTAGTTAAGTAACAAGAGGTCAGAAATTTCAGTCACTATTTTACAAAATCTATAGGGTTAATTTAAACAGAAGTCTTAGTAGGCATTTAAACTCCAAATCATTCGATCTTAGTATCAAAATAAATATTTTTTTGTTACTTTCAAATGGAATAGGTTTTGTCTAAATCAGAGTTTATTACAAAATGTTATGATCGAAACATTGCATAGAGGTCAGATTACCAAAAAAATTATAGATTCATAGCTTTATATCAAAACGAAAGAAGGTCTGGTTCTCAGTTGAAATCTTTCAAATTTTGCAGAATAAGAATGGAAACAGAGATTAAGGTTACTGTGGGATGGGGTTAGAATAGTTGCCTTAAAATTATTTGAATCCCAAATGTGGAAAATTTGATGAAAAAACTCAAGCTCTTCTTCTTCTTCTTCTTCTTCTTCTTCTTCTTCTTCTCAAACTCACGTTGGTTGCAACTCTTCAGGTTTGTTTTCTTTAACCTTTCATTTAATTTTTTTTTTTTAGGTTTTGGCTAATACAAAAGTTGCAAGGTGTCATGCATGCATGAAAGGGGCTATGTGTCATCTTTAGAGTAAACATAAGTGGCACCATTAGATTAGCTAATGACACATATCTACTATTTTTTTTTTAACTTAAATCTAAATCTTTCATAAATTATATCAAACTTCTAATATTTACTCTTAGGTCCCTAGCCATAAACTTTTAATATAATATTATTTAATATAAAATAATTATTAAATAATCTTTAATTTTACAAACAAACCTTTTACTAAATTTTAAAAAATGGGGGATGTTACAGTCGCCCCCACGTGTGGCTCTACTCACGGGCGCCCCTGCTTGTGGGGGCAATGCCCGCAGACACCGCCCCTTGCGAGATAATGCCTGCCCCTGAGGGCACCACTACTACCAGCCTATTGTAGGTAGGTCGCTGGCCATCAATAGCCAGCTGCCTGCACGCAGACGACCAAGGCTACAAGCAACCTTTAGCCACTTTTGCGTGGGCAGAAACTGCAACAACAGTTGCTGCCCTTTCTCGCCTTTGACGTCAACGATCTTGAATGTGAGTTGGGAAGGCCATGGTGGAAGCATCAGGATAATGTTCCTGAGGCATGTGAGTTGGGAAGATCGGCCCATGCTAGAATACTCGTCACGACAGAAGCATTGGGCTAATGTGCCCGAGAAATGTGAGTCAAGAATATTGGCCCACACTAGAATATCTACCACGGTGGAAGCATTAGGCTAATATACCCGAGGTGAGTCTCAAAGACCGACCCATACCAAAGGATGACTGCTATAGTGGGAGCATTAGGCTAATATACCCGAGGTGCATGAGTCGGGATGACCGACCCATAGCAAAGGATGATCATCGTGATGGGAGCATCGGGCTAATGTGCCCGAGGCATGTGAGTTGAGAAGACTGGTCCATGCTAGAATACCCATCGTAGTGGAAGCATTGAGCTAATGTGTTGAGGTGAGTGGATCGGGAAGATTGACCCACGCCAAAACACCAGCCATGATGGGATCATCGGGCTAATGTGCCCAAGACATGTGAGTCAAGAAGATCGACCTATGCCAAAAGACTCATCACAATAGAGGCTTCAAGCTGAACAAGCCTGAAGCATGTGAATTAGGAAACCTGACCCACATCAAGGTATCAACTACAATAAGGGCGCGAACCTGATATACCTAAGATGTCCAAGTTGAGAAGACTTTAACTAATGAGAAGGCTGGACATCATTCCATGAACACTTTTGCAATAGTCTCAAGGCATGCCTTGGAGGGGAGGAGGGGGGCTACTCGTTAGATGTCATGAGGGAGCTAATGTGGAGGACAATAGAAGCAGCTTGTCAGTTACGATGGACAATAGTCCGCGATGGGTAATATGGACTGACCCTGGCGGCTGAATAGACCAATGCCCCCCTTTGATTGACCCCTTCAGATGATAGGTCGTAAGGAGCTGCTTGGTTAACTTTGTCAACCATCATGACAAGTGGCTCCTCTTTTTGTTAGCCCCTACGGATAACAAGCCACAAGGGGCTATATAGACCAACCATCCACATAAATGAACTATAGAAGAAGGTGTTATAAATGAGTCAGCACTAAGAGGGGGGGTGAATTAGTACAGCAGATAAAATAACGTTGGATTAAAAATCTTTCGTACGATAAAACCTATTTTGGAAAGATATTAACTTTGAAAGCGTATGGAAGGATGTTCAGCAAAAGTAATGAGGAAGTAAAGTGGTTTGCAATAAAGATAAACAGAAAAATAGAAATATAAATCATTTTATAGTGGTTTGGTCATCATGACCTACATCCACTCCACCGATTCTCTTTCCGTCGAGGCCACCAGCATCCACTAACGATCTTCTTTCAATAGGCTAAGATTAACTATCCTTTTATAACCCTCTTCCCCTTTTCACAGGTTTAGGAGACAATATTTACACCCCCTTCACTCCTCTCTAAAACAATACTAACACTTAGAGCTTTTAGAGGAGTTCACACAAGATTACAGTAGTATTTTCTTTCTTTTTCACTCTCAATTCTTGTCTATGTTAACCAGAAATAAGAGAGGTATTTATAGGCCTCATGTTCAACTTGGAGCCTAAAAATATCTCATCCCAGGTCTTCGGGATATGAGCGGTACCACCGCCTGCACTAGGCGATACCACTGCATGTAGCTTGACATTAGGTGGTACCACCGCCTAGAAGACTATGTCTAGGCAATACCACCACCTGATAGTATCTCGAAGAATGTGTCATGCTAGTCATAGGTGCCCAGCAAGCCAATCACGTGAGTGATGGCACGTGTGACTTGATACAGAATCTTTTTGCTTATTATATTTTGGCGTATATCACTTTATAACTATTGCATAAATGCATATATATATATATATATATATATATATATATATATATATATATATATATATATATATATATATATATATATATATATATATATTGTGATGTCCTTGGATTTTGTGCAATGGGAATCGGATCGTGATGAGATCACGATAATGAGATCGATTCACCTTTAAACACATATCCTAAATAATCCCGGTCATAGGTTTTCGAGAGGGACATCGTGATAATAGGATAGAGGCGGTGTCTTTGTATACCGAATCCATATGACGGATGCATTTTGGTCTCATAAGCTGCTCGTGTAGGGACACTAGGGATCTGATGCAGTGCTCATTGGAGAATGAGTTGATTTTGATTGATCCGCTACGGAATCTTTGGATGGTTGATGATGCCTTATTGTCGGACGGTGATTTCGTAGTCCCTAGTGGTGTATCTCGGTCCTTAGACTTGAGACACCAAGGAGGATATCTGTATGAGTGCTCCACTCTTAGATACCAGACTTATCGGTTTGGCTGTCCCAGATCTAGTACAATTGGTCATTGGGAGTGGTAGTCGACCTTACGAGGGCTATTGAGTGTCAATAGAGGATCATCCACTCTCGACGTCATGAGAGGAATATCCCATGTGTTCTTGCTCAGACAAATCCCTAGCCAAGGTCATTCGGGTTGAGAGAGAGAAAGAGTTCTCGGGAGAATCCGATTAGAGCGAGACTTCGGTAGAAACCGTATGGGTCGATAACACCATGCTCGATATCGGTCTCGAGATATTAGATGGATGAGGGACTATAGGTACATGGTGGCGAGGGGACGCACAGGTCCAATGGATTGGATTCCCCCTGTATCGTCAGGGGACAGTAGTGGCCTAAAATGCGTCAGTAGTCGATGATGAGTCCAGTGAATTATTACAAAGATAATAATTCGAGTTAAAGGAGTTCGACGGTATGACTCACGGCCCGCTTCGATATTGGGCCTAGAGGGTCACACACATATGGTAGGCATTGCGATGAGTAGAGGTTCGGATATGAGATATCAAGCCGGAGCCCTTTGTCTTATTGGATGCAGATCCAATACCCATTAGGGAAGGACCCATTAGGGTTTGACACGGGATCTCAATAAATAGGAGGGATTCACTGACCTCATAGGCTAGAGTCTTTGCTTGCCCTTCCTATTCTCCTCTCCCTCTCCACCTCGGAGGCACTGGAGTTTTGAGGAGGTCGTCGCCAACCCTATTTGTGTGGATCACCGCTAGAGAGGACGCTTGACCTCCTTCACCCCTCTCCTAAGGATCTGCAAGGAAAGCAGGGATATCTGATCTCCTAGGTAACACAATCTCTATACACAGTTTTGTGTTTTGTGGATTTTACGCACCAATCTTTCGCTGACGACGGCGAACATCTTTTTGGGAATCGGGGATTTTTGTTTTCTTGTTCTTCCGCTTGCGCATATAATGTCGCCCCCATGATTTCCCAACGGTGGTATCGAGCCAGGTTGTTGATGCGAATGATTGGTTTGAAGCTGCGTGTGTTGTGTTTAGGAAGAATATTGGCGTCAAAATCGTTGGCCCTTAAAAGCGAGGAAGGGCAGCAACGGTTGCTGCCCTCGATCTGGAGATGCGTCTGTGCCAGCGAGAAGAAGAATGGCAAATAGCTGGCTACAGGACAGCCGGCCTATGGGCCTGGTTGCTTGCGATGAGCTTCTGCCGCCGGCTGGTCGGCCAGGCGAGGCCCATGAGGGCAGCGGGGCCTGCCGCCCATAAGGAAGGAAGCGGAGCCGCCCCAGACAACGCGCCGCTGCCAAGAAGGGAACGGCGCCCGGCCGTAGAGGGCGGCGACGCCTGCGCGCCAGCTCATCCAGAAACCCCCCAGGGGGCCGCTGTGGGGACAGCACCCTAGGGGGCGGGTCATGGTGGGCCGGCGCCCCCATGGAGGATCGCCGCCCGGAAGGTCGTGCCGGCTTCTGGCGAAGAGGCGGTACCCTCGCCCGCCCGCCTGAAGCCCCGCCAGGGTGGCGGCGGTGGCGACGAGCGGCGAAAGGGCATTAGGGTTTTCTGGGAAAAAGACAATTTTACCCCTCGAAATTTGAGAAATTCCAGTTTCTATCTTTTGTCAAAATTACGAAAATACCCTTAGGAATTGAGAAATTCCCTACATGTCCCTGATTTCAGAAAAAATATTAATTAATTAAAAGGTTTAGTTGATTATTATTTTTTATTATTATCTAGTAGTCCTACATGATGATGATTATTTATACATGTGATGTATGATGTGTGGGCCGGATGATCATGGGCCGTGTGATGTGTGTACTTGTGATTATTATTATTGAGGTCTGCGAACCTCCATTTATATTTCGTTTATTGCCGGGCCTGCGTGCCTATGATTAAGTTGTAATCACATGAGGAGGTGCAGTGGGGGCGTGGATGCGATAAGCGGGACCCACGAGGCGGACGATCGTGATGCATGGAGATGCATCAAGATGTCGGCAAAAGCAAGTGCGAGGGCGAGATGAACGATCACATGGCATGGAGATGCACCGTTGCACACATAGACCTTGATGTGAGTTATTAGGCCTACTGGCTCGGGCCTAATCATATTAGGTTGTGGTCCATGATCATCTGATGTGATTGCTTATACACATACTAGATATGTATATATATTTGCATGCGATGTAGATATATATTAAATATGTATATGTGTGACATGTCATATTAGGAGACCAAATTATAGAAACATCTCTCGATAATATTAAGTCGGTAAACATGAGGCAATTAGATTGACCCACGTGGCCTTCCATCGTTATGGTAGGAACCGATTCGGTGTAGGTTGAGTTGGTCGAGTCCCTCGAGACTCACCTATATCGCGATTCGCTATCTTGCTTACGACATAGAGATGTCACGGATGACCTGAGGACATGGTATGCTTGGTCGAGTCCCTCGAGGGTATATCATCAAATCGGACTCATCTTGTAACGAAGGTGTTGACTTAAATAGAGAGCATAATGGTTGGTCGAGTCCCTCGAGGCCATGGTGATTAGGAGGCGAGCAGGGCCGGGAATCACAAGGAGTTGTGATCGGCAAGAGTTGCCTACCTTTTAGGCTTAGTGTGATTGGTGAGTCCCTCGAGGTTACTCTAAGACGCTGATTGGATCTGATCCCCACTAGATGTCTGCTCTTTGGAGACTTCCGTTTCCGTGTTGAGGGTGTCGCGTGACTTCGTTAGTAAAATAGTGGGAGCATATTAAGATAGAAGTCCATATCTTCATAGTTTATTTCTTGCAAAATCTGCATGTTATTCATTTTCTGCTACATCTTTATTTTTTTAGAAAATGTCGATTTCAAATCCCTTCACGTGGCATACTTGATGTCAACCTTCTTGGTCCAAATTATACGGATTGGCTCGTAACTTGAGAATTGTTCTCCTGGCGGAGAAAATCGGGTATGCGTCCTTGATACTGATGATGCCTACATTTCGAAGAAGGGGCAGCGAGGATGAGATCGCCGCTTCGTGAAGTACATTGATGACTCCACTCTTGCTCAGTGCTATATGTTGGGCTCTATTACTCCTCGAGTTTCTATAGAGACAACATGAAAAGATGGATGCAGATCCATTCTCCTACATGTCCGAAAATTGTTTGAGGAGCAGGGAAGGACTCAACGATATGAGATATCTAAGAGCCTTTTAAGCTAGGATGACTAAGGGGACACCGATTCAGAACCATGTCCTAAAGATGATTGAGTGGATAGAGAAACTCACAGGTCTAGGAATGGTCCTAGAGAATAACTTGTGTGTGGACACATTGCTTCTTGGTCCCTACCGATTCCTTTTCACAGTTCATAATGAATTTTAATATGAACAAGCTTGAGGTGACTCTCGAGCTCCTCAATATGTTGAGGAGGCAGAGAGAGTGCTATTAAGAAAAAGAAAGCCAGTTCTACACCTTTGGTGAGACCAGAAAGAAAAAGGAAAGCGAAAAGGTCCCTTAAGAAGGGAAAGGGCAAGGGCAAACAAGGTAAAAGCAAAGGTTGCTAAGAAAGACCCAAACAAAGGACAAAGGCCGGTGCTTCCCTTTGTGGTAAAGATGGGCATTGGAAGAGAAACTGCAAAAGTACCTTGCAGAAAAGGGCGAAACAAAAGCTTGATGAAGCTTGGTACATTCATGATCAGTCTCCATTTTGTCGGACTCTTATGATAACACATGGGTATTGGATCCGGTAGTGCTTATCATATATGCAGTCGTTCTTGGGTTTGGCAAGACCTAGGAGACTACTGAGAGAGCGAGATGGACCTCAAGATGGGTAATGGAGCAAAAGTTCTTTGTATTAGTTGTTGGCGAGGTCGCCCTACATCCGCCTAGTGGAGCTTTTTATTGCATTAGATGCATGTTATTTTGTTCCTTCTATTATCAAAAACATTATCTCCATTTCATGTTTAAGGTTAGTGGATATAAATTTGTTTTGAGAACAATGGTTGTTCAATATTATTAGATGATAAGATCATCACGAAAGGAACATTGCATAATGGTTTATTTATGTTAGACACCACTCCACATATCATGAATGTAAATGTGTCCAAAAGGAAGCGAGATGAGTTGAGCAAGTGCATACCTGTGGCATTGTAGGCTAGGTCACATCCATGAAAGAAGGATTCAAAAGTTGCTAAATGATGGATATCTAGATCCATTCGACTATGTGTCATATACAACTTGTGAGCCTTGCATTCGTGGAAAACTGACCAAATCTCCATTTAGTAGAGGCTGGAGAGAGAGCCAATGAGTTGTTGGAACTCATACATAGTGATGTATGTGGACCCATGTCAACTCATGCCATTGGAGGTTACTCCTACTTCATTACATTCTTGATGATTTCTCAAGGTATGGATATGTGTACTTAATGAAGTACAAGTCTGAGGCCTTTGAGAAATTTAGAGAGTATAAGAATGAGGTGGAAGAACCCGGTGGAAAAGAGTATCAAAACTCTTGATCGGTCGAGGGAGGTGAATACTTAAGTCTGAGTTTACGGTTCCTCAAGGACCATGGGATATTATCCCAATGGATACCTCCTTATACACCTGAGCTCAATGGTGTCTACGAAAGGAGAAATCATACATTATTAGATATGGTGCGGTCCATGATGAGTTTATTTGACCTACCCATCTCATTACGGGGATATGCCCTAGAAACCCATGACTTACCTTTCGAAACAGAGTTCCAACTAAGTCGATAGTGTCTACACCATATGAGATATGGAAAGGGAAGAAGCCTGATCTTAAGGTTGTTAAGATCTGGGGCTGCCCTGCCCATGTTAGAAGACACAACCCGATAAGTTAGAATCAAGGACGAGGCGATGCAAATTTGTGGGATACCCCAAAGGAAACTTGTGGGTATTATTTCTATCATCTCGAGGACCAAAAGGTCTTTGTAGCTAAGTAGTGTTCCTTGAGAAGGAACATATTCTTGACGGAGGCGGTGGGAGAATGATAGAATTGGCGAGGTTGGAGAACCAAGCTCAAGCACCCTCTCTGACCCAGGAGTGCGTTGGGTACCTAATACACAAGTATCAACTTTCATGGAGGTCGATAGAGTATCCCATCCTCTGAAAGATATGTGGGACATATTAGAGCAGGAGGATGTAGAGGATATTGATCCTCAGGACCTGAGGAGGCTATTATGAGTATAGACTCAGGGAAGTGGAAAAAAGCCATTAATTACGAGATGGATTCTATGTACTCCAATAAGGTTTGGAACCTAGTTGATGCTTAGAAGGTATTGTACCCATCGGTTTGCAAGTGGATCTTTAAAAAAAAGATGGGAGTAGATGGAAAGGTAGAGACCTATAAAGCAAGGCTAGTGGCTAAGGGGTATCGTCAAAGGCAAGGTGTTGACTCTGATGAAACTTTCTCACCCAGTAGCAATGCTAAAATCCATCAGAATTCTATTGGCTATTGCGGCACACTATGATTATGAGATCTGGCAGATGGATGTGAAAACCGCATTCCTCAGCGGGAACCTCGAGGAGGAGGTGTATATGATGCAAACTGAGGGATTCGTGTCCAAGAACTGCCCGAGATAAGGTGTGTAGGTTGCTTAGATCCATTTATGGACTAAAGCAAGCTTCGAAGTTGGAACATAAGATTTGATGAGGCAATCAGATCTTATGACTTAGATTAAACGAAGATGAGCCTTTGTGCATCTGAGAAAGGTAAGTGGGGCGCTATCACCTTTTTTTGGTGTTATATGTGGATGACATCCTCGTCATTGGGAATGACATAGGAATGCTATCCCTGATAAAGGCTTGGTTATCTAGACACTTCTCCATGAAGGACTTAGGGAAGCATCTTATATCTTGGGGATTAGAATCTATAGAGATAGATCCAAGAGGATGCTTGGCTTGTCCCAGTCCAAGTACATAGAAACTATTGTCAAAAGGTTTGGCATGAAAAATTCCAAGAGAGGTCTCATACTGGATGAGACATGGGATATCGCTTTCTACAGTATGTCCCCAAAAGACTCGAAGAAAGAGGCGAACATGGATATGATACCTTATGCCTCCGGCAATAGGGTTTATCATGTATGCCATGCTATGTACTAGGCACGATATAGCGCATGCTCACTGAGTGTCCTGGCGGTATTAGGCGGATCGGGCTTGGAGCACCTTTGGAAAGCACTAAAGTGTATCCTTAAGTACTTGAGAAGGACTAAGGATCTTTTACTAGTATATGGAGGTAATAGCCTTAAAGGTTGAAGGCTCTGGCTGACTCAAGTTTTTCGTCGATGTCGATGATAGCAAGTCGAATTAGGGGTATGTGTACACCTTGAATGGAGGAGGCGAGTGTCTTTGGAAGAGTTCCAAGCAAGATACCACTCTTGATTTTCGACCATAGAGGGAGTACATTGCTGCATCGAGATGCGACAAAGGAGGAGTCTCGGGTGAAGAAGTTCATCAGATTTGGGGAGTCGATCTGAGATAGCGACAAGTCGATTTCCTTATATTGCGACAACTATAGGGTGATTACTCAAATAAGGAACCGGGTCTCATCGAAGTGTTTCGAGGAGGTTCCAGCTTATATAAGAGATCGTGACCCGAGGAGATGTAGCAGTGGAAAAGAGTTTCATCGAAGATAACATTGCAGATCCCCCGACAAAGTCGTTGTCTCATTTTGTCTTTTTGGCGTCACGGGTGCGATGGGGATCGGACACATAGGTGATTGACTTTAGGTCAAGTGGGAGATTGCTAGTCATAGGTGCCCGACAAGCCAATCACGTGAGTGATGGCACGTGTGACTTGATCAGAATCTTTTTGCTTATTATATTTTGGCATATATCACTTTATAACTATTGCATAAATGCATATATATATATATTGTGATGTCCTTGGATTTGTGCAATGGGAATCGGATCGTGATGAGATCACGATAATGAGATCGATTCACCTTTAAAAGACATATCCTAAATAATCCCGGTCATAGGTTTTCGAGAGGGACATCGTGATAACCGGATAGGCTGGTGTCTTTGTATACCCGTCCATATGATGGATGCGGCTGGTCTCATAGCTGCTCGTGTAGGGACACTAGGGATACGATCTGGTGCTCATTGGAGAATGAGTTCAGCGATTGATCCGCTTACGGAATTTGGATGGTTGATGATGCCTTATTGTCAAACGGTGATTCCGTAGTTCTAGTGGTGTATCTGGTCCTTAGACTTGAGACACCAAGGATATCTGTATGAGTGCTCCACTCTTTGATACCGGACTTATAGGTTTGGCTGTCCCGGATCTAATGCAATTTGGTCATTGGGAGTGGTAGTCGACCTTACGAGGGCTATTGAGTGTCGATAGAGGATCATCCACTCTCGGCGTCATGAGAGGAATATCCCATGTGTTCTTGCTTTCGAGACAAATCCCGGCGGGTCATTGGGTTGAGAGAAAGAGTTCTCTGGGAGAATCCGATTAGAAGCGAGACTTCAGTAGAAACCGTATGGGATTGACGATAACACCATGCTTTCGATATACGGTCTCTGAGATATTAGATGGATGAGGACTATAGGTACATGGTGGCGAGGACGAACAGGTCCAATGGATTGGATTCCCCTGTATCGTGCGGGGACTCTGGCGTGTAGTGGCCTGAAATGCGTCCGTAGTCGATGAGTCAGTGAATTATTACAAAGATAATAATTCACTTTGAGTTAGAAGGAGTTCGGCGGGTATGACTCACGGCCAGCTTCGATATTGGGCCTAGAGGGTCACACACATATGGTAGGCATTGCGATGAGTAGAGGTTGGGATATGAGATATCCGGCGGAGCCCCTTGTCTTATTGGATGCAGATCCAATACCCACTAGGGAAGGACCCATTAGGGTTTGACACGGGATCTCTATAAATAGGGAGGATTCACTGACCTCATAGGCTAGAGTCTTTGCTTGCCCTTCCTATTCTCCTCTCCCTCTCCACCTCGGAGGCACTGGAGTTTTTTGATGAGGGTCGTAACAACCCTTGTGTGAATCACAGCTAGAGAGGAGGGCGCTTGACCTCCTTCACCCTCTCCTAAGGATCTGCAAGGAAACAGGGATATATGATCTCCCTAGGTAACACAATCTCTATACGCAGTTTTATGTTTTGCGGATTTTTACGCACCAATCTTCGCACGACGACGAACATCTTTTTGGGAATCGGGGATTTTTGTTTTCTTGTTCTTCCGCTGCGCATATGATGTCGCCCCCATGATTTCCCAATAGTGTCTAGGCGGTACCACCGCCCAAACCGATAATACCATCGCCTAACATAGTCTCGGAGACTGTGCCACGATGGTTCCACCTGTTGGGTCATTGTTTAGGCCTTTCACTTGGCCCAACATAGTCCAAACTTGGGCCCAGTTGGCCCCTAATTGAGTTGATCTAATTACATTCTAAATCAACTTAATTAGACTCTAAACTAACTCGATCTAGATATAATCGATTACAAGTGAATCCTATATTGTCTGGTATGTCATTAGTTCTTCCGGCGCTTCGTCCGATCCTTCGGCGCATCGTCCTCTTCTTCGACGTATTGCCCAATCAGCATGTTGTATTCTTGCAACTTCTGATCTCCTTGGCACAATGTCCGATCTTCTTGGCCTAATGCCTGAATTCACGGACCGAAGCCTTATGCCGACACGTCAACCGATCCTCCGGCTTTACGTCTAATCTTCTGACATGTTTGCTCTGGCTCAACATCTGATTCCTCCTACTTTAATCGATTTACCTCTTCTGATCGAAGCTAGTCCTGTGTCACTTAAACGCACATCAGATAAACACTATCAATTGGTTTCATCATCAAAGTATAAGATTCAATAGAAGGACGTCCGAACAGGAATGGGTGCCCCCCCGACTTCCCAGGTAGAAGAATCAGTCCTCGGTGCCTGCATAGGGACCGAACCTCTCTCTTTATGAACCCACTCACTCATCCTCACATCTTCACAAAGAGCTAACTTGATTGTCGAATGAGCTAGGTCGAAAACCTCTTCCCGATATTGACTTTTGTTTAGGATCCCTATAAGACCATAATCCACCCAAGAAGACCTCTTCGAATCCACCTAAGCCTTCTCGTTCCCTATGGGGATCATCTTGCCTTATGCCATGGAAACCACTCAGACGATCTTATACCTTTGGGATAAAATCAAAGAGCAATAGAGCCAAATGCAGTAATAGTTATATATAATTTCCAAAGGTGTCGTGATCACGAAGACTGATGGTCTCAATTTTTAACGAAATAAAATTGT
Organism: Musa schizocarpa; assembly: GCA_900464855.2. NCBI lineage: Eukaryota > Viridiplantae > Streptophyta > Magnoliopsida > Zingiberales > Musaceae > Musa > Musa schizocarpa. The sequence continues at coordinate 17,930,505 of LS990920.1, forward strand.
GAGAACCTGACCAACAATTCCTCATAGCTCAGAAGTTACACTAATGGAGGTTAATAACGAACTTTGTCAGAAGCAATATTCCAATTTTATCACTTAAGGGCTACATAATACATTTATGCTTGGGCCCTAATAAATTTTATCACCTAAGGATGACATAATCCACCTATTTTTATGCCTTGTCCACCTTATATATGTATATATATATATATATATATATATATATATATATATATATATATATATATATATATATATATATATATATATATATATATATATATATATATATATATATATATATATATATATATATATATATATATATATATATATATATATATATATATATATATATATATATATATATATATATATATATATATATATATATATATATATATATATATGTATATATATATATATATATATATATATATGTATATGTTGACAGCCAATATGATATTATTTGACAATAATATTATCAATGCGTAATAATATCAAGATATCCAATGACCGTATGTGTTTTGCATGTATGATATTGTAATAATAACCAGCAATACGTATGTAATAATTAATATTATGTGCGTATAATTTGACCAATGATGACGACAGTAATGATAAAGCGGTAGCATGCCGTACACAGCGTATTATTCAGTAGGCAATGACCAATGACGGTGATACGTGATGATGACCAGTAACAGCCAATAACAACAACGTAGCTAATGTCGGGCTCAACTCCAATGATGTTGACGTAACAATTTTGTAACAAAATGATACGTGTAATATTCAATAATACGTATCAATAATGAAGAATTGTCAACCATGCTGCGTAATAACAATTTTATGCTTCATCAAATGACGATATATCGATAACCAGCGTGATAATGACGTTTTGTGTATGTGCGTAGTAATGATTTTAATATCGGCTAAATGTTGATATTAACTAATCAATGCGCGGCAATATGAAAAAGATATGGCGTATTTGTGTCAGCAATAATTTGTAATGTCGCCATCTATAATATGTCACGTATAATATCAACGCTTATAATGCGTGACAGCGTTTACGGCTAATATTAATGATATTGTAATAACCAGTAATGACAATACGTATGCGTATCCTTACATGCAATGGCAAACAAAGCTCTTATGTTAACCAGCCAATGTTGTAATGGTGGCTCAGCTCTATTTTCAATAACAATAATACGTATAATAATAGACAGCAACCGATGTTGATATCAACCAACTCGTTTAGTAACCAATAAATGACGCTGTTAATAATAATGTGCGTAATAATACATGAATATAACCAATACGTATTAATAATTTTATATTATTGATATTGTCAGCGGCTCAACAATGACTGCGTGGTAATACGCATCAACTCAACTCCCCAATATGCGTAGCCAACCAGCTTGTACCAATATTCAACCGCGGCTCCGTAACTCAACGAAAGCAACAATAATAAATAATATTCGTAATATTACTACTGTATGCGTAATAATACGCAATAATCGCTCCATGTGCGCGTTTGTGCCGTGGCTCAATAATAACCGCGTATCCATGCACTACAACTCAACACGGCTTAGAAGCCAATATAGTATAACTATACTGACCTCAACAATATGTTTATTAATATGTTGACTGACGTATTAATGACTGTTGTATGTCCCAATGATGACGACCGGCGTAATATGGCCGTGATGGTACGGCAGCAATGACCGTATTGACCAATGTTAATGTTGATGGTAGTAATGAAAAAGCCAGTATTTATTAATGGTAATGTGTTGTTACATTATTGATAATGATCTGATGACGTAATGACGTATTAGCCATTGGTAGTAGTAATGACAATGATGGTGACTGATATTAACAACCAATATTGTGCGTGACAATGAATATAACAATCGACAACGTTTTGTGTGTGATAGGCGTATCATGCCAATATATGCATGTACGCATAAAGACTAAATATGTGTGCGTATGTCGATTTGCTCAATAATGATGACCTTCTAATAATAATGCGTGACGCAGAAGCAACATGTATTGCGTAGCCAATATAATATTGTCAATACGTACGTATATACGTATAATAATGCGTATCCAGCAATAATGTATGCGTACGCTCATCTCGGCTTAATAATAGCATATATGCGTAATGACCGGCCAGTAATATTAAGTTTGTACGTATATGTATACGTATATGCGTATATGCGTACGTATCAATAGTGTGTAATGATAACGTATTAATAATGTTACAGCTGCTCAATATTTTACATTATTACAGCAATACGGCATATGTCTCGACCTATTAACAATGATATGGTAAACCGGCATAATAATGTAATATCAATGATAACCAATAATCGGTAATAATATTGTGGCAATCAGTGATATGTAATATGATGATGACGGTAATATTGATGATAGCGACCTCTTGAATCCACCTAAGCCTTCTCGTTCCCTATGGGGATCATCTTGCCTTATGCCATGGAAACCACTCAGGACGATCTTATACCTTTGGGATAAAATCAAAAGAGCAATAGAAACCAAATGCAGTAATAGTTATATATAATTTCCAAAGGTGTCATTGATCACGAAGACTGATGGTCTCAATTTTTTTAACGAAATAAAATTGTGAGAACCTGACCAACAATTCCTCATAGCTCAAGTTACACTAATGGAGGTTAATAACGAACTTTGTCCGAAGCAATATTCAATTTTATCACTTAAGGGCTACATAATACATTTATGCTTGGGCCCTAATAAAATTTTATCACCTAAGGATGACATAATCCACCTGTTTTTATGCCTTGTCACCTTATATGTATATATATATATATGTATATATATATATATATATATATATATATATATATGTATATATGGCCTTATAATAATGATATATAATAATAATAATAATAACAATGTAAACAATAATAATAACAATATATATATGTCAATAATAATAATAATAATAACTCGCAATAATAATAATAATAATACGTAATATATAATAATAATACGTAATAATAATATAATCAATAATAATAATATGCCAACCAATAATAATAATAATGTAATAATAATAATAATAATAATAATAATAATAATAATAACCAATAATATAATAATAATATGTTAATAACCAATAATAATAAATAATAATAATAATAATAATAATAACAATATTAATAATATGTAATAATAATGAATAATAATAATAATATTAATAATAATATAATAATTTATGTAAAAAATACGTAAATAATAGCAATGTCGTATTAAATCAATAATAATAATGTTATGTAATAATAACAATAATAATATTAATGTAATAATAATATTGTATGCAAACCCAATAATAATAATAATAATGCGTAATAATAATAATAATAGCCAATAATAATAATGTTAATAACAATAACAATATTAATAATAATGACCGTAATAATAATGATAATAATAATATGCAATAATATATTTATTAATAATATAATAATGTGTAATATAATGTGTTTTCAATAATAATCGGAAATAATAATAATAATAACCAATAATAATATATATAATAATAATAAAAGGCAGCAAATATGTAATAATAATAATAATAATAATAATAACAATGTAATAATAATACGTATAATAATAATGACCAATAACCAAAATAATAATGAATAATACGTATCAATAATAATAATAATAATAATAATAATAAATCCCAATAATAATAATATGCAATAATAATAATGCGTATGCGTAATAATAGAATATAATCAATAATAATAATAATAATAATAATACAATAACCGTAATAATAATTTGCGTAACACAATAATAATAATAATAATACGTATCAATAATAATATATTAAGCCAATTAATGTGTATGCGTAATAATAATAATATGTATGCGTATGTAATGTATAATACTTGCGTAATAATACGTAATATATGTGTCCCAACCAATAATAAATAATGCGTAGCAATTAATCAATAATAAGAAGATAATAATAATAATGAAAATAACCAATAATATGGGCAGCCAATAACCAATACTAATATGTACGTATTTATAATATATAATAATAACGTAAAAATAACCAATAATAATATGTTAATGTGATGACCAATAATAATAATATTCTGTAATAATAATAATAATGCGTAACCAATAAATGTTAATAATATTAATAGCCAATAATCAACAATAATATAACCAATAATAATATTGTGATATTAATGATCTAATAATAACAATGACAATGAAAATAATAATAATGTAATACGTAATATTAATAATAATAATAATAATAAATAATAATAATGAAATAAAGACAATAATAATGTTAATAACTAATATGTAATAGTAATGTCCAATGTCTATAAAAATAAAATATTGTAATGTTATAATAATAATAATACAATATTAATAATATTACGTATTGTAATAATATGCGTATGCAACCAATAACCAGCCAATATCAATAATATATTAATAATAATAATAATAACGTAGTAATAATAATAATAATAATTTAATAATGCATATGTAATAATAATAACCAACAGCCAACAACGTAATAATACGTAATAATAATAACCATACGTAATAATAATACGTAATAATACGTATACGTAGCCAATAATGTTAATAATATTGACCAGTATATACGTATTAATTTAATAACAACCAATAATAATACGTAACCAATAATAATGTACGTAATAATATGTAATAATAATAATCCCGTATAATAATAATCCGTATCAATAATAATACGTAATAATAATGCGCATAATAATAATAATAACCAATATTGATGTTAATAATAATGATATGAGTAATATGCGTAATATTCCGATACAATACCAATAATAATAATAATGTTAATAATGTTATTAATAGCAATAATGTTATTATTATTTCAATACAATGTTAATGCGTATGTGTGTTAATATTATGTGACCAATATAATAATAATGATGACCGGTAAATATATCAATAATAATGCGTGACCAATGTTATAATAATAATAATACGTAATAATAATAATAATAATGTTAATACATAATAGCCAATAATATAATATTAATACGTAATATAATAACCAATAATAATAATGTATAATAATATTGCAATAATAATAACCAATAACAATATAATATTTATAACCACATAATGTTTAATAATGTGTGCGTAATAATATAATACGTAGCCAATGTTAATAATGATAACTCAATAATAATAATAATAATATAATAATAACCAATAATAATAATAACGTAATAATAATAACAATAATGTTAGCCAACAATAACCAATGACGTATTGTCAATCAACAATGTAATAATAGCCTTAATATTCATTAACCAACAATAATAGCCAATGATAATAATAAATAATAACAATAATAATAACAATAATAATAATAATAATATGTAATAATAATAATAATAATATGTATGATGATGTTGATGATGTGTTGATGGCGTATTATATATATATATATGTATATATATATATGTACATAATAAATATATATATATATATGTATAAAATATATATATATATATATATATACATGTATAAAATATATATATATATATATATATATATATATGTATATATATATATATATGTTATATATATATGTATGTATATATATACATATGTATGTATATATATACATATACATATGCATATACATTTACATATACATATATATATATATACATATATATACATATATATATACATATGTATATTTATATATATACATATATATATACATATGTATATATATACATATATATACATTTATATATATATGTACATCTATATATATATATAAATGTACATATATATACATATATATATATATATGCACTAAATTAATAACACAATGGGAAAACAGCTGTGGGACCCACCAAGATGAATGGCGAGTGATGGCTGAGTGTAGAAAGCTCACGTCATTGGTATCAATTTAATGTGATCTAAGACCCCGGTGAGCTTTTCCGTGAAGCGGCGTGCGAAGCTCCCTCGCTTGCTCCGAGAACTCACGTCGCCCGCCACGAACCCTGTGAACCCTCTCCCTTCTCATGTGACCTCCTCCAAGGCGCCGTTCTCCTCCCTGATCCCCGTTACTCCACTTCCACCAGTCCTCGCTCACAGGTTTCGATGCCCGACACTTAATTCCCAACCTCCTCTATAAATCCGCCAAGCCATACGCCTGCCTTCAACAAGGAAGACATGGGGCCTTCTTCTTTCCTCCTCCCCCTCGCCATCGTCGTCCTCCTTGCTCCTGCGGATGCCACTGCAAGAAGCATCGGCCAGTCTCCTTCAGGTGTGTCCTCTTCCCTGACGAGTGGAACCCCGGCGAGATCACCGACGAGGTTAACAGCAGCAGGGAGGGCACAGGGGAAGCTGGAGACGCTGCAGGTGGCCGGATCCAGTCTTCCGGACTGCTCCCATGCGTGCGGGTCATGCAAGCCCTGTCGCTTGGTGATGGTGAGCTTCGTGTGCGCGTCGTTGGAAGAGGCAGAGACATGTCCCATGGCATATAAGTGCATGTGCAACCGCAGGTCTTACCCTGTTCCCTGATCTGTGTGTAGAAAGCAGAGAGTCATGAGCAAATTTTGCGTAGATTAGCTTTTGGAAGGAGGATCGGCCCAATCCTCCTCAACTAAATCTTTTCTCATGTCAGGATGTGTAATCGCTTGATGCAGTAATAGAATCTTCTCTTTTTTCTTAGGGGAAAAATATAAACAAAAATATATCACCATCAAACAAATATTATGTATATACATAAAAAATCAGACACCATATATATTTCTTTTTACTAAAATGCAAACTGCCCTCATGCCCCGCTATTTAGTACTGAGCGACGTCGACGGCGTCGGACTCGTCGACGACACGGTGGGCGCCAGGGTGGAACCTGCAGTCGGTGCATCTGGTGGAGAGGAAGGAGGCCACACGGTACTTGTCCTCTACCCCCGTCATCGGCATCGGAACCCCCTTCTTCGCTGGGCTTACGTAGTCCGGCCGGTAGGTCTGCCCTAGTATGCCCTCCACCCGCTCCGTCAGGCTGCCGATGAAAGCATATATTATCTGTTATTATGCTATGTCAATTATGCGGAAATAACCTAAATGCCAGTACTGAAATCAATGCATGATCTAATTGTACGATGCGTACCTTTTGATGCCATCCGTTCAGAGATCTTGTATGATCTGCTCAACACCGTGATCCAAGATTGCTGCAGGCTCCGTCTTTAATCCGATCGCGCTGCGGAATCGAAGAGTAGACCCTTGCTCCTCTCTTCCTATCCTTTCATAGGATCACACAGATTGATGGATTTTGGGGAGAGGGTTTTGGGGAGAGAGTCGAGGAGAATAACTGAATTCCTCAACGGAGAGATGCGTCTATACGTGTCAACGTTATAACGCTCTAATACACTAACACACCCTCAACCCGTAGAGATCTTGTCCTTTTATAGGCGAGATGAGATCTCAGAAGATTTCCTGGATATCTCCGAGGAATCGTTCCCTAAAATATCGCAACGGAACCCAATTAGTTATTCTATTATATATCTTATTCAATTGAAAGGGGCCACATATTCTAACATTCTCCCACTTGGCCCATTAATTGATAAGATATAAAAGAGATACAAAATCAAAACAAACAAAGCAAAAATTTGTTTGAAAATAATTTTACCTAATTGGATTCCAAGAATTTTGAAAAACATTTTATACATGGCCATGTTTTTTAAAAATAAGCCAATAAGTCCAATAATCACAATAATACTATATTAAGTCCAACTATCAATGCGAGTCATAGCGGTTGTATTTCATCAATGTCATACTCCCTTCTATGTACCACAACATTGTTAATCTTTCCTAACATAGTCCATAATGACCCCTGTAATTTGTCTTGTCAAGACAATCCTGTTATTACATTCAACCATAATATGCATAAACATAAATGTAAACAGGATAATGTAAAACATATAACTTTAATTAAGTAAAATGTCAATAATAGCATCCACATAAACATGCATCACCATATCCTTTATGACTTGCTCACAAGCCCCATTCTAAGAACATGTTCTTTGAATATTTTTTTTTTACCTTTAATAAGGCTTTTTGTCAATGGATCAAAGAATCATCATAGTGGTGCTCAAGTTCTCAATTGACACTTGTCTTTGTTTTACGGACTCTTTCTCTAACCACCAAGTACTTTATCTCAATGTGCTTGGAACCACTAGAGTACTTGCCATTCTTAGAGAAGAAAACTGCATGGTGTTATCACAAAATATCTTCGGGCCGGTTTGCTTGGCAATTGAAGTCGACCACACCAAGTCCCGAGATAAAATTTGTGAGCCATTAAAGCTTTTGATTTGTGGCCTCAAAGCATGCCACAAATTCAGCTTCCATTGTTGATGATGCAATAAGCGATTGCTTTATACTTTTCCAAGAAATTGCCCCACCACCTAACATAAATACAAATCACGAAGTGGACTTCCCTCTTGTCGAGGCAATTTGCAAAAAAAAGATCGAATATCCGTTACTTCAAGACGATCGGATCTCACGTATGTGAGCATATAATCTTTTTGTCCCTTGTAGATATCTCATTACTTTCTTTGCAGCTTTCCAATGTTCCATTCCGGGTTGCTTTGATATCTTCCCAACATTGCAACTGCAAAACCGATATCCGGTCTTGTCTGAGGGTTTGAGCATATAATAGACTTCCAACTGCGTATCCATAAGGAATATTCTTCATTTGATTCTTTTCTAAGTCATTTCTGGGCAATCGATTTTGACTGAATTTTTCACCTTTAGTAATAGGTACATCATTGGTTGAGCAAAGCTGCATATTAAATCTCTCCAAGATACGATCAATATATCCTTTTTCGAGACAATCCTAATAATCCTTGAGATCTATCCCCTCGAATATCTCAATGCCAATGACATAGGATGCCTCATTCATATCAACCATCTTAAAGTTCTTGTTGAGAAATATCTTGGTTTCGTACATAATAAACCAAGATTACTGCGCAAGTAAAATATCATCCACATATAAGACCAATATAATAAACTTGCTCCCACTTACCTTGGTATATACACCGATCAACAGTATTTTCCTTAAATCCGAAGGAAGTAATGGTATTATGAAACTTTATATACCATTGTATGGAAGCTTGTTTAAGACCATAAATGGATTTCTTAAGTTTACAAGCCCAACTTTCTTTTCCCTTTTCTATGAATCCTTCGGGTTGTTCCATATAGATTTCCTCATCCAGATCTCCGTTCAGAAATGCCGTTTTCACATCCATCTGATGCAACTCAAGATCATAATGAGCTACTAATGCCATAACGATTCTCAATGAGTCCTTTTTAGAAACAGGAGAAAAAGTCTCATTATAGTCGATGCCTTCCTTCTGAGAAAAACCTTTGGCCACAAGTCTGGCTTTATATCGTTCGATATTGCCCGTTGAGTCGCGTTTTGTCTTAAAGACCCATTTACAACCGACTCTTTTACAATCATTAGGCAATTCAACGAGATCCCAGACATCATTCTGTACCATTGATTTTAACTCTTCTTTCATTGCATCATACCATTTTTCAGAATCGTTACTTTCTATGGCTTGTGAAAACGATAAGGGGTCTCTTTTTATTCCTATATCATAATCTGATTCTTGTAGATATACAACATAATCATCAGAAATGGCATGTTTCCTTTTCCTTTGAGATCTTCTAGAATCTGCCAATTGTGATTGTTCTACAAGATCATCAGCGGCGACATCACCATTATGTGAGAGTTCTTAGATGTTATTTTGTTGTTCACCCTCATCAATACTCTCATTGATCTGAGGAACAATAATCTCTGGACGAGAGAGATGATATGGGAGAATTAACACGAATCTCCTCAATATCAAAATTAATCCTTCGAGATTTTTCACTCCCACTTGATTTCGTCATTTTCTAGGAATTTTGCATTACAGATTCTACTATTCTCATACTATGATTAGGGCAATAAAATCAGATCCCTTGGATTTTTCCGGATAACCAATAAAATAACTTTGAAATAGTTCTTGGCTCCAATTTCTTTTCATGTGGATTGAATACTCTTATCTCTGCGGGACACCCCCCCATATATGTAGATGTCTCCATGGGTTTCCTATCAGTCCATAACTCAAATGGAGTCGATGAAACTGACTTTGCTAGGAACCCCTGTTCAAGATGTACATAGTTGTCCTAAGAGCTTCACCCCACATCGACTTCAGTGTCTGAGAGGAGTAACTCATCATGCTCCTAACCATATCCATCGAGTAGCACGATTTAGCCTTTCAAAGAACACCGTTCTCTTTGTGCTTTTTGGTAATGCATATTGAGCACAAATACCCGTTGTTCTAGGAATCTAGCAAAGGACCAATATTCGACTAGATCCATCATATCGCCATAAAATTCACCACCCTCCGCCGGATCGACAATTTTAACTTTTCTATCTAATTGTCTCTCAACCTCATTTATGTATACTTCAAGAGTATCAACGGCTTGAGACTTTTCATGTATTAGATAAACTTTGCCATATCTGGACAGATCATCTATAAATGTGATGAAATATTTTTCTCCACTAAAACAAGGAATATGGAGTGGTCCACAAATATCAGTATGAATAATCTCAAGGAGTTCTTTACTTCTTGTGGCATTTTTCTTTATTTGTTTAGTTTGCTTTCCCTTAATGCAATCTATACAAATATCAAAATCAGTGAAGTCTAAATGTTCCAAAATATTATCCTTCACTAATCTTTCAATTCTTTCCTTGGAGATATGCCCCAATCGTCTATGCCACAATATAGAAGATCTTTCATTATTGAAACTACGTTTCAATCCAACATTTGATTTGGGGTCATTAGTGTCTTTGCAAACTCAAGATCCAAATTAATTCTGTACAAACCATCACAAAGAATTCGAGAACCAACTTTTATTGAATCGTAAAAATATCTTTGAGTTTGCCACTACCAAAAGAAATACAATATCCCAACTCATCAATTCTAGAAAGAGAAATCAAATTTCTAGAAATTGTAGGGACATAACATGTGTCAACAAGATCCATCAAGTGACCCGTCTCTGGCGTAGAGCGATAAGTTCCCATTGATATCACTTTTCGCTTTTAAGACGATTTCCCATAATGATGAATCTTTCATGTTCTTTTGGTTTCCGAATTGAAAGGAATCCCTGCATGTTATTTGTAACATGAGTTGAAGCACCAGAATCAATCCACCAAGTGTTAGAAGGAACTTCTGTAATGTTTGATTGAAACATACAAAGGTCAAGTTAATACCTTTCTTTTTGAACTAAGTCTTGCGTTTAATGCAATCCTTCTTCACATGTCCTTTCTTGCCACAAAAAGAAGCACTTTACTGATAAAGGCTTTCTTTTCATTAGTCTGTTTTTAACATTTCGGACTTAGCAAATCTCTTTGATGGATGATGCCTCAACTTTCTTTTCTTATTACCACCTCCTTGAGTAGTCGTCATGACATTATATGAATTTTCCTGCCTTAATCTCAATTCTTCCTGAACACACATGCTAGTCAACTCATTCAAGTCCCACTTATCCTTATTTGTATTATAGTGAATCTTGAATGGACCAAACTGAGAAGGAAGAGAATTAAGAATAAATTGCACGAGGAAAGATTCATCAACATTCATGCCTAATGTTTTAAGTTTTGCAGCTTTGTCAGCCATATTGAGGATATGATCCTGAATTCCTCGAGTACCATCATACTGAGCCGTAGTCAGTTCTTTCATTAATGTGCCAGCCAATGACTTATCAGCAGATTTAAATCTGTCTTCAATAACCTTTAAATATTCCTTTGCGCTAGTTGCAATCGGTAATGAAGTCTTTATGTTATTTGCAATTGTCATTCTTATGAACATTAAACTAAGTCTATCAGATCTTTCCCAAGCCTTCATTTCATTAACTTGTTCTGTAGTACTTTCATCAGTCAAGTCTGCAGGCTTTTCAACAAGTAATGCTAGATCAAGATCTAATACACCCAATGTAAATTGCACATGCTCTAACCATTCTGAATAATTTGATCCAGAAAGTACAGGGACACTTGAAGCATATGAGTGTATATGCGGAAGTACCACTGCAAAAGATATATAACAACATTAATGCTTTGAGTTTGTCAAAAATAAATTGATGAACTAATGATATCATCTATATTACACTTTTGAGTGAAATATTGACATATCTACTCAAGAATATTTTTGGAGGACTGATACCATCCTTGAGGAATAGGTATTGTTACCTTTGGGTATACAACCCTAAACTGCAAGGATATCTAAAATAGTATCATCCTACCCCATCACATAATTATTTGAATTTGATTCTCCTTTGGGATTATCTAAATCTCATAATTATATGTGCCATTATGAATATTATTTCTTTAATATCATTTAGGACTAATTCTTTAATATTATTTTATAAATCATTAGTCCAGGTCACTTTGGTGGCTACAAGACTAATGCCATGATATAAAATAAAAATATCCTATAAATGATAAAACTTTTATTGTAATTCATATCACAAAAAATTTATCATCCTAGGCCACTTTGGCTACTACTAGTCGATAGAACTTAGGGAAATGAATTATAAATAATATTCATCAATTTATTTAATTTTTTGCTAAGCAATTCAATAATAAAATGACCATAATAATTATTGAATACTAATGCAAAACAGTTCAATAATAAATAACCATAATAATTATTGAACAATAATGTAAAACAATTCAATAATAAAACAACCATAATAATTATTGAACATTTATATAAAGTTCAATAATAAATAACCATAATAATTATTGAACTTTAATACAAAGCAATTCAATAATAAATAACAATAATAATTATTGAAATTTAATGCTAAGAAGTTCAATAATAAATAACCATAATAATTATTGAACTTTAATACAAAACAATTCAATAATAAATAACAATAATAATTATTGAAATTTAATGCTAAGAAGTTCAATAATAAATAACCATAATAATTATTGAACATTTTATGTAAAGCAGTTCAATAATAAAATAACCATAATAATTATTGAACTTTAATAAAACTCATATGATAATTTCAAGCATATACATATGAATAAATAAATAAAAATTCCAGAAAAACAAACAATAATTGGATTTTAATTTTATTTTACCACATATATAATGAATAATTCATATGAGAAAAACCATAAAATAAACCTTAATTTATAGTTTTTTTTTAATCAAAAATTAAATCCAATCAAATAATCAAAAAAATATAATCATGATTAAAATTAATCATAATTATAATAAATGATATTTATCAATTTTATAATTGAGAATATAACCTAAATTTCTCAATTTCATAATGATAAAAACCGAAAATATTTGATAGGATATAAATCGAAAATATGCGAATGGCAGAACTGTAATTTGGCAGAAATTAGACCCGAGGGCAAAACCGTAAATATGTTGACAGAACATAAACTGTAATTACAATATTTGCAAAGGGTAAAACTGTAAATTTTTCAAAAACCCTAGCCTCGGGGACAAAAACGTAAATATGCCAAAACCCTAATCTGCCATCGCCATCGCCGCCCCCCATCAGCCCATCTATCATTGCCGTCGCTCGGGCTTTTTTGCCACAAGATGGCATGTGGGGTCTGCCGTCAGGTAGACGGCCGGGCGGCCGCCATCCAGGCGCGACCGACCTTTGTCTTGCGTTTGCGCTGCCGACAGGTTCTAGCCCGTCGTGGCCACTCGCCACGCATACGCGCCGGGCCGCTGGTCGCTATCGCCACGCTCCGCCTTGTGGCTGGCCGGGCGGCTGTTCTCGCCATGTGGTGGTCAGCCGCCGCCTTGCCGCCCGCGTGTAGACGGCCAACTCACGCGATGGCCGCCACTGTCCGCTCACTGCGTCGCCGACCGTCGCATGGACGGATTCTCGCCGGTGTCCGCCGGATTATATAATGTCCGCGATATGGGGCGGGTTCCGTGATGTCCATGATGCCGCCGCGACCGGGACGGGGTTCCATGATGTCCGTGATATGGGACGGGGTTCCATGATGTCCGTGATGGGACAGGTTACCGGATCGCGACGCTTACTCTGGCGAATCGCAGATTCGCAAATGAGGTCGACGGTGACCATTACCGCTTAGCGGTTCTTGGAAGATAAAGGTATGCATCATTAAATTAATTTGGATCTAATGCATGATTTCAAAAACCGGGCTCTGATACCAATTGAAAGCATATATTATCTGTTATTATGCTATGTCAATTATGCGGAAATAACCTAAATGTCAGTACTGAAATCAATGCATGATCTAATTGTACGATGCGTACCTTTTGATGCCATCCGTTCAGAGATCTTGTATGATCTGCTCAACACCGTGATCCAAGATTGCTGCAGGCTCCGTCTTTAATCCGATCACGTTGCGGAATCGAAGAGTAGACCCTTTCTCCTCTGGATTTTGGGGAGAGGGTTTTGGGAAGAGAGTCAAGGAGAATAACTGAATTCCTCAACGGAGAGATGCGTCTATACGTGTCAACATTATAACGCTCTAATACACTAACGTTATATCTCCGAGGAATCGTTCCGTAGTGGACTTGGTCTATATTGGCTAAAATATCGCAACGGAACCCAATTAGTTATTCTATTATATATCTTATTCAATTGAAAAGGACCACATATTCTAACAGCCGAACCTGAACTGCGTCTCCAAGTGCGCGAAGGTGTCGCCCGACGGCAGCCGGTACCCGTGCGCCGGGTCCTCCCCCTCTGTTATCGGCACCGCCTTCACGTCAGTCTCCACCAGCCCCCCACCGTCACCCTCACGCTGTTCGTCTCCCCGGTCCTCTCCACCACCACCTCCCGACCATCCCCTTGCCCCCCGGCCCTAACGCGCCACTCCGCCTCGCCTTCGGTGGGGACGGTTACCTTCTTTCCGTCCCAACGTGCCGATGACCAAGGTGTGGGACTCGAACATGACGGCCAGGGCTTGCACCCAGGTAAAGTCGCGGGTCCTCCCCTCCGGCCGCGTGCCGATGAAGTGCACGTTGATCTGGAACTGGTCGTCGGACACCAAAGCGAAGTCCTCTCCCTTGGCTCCATGGAAGTAGAACATCTGGCCGTCTCCCCCCACGAACCGAGGATCGTAGCACACTGACCCATAGCCACTGCAGTTGGGCAACCTATCTGCAACATCCAAAGATCCGATATTTAAGAAAATTTTTATACAAATTTAATTTATTGTTTGATTTTTTTGTTTTTGTTTGTTTGGACAAACTCTAATTTTCTTATTCGATTTTTGTACAAACTTAAATTATATTGTTCTTATACTACAACAGTGGAATAAAATGATTTTATTTTTTTCTAAAACAACGCATCACGTCACCCGTGTTTGCACGACTATTCGTAGATCTGCTGGATTGGATAGAGACTAATATGAGCATCGTAGAGTGATTGGATGATGCACGCAAGATTGATGGGCGAGCCAGCCACAATTAAGTCAGCGAGGTTTTTCTTGAATTTTTTGTTCACGTGACCTTTTGTGTTTCTCCAAAGCAGAGAAGAAATCTTCATCTACAATCATTGGAGAGCTTAAAACAACAAAGTCAAATCCACAGGTCAAGTATACAGTCATTTGACTCATCGGAGCAAGTTCGATTTGGAGCATATCAATGGGCGAAAATTATTCTGATGTCAAAAGAATAAATATAAAGTAAAAAAATAATAAATTTTCAATTATCTACGTTCCTGAAGAATAATATACTACATTCTTTATTGTATATGTTCAATCATCTAATCCAAACTCAAGAATTAAAAGTTCTTTTCTTTAACCTCTCACATAAATATTAGGCACAAGCAATATTAGAATCTATTCTTGCATACCCATTCTAAAACATTTGACACACATTGATTATTTGTATAATAAATAACTTCCACTTTTAAAAAAATCCATTTTGATTTAAAAGTATTTCTAAACTTGAATTTCTTATTATCTAAATAAATTATTTTTACCAAAACCATACTTCCAATCTCAACAATCTTTAGGAAAGGCTATTCACAAGGATAGATTGAAATCATTGGTTGGGAGTCAACTCTCTTTACGTGTGTGAAATTCTTTACAAGGATCTTTTTATACTGGGATGAGTTGAGCTACTTGAGTTTGAAATAATTGTTGAACTGTCAATATATCTCGATGGATACACTGTGAAGCCAATGAGAAACTAAGAAAATTTTATATTTTTAATATGTATTTAAAGAAAGATGTTAGAGTGAATGTGTAAATGCTTTGAGTGTTTGATAAATAATAGATAAAAAAAATTATATTTTAAATATATAATGTTGTTTGGTAAAATTAATATTTTAAAAGTCCATTAAATATTATATAATAAATTTAAACTTTTAATATTTATTCAAAAGTGAAAAATAATAAGTAAATAAATGAATATATGTAATAGTATAAAAAAATTAATATGGGTTATATATATATATATATATATAATAATAAATAAATATAAAATAATTTTAAAAATAAATAAAAAATTTCATCTTATGAAAGACATATGACAGGGGTTGATGACAAAGTAAAGTAAAGGGGATAGAAAATAAGGGTTAAAGATTTCTATTGTACAGTGGTAATCTTGTAATTTTAGAGAATATTATAAAATATTTTAAATTTGTAAAATTTTTATTAACATCACATAAATACTGAAATGCTAATATAATCCTAAGATAATATTAATATTTAAATATTTGTAATGCAGTATTCAAGATTTGAAACAAAATATTTAGCAAGTACCAAATAAAGATATCTTCATCAACCTCCCATAGTGAGGGGAGGGGTTCTTTGAGATCGAACAATGAGTAGAAATCTTGCCGGTCCAAACAGACGAGGATGATGTTCATATTTATAATACGGACCTTTTCTATTGTGATTTCTAACTGAGTTCGTCGATCTGATCTGCAACAGATGTTGAAGTGCAAGTATCCTACGTAATTCTCGTCTTCACGAATCGATTTCTTATTGGAGATCGGTTTATTTCCCCACGTTTCCTGTGCATATCATAACTATGTCAATCAAGAAAGAACTCGACGTATAACTATTCACTCTAACATGAATTCATCACGATTTTATTTTTAATCAAATATGGTTGTCCTCCATCATATTCACTGTGTGCATCTTCTTGAAGATATATACCCGCAACCAAACCATACATGATCATGACAGGTTATAACATTCTGCCATGGAAGGTCAGGAATATTTGAACCTTTTCTCCACCATTCGGAAAAGAAGGTAAACAAACGAGAGGATGATTCATCAAGGGTAGCTATGTGTGTCAAAAGTATCAATCCTTTACCCACATATAATTTAATCTTATGTAATTATTATATTGTCAGATATTGTTTGCCTATGCTTCCAAAGATTTTATAAAAAAAATCATGTGTTTGCTCATCACAATTTTCCAGTCAGACAATATATTGAAGAAAAGCTTTCCTTTGAAACTCCTGAAAGAGATATTAGAGGACTGACCGGTAAGGCCTTGAAGGAATTAGAACTTGAGATTAAAAAGTTAATTATGATTGGACAGGAGTTACTGCTAAGAAAATAACATCCACCACAGACACCGGTGCAGCATTGGAGAAAATTATAGAAATTGTGTTCATTGATACAACAGCTAATCTTTTTTCAGAAATGATGCAACTTTTTATAGATGATGAGACTAACAAGGCATGACAGTGCATATCTGAACTCAGTTCATGGTTCAGCCTAACAGAAAATATCAGTGGACATCGCTAGTGAATCCAATCCCACTAAGTTGCTTATTGATGAGATTCAACTAGTCGTACAATCACAAAACAAGATGGTCAAAATTCAAGGAAAATTAAGCAGAAGACTACTATGCCACTCTCTTGCAAATCATAATCTGAGACCTCATGCAATGGATTGAACAGCTCTATCAAAGTTGTCTTCAGCGGATGCTAGACATCTAACAAGCATATGGTCAGGATGTGACAACTTCAACTGACTGCAGAAACAAAGTATGAGAAAATAAGCGGAGATTATAAGATGGATGATTTCCAGATATAAATAAATATGGCACAATTTGCTCGAAGAAGAAGGCGTAATGAGATTCCATTTGAAAATGGTAGATTTTAGCTACTTCTGTCAAAGCGTACTTGACCGTCTGATTTTTTTTATGAGCACCATGACAGCCACCCAAGTGGGTCAGTGCACAAAACAAAATGCCAGAGAACAGCCTGAGCGTTGCTAATCAGGAGTTATTTCAAAGCGATCAAATTAAATGATGCCTGTTTTGGTTTTATCATTCTTAACAGAAATATTCATAGGGAAAACTAATGAAGTATCAAAACAAGAGTTACAGTTACTGCTGGTATAACTAGATGAATTTAGACTGGTAAGAATTCAGGACTATGCCTCTCTCAAGAACTCTACACTTCATTTAACCTTACTTTAATTTTACTTGAATGCTCTATATGATTCTGGTTTCAGAGCCAATAACTACTTTGATACCCTAGTTGAACATTTCGAGGAGCAAGGACCAAACTTAGTATGGTGCTGGATAAGTTAAAGAAGTGATGCTCCCATTGCTAAAACTATTCGTGTGGTCAAAGGCTACAAATGAGAAGTTAAAATTCTTGAGAAAATATTGACCTATCAATAATTATTTGATAGCCTACTTCTCTCTAAACATTGAAAATATTTGTTATTTCAATGCTTCAAAGTCATTTTTGGTTGGACATGGGCTATTTTACAAGCAAGGCCAGTAAGTTAGAATTTGTATTCATCAGTACAAACTACAAACTCTATTATGTGAACTCAATGTTACAAAGTCATTTTTACATATTTAACAGGTTAAAAAGACAACTATGTTGACCACTTAAAAGAAACACAGATGCTTTTTGTTATAACTTTCAGCATTATCTACTTATCATATTCTATACTCATCAGCACAAACAAGATGTTACAAAGTCTTTTTTAATTTTACCTTTACCATGTTAAAAAGACAACTATTTTGGCCACTTAAAAACAAAGCAGATAGTTTTTATTCTAACTTTCAGCATGATCTACTTTTTATTTTAGCTTCTTTAGGATCCAAAAATCCCAAAATCAATAGTATCCTAATAATTTAGACGAACAAGCTTTTACACTTCTGCTGCAAAGGGTCCAGCAAATCAGAAGCATCAAGGAAAAAGCTGACTCATCCTAGAATGACCTGTTGAATCTTGTATTTTGATGATGAAACCAATTGATAATTGTGTTTATGTTTTAATCTGCGTTTTGAGTGACGCAGGATGCTTCGATCAGGATGAGACAATTAAAGCAGGAAAAATCAAGTTGTGTCGGAGGAATATGTCAGAAGATTAGACGTCGGGCCGATGGATCGGTCGACATATCGACAGAAGGCTTCGGCCGTGGACTTGGGCATCGGGCCAAGAAGAGTGGGTATTGCGCCAAGGATATCGGAATTACGGAGTCAACTGGCCGATTGGGCAATAGGCCGCAAGAGAGGATGATTCGCCGAAGAATCGAACGAAGCATTGAGGGACCAATGACATGCCGGAGAACTTAGTTAATTGCTTAGGATTAATTGTTTCGATCGAAGTTTTGTTTTAATTGTGCAGGATTAACTACGATGAAAGAAAGACATGCAGCAGGAGTTGCGCCGGAGTCAAGACTATGATCACGTTGGGAGTTCAAGAGCTCGACGGAAGTCCAGACGGTCGTCGGAGGTTCTGCGAGAACAAATCCGAGAAGTCCAGGAGCTTGCCAAAAGAAGCTCGTCGGAACTCGCCAAGTGGATCGTCGCAAGTCCAGGAGTTTGCCGGAAGTCCGTCGGAGCATCACCGGAGGTTCGTCGGATGTTCGCCAAAAGTTCGCCGGAAGCTGGCCGGAAGAAGATATTGACGCACCGGAGCAAGTTGCAGTAAATGTCTTAAGAAATTCGTAGTTAGCACGATGATTAAGTTAGAAATGAGAGGTGATCCCATTAACTTAATCTTGGGGCAATTGGGCTCTTGACAGACCCAAATTGAGCCGAATGGATCAGCCCATTCGAACCTAGATTTCTTGGCTAGAGGTGGCATCGCCTGGTGGTGCGGCACCGCCCAAGGCTCGATCTCAAGCTCGGACGGATGGTGCAACCGCCTCGACAGAAGGTAAACCACCGAGCTCTCGGTCTCCAAGCTCTAGCAGAGGTGCAACCCCCGACAAGCGGTGGCACCGCCTGAGGCTCGATCTCCCGAAGCTCGCTGAGGCGATGCAACCACCCGGTCAAGGCGGTCAACCGCCTGACCTCGAATCCGGGGAATTAACGGTTTTGAGCTCGGGACCAAACCGGTTTGGGGCCTATAAATACCCCACTCTTTTCAAAGAATGAAAGAGCAACCAAAACCTCCTCAAATCCTCGATCTTACTGTGATTTTTAGAGCTCAAAAGTGTTATATGAGTTAAAAGTTCTTCACCCTCTTTTCTTCCAAGTTCGATCTTTCAAGAGAGGAGAGAAAATTCTGTAAGGGTTGTCTCATAAGCCCGCCAAAAGGAGTGAAGCGTAAAAGGGTGGTTAGCCTTTCGCCTATTGAAGGAAGGCCTCTAGTGGATGTCGGTGACCTGGTTGTGGAGGAAGGAGGAAGTGGATGTGGAGGTCAAGATTGATCGAACCACTCTAAAATCGCGGTGCTCTCTAGTTTGCATTTACTTTGAAGCATATTATCTTTTTACCGAAACCTCCTCAATAGCCATCGCCTTTCCTAATTTTACAATCGTGTTTCAAAGTTCAAGATTTTCCGAATCGGTGTTTGGGCGTAAATCGTTTTATCGTCACGAACATCATATTTCGGGCCAACTACATTTCGATTTCCATCATAAGCAAAGAACTGCCCTTATAGATTCGCTTTAAGCGCATCTTGCTTGATCACAAGTTAAAGTGATTTCTTAATCGGCTTTTCACCGAAATCGCTCTTATCGCATTTAACGTAGTTTTAATCGTCGAAAGTTTTCCGCTACACTAATTCACCCCTATCTTAGTGCTCTTGATCCTAACAATTAGTATCGAGCCCCAGTATTTCATTTCGGATTTACACGAGAGAAATGGCTCTTCATAGCTTTAAAGAGGGTTTTTGGTTGTTCGCCCACCGTTGTTTAACGGATTGGACTACACTTATTGGAAAACTCGAATGAGAGTTCTCTTGATTTCTATGAATTTGGATTTATGGAATATTGTTGAAAACGGTTTTCAACTTCCCTCTAAACCGATGAACGAATGGTCGAATTTGGAGAAGAAGTATTTTTCTTTAAACGCAAGGGCTATGAATGCCTTATTTTGCGCTTTGGACAAAAATGAGTTCAATCGAGTTTCTTTGTGCGAAACGGCTTTTAACATATGGCACACTCTTGAAATCACACACGAAGGCACTTGTAGAGTTAAAGATTCGAAAATCAACTTTTTGATGCGTGATTTCGAGCTTTTTCAAATGAAACCAAGCGAAACCATTGGTGACATGTACACCCGTTTTACGGATGTCATCAATGGTTTAAGAGGTCTTAGACAAATGTATTTCGGATTTTGAACTCGTAAACAAGATTTTGCGTTCTCTTTCTAAGAAGTGGGATTCAAAAGTAACTGCAATACAAGAAGCTAAAAACCTAAACAACTTACCTCTTGAAGAACTAATTGGTTTGTTGATGACATGAAATGGTGCACAATGCACATGATGAACATGATGAACAAAACAACCTTCCAAAGAACAAGAAGGATTTGGAATCCCGAACAAATAAATACCACTTGAGCGATGACTCGAACTTGAACTTGAACTTGAGTGATGAGGACAATGATGAACTTGAACTTCGAACACTAAATCTTAATAAGTTTATTAAACAAAAATCTAAAATAAACAATGAACTTGAACGGAGGAAGAGGCCAAAGAAGAAGAACACAAAGTGGGATGAATCGAGCTCCTCCGAAGACGAGGAGAAAATCAAGAAAGGCGAGGTGGCAAACTACGCCTTAACCACTTTCAATGAAAAGGTAATCGAAATCCCCCTGATTTATTTTGAAATTACTTAATGCTTTCATGATGTATTTTCTTTCTTAGTTTAGAATTAATTTTCTTGAAAATTACATGTTTAAAAATAAAATTACAAAAATTATGATCATGCTAGTAATTTCGAAAATGATAATATTACATATTTTATGATAAACAAACAAAATGATTTTGATTGAAAATATAAAATCATGGTTAAGAAGTAATAATATGTATCATGTTTGATTAACATTGTTGAATGAAATTATGTTTGATTTAAAGTAATGCATAATGATGTAATGAAAATATTAAATATTTTTGATACAATAATTGACAATTTTATGCATGAGATTTTAAGTTATACATAATGATAAGCATGTGTTATTTTCATGAGTGTATTTGAAAAACATATGGCAAAACCATGTCTGAATGCATGAAAGTGTTAAATTCCATTTTCGGATTTTCTTGACAATAACAATTCATTTTTTAGAATCTTTTGATCTTGATGGTTTTATGACGAAATTCATTTTTCGATCCTAAATGATGATGCATGTTTTTATTTAACATAAATGAAAAAGCATGCTAACATGAAATCAAATACTTAAAAAAGGAAAAAAATATATTATCAATGCAATCATGAATCTACCTATGTTATGAATTTTGTGAATCATAAAAGTGATTTTGATGATTTAAATTTGAAATGAGTTTTATCAAAATCATGATATTGATTTCTTGGAATAACATGAGATTACCTTTGATGATCATTTTGATTCATGGAATTTTGGATACATGACTTGGTCTTACATTTGTTTATGAGATGGTTGAAATCTTCGTACTTTTGAATTCTTCCCTTCTCCTTTCAATTTTTGAATTTATGCATGTTATATGTTGAAGATTTAAAACCATGTTTTGGTATCATGTATATCTAGGAAATATTGATGTGACAAATTGAATGAGTTAAAAATGAATGATGATTTTTCTCTTGAATATAACTTATGATATTTTTTATATAAATCATCATTTTGATTTCTCAACATTCGATACATGAGATTTTATTATAAATCAAAATTTCTCATTAATCGATCTTCTACGATTTTACTTGATATTCTCTTGAGATGAGATTTTCTAAATGAATCGTGATTTTTCCTTGTGAGTTATTGGAGTTATTACTTGATTTTCTTTTAAAACAAGATCTCTTTTTTGTACTCCTATGATTTTTCTTGATATTTTATTTAAAGAAGATATTTACTATATGAATCGTGTCTTTTGGTATTCAAATGATTTTATCCTTCATGACATGATTTTTTTGTATTTATGGCTTGCATGGCTTGAAATGTTTTGGTATGATGCATAAAATGATGAAATATTCATGAAGTTAAAATGATGTATAAAATACTTATGATAATGATGTACATGATGTATTTATTGCATATGATGTGTATCATGAATGCTTTAAATGATGAATGTTTGGTATCATGATCAACATGTTGATAAATGCTTAAAAATTTTAATGTTTGAGTATCATGTATGATATGCCGATTAATGATGATTGATTTATTTTTCGGTATCGTGCATGAAAAATAAGGTTTTTGAAATCGTGTATGTTTTAATTTGAATATATAATGATGCACAAATAAGATTGATACTTACCTTTGTCATAATATGAAAATTGATATAAGGGTCTTCCCTTCTTTTTGACAATGACAAAAGGGGAACAAAAATTTCTAGCGTGGACATCATGAAAAAAGGCAAACTAGCTAGCTTGCACAATTCAAGATGAAAGCAAAAATTGCACTTATCAAAAGAGAAGATGCAAATGTAACATTTGCCAAATTGTTTGCTTGCCTCGTGTAAATCATTATCTCTTGCTAGTTTGGCATTTTGCTAGCTTGCACTTTGCAAAAAATGCAAAAATAACATTTCTCAAAAGAGAAGAAAGAGCTTGTTATCTTGAACATCACAAGCTTGCCTATCTTAAGAAACAAAAATTGCAAAAGTGCTATCTTGCCTATCTCAAGAAGTAAAACTTGCAACTTGCACATTGCGATAGGAAGCAAGAATCATGAGCTTACACAAGAAAACTATCTTGCATTTGCTTTCGAAATTTTTGCTAGCTTGTATATTGTGAAACTTGCATATCGTAAAAATTGCTAGCTTGTAGTCTAAAGAGAAGCAAAAAGTTGATATCTCAAAAGAAGCAAATGTGCTATCTTGCCTATCTCAAGATGCAAAAATGCTAACTTGCACATCTAGCAAAACTTGACAAATTTGCATATTTCAAAAAGCAAGAGTTGCTTTCTTGAACATCTCAAAACTGCTAGCTTGCATGCTCTAAAATGTTATAATATTGCTATCTTGAACATTATCAAAAGTGTTATCTTGTATGCTGTAAAACTTGCATATCTAAAACTTGATAGCTTGAATGTTCTAAGCATGATGTAATACTTGCTAAATTTTCTAGCTTCAAAACTGCATGATAATAAAACTTGATATTATGTTTTTCATGCAATGAGTTGAACTTATATTACAAACACAGAATAGTTGTACTTCTCCTTTTTGTTGATGACAAAAGAGGAGAAGTATGTTGATGACATGACATGTTATGCATAAGTTTATGCATATGTTCATCATGATGTGTTGCAAGTATTCATGATGAATATTGCAATGACTTGAATTCAGTTTGAATTCAAGGTTCTATCAATATGGCATATTGATAGGGGGAGTTTGTTTAAACTCCGGGAGTTAAGTTTAACTCCGTCATCAATTGGTTGTCATCATCAAAAAGGGGAAGATTGTTGAATCTCGTATTTTAATGATGAAAGATAATTGTGTTTATGTTTTAATCTGCGCTTTGAGTGACGCAGGATGCTTCGATCAGGACGAGACAATTAAAGCAGGAAAAATCAAGTTGTGCCGGAGGAACATGTCAGAAGATTGGATGTCGGGCCGATGGATCGGTCGACGTATCGACAGAAGGCTTCGGCCGTGGACTTGGGCATCGGGCCAAGAAGAGCGAGTATTGCGCCAAGGATATCGGAGTTGCGGAGTCAACTGGCCAATTGGGCAATAGGCCGCAGGAGAGGACGGTGCACCGAAGAATCGGATGAAGCGTCGAGAGACCAATGACATCTTAGGACAACTTAGTTAATTGCTTTAGATTAATTGTCTCGATCGAAGTTTTATTTTAAGTGTGCAAGATTAACTACGATGAAAGAAAGACATGCAGTAGAGAATTCGAGTCAAGACTATGATCACGTTAGGGGAGTTTGAGAGCTCGACGTAAGTGGGGACGGTCGTGAGAGTTTCTACGGAACAACCAGAAGTTCAAGAGCTTGCAAAAAGAAGCTCGTCGGAACTTCGCCAAGTGGAATGTCGTAAGTCCGTGAGTTTCACGGAAGTCCGTCGAGCATCACGAGGAGGTTCGTCGGATGTTCACCGTGAAGTTCGGGAAGAAGCGATTGACACACCGGGAGCAAGCAAGGGTAAATATCTTAAGAAATTCATAGTTAAGACGATAATTAAGTTAGAAATGGGAGGTGATCCCATTAACTTAATCTTGGGGCAATTAGGCCCTCGACAGACCAAATTGGGCGAATAGATCAGCCCATTCGGACCAGCATTTCTTGGCTGAGGTGGCAATCACTGGCCATGGTGGCACCGCCTGTGCCTAAATCTCCGAACTCGGCTTGGCGATGAAACCGCCCTGGCCGACGGCGGTGGCACCTTTGAGCTCTGGATCTCCGAAGCTCGGCAAGAGGTGCAACCGCCCGACAAGCAAATGGCACCGCCAGAGGCTCGATCTCCGAAAGCCGGCAAAGGTGCCGCCTCGATTAGGTGGTGTAACCGCTGAACCCGAATTCCGGGAATTGTCAGTTTTGAGCTCGGAATTCAAACTGGTTTGGGGCCTATAAATACCCCACTCTTTCAGCAATGAAAGAGCAACCAAAACCATTGAAATCCTGATTTTACTTTGTGATTTTTAGAGCTCAAAAGTGTTGTATGAGTTAAAAGTTCTTCACCCTCTTTTCTTCCAAGTTCTGATCTTTCAAGAGAGGAGAGAAAATTCTGTAAGAGTTATCTCCCAAGCCCGTCAAAAGGAGTGAAACTATAAAAAGGTGGTTGGCCTTCGCCTATTGAAGGAAGGCCTCTAGTGGACTTCGGTGACCTCGTCGGTGGAGGAAGCCAGAAGTAGATGTAGGTCAAGATTGACCGAACCACTCTAAAATCGCGGTGCTCTCTGGTTTGCATTTACTTTGAGCATATTATCTTTACTGCAAACCTCCTCAATAGCTTACTGTCTTCTGCGAATTTACGATCGTGTTTCAAAGTTCAATATTTTCCGAATCGGTGTTTGGATGTAAATCAGTTTTATCGTACGAACATCATATTTCAGTTTGCGCTTACATTCTAATTTCCATCATAACTGCAAACTGCCCTTATAGATTCGCTTTAACTGCATCTTGCTTGATCACAAGTTAAAGTGATTTACGAATCGGCTTATCTACCGAAATCGCTCTTATCGTACGAACGCAGTTTTAATCGTCGAAAGTTTTCCGCTGCACTAATTCACCCCCCCCCTCTCTTAGTGCTCTTGATCCTAACATGATCATCGTAGTAAACCATGGACTGATCAGCTGTACCACAAATTAGGGAAGAATCAAGTTGGCGTGGCATGTGCCGGTTGTTGCGACCAATGCCAAACCTGTGGTAGGCACATGACACACTGTAATAATCCGTAAACAAAGCCAATACTACGGCTTCGTACAAGCATGTTATATGAGCATTATTAATATACAATAGTTAAAATAGCAAGGACTATATGGGATGCTAGTTATGGGCAAGAGAATCTTATGACAATATGGTGTACAATCAACATTCGGTTTCAGAGCTTTCAACTAAATTTAAGCATTAAAGCTTGTGGTAAAATTTAGAGCAATCATGTTGTGTCTCTATAAGTCATTTCATGACAAAAAGTAATATTTGTTTGGCAACGTAAAAAGAGTGATAGATAGAAAGTAATATTATATATGCTACGCTTAATTAAAAAACTAGGCAAACATTGTGTCCATTTGAGATGTCATCTAGCCTTTGGGATGTCATCTAGGATTCCTTAATCCAAAAAAGATCACCAGTTACTTACTTGAGATATCGTGATGAAGGTTTGCCTAGGTGAAGACTGCACACAGCAAGGTTGGCCAGAGTTTCTGCATCCTTTGCATCCTGAAGCCAGATGTTTTTATTATTTTTTCTCGCAGATGTAAAGAAACATCATGTTATACTCTTTATCTAATTTTAGGGAAAACTGTACTGAAACAAGATAATTTTAGAGGCTCACCTTGTTCAGTGCTTCGAGCAATAAGGACTCAGCCTCATCAAAGCGATTCATGTGCATACAACAGACAGCCTTGCCATTCAGAATTGTTCCAGTCATCTGATACTTCTCAGAGAAGTCCTGAAAAATAAGATATGCTTCCTGGACCTTGGAACCACCCTAAGTCACAAAAAATTTCAAACAAATAAGACAAAATAATTAAGTATTACTTCAATCATGCAGTTAAAAACCAGGATTACCATTGCCAGATCCAACCATGCATTTGCAAGTTGTGTAAGTGTATGGTCCTCATCGATTTGTTGCATGATCTTGAGTTGTTTCTCAGCATAGTCTGACCTGTGCATCTTAATGAATATCTGAACATTCAAAGCATGCCTGAAAAAAGCAATTGAATTTGGTGGTGATCAATAAGCTATTCACAGCATTAACAACAATGAAAATTTTGACTTATTGCATTACTAATTTTACTTCTTAGCACCTTAAAAATTATTAAGTAGATGCTGTTAAAGTTAGTTTTGAATAACTTACAATAAAAACTTATTCCTACTTGGTGTATGAAACAATAAAGTAATTTGAAATTTTAAAAAATAAACAGTAGCAGCAAATTTTGATTTGATGAATCAAATATACAACAGAACAACATCTCTATCTCCAATGAGTAAGAAAACCAGTACTTACAGTTCCATACTTCCCCCAGAGTTGGTATGCTTAAGTGCCTCGTTGTAGTCTTGCTCATACATGTATATGGTCCCGGCAATTAGTCGAAGAATGGGATTGTTGCTTATTTCAGCATGACTAAACCATTCTTGGAGACTTGAAATAGCAGCCTTCTTGGTCACCAAAAAGGTCATAAGAGAGGATCATATGAGAGCCCATGACTGGTAAAACTATCAGTATAAGAAATACAAGAGTTTGGCATATTTTGACAAATCCTTGAACCCCAAAGGCACAACCTATCTCCACTGAAATTGATTGCAAATACCAAAAAGAAAAAGAAATGGGTCCAACTTAACTGACCATTTTACTATTGCTGATTCAAAACAAGATAAGTTAAGGAAAGATTCAAACAAAGTACTATCAAAGCTTGAAGGTAGTAGTGATAGTTAAGAATTTCAATTGCTTTCATCAAGAACCTATGGATGAGTAAAGAGAAAATTCTCCTTTCATTGCATGTAAAAACATCATAGTGGCTGACAGCTTACAGCAGGATGATAGGAAGCTTGAAGGAACATAATCCCAGACATCACTAAAATTCCACATAAAAGATTGGTGAACATCAAGTTATCAACATATAGATGTGACAAAAGTCTTCAAATGAAGGAAAACAAAACAAACATAAATAAACAAATTGATTATTTGGCACCACAATCATGTACTATACCATTGCATTTAGTTTCACCATATAGTCCAAAAAAAAAATGTTAACAAAATTTTGTAAGATTTCAATATTTTCCCAAGTCGAACCATCTTAATATGACTTTA
Source organism: Musa schizocarpa (assembly GCA_900464855.2). NCBI lineage: Eukaryota > Viridiplantae > Streptophyta > Magnoliopsida > Zingiberales > Musaceae > Musa > Musa schizocarpa. The sequence continues at coordinate 17,959,411 of LS990920.1, forward strand.
AAAAGAGAAAACTGATTTTTAAGTATTGATATATTAGCTAAATAAACAATGTCCTCAAATTCCACAAATCTCCTGGCACTGTCGCCTCTTGAGCATTGTTTAATGCATAAAAGAACAAAGAGACTAGCTGCAGCAATAGAACCTAACCATTTCAGCTAACAATTTCCACATCTTAATAATAGCAATGAGAATCTTAAATAAAATTATATTTTATCCACTAAAATCTGATCATGTGGTTGTCAAGTTCAATAATTTGATTTTAACATGTTGAATAATTTTGTGCCTTCAGTAAGCTGAAGGGACAGAGTATCATTTGTCATGAGTGCCTTCCCGGAAAAATATTGTGCGTATCTAACAACGCGAAGGACAGATGAGAAATATTTTCTTATCAACTAAAATTACCCTTTGAAAGCACTAACCATAAAGAAACCCAAGGAAGATTTAGAAGGATTTCAATAAGATCTAAACATTTGAACCATCATTTCCACATCCCAGATCCGAAGAAACAAGATCAAGATATCTGAAACCAAACCTAAATCAATCCGAAATCCGATAAAAAACAGAGGGGTGGAAATAAAAGACTGAACCTTGTTTTCAGAGAGGTAAAGGGCGAGCAATTTGACGGCCTGGAGAGCAGTAGGAGCCGACGAATCAATCTCATTGATGACTAGCTGCAAGGAAACCGACAAACCGATCATAGATCGAGATCCTTGATCAATAAGAAGAGATCCGAAGGAGAAAAGGGGAACCTGGTAGGATCCGAGTGCGATGTAGGATCGGTGGACGAGTACATCGCGCTCGAGGGCGTCGTCGGCGGGGAGGTTGGGGATGTCGCTGCTGTTGATGGCCGCTTGGTAGGCGCCCAAGTAGAAACTGTTGCGCAGGCCGAAGAGAAGATCGGGGGTCGCCGCCATCACCGCCGCTTCGTGGTGGTTCCTCCGATCGAGATCGAGAGCCCGGGAAAAGAAGTCGAGGGGATTTGAGTCCGCTTCAGCTTCGTCTTCGATTGTCGAGCGGAAGAAGTACGATAAGGAAGAAATGACTGCAATCATGGGCCGGTCCGGACTGGATCAAACCGGGCCGGAGCGGGACAATAATTTACGGTCTGGCTTCATAAGTCCACCTATAAGAGGAGCTTTTCGAGGAGAAGGTTCTATTGGTTAAATTTGGATGAGCAAAGTTTAAGATTGGGAGAGTGATGTTATTATTTCCAAAAAATATAAGTTATAGTTGAATCAAAATGAGTTTTTTTGGCTCAAATTTGACCCATTGAATGTGCCTATGATAAGGAGCCTCCGAAATAAATGGGACAAAATTGTATGTATTTTCATGCACTTTTAGTACGAAATAATATGAATTTTGGATATTTGTCTTACGGAAAGGGTCCCCAGTAGTTATATTTTTAGGAAATCTTTGTGATGGGTAGATTTCGTTACTGCAAAATATGTAATTTGATATCGACAAATGACGTAATATATTGATTTTTAATTACCCAATAAAGTTTCTTACTTGTATAATCTCAAATTATGCATCAATCTAGCATTGATTGTAGTTTGTCAATATGTTCACTCATCCCTAACAAATTTTCTAGATCCTTTGAGAACAAATCTTTATCAAAATTTAATCTTATCAAGTCTTAGTCGATAGAGAATTTTGTAAATGGGACTCATCACATTGATATGAATATAGTCGATTAAGGAGAGATTTTTTTAAAATATATTTTTTTATTCCAATACTATTTCCCATCAATATGATCCTTTGAGAATAGATCTTTGTCAAAATTTGATCTTATCAAATCTTAATCGATAGAAATTCAATATTTAGAATTCAATCATTCATTCGGACTCATCACATCAATGTGAATATATCGGTTCGGTTAAAAATATTTTTTTTATTCCAAAAGTATTTCCCATGCAACTTTATAAATGAGAGTTTCTTAACTATAGTTTATGATCTAAAACTCTATTTTTTTACTCTCGTAGAAGACCATAAACAAACTTGAGCGCCCAAGTAAAGCACGCCTTCGACGTTAGTGACACTCGTGACATAAAAAATGTTCATCTCCATGAATATTTAGCCAAATTAACAATAATTTAGTTCTTAAAATGCAACAATCACATTAGCTAAATTAAACCAAAATATTTGAAATTAATCTTCGCTAAAAGAACCAAAAAATTCTCATGCAACACTACTTCAAACTGCAATCCTCTCTCCGCCGCGGCGCATGATCACATACATCGAACTTTGTAGAGCAACCATATCACGCATCCATGGTGACTGATGTACTCGTCACTTGCTTCACATTCATCTCCGGCGGGCCAACCAGCGACTAAACCCAGGAGACATCAGCCTCCTCCTCACTGCGGCATCCCAGTTCAAACGACGTCGACCGCTTATGCGGTCCCAACCCCTCACCATTCACCTCCTGCTTTATCTCCTTCGATAGTGCAATCCACTCGTTGGTCCGAGAGGAGTCAGATGATCCGGTAATGGAAGTCGATCCATCATCAACAGCGCTCAGGGCCGGTAGATGTCGCTGCAGTCTCTCCTGTGGAGTCAGTGCAGCAGGGATCGGATAGCTGGGACAGGAACTCCATTCAATGATGCAAGGTGCGGAATTCCCATCATGACCATGATTCATAGCTCTGGGAGAGAACAGCGGACTCTGATGCTGCTGCGGAGACGATGCGAGCTGATGAGCTGATGTGAACCCCGGTGGCGAAGATATCTCAGCAGAGAAGAGGCTACTACTGCATTTCCTTCCAGCTAAGGAAGTTGCTGGGTACTCTTGGCCAAGCAACAAGCTCAAATCGTTGATCTGCTGAAGTCTGCAATCAGGAAGCAGGGCGAGGTCATCCACATTGAGGAGAGACGATCGATTTCTGACACGATGGAGATCGCCGAGAGCAAGAAGATGCAGTTCCGGCCATGCTATATTTGCACAAGGGAGCTGCAGAAAAGGCGAGCACTCGAGCGAGGCGCGGAGCTCCTCAGACGTGTGCGCAAAGAAGCACACGCGCCGAGCGCAGTGCGTCCCATCCTTGCACATCCTGGTGCGGTACTGCACGGGGTGGAGCCACCGCTCGAAAACGCCGTGCGCGAACTCGCACATGTCGCCCTTGGGGCACGCGCCTCTCCTGAAGGGGAGGCAAGGGAAGCAGCTGTACGCGTACTTCCTCGGGTCGCGCCTCCTCGCGCTCTCGCCAGGGTGGACGAAGGGGCACGCAGTCCAGTCGTGGAAGTACGCCCGAGAGCATGGCAGCACCTTGAAGCAGAACATGCGGAACTCATCGGTGCCGTAGACGCTGTTGCTGTCGTTGACGTCGGGGAGGAACGAGTCGGCGGGGTACTCCTTCGTCGTCGTCACCAATTTGTCCGCCGCGGCGGAACAAGGCGACGATGCCCCGGGGAACTGAGTCGCTTTGCAGCCGGTCACTTCATGTATGCAGTACTTACAGCCCTCGAGATCGTCATCAGCCACGACGGGGAGAAGGCTGCAGGAGTCGTCTCGGCAATCGAGATTGACATGATCCATAGGCTAACCGGAGAAGGAAACGGTGGTCTTCTGCGGCAACGTTCTTATGGACGAAGAACGGCATGGATCCATAGTAAGAATTAGCGTATATATCGACAGAGGATTGCGGAGAAGATCGCCGGGGGATGGAAGGCAAATATGACGAAGGATATGAACAGAATCGATGAGCCAGCGAAATCTTATCAGAGATTTCATGGGAATTGTCGGTGTGCGTCAAAGATATACCGACGTTCACTGCATGATTTGTCGACATGCAATCGAAAGGGTATTTGGTGAGTCAAGGAATTAATATCAAGATATGTAGATAGAAGTCAACCGGTTGGCATTAGGAGCCGAAACCGGAACGATGTCCACCTTTACTGACATATTTGGTGCATGCACCATATAATTCCTTTACATTATTTTACTCATTTAGGGATTCTTTTTCTATAATCTTTTGTCATTTACTTAATTAGTTAATTTTATCTAACATATTATTTGGCATTTATTTTTTTTATATTTTTTTGCTATTGTATGTTATTTTGTTTGCTATTTAAAATCTTTTACATCTATAAATTTTTTATGCCTTCACTATATATATATATATATATATATATACACATATATATATATATATATACATAGATATATATATATATATATATATATGTATATGTATATATACATAGATATATATATATATATATATATATATGTATATATATATATATATATATATATATATATATATATATACATATACATATGTATATATATATATAGGTTTTTAGTCTATTATTTGATATTTATTAATGTTATATTTTTTTTGTTGAATATCGGATTTTGATGATGAAATCAATTGTAATTTGTTGGATCTAATCTATATGTTGAGAAAAGTATACAGGATTAACTATGATGACAGTAAAACATAAAGCAGGTGTTGTGCCAGAGTCAAGATCGAGATCTCATTGGGAGTTCGAGAGTTCGACGGAAGTCCAAACGTTCATCGGAAGTTCTGCGGGAACCAACCGAGAAATCTAGGAGCTTGCCATAGAAGCTCGTCGGAACTCACTAAGAAGATCGTCGCAAAGTCCAGAAGCTTGCCGGGAGTCCGCCGAAGCATTGCCAAGAGTTCGTCGGATGTTCGCTAGAAGTACGTCGGAAGCTCGCTGGAAGAGCAATTGATGCACCGGAACAAGAAGTGCAGTAAACATGTCTTAATTGTCATAGTTAGAGCGTAAATTAAGTTAGAATTGGGAGGTAATCCACTAACTTAATTAGGGACCAATTGGGCCCTTAACAAGACTGAATTGGGCTGAATTGAGCACCTAATTCGGCCCCTGAATTCTTGGCCGACGGTGGCACCGCTTGGAAAGCAATGCCTCAGGAAATCTAGGCGGTGGTACCACCGGTAGTTATTGCTGCCAGCGGTGGTATCACCCCTGTCAAGCGATGGTATCACCAGATCTCGATCTTTGAGCTCTGTCAAGCGGTGGTACCGCCTAGACTGAGCGGTAGTACCACTCAGTGTTAGGTGTCAGGCGGTGGTATCGCTAGGACCACAAAAATCTGGGATTATATACTTTTTGGCTTTATTTTTGAAGCCATTGGAGCCTATAAAAATTCCACCCTTTTCTGCATGAAATGGCACGAAACTTATTGGCATAATCTTGAGTTTTTGAGTCTTAAAGTGTTGTAAAAGTTAGAGTTCTTCTCCTTTAACCATCCAAGAAAAAGGAGTGAGACTTATAAGGGTTCATCTCCTAAACTTGGGAAAAAGAAAAAATATTGTAAAAAGGTGTTCGGTCTTCACCTATTAAAGAAAGACCTTTAGTGGATGCCGGAGACCTCGTCGGAAGAGGAATATGAAAGTGGATGTAGGTCACGTTGACCGAACCACTCTAAATTCTAGTTTACTTTTCATTAGTATAATTTACTTTAACTGTAATTCATTTCATTGCAAACTGCTTCTCCTCTTCATCTTACTTACGCTCTCATACATTTCAAGTTGTTATCCTTTTGATTCAGTTTTCATCGAACGTACGAAATATTTTATACGAGAATCGAAGAATTTTTCGCTGCACTAATTCACCCCTACCTCTTTGTGCCGCTCTTGATCCTAACAATTGGTATCAGAGTAAGGTTCACTCTCATTTGGTTTAAAATCCAAGAGAGATGATATTTGTCGACAATCTAGAAGGTCATTCAATTACACGTCCGCTATGTTTAATGGGACATATTACATATATTGGAAGACTAGAATGAGGATCTTCCTAATTTTAGTGGATTTTGAGCTTTGGAACGTTGTCGAAAATGATTTTTAAAAGTCTTCTCTTCCAATGAATGATTGGAATGAGTTGGAGAAGAAGACTTTTACTTTAAATGCTAAGGCTATGAATGCCTTATTTTGTGCATTAGATAAAAACGAGTTTAATCGAGTATCGATTTGTGAAATGACTTTTGATATTTGGCACACACTCGAAGTGACTCATAAAGGTATTAGTAGAGTGAAGGAGTCAAAAATTAATCTTTTAGTGCATTCTTATGAGTTGTTTCGAATGAAACTGAGTGAGACCATTGGAGACATGTGCACCCGATTTATGAATATCGTCAATGGTCTAAAAAGACTTGGTAAAGGTTTCTCAGATTTTGAACTGGTTAATAAGATTTTAAGATCCCTTTCAAAAAGTTGAGATTCTAAAGTAACGTCATTCAATAGGCCAAATATCTAAATAATTTTCCTCTTGAAGAACTAATTGGGTCACTAATGAAATGATATGTAAAGCTCACGAAGAGCTTGAGGACACCCTTCCAAAGAATAGGAAGGGCATAGCATTGAGAACACAAGAAGACCACTTGAAAAAAAACTCAAGTAATGAGGACTTTGATGATGATGTAGCACTCTTAACAAAGAAGTTCAAAAGATTCATAAAAAGAAATAAATTTAAAATTGACACTAAAAATAAATTTGAACCTAAGAAAGAACAAGTGATATGTTATGAATACAAGAAGCTAGGACATTTCAAGAGTAAATGTCCCCAGTCAAAGAGGAGGCAATCAAAGAAGAAGGCTCTCAAAGCTACATGAGACGACTCAAGTGCTTCTAAAGAAGAGGAGCCTACCATCATCGAGCAAGTTGCTCACTATGCACTAATGGCCATTGGAGATGAGGTAACAAGTTCATTTGATGCAAATTTATCCTTTGATGAATTATTAAATACATTTCATAATTTATTTGATGAATGTAAATTAATTAGTAGAAAATATAAATTATTAAAAAAGGAGCATGGTTCTCTTGTTAATGATTTCGATAATTTAAAAATTGAGCACAATGATAGTTTAGCTCTATAAATGAAATGTGATGAACTAGAAACACTTAGAAAGGACAACTTGCTACTCAAGGAAACCTTAAAAAAAATTGAGGTTGGTATTAATTCATCCTTGCCAACAAGGGTCAAGCTAATAGAAAAGGCGGAATCAGATTTGTGAGTAGTTCTCACTAAAATCTAACCACATTTGTTAAAGGTTCTACTTTGCATGTCTCATCCCGAAACAAATGCAACTTTTGTTACAAATTTGGACATGTAGCTCATCATTATCCATTCAAGAAATGTAGTTTACATAAATTAATTTGGGTTCATAAAAGAACCTCCAATGACTCAATGCAACATGATAAACTATGTAGATTGATTTTTGAGGCACTAAAGGTCAAATGGATACCTAAAAATCATCTCTTTTTGTAGAAAAATATACCATCATAAGCTAGGAGCAAGAGATGGTACCTTGATAGTGGATGCTTAAGGCATATGACCGGAGATCCATCTCATTTCTCTAAGCTCACTAGCCTAGACAAAGGATATGTCATCTTCGGAGACAACAACAGGGGTAAAATCATTGACAAAGGAACCATAGGTAACAAATCCAACCTTCTTATTGAAGATATATTGTTAGTTGATGGTTTAAAGCATAACTTTTTGAGTATTAGTCAATTATGTGATAAAAGATATATCATTAGATTTGAATCTAATATTTGTATTATTGAAAAACTATACAAAAACATATCTATGATTGCTCTAAAACAAAATAATGTATACATTATTGAGATTAATGATCTTTGCAATGAAATATGCTTTTCGATTTTGAATGACGATGCTTAGCTTTGGCATATGAGATTAGGTCATGCTAGCATGAAACTAATCTCTCAAATTTCATCTAAAGAACTTGTAAGAGGAATTCCTCATATCAAGTTCGTCAAAGATAATGTGTGAGATGCATGTCAACTAGGAAAATAAATAAAAGGTAGCTTCAAACCTAAGAACCAAATAAGCACTTATAGACCTTTGCGATTGATCCATATGGACTTGTTCTGATCAATTGCTACAACAAACCTAGGAGGTAGCAAATACGCATTTGTTATCGTGGATGATTATAGTAGATACACATGGACTTATTTTTTGGCACACAAAAGTGAATGCTTTAGGTATTTATCTAAGTTCTGTAAACTTATTCAAAATGAAAAGGGTTTTATGATTTCATCAATTCGAATTGATCACAGTGGTGAATTTCAAAACCGTGATTTCCAAGAATTTTATGAATCTAATAGATACAATCACAACTTCTCTACTCCAAGAAATCCTTAACAAAATGAAGTAGTAGAAAAAAAAATAGAAACTTACAAGAAATATCAAGAACCATGTTAAACGAACATAGTCTAACCAAATATTTTTGGGCCGAAGCCGTAAATTGTTGAATCTCGGATTTTGATGATGAAGTCAATTGTCATTTGTTGTCTAATCTATGTGTTGAGATAAGTGTGCAGGATTAACTATGATGAGAGTTAAGACATGCAGCAGGAGTTACGCCGGAGTCAAGACAATGATCACGTTGGGAGTTCGAGAGTTCGACGGAAGTTCGGACTGTCGTCGGAGGTTCTGCGGGAACAGATCCGAGAAGTCCATAAGCTTGCCAAACGAAGCTCGTCGGAACTCGCCAAGTGGATCGTCGCAAGTCCAAGAGTTTGCCGGAAGTCCGCAGGAGCATCACCGAGGGTTCATCGGATGATCGACGGAAGTTCGTCGGAAACTCGCCGGAAGAAGCGATTGACGCACCGGAGCAAGCTGCAGAAATTGTCTTAGGATTAATCGTAGTTAGCATATTGATTAAGTTGGAAATGGGAGGTGATCCCATTAACTTAGTCTTGGGGCAATTGGGCCCTTGAAAAACCCAAGTTGGGTCGAATGGATCTACCCATTCGGACCCTGATTGCACTGGGCGGTGCAACCGCCCAAGCCAGGAGGTAGCACCGCCTGGGCTAAGTCTCCTAGGGAGACTGGGCGGTGCAACCGCCCCAGCCAGGAGGTGGCACCGCCTGGGCTCAGTCTCCGAGCGAGACTGGGCGGTGCAACCTCCCCTGACAGAGAGGTAGCACCGCTTGAGCTCGGTCTTCGAGCTCTGGCAGGCGGTGCAACCACCTCAGTCAGGAGGTGCAACCGCTTGGGCTCAGTCTCCGAGCCAGACTGAGGCGGTGCAACTGCCCCTGACAGGAGGTGCAACCGCCTGGACTTAGTCTTCAAGCTCTGCCAGGAGGTGCAACCGCTCCAGTCAGGAGGTGCAACCGCCTGATCCCGGAATTCTGAGAATTGATAGTTTTGAGCTCCAAATTTGAACTGGGTTGGGGCCTATAAATACCCCACCCATTCATCACTGAAAGGGCACATACATACACCGAAATCTTGATCTTTTCTGTGATTCTTAGAGCTCAAAATTGTTGTAAAGGCCAAAAGTTCTCCTCCCTCTTTTCCTCCAAGTTCTGAGTTGCAAAGAGAGGAGAGAAATTTCTGTAAGGATTGTCTCCTAAGCCCGTCAAAAGGAGTGAAACTGTAAAAGGGTGGTTGGCCTTCGCCTATTGAAGGAAGGCCTCTAGTTGACGTCGGTGGAGGAAGCCAAAAGTGGAGTAGGTCAAGATTGACCGAACCACTCTAAATCTCGGTTTGCATTTACTTTTGAGCATTTTATCTTTACTGAAAACCTCCTCAATAGCTTACTTTCTTCTGCGCTTTTACGAACGAGTTTCTAAGTTTAGAGCTTTCCGAATCTGCGTTAGACATAAATCGACTTTTTCGTACGATCATCATATTTCAGTTTACGTTTATGTTTTGATTTCAATCATAATTGTAAACTGCCTTATGCTCATTTATAAAACGTATCTCAAAGTTAAGTATCTTCAGAATCGACATTTAGACATAAACTGGTTTTATCGTACGAACGTCGCATTTCAGTTTGCGCTTGTATTCTGATTTCCATCATAAACTGCAAACTGCCTTCATAGATTTACTTTAACGTTATCTCGCTTAATCTTAAGTTAAAGTAATCTTAGAATAAGCTTTTACATCGAAATCGTTTTTATCGAATGAACGCAGCTTTCGTTTTAATCACAGAAAGATTTCCGCTGCACTAATTCACCCCCCCCCCCCTCTTAGTGCTCTTGATCCTAACATAAATATGGCATGCTATGTTATGAATAGGGTTATAATAAGACCACTACTTTCCAAGACTCCTTATGATTTATGGAACAACAAAAAACCCAACATTTCATACTTTAAAGTTTTCGGATGTAAATATTTTATTTTGAATGAAAAAGATGCATTCGGTAAATTTGATCCAAAATCCGATGAAGAAAATTTTCTTAGCTATTCCTTTATTTCTAAAACATTTCATATTTTTAACAAAAAAACTTTGATTATAGAAGAATCCATTCATGTTGTTTTTAATAAAATTTTTGAAGTTAAAAAAATGAACTTGATGATGATATTGATTTTGATACCTTGAATTTAAATGAAACCCCTTTTCCAAATAGCAATTTGGATGCATCTTCTTTCGAATCTTCTTTATCAAAGGAATGAAAGTATGTAGATGCTCATCCTAAGGAGCTAATTATAGGAGAAACATTAAAAGGGTTCAAATACGTTCTTCTCTTAAAAATTTTTGTGTCAACGCCGCTTTTCTCTCCCAAATTGAACCTAAATGCATTGACGAGGCCATGAAAGATGATTCATGGGTCATTGCAATGCAAGAAGAGTTAAATCAATTTGCGAGAAATGAGGTGTGGAAGCTTGTTCCTAGACCAAATGACCATTTAGTTATTGGTACTAAATGGGTCTTTAGAAATAAATAAGATGAATTTGGTATCGTGGTTCGAAACAAGGCTAGATTAGTGGCCAAAGGTTTCAACCAAGAAAAAAGTATCGATTATAAAGATACCTTCACTCCTATAGCTCAATTAGAAGCCATAAGGATGCTCCTTGCCTATACTAATTGTAATAATTTTAAGTTGTTTCAAATGGATGTTAAAAGTACTTTTCTTAATGACTTTATTTTCAAAGAAGTTTATGTTAAACAACCTCCCGGATTTGAGAATGATAGTCTCTCTAATAATATATTTAAATTGACTAAAACTCTCTGTGGTTTAAAACAAGCCCCAAGGGTTTGGTATGAGAGACTTAGTTCATTTTTTATTGAAAATAATTTATCTAAAAGCAAGGTCAATACTATATTATTTATTAAAAAAATTTAAAATAATTTTTTTATTATTCAAATTTATGTTGATGATATTATTTTCAGTTCCACGAATGAATTTCTTTGTGAATCATTTGATAAAAGTATGAGTCTTGAATTTGAAATGAGTTTGATGGAAGAATTAACCTTCTTTTTAGGCTTACAAATCAAGCAACTAAGTAATGACATCTTTCTTAGTCAAACAAAATATACTTTAGATTTACTAAAAAGGTTTAATATGGATAACTCAAAAGCTATCAATACTCCCATGAGTACCTCCACTAAGTTAGATATTGATGAAAGTGGAGAAAGCTTTGATCAAAAAGCTTATAGGGGTATGATATGAAGTCTACTATACCTCACCGCAACTAGACTGGATATCATGTTTAGTGTAGGTCTTTGTGCTAGGTTTCAATCTGATCCTAAGATATCTCATCTTAAAGCAATTAAGAGAATTCTTAGATATCTTAAAGGTACCACTAATCTAGGATTATGGTATCCAAAATCTGAGAATTTTGAACTAATTGTATATACTAATGCGGATTTTGCTGGATGTAGATTAGATAGAAAAAATACATCCGGAACATGTCAGTTTTTAGGACACGCACTTGTCTCTTGGTCATCTAAGAAATAAAACTCGATTATACTATCTACAACCGAAGCTAAGTATATTGCAGTTACTGTATGTTGTGCACAAGTTGTGTAAATGAAAAACACTTTAGAAGATTATAAGATTCATCTCAAAATTATTCCCATAAAATGTGATAACACAAGTACAATATGTTTAATAAAGAATCTCATTCAACACTCTAAAACAAAACATATTGATATTAGGCATCACTTTATATGAGATTATGTCACTAATCATGATATAATCTTAGAGTTTATTGATACGAAACATCAATTAGTTGATTTCTTTATAAAACCTTTAAGTGAAAAATAATATGATTTTATTAGAAGAGAATTAGGAATGTTAATTTGTCCGAATACATGAGTTGGTATATTTCTTTTTCGGATTATCTTCTTGAATGGAGCTTTCATGAGTTTATGCCATATCAAGTACACTTCATACCCTTGCTCCATCACTTAATGATTTTTGATACACTCAATCACTTCATGGATTTCATTGACAAATGCATCTCTCGGATTTCACTCTTATGAATTTTTAATGAGAAATGGATTTGATATGATGCTCCTCTCATTATGAAGGTTTATTCATGAAATTTTTTTTATCCTTCATATGATGATTCTTTCACATGAATTCTTTCTCAATGAAAGAAGAATCTTTATTTTTTATGAGATGAATACTTGCAAGAATGAGGATTTGATTTGACATGAATATCTTCATCCTTGTAAAAATTGAAGTATGATTTAACGAAACTCTTTTATCATTTTTAACTTCATTCAAATCATTTTACAAAGTTGGTTCTCAATGGATTTTCCTTCTTACTCTCCTTCTTCATGCGAAGTTTTGATGAAAAATAAAAAGGGAGAAGTTGATGGAAGCCATCTCTTTAAATATTTATAACTTTTAATGTGAGAATTTTTGAATGATACCAAATGCTTGAAATATGATTGGTATACAAATTGAAATGTGGCATGAATTTTTACCACATTTGCATTATTTTGAATTGTTCTCCTTTTTGTTGATGATAAAAGGGGAGAAATAATACCAAAATATGGTAAATTGATGACAAATGTATGCAATGTATTTCATCATATATACTTGAAATGTTTGCTTCATAAATTTTTTTCATTATGATAAGATATCTAGAGCTTAACTTGTAATTTTACAAATTGATATCTTGCCATAGAATAATGAATTGCTATCTTTATCATCTTTTATATTTAAAATATCATACTTGAAAATGGATGTCATGCTTTGACATCATTTTGAGAATGTTAGATCATGATAGGAATCATGATATGTGTATTGATAAGTTTAAATGAACTTAACTTATCAATATGTCTCTTGAATTCAAAGGCCTTGAATTCAAGAATATCTTTTTTTAAGTATGGCATATAGATAGGAGGAGTTAAGGTTAACTTTGTCATTAATTGATTGTCATCATAAAAAAGGGGCTAATTGTTAAATCTCGAATTTTGATGATGAAGTCAATTGTAATTTGTTTGATCTAATCTATATATTGAGAAAAGTGTGCAGAATTAACTATGATGGCAGTAAGACATAAAGTAGGTGTTATGCTAGAGTCAAGATCGAGATCTCATTGGGAGTTCGAGAGTTCGACGGAAGTTCGGACATTCGTTGGAAGTTCTGCAGGAACCAACCGAGAAGTCCAAGAGCTTGCCATAGAAGCTCGTCGAAACTCACCATGAAGATCGTCGCAAAGTCCAGAAGCTTGCCAGGAGTCCGCCGAAGCATTACCGAGAGTTCGTCGGATGTTCGTTGGAAGTACGCTAGAAGTTTATCAGAAGAGCAATTGACACACCGGAACAAAAAGTGCAGTAAATATGTCTTAATTGTCATAGTTAGAGCATAAATTAAGTTAGGATTAGGAGGTAATCCCATTAACTTAATTAAGGACCAATTAAGCCCTTAACATGGCTGAATTGGGTTGAATTGAGCACCCAATTCAGCCCCTGAATTCTTGGCCTGCGGTGGCACCGCTAGGGCCGACGATGGCACCGCTTGGAAAGCAGTGCCCTAGGAAATCTGGGTGGTGATACTACCCAGACTAGGTGGTGGTACTATCGGCAATTATTACTGCAAATGGTGGTATCGCCAGTAGTTATTGGTACCAGTTGTGGTACCGCCCCTATCAAGCGGTGGTACCACCAAAGCTCGGTCTCCGAGCTCTATCAGGCAGTGGTACTGCCCAGACTGAGCAGTAGTACCGCCCATTATCAGGTCAGGTAGTGGTACCCGTCAGGACCCCGAAAATATGTGATTAGACACTTTTTGACTCCATTTTTGAAGCCTATTTGCATGAAATATAAAAACCCCACCCTTTTCTGCATGAAAGAGCATGAAACCTATTTGCATAATCTTGAGTTCTTGAATCTTAAAGTGTTGTAAAAGTTAGAGTTCTCCTTCTTCATCTCTTAGCCTTGTAACCATCCAAGAAAGAGGAGTGAGACTTGTAAGGTTTAATCTCCTAAACCCGGGAAAAGGAGAAAGTGTTGTAAAAAGGTGTTCGGTCTTTACCTATTGAAGGAAGATCTTTAGTGGACACCGGAGACCTCGTCGGAGGAGGAATCCGAAAGTGGATGTAGGTCACGTTGACCGAACCACTCTAAATTCTAGTTTGCTTTTCATGAGTGCAATTTACTTTAACTACAATTCATTTCATTGCAAACTGCTTCTCCTCCTCATCTTGCTTACGCTCTCATACGTTTCAAGTTGTCATCGAACTTACGAAATATTTTATACGAGAATTGAAGAATTTTTCGCTGTACTAATTCACTCCCCCCCCCCCTCCTCTTAGTGCTGCTCTTGATCTTAACAATTATATATATATATATATATATATATATATACTATTTTATGACTATATTATTTATTTTTAGATTAATAATTTATATATTATTTTGTATTTCAAAGAAAGAAAGATATAGAAGTGTTTCCATATTTTCAATGGATTGCAATATATTTCAAAGTTAGTAATTGTAATGGCAATTTGATTTCAATTTGTAGTTAGAATGGCTATAAAATTACCTTAATGCAAGGGAATAAATAATTTTAAGATTCATTCCTTCTCTATTTTTCAAGTAACTTAAAAGATCCCCAGTGATATGTTAAAAAATACAGTCCATTTAATATTTTATAAATAAAGAAATATTAACTTATGGAAATAAATCAGTAAACGGTATAGAAAATATTGTTAAATCTTTAAAATAATAAATTGATAGATAAGGTGTTTTTGTCATGATATTATGAATTTAATTACAAATATACTTTGTCGTAAGATTTTAAATATATTTCCTACTCCTACATGTCATTATAATTTTAGAAGGAAATATCATTTAGGATTTTAAGATTCCATACACACACGAAATAAGCAATTTTCAATCAAAATCACTTGAGAAACTGATTTAGTATTTGTCTTTCCTTATCTTTTGATTCCTTTGTACAACTCCATAATTGGCCGCACAATGCACACAAAAGGGTATGCTAAGTTATAAATCAGAAATTACCTTCTCAGATTTATAGGTTTTAGATTCTAAAATGGTAGCAAAACCTCTACAAAGTGGATCACGAACAAATGGGAAATAGATGCATTTTATTTTTATTTTATTTTTGCTTAATTTTATTAGAGTGTGACTCACGTACTAAATCAAAACATAATGAATGGAGTTTGTCATATAGTAAACAATATTAGTTTTATAGATCTTAAAATACACCTTTTAAAAAAAGAGAAATTTTTTTTTTCACATATTAAGCTTTATAGTAAACATATCTATGGATAAATTTCTAGAAAAAACTACAGGATTTCTTTTTTTTTTTTAATGTGGAAGAGAGTTCCAGAAAAAACTATTAGAAAGCTATTGGTTTCTCTCTCTCTCTCTCTCTTTTCAAAGAGCATTCCAGACAAAAATATTAAAAGATATTTATTTTCTTTTTTTTTTTCTCAGTGACCAATGGACATATTTTTAGAAAACACTTATAGTTTTTTGAAAATTTTTGCAAAGCTTTCCCATTTAAAAAAACTTTCACAAAACATCCCTTCTTTCCTAAAAGATGATTTTACCTCTACTTTCGCCCCATCAACCATCACCTCCGTACGTGAGTCCCTGGGTGCGTCGACCTCTGCCTTCGCCCCACTACCCCCATGGCCCGTCAACTATTGTCTTCACTTACATTATTGTCATTTACTTCATTCTCTTCTTTCTCACTCATGCACCTTCCCCTTGCCCGTAGCCTCTCTACCTAAGTGATAACAAGGAAAATGGGAATGATGACATGGGGACAACAAGCAATAGGACGGAGGTAGAGGAGGGATTAATGGGTAGAGGCATAAGTGACAAAAAATAAACGGAAGCAACAAGCAAAGGATGGGAAGCCCACGGACAGAGGCGATCAAGGGTGGAGGCAATGACCGATGGGGTGAAAATAAGGGACAAAATCATCTTTTAGAAAAAAAAAATATTTTATAAGAATTTTTAAAAATTAGGGGCACTCTAATTTTTTTTCAAAATCAAATAATTATTTGCCCTATTCTTATTTAGTCTTTTAGCTGACCCCTCAAATGGTGAAGGCATATTTTTGCTTTTTTTTTCTTATTATTTTTTCTTCATTTAATTGGATGTCAATTTTACCAAGAAAAAAAAAGTGTATAAATATATAATTTTTTTTAATTTGATGTATATGTTAGCTAATTTAGTAATCATGTTGAGGTGCTAAGTCCAGATGAGTTTTATTGAAAATCACTACATGTTTGTGTTTTCGAGTGTATGCTGGTTAAAAAAAAAAAACTTAAGCGTGCATTTTGTTTAGCTTTAGGGGAAATATAAATATTAGGTTCTACAAATAGCAATACATATTGTATAAAAAAGTATCTTATTACAATAAAAGAAGATACAATCAAAAGAAAATTTCCTATTACATTCGATAACATATTTGTTTGTCCGTGTTAGGGATTCAGGATCAATCAAGGTTTATAACTTCTCACAAGCTTTAATATCGGGCATAGCCAAGCTTGATCGAGTTTCTAGTAAATCCAACAAATATCCCTCTTATATTAATATCAATAAATGTGATTGAAGGGTTTAGAAAAATAAAGTATTGATAAACAAAAATATTATCGAACTATGTTAGGACCAAAATTGGTATTGGGGGTGGGGGTAAATGAGTGCTTTCGTAAAAATTATATTGATTCAAAGAACTTACTCGATAAAGCCCATAAAGATGTTTAACTTGAAAATGTTTGTAAGAATGTAATAAGCAAGTAAAACTGTTTGCAATGAATGTAAACAGTAAGGAAAAGGAGCACACCAGATTTATAGTGGTTCGGTCATCATGATCTATGTCTACTCTTGATTCCTCCTCCGTTAAAGTCACTGGCTTTCACTATTAATCTTCTTTCAATGGGTAAAGATCAACTATCCCTCTTATAACCCCTTTCTCCTTTTCACATATTTAGAAGATAACCTTTATAAGTCACTCATCCCTCCTTTAACCAAAAATCTAACTTTGAGAAGAGAGGAATTCTCATAAGATTATAATAGCGTTTTCTCACAAATTTGTTCTCAATTCTTGTGTAAACTGAGCAGGGATGAGTGGCGTATTTATAGGCCTAAAATGAATTCAAATTTGGAGCCAAAATGATCTCATCCCTGTTTTTAGCATAGATAATACTAGGCGGTACATCACTAATACTAGGCGGTGGTACCATTGCCTGTCAGATTGACAACTAATGGTACCACCGCTTGTTAGTCTAACACTGGGCGATACCATCGCCTAGTGTGACACTGACACTAGACGGTACCATCGCCTAGTCTAGTAATACCATCGCTTGACATAGTTTGGGAGATTGTGTTTGGGTGATGCACTTAAGGGTATTGTACCCATCGGTTGCAAGTGGATCTTCAAGAAGAAGATCAGAGTAAATAGAAATGCAGAGACCTATAAAGTAAGGCTAGTGGCTAAGAGATATTGTCAAAGTCAAGGTGTTGACTATTGTAGAGAAATCTAGGGACAATATCATATGCGCAATGGAAGAACATAAAATAAAAATCCTAAATTTCCCAAAATATGTTTATCGTTATGCGAAGATTGGTGCGTGAAACCCATGACCCAAAAAACCATGTGTGAGATAGTTGTGTTACCTGGGGAGATCGTATATCCTTGAATCCCTATAGATCTATTAGAGATGATGAAGGAGGTTAAGTGTCTATCCTTAGTTGTCATGTATTTATAATCCCTTACCCATCTAATATCCTAAAGATCTTATATTGGGCATGGTGTTGTCAAACCCATACAAAATTTACTCAAGTCTCGCTCTAGTCGGATTCTCCCAGAGAACTTTTTTTCTCTTAATCTGAATGACCCTAGCTATGGATTTGCTTGAGCAAGAACATATATGATATTCCTCTCATGATACCGAGAGTGGATGATCCTCTATCGACATTCAATTGCCCTCGTAAGGTTGGCTACCACTCTCAATAACCGGCTGTGCTAGATCTGAAACTTATTGACATATAAGTCTGGTATCAAAGAGTAGAGTACTCATACAAGACATTCTTGGTATCTCAAGTCTAAGGAACAAATACACAATTGGGATGACAGAATCACTATCTGTATCATCAACCGTCCAGCATTCCGTGAGTAGATCAATTAGTGAACTCATTCTCTAATGAGTACATGCACTATATCCCTAATATCCCTACATAAGTAACTATGAGACCAACTACTTTCATCATATGGACGAGTATATAGTATACCAATCTGTTCGATTATCTCAATATCTCTCTCGAGTAACCTATGACCAAAATTATTTAGGGTTTATGTTTAAAGGTGAATCGATCTTATTATTATAATCTCATCACGACCTGATTCTCATTGCATAGATCAATGGACATTACAAATATATGTAATGTGAAAACTACATTCCTCAATGGGAACCTCGAGGAGGAGGTGTATATGATGCAACATGAGGGATACGTGTCCAAGAACTGCCCAGATAAGGTGTGTAGGTTGCTTAGATCCATTTATGGATTAAAGCAAGCTTCCCGAAGTTGGAACATAAGATTTGATGAGGCAATCAGATCTTATGACTTCGTTAAAAACGAAGATGAGCCTTGTGTATACAGAAAGGTAAGTGGGAGCGCTATCACCTTTTTGGTGTTATATGTGGATGACATCTTGATCATTGGGAATGACATAGGAATGCTATCCACAATAAAGGCTTGGTTATCTAGACACTTCTCCATGAAGGACTTAGGGGACGCATCCTATATTTTGGGGATTAGAATCTATAGAGATAGATCCAAGAGGATGCTTGGCTTGTCCCAGTCCAAGTACATAGAAACCATTGTCAAAAGGTTTGGCATGGAAAATTCCAAGAGATGTCTCATACCGATGAGACATGGGATATCGCTTTTCTGAGTATGTCCCCAAAGACTCCAAAAAGAAAGGGCGAACATGGATATGATACCTTATGCCTCGTAATAGGGTCTATCATGTATGCCATGCTATGTACTAGGCCGATATAGCGCATGCTCACGAGTGTCTGAAAGGGTATCAAGCGGATCCAGACTTGGAGCACTGGAAAGCAATAAAGTATATCCTTAAGTACTTGAGAAGGACTAAGGATCTTTTACTAGTATATGGAGGTAATAGCCTTAAGGTTGAAGGCTACACTGACTCAAGTTTTCAGTCTGATGTCGATGATAGCAAGTCAAATTCAGGGTATGTGTACACCTTGAATGGAGGAGCAGTGTGCTGGAAGAGTTCCAAGCAAGATACCACTGCTAACTTGACCACAGAGGCGGAGTACATTGCTGCATCAGATGTAGCAAAGGAGGGAGTTTGGGTGAAGAAGTTCATCACAAATTTGGGAGTCGTGCCGGGTAGCGAAGAGCCGATCTCCCTATATTGCGACAACAACGAGGCGATTGCTCAAGCAAAGGAACCTAGGTCTCATCAGAAATCTAAGCATGTTCTGAGGAGGTTCCACCTTATCAGAGAGATCGTGACCCGAGGAGATATAGTAGCGGAAAAAGTTCCATCCGAAGATAACATTGCAGATCCACTAACAAAGCCGTTGTCTCAGATTTGTTTTGAGTGTCACAGGGGTCTGATGGGGATCAGACACATAGGTGATTGGCTTTAGGTCAAGTGGGAGATTGCTAGTCATAGGTGCCCAGCAAGCCAATCATGTGAGTGATGGCACGTGTGACTTAATATAGAATCTTTTTGCTTATTATATTTTGGCATATATCACTTTATAACTATTGCATAAATGCATACATATATTGTGATGTCCTTGGATTTGTGCAATGGGAATCGGATCATGATGAGATCACGATAGTGAGATCGATTCACTTTTAAACACATATCCTAAATAATCCCGGTCATAGGTTACTCGAGAGGGATATCGTGATAACCGGACAGACTGGTGTGCTGTATACCCGTCCATATGATGGATGTAGCTGACAGGTATGACTCACGGCCAGCTCGATATTGGGCCTAGAGGGTCACACACATATGGTAGGCATTGTGATGAATAGAGGTTCGGATATGAGATATCCGACGGAGCCCTTGTCTTATTGGATGTAGATCCAATACCCACTAGGGGAGGACCCATTAGGGTTTGATAGGGGACCTCTATAAATAGGAGGGATTCAGAGCCCTATAGGCTAGAGAGCTTTTGTTTGCCTTTTCCTATTCTCCTCTCCATCTCCACCTCTGAGTAGGCATGGAGTTTTGAGGAGCATCGTCGCAACCCTGCTGTGTGGATCACCGCTAGAGAGGAGGACGCTTGACCTCCTTCATCCTCTCCTAAGGATCTGCAAGGAAATAGGGATATACGATCTCCCTAGGTAACACAATCTACTCTATACGCAGTTTCATGTTTCACGAATTTTTGCATACCAATCTTCGCACGACGACGAACATCTTTTTAGGAATCAGGGATTTTGTTTTCTTGTTCTTCCGCTGCGCATGTGATGTCACCCCCAAGGATTTCCCAACAGTTTCATCATCAAAATACGATATTCAACAATTGTAAGCTTTCTAATCTTTCCTATTGCAAGTGTCCCGATCTTTTCTCCTGCAAGTGTTATCCTTTCTATTGCAAGTGTTCCGATCCTTCCTATTGCAAGTGTTCCGATCTTTTCTCCTGCAAGTGTTATCTTTTCTATTGTAAGTGTTTCGATCCTATCTATTGCAAGTGTTTCGATCCTTTCTATTGTAAGTGTTTCGATCCTTTCTATTGCAAATGTTTCGATCCTTTCTATTGCAAGTGTTCCGATCCTTCCTATTGCAAGTGTTCCGATCCTTCCTTTTGCAAGTGTTCCGATCTTTTCTCCTACAAGTGTTATATTTTCTATTGCAAGTGTTATCTTTTCTATTGCAAGTGTTCCGATCCTTCCTATTGCAAGTGTCCCGATCTTTTCTCTTGCAAGTGTTATCTTTTCTATTGGAAGTGTTCCGATCCTTCCTATTGCAAGTATTCTGATCCTTCCTATTGCAAGCTTTCTAATCTTTCCTATTGCAAGTGGTCCTGATCTTTCCTTACTGCAATTTTATCTCTACATTTGCTTTGAATATGAGGAACTTTGAATTGTTCTAGCCTTGTATTTGATATATCTCCTGTTGAGACGTAACGATTTGAATCTGTGAAACTTCTAAGATTCTAACCTTTCTACCTTATTATGGTTATAACTTTATGCACTGATCTCTGATTTGGACAAAACTTATTTGATATGAATATAGACTCATAAACCTTTCTTTCGATAGTTTATTTTAAGAATTCGGAGTAAGTTTGCCTGTCCAAACTTCTGTTTAAAATGAGCATACAAATTCTATAAAACAGGGATCATAATTTCTGACCTTTTGTTACTGAACTGCCTATAAGTCCTTGTTGGAAACTTTGATTTATTCTAAACTTATTTCATTTTAAACTAGACTCGTAGATCTTTCATTTGATACCAGATTGAAAGATTTAGAGGCCAAATGCCTGACCAGTTTTTTATTGAAACCGACCTTGTGAATCTTGTAAAATTGAGATTTATTCTTTGATCTTGGGTTACTAAATCTATTGTAACTCTTTGTTGGAAAATTTGATTCATACGAAACTTATTTTATTTGAAAGTAGATTGAAATATCTTTCACAATAGCTTTCTTGAGTATATTGGAGCATAATTGATAGTTTAAATCATTTGTTCAATGTGCCTCTCGAATTCTACAAGAAATCGAGCTTTGATCGATTTCGCATATTCTGGTTTCATTCCTTTGGAAATTGATATCATTTAGCCTTCTTATTTGAATTGAGTTATATGTGATTGCTTAGAATCCTTAAATGCTCTTGCTTTCATTTCTTTTCAAATCTGAATACATTTGTGAAAGATTATGCTTGCATCATATTGACTCGTAAAGGCACATGTACGTTTTGTTGTTCTGCGTGTGCTTCCGATATGTACTATTTATTGTTTATACTATCCTTTTGTACTCCGATGTTTGTGGGATACTGTGAACCTTTACCAGAAATGATAAAGGGAGTTATGTATAGAGCTTGCGATGCTCTACCGACCCCCTCTGACTTCACCTAGATGTGGGTGGATGGAGCTCCCAAACGTGGGAGACTTCTGTCTGGTGGTCATTCAGAAATGGATGAATCACATTCTGTCTGTGGTCCCACTACACCTTCTATATGTTTGATATGATATCCAGAGCTTTGGTTATTTATTTATGTATGCGCTTTCGATAAAAAAGATATGAATGCAATGTCAAATACGACGTTTCACCTTCTGTTACATATTCGTTCTTTGATATGCTCTGAAATGGTTCATATGCCGTTGATATGCTCTGAAATATTTCCTACGCTATTAATATGTTCCGAAATGCTCCCTATGCCTCTAAAATATTCCTACGCCATTGATATGCTTTGAAATATTCCATATGCCATTGATATGTTCCGAAATGTTCCATTTGTCATTGATATGATCTGAAACATTTCATATGCCATTGATAAGCTCCGAAATGTTTCATTTATTATTGATATGCTGTGAAATGTTTCATCCGTTATTGGGATGCTCTGAAATATTCTATATGCTATTGATATGCTCTGGAACATTTCCTACGCTATTGATATGCTCCAATTACTCTATACTCCATTTGTTTTGGAACCAAATATATTTCGATTGAAATGACACATGATTTTGTATCTAATGAGATGATATCCTTGAGAATTCTTGTATTCTGCCTTACGTTATAATACCTTACTTGTTTGAAATCATTCCTTTTGTTCTGAATATGCTTTATCACTTGCTGAGCTGTTTTTAGCTCACTCTGTTGTTATATAAAATCTTTCAGACTAGCTTGTCACTCTTTGAGATGTTTGAATTAGGCTGAGGCAGTAGAGAGCTATTCAGAATTATGGGCAAGTCTTGTTAGTTATTATGTTATTGTTGCATAAGCATATTTTGTGTAATGAAATGTTGTCGATGAACCGAAATGGATATACCTTGTAAAAGTGTTAGAAGATCTCTCTTATTTGGAATTTCGGAATGTTAAGTCTAGTTTACGATGATATAAACTTGTGGTAAATGGTTGAAGTTCTTATTGTATAAATTACTTAGCTTCTGGATTTATAAATGTTGTTCATGTTTGTTAAGTTGGCTTCGGTTGCCATAAATGTGAATTATCGAGTGATGTGATATATGATTATAAACTGCACAGGTTTTATAGACGTGAATTTGATAGAATATTTTTTTTTGTCCTCAAATGTTAGTTTGGATCTTGGATTGGCTTGTGATGAAAATTTTAATATTACTAATCTTTTTTTAGGGGCGTGACAGTTGTTATTAGAATAATATCTCATGTGTTCTTGCTCAGACAAATCCTTAGTCAGGGTCATTCGGATTGAGAGAGAAAGAGTTCTCCGGGAGACTCCGATTAGAGCGAGACTCGAGTAGAAACCATATGGGTCTGATAGCACCATGCCCGATATACGGTCTCTGGGATATTAGATAGATGAGGGACTATAGGTATATGGTAATTGAGGATAGATAGGTCCAATGGATTGGATTCCCCTGTATCGTTTAGGGACTACGACGTAGTGGCCTAGTACGTCTATAATCGATGAGTCGAGTGAATTATTATGAAGATAATAATTCATTGAGCTAGTTCTAATAGGTATGACTCACAACCAATTTGATATTGGGCCTAAAGGGTCACATACATATGGTAGGTATTGCAATGAGTACAGGTTTAGATATGAGATAATCAATAAGCGCCTAAATTATTGGATCCTATGAATGAGATCTAATAAGAGTCAATGAGAGATTATTAGATAGAGATCCATTAATCTAAGAGGCTTGGATAATTGAATGGAGATCCAATACCCAATAGGGTAGGATCCATTAGGGTTACATTGACAGGGGACCTCTATAAATAGAAGGGAACTAAAGGTTTATAGGTTAGAGCCTCTCTGGGTTACCATCTCCTTTTCCCCTCCTATTCTTCTCCTCATATAGTAGGCCTGGAGATTTAAGGAGCATCGTTGTAGTCCTACTATGTGAATCACCGCTAGAGAGGAGGACGCTTGACGTCCTTCACCCTCTCCTAGAGATCTACAGGGATTTAGGGATATATAATCTCCCTAGGTAACATAATCTATCTCACATGTGGCTTTTAAGTTTCACAAATTTTATGCACCAATCTTCGCACGACAACGAACACATCTTTGGAAAATTTGGGGATTTTATTTTCTGTTCTTCCATTATGCATGCGATGTTGCCCCCTAGATTTCCCAATAATACTTGCATCTCAAACTCGATCGAAATAGAGTACCTAGTTTGCAAGTGGTCCAGATGCCTCGAGGTCAAGACAAAGTCTTGATTATATGAACTTATCATGACCTCTGAGTCTCGGAGGACCCTTAAGTCCATCAAAACCAACCACCTAAAGAGAAGGAGGAGATTAGGACCCATCCTACCCCTGGGCTCCTCAATGATAGAACTTTGACCTTTTCAATTATTCATCGATTGAAAGATCGAAAAGAACTTATGAGAGAGATAAAAGATATATCGACCTGAAGGAGAGGAGGATGTGTTGTAGGAGGTCGAGACACTTTAAAGAGAGGAGACAAATGAGCTACATGAAGCTTGAGGCAAGAAGTGAGCCCCTCCTTTACGAGAGGAAACTTATGTCGAGTTGACACCTTGGCTCCCACGTTAACTCTCAAATTGCCTATCAGATATCAATTTCATTAACTCCCATCGTTCTAGATCACATAATCATTAATGGAGCATGAATGATACATTAATGGTGAATTAACTCTAGAGAGTGCTTGACACATCCCTCTCATCCATCTCAAAATGAGCACAAGACATGTTTTGAGAGACTACCATCTTAGTAGATTCTTGAGATGTCTAGGTTAGTCAATCCCGACCCAATCGCCTTGGGGAACACTCGATGCACTCCCTACGAGGGTGAACTGTTAAATCTCAGATTTTGATGAATAAATCAATTGGTAAATTATTTGATAAAATCTATATATTGAGAAAAGTGTGCAGGATTAACTACGATAGCAGTAAGACATAAAGCAAATATTGTGCCGGAGTCAAGATCGAGATTTTGTTGGGAGTTCGAGAGTTCATCGGAAGATCGGACGTTCATCAAAAGTTCTGTTAGAACCAACCGAGAAGTCCAGGAGCTTACTAAAGAAGTTCATTGGAACTTGCTAAGAAGATCCTCGTTAAGTCCAAGAGCTTGCCAGAAGTCCGCTAGAACATTGTCGATAGATTGTCGGAAGTTTGCCGAAAGATCGTCGAAAGCTCGTCGGAAGAACAACTAACGTACCAACACAAGAATGCTTTGTTAAATGTCTTAATTATTGTAGTTAGACCTTAAGTTGAGTTAGAATTGGGAGGTAATCCCACTAACTCAGTTAGGGGCCCACTAGGCCCTTAATAGGGCTGAATTGGGCCGGATTGAACAGCCCATTCAGCACCTGAAATCATGACCGACAGTGGCATCGCCTGAGACTCGGTCTCCCATGTGTTCTGGGTGGTGGTACCACTAATAGTTAATGTTGTTAGGTGGTGGTACTGCCAAAGCTCGGTCTCCGAGCTCTGTCAAGCAATCGTACCGCCCAGTGTCAGGTGTCAAGCGGTGGTACCACTAGTACCTTGAAATTCAGGGATGTGACACTTTTTGGCTCTAATTCTGAAGCGATTGGGGCCTATAAATATCTCACCCTTTTCTACATAAAAGGGCATGAAAGTGTTAACATAATCTTGAATTCTTGGGGTGTTAAAGTGTTATAAAGTGAGAAGAGTCCTCCCCTCCCTCTCTTAACTTTGTAAACATCCAAGAAAGAGGAGTGAGGCTTGTAAGGGTTATCTCCTAAACCCGGTAAAAGGAGAAAGAGTTGTAAAAGGTAGTTGGTCTTCGCCTATTGAAGGAAAGCCATTAGTGGATGTCGGTGACCTCGACGGAGGAGGAATCCGAAGTGGATGTAGGTGACAATGATCGAACCACTCTAAATTCTGATTTGAATTTCGTCTTAAGCAATTTACCTTTATTGCAAACTGCTTTACCTTCTTATTGCTTTCTCTACGCTCCCATACGCTTTCAAGTTAATATCTTTACGAAACAGTTTTCGTCGAAATTGGGTTTAATCAAAATGAAGACTTTTAAAATCGGTAATTTTTTCGCTACACTAATTCACACCCCCTTAGTGTTGTTCTTGATTCTAACAATTTGTATCAAAGTGAGGTCACTCTCATTTGGTTTGAAACCCAAGAGAGATGACATTTGTTGACAACCAAGAAGGTCATTTAATTATACGTCCATCCATGTTCAATGGAACAGATTACACATATTGGAAGACTAGAATGAGGATCTTTCTAATTTTAATAGATTTTGAGTTATGGAATCTTGTAGAAAATGGCTTTGAAAAGTCTTCTCTTCCAATGAGTGATTGGAATGAGTTAGAGAAGAAAACTTTTGCTTTAAATTCTAAGGCTATGAATGTCTTGTTTTATGCTTTAGATAAAAATGAGTTCAATTTAGTGTCTATTTGTGAAACGACTTTGATATTTGACACACTCTCGAAATAGCTTACGAATGAACTAGTAAAGTAAAGGAGTCAAAGATAAATCTTTTAGTCCATACTTATGAATTATTTTAGATGAAGCAAAGGGAGACAATTATCGACATGTACACCTGTTTTACGGATGTCGTCAATAATCTAAAAGCTCTTGGCAAATATTTTTCGAATTTTGAAGTTGTTAATAAAATCTTGAGATTCCTTTCATAGAGTTGGGACCCTGAAGTAACGGTCATTCAAGAGGCCAAGGATTTAAATAATTTTCCTCTCAAAGAACTTATCAACTTATCAGGTCACTAATGACCTACGAGATGACTTGCAATGCTCATGAAGAGTTTGAGAATAACCTTCCAAAAAACAAGAAGGATATGACACTAATAACTCAAGAAGACCACTTGAAAGAAAATTCAAGTGATAAGGACAATGATGATGACTTGGCACTCTTGACAAGAAAGTTTAAAAAATTCATAACAAGGAATAGATTTAAAAACGACTCTAAAAATAAATTTAAAGATAAGAAAGAACAAGTTATATGCTACGAATGCAAAAAGTCGGGACATTTCAAAAGCGAATGTCTCTAAGCAAAGAAGAAACAACCAAAGAAGAATAAGGCTCTTAAAGCAATATAGGACAACTCAAATGCATCTAAAGAAGATAAGCCAACCAACACCGAGCAAGTTGCTCACTATGCACTAATGGCTATCGGAGATGAGGTAAGCAGTTCATTGGATGCAAATTTATCTTTTGATGAACTACTAAATGCTTTTAATGATTTATTTGATGAATATAAATTAGTTAGTAAAAAATATAAATTATTAAAAAATAAGCATGCTTCTCTTGTTAGTGATTTTAATAGATTAAAAATTAAGCATGATGATAGTTTAGCTCCTTGCACAAAGTGTGATGAATTAGAAATGCTTAAAAAGGAAAATTTGCAACTACATGAAACTTTAGAAAAATTTGAAATAGGTAGCAAATCCTTAAACATGATTCTTGGAAGTAAGAATCATGTTCATAAAAGAGATGTAATTGAGTTTATGAGTAACACTCATAAAAATCCAACCATCTCCCAACTTTGCATGTTTCACCCCAAAATAAATGTAACTTTTGTTGCAAATTTGGACATGTTGCTTATCAATGTTCGTTTAAGAGATATAATCCGTATAAATTGATTTGGGTTCCTAAAGGAACCTCAAATGACTCAATACAACATGATAAGTTATGTAGATCGATTTTTGAGGCACCCAAGATCAAATGGGTACCTAAAAATCACCCTTTTTTAGAAATGTTTACCATCACAAGCTAGGAGCAAGAGATGGTACCTTGATAGTGGATACTCAAGGCACATGACCGGAGATCCATCTCAATTCTCTAAGCTCACTAGCCTAGACGAAGGGTATATCACCTTCGGAGACAACAACAAGGGTAAAATCATTGGCAAAGGAACTATAGGTAACAAATTCAACTTTTTAATTGAAGATATGTTGTTGGTTGATGGCTTAAAGCATAATCTTTTGAGCATTAGTTAACTGTGTGATAAAGGATACATCATTAGATTTGAATCCAATGCTTACATTATTGAAAAATCACACAAAAATACATCTATGATTGTCCTAAAACAAAATAATGTATACACTATAGACATTGATGATCTTTGTAATGAAATGTGTTTTTCGGTTTTGAGTGACGATGCATGGCTTTGACATAGAAGATTAGGTCATGTTAGCATGAAACTAATCTCTCAAATCTCATCTAAAGAACTTGTAAGAGGTATCCCTCACATTAAGTTTGTTAAAGACAATGTGTGTGATGCATGTCAACTAAGAAAATAAATAAAAAATAATTTCAAACCAAAGAGTCAAATAAGCACCTCTAGACCATTGCAATTGATCCACATGGATTTGTTTGAACCAATTGATACGTCAAGCCTAGGAGGTAGCAAATATGCCTTTGTAATTATGGATAATTATAGTAGATGCACTTGGACATACTTCTTGACACACAAAAATGATTACTTTAGGTATTTTTCAAAGTTTTGTAAACTTGTTGAAAGTAAAAAAGGTTTTATGATTTCATCAATTCAAAGTGATCACAATGGTGAATTTTAAAACTGTGATTTTCAAAAATTTTATGAATCTAATGGATATAACCATAATTTCTCTACTTTGAGAAATCCTCAACAAAATGGAGTAGTAGAAAGAAAAAATAGAAACTAATAAGAAATGATAAGAACCATGTTGAATGAATATAGCGTACCCAAATATTTTTGGATCAAAGCCGTTAATACAACATGCTATGTCATAAATAGGGTTCTAGTAAGACCATTACTTTCCAAAACTCCTTATGAATTGTGGAATAACAAAAAACCCAATGTTTCATATTTTAAAATTTTCGGTTGTATATGTTTTATCTTGAATGAAAAAGATGCATAAGGAAAATTTGATACAAAATCCGATCAAGGGATTTTTCTTGGCTACTCTTCTATTTCTAAAGCCTTCCGTATTTTTAATAAAAGAACTTTGGTTATAGAAGAATCTATTCATGTTGTCTTTAATAAAATTTTTAAATTAAAAAAATGAGTTTGATGATGATCTTAATTTTGATGCTTTGAATTTAAATGAACCTTCTTCTTCAACTAGCAACTTGGATACATCTTCTTCCGAAACATCCTTATCCAAGGAATGGAAGTATGTAGATGCTCATCCTACGGAGCTAATCATAGGAGACACATCAAAATGGGTTCAAACTTGTTCTTCTCTTAAGAATTTTTATGCCAACGCCGTTTTTCTTTCTCAAATTGAACATAAATGCATTAATGAGGCCTTGAAAGATGATTCATGGGTTATCGCAATACAAGAAGAGTTGAACCAATTTGAAAGAAATAAGGTGTGGAAGCTTGTTCCGAGGCCAAATAACCAATTAGTTATTGATACTAAATGAGTCTTTAGAAACAAGCAAGATGAATTTGGTATCATGGTTAGAAACAATGCTAGATTATTGGCCAAGGGTTTCAACCAAGAAGAAGGTATCAATTATGAAGAAACATTTGCTCCTGTAGTACGATTAGAAGCCATAAGGATGCTCCTTGTCTATGCTTGTAGTAATAATTTTAAGTTATTTCAAATGGATATTAAAAGTGTTTTTCTTAATGGCTTCATTTCTGAAGAAGTTTATGTTAAACAACCTCCCGAATTTGAGAATGATAATTTTTCGAATTATGTATTTAAATTGACTAAAGCTCTCTATGGATTAAAATAAGACCCAAGGGCTTAGTATGAGAGACTTAGTTTATTTCTTATCCAAAATAATTTCTCTAAAGGCAAGGTCGATACCATATTATTTATTAAAAATTTTGAAAATAATTTTTTTATTATTCAAATATATGTTGATGATATTATCTTTGATTCTATAAATGAATCTTTATGCGAATCATTTGCCAAGAGTATGAGCCTAGAGTTTGAAATGAGTCTAATGGGGGAACTAACCTTCTTTTTAGGCCTACAAATCAAACAACTTAATAATGGTACTTTTATTAGTCAAATAAAATATGTATTAGACTTGCTAAAACGGTTTAATATGGATGGTTCAAAGACTATCAATACTCTTATGAGTACTTCCATTAAGTTAGACATTGACGAAAGTAGAGAAAGCTTTGATCAAAAAGCTTATAGAGGTATGATAGGTAGTTTACTATACTTCACTACAACAAGACCGGATATCATGTTTAGCGTTAGACTTTGTGTTAGGTTTCAATCTAATCCTAAGCTATCTCATCTTAAAGTAGTTAAAAGAATATTTAGATATTTTAAAGGAACCGCTAATCTAGGATTATGGTATCCAAAATCTGAAAACTTTGAATTAATTGCTTATGCTGATGCGGATTTTGATGGATGTAGATTAGATAGAAAAAGCACATTCGGAATATGTCAATTCTTAGGTCATGCACTTGTCTCTTGGTCTTCTAAGAAACAAAACTCGGTTGCACTATCTACGACCGATGCCAAATACATAGCGGCTAGTGCATGTTGTGCATAAGTCATATGAATGAAAAATATATTAGAATATTATATAATTTATCTTAAGAATATTTCTATAAAATATGATAACACAAGTGCAATATGTTTAACAAAAAATCCTATTCAACACTCTAGAACTAAAAATATTGACATTAGATATCACTTTATATGAGATCATGTTAATAATCATGATGTAATCTTAGAATTCATTGATACGAAACATCAATTGGTCGATATTTTTACAAAACCTTTAAATGAAGAATAATTTGATTTCATTAGAAGAGAGATATGCATGTTAAACTATCTGAATGCATGAGTTGTTATATTTCTTTTTTATACTATCTTTATGTTTTTCATAAATGGAGCTTTCATGAATTTATGTCATATCAAGTTTACTCCATACCCTTGCTCCATCACGTAATGATGTTTGATACATTTAGTCTCTTCACCTATTGAAATTATTAACAAATACATCTTTCACGGAATTCACTATTATGAATTCTTATTAAGAAACAGATTTAATGAAGTTTTATTCATAGATTTCTTTTTATCATTTCTCATGAACTCTTCCTTACTCTTCTCATAGAAGAAGAAGTTTTATGAATTTTTAGTATGTGATGATCACTTGCAAGAATGGGGATTTGATTTCACATGAATATGTTGATCCTTTCCATGAATCCCTTCTCTTTGTTAAAGTTGAAGCATAATTTAATAAAACACATTTATTGTTCTTAACTTGATTTCACAAATTTGGTTCTTAGTGGATTCCCTCGTTACCTTCCTTCTTCCTCATGCAAAGTTTTGATGACAAAGGGGGAGAAGTTGATGGAATCTCTCTCTTTAATATTGAGAACTTTTTAATGTTACCATGCAATGATGCAATATCGATTAGATAAAATAGTATGAAACTTGCTTGAATTTTTACCACACCTAAATTGTTGAATTATTATCCTTTTTGTTGATGGAAAAGGGGGAGAAAAATATCAAAATGTGATAAATTAATGATAAATTGACATTGTAAATGTATGCAATGTATCTTATCGTAAATGCTTATCATAAATACTTGTATGTTTTGCGAATGCTTGAAATATACTTGTATGTTTTGCGAATGCTTGAAATATAATTGGAATCGTCAAATACATTGTAGCACATCATAAATGCTTGAAACATAACACTTCGCAAATGCTTGAAACATATCAAAATGTATTTCATATGCATTATAGATACTTGAAATGTTTCATGAATGCTTGATAATTGTCTATTATAAGGTATCATGAGCTTAACTTGCTATTTACAATTGATACCATGAATTATTATCTTTGTCATCTTGCTATATTTGAAATTCATATCATACTTGAAAATGATGATTATTTATCATCATAGGATTTGAAAATGGATATCAAGCCTTGACATCATTTTTATAAATATGTAGCATCGTATTTTGAATTAGTAAATCATGATAAGGATCATGACATGCATATAGATAAGTTTAAATGAATATAACTTATCAGTTTGATGCTTGAATTCAAAGACCTTGAATTCAAAAATGTCTTTTCTCAAATATGACATATAGATAGGGGGAGTTAAGGTTAATTCTGTCATCAATTGATTATCATCGTAAAAAAAGGGAAGATTGTTTAATCTCGGATTTTGATAATGGAATCAATTGGTAAATTATTTGATTTAATCTATATGTTGAGAAAAATGTGCAAGATTAATTACGATAATAGTAAGATATAAAGCAAATGTTGTGCTGGAGTTAAGATCAAGATTTCGTTAGGAGTTCGAGAGTTCGTCGGAAGATCGAACGTTCGTCGGAAGTTCTACTAGAACCAACTGAGAAGTCCAAGAGCTTGCCAAAGAAGCTCGTCGGAACTCACCAAGAAGATCCTCATGAAGTCCAGGAGCTTGCCGGAAGTACGTCGGAACATTACCGAGAGATCGTCGGAAGTTTACCGGAAGATCGCTGAAAGCTCGTCGAAAGAACAATTGATATACTGGTACAAGAATGCTTTGTTAAATATCTTAATTATTGTAGTTAGACCTTGAGTTGAGATAAAATTGGGAGGTAATCCCACTAACTCCATTAGGGGCCAATTGGGCCCTTAACAGGGCCGAATTGGGCTGGATTGGATAGCTCATTCGGCACTTGAAATCTTAGTCGACGGTGGTACCATTTGGGACTCGGTCTCCCAGGTGTTCTAGGTAGTGGTACCACCCAGATTGGGTGGTGGTACTGTCTAGACTGGACGGTGGTACTATCGATAGTTAATGTTGTCAGGCGCTGATACCGCCAAAGCTCGGTCTCTGAGCTCTGTCAAGCGGTCGTACCACCTAGTGTCAGGTGTTAAGCGATGGTATCACCCAATAATGGCAGTGGTAATGTCAGTACCCCAAAATTCGGGGATGTGAAACTTTTTGGCTCCAATTCTGAAGTCATTGGGGCCTATAAATACCCCACCCTTTTCGACATAAAAGGGTACGCAAGTGTTAACATAATCTTGAATTCTTGGAGTGTTAAAGTGTTGTAAAGTGAGAAGAGTCCTCCCCTCTCTCTCTTAGCTTTGTAAACATCCAAGAAAGAGGAGTGAGGCTTGTAAGGGTTATCTCCTAAACTCGGTAAAAAGAGAAAGAGCTATAAAAGGTGGTTAGTCTTCGCCTATTGAAGGAAGGCCATTAGTGGATGCTGGTGATCTCGACAGAGGAGGAATCCGAAGTGGATGTAGGTTATAACGATCGAACCACTCTAAATTCTAGTTTGTATTTCGTCTTGAGCAATTTTCTTTTACTGCAAACTACTTTACCTTCTTATTGGTTTCTCTATGCTCTCATACGCTTTCTAGTTAATATCTTTATGAAACAGTTTTCGTCGGAATCGGGTTTAATCAAAATAAAGACTTTTGAAATCGGTAATTTTTTCACTGCACTAATTCACCCCTCTCTTAGTATCGTTCTTGATCCTAACATGAACTTCAAAGGATGCCCAATGGACTCTTCATGAGGGTAAGCATCTTAACGGCATCGATGCACCCCTAAGGGGGTGAGCATCCAAAGATGCTCGATACAGCCTCTTTAGGGGTGAGCATCTCAACAGATCCTGGTGCACCCCTATAAAAGTGAGTGTCCAAAGATGCTCGATGCACCCTCCTTACAAGTGAGCATCTCAATAGCATCAATACGCCCTTATGGGAGTGAGTGTCCAAAGATGCTCAATGTGCCTTATTTTGGGGTGAGCATCCCAACGACACCCAACTTACTCCTTTGGGAGTGAGAGCATTGAAAAATATCCAATATGTGTTAGGAACAAGTCGACACTAAGAGGGGGGGAGTGAATTAGTGCAGCGGTAAAAACGTCAATTTCAGAAAATATTCATTCATTGAAAACCGATCGGAAAGATGTTAACTTAAAGACACTTTCTTAAGCATGTAATGAGGAAGTAGAGTAGTGAGCAAGTAAAATGATTTGTAGCAAAGGTAAACAGCAAAGTAAAAGGCAGCAAACCAATTTTACAGTGGTTCGACCGTCGTGACCTACATCTACTCTCGATTCCTCTTCACTCGAGGCAACCAGCTTCCACTACTAGTCTTCCTTTAATGGACGAAGACCAACTACCCTTTTACACCCCTCTTCTCATTTTCACAGGTTTAAGAGATAACCTTTTACAAGTACTCACTCCTCTCTAAACAGAATTCTAAACTTATAATTAGAGGAGGGGATCTCTCAAGTGATTACTACAGCATTTTTCTACTGTTAAATTCTTTGTGCTTGTGTGTGTTAACCAGGGATGAGAAGGGTATTTATAGGCCTCAAATTAATTCAAACTTGGAGCCTAAAAGTGTCTCATCCTCGGTTTTCTAGGAGACTGTGTCTAGGCGGTACCACCACCTGACAGAGTCTTGGAGATTGTGCCATGATGGTGCCACCTGTTGGGTCACTATTTGGGTCTTTCTCTTAGCCCAACATAGCCCAAACTTGGGCCCAATTGACCCATAATTGAGTTGACCCAATTCCAACCCAATTATATGCTAACTACGAATTTTAAGACATACTCTAAGCTAAATAAGTCCAGTAAGTCTAGGTTTCTTCCCGTGATCTTCAGACGAACTTCCGACGATCTCTCGGTAATGTTCCAGCGGACTCCCATCAAGCTTCTAGACTATCTTCTTGGCGAGTTCCAATGAGCTTCTTTGGCAAGCTCCTGGACTTCTCGTTCAATTCTGGCAAAACTTCCGACGAATGTCCGGACTTCCGACGAATTCTCGAACTCTCAACAAAATCTCATTCTTGACTCTGGGACTTCATTTTTCTTTATGCTTTGACTGCCATCATAGATAATCTTACACATTAAAAACCTATTTCAATCTAGACAATTATTACAAGGCTAATCAAATGTTGTCCATCATGTTATTAGTTCATCGATGCCTCGTCCGATTCTTTGACGCATTGTCCTCTCTTGCGGCCTATTACCCAATTGACCAGTTGACATCCACAACTTTGATTTCCTTAGTGTAATTTACGCTCTTCCTGGCCTGATGCCCGAACCCATGGCCCAATACCTTCTGTCGATACGTCGACCAATCCTTTGGCTCGACGTCTAATCTTCTAACATGTTTTTCTCCGGCCCAACATGATTATTCCTGCTTTAATTGTCTCTCCCTGATCAAAGCTTCATGTGTCACTCAAAACGTAGATCAAATCATAAACACTATCAATTGGTTTCATCATCAAAATTTGAGATTCAACTATCTCACTCTTTTTGATGATGACAACCAATTGATGATGGAGTTACCCTTAACTCCCCCTATCAATATGTCATATTATTAGAACTCTTGAATTTAAATTGAATTCAAGTTAAAACAAATTTAATCATGAATATTTGCAACACATTATCATAAAATCATGCATAATCAAAATTTTAATACATCATTTCATGCATGAACATTATCATAACTTCTCCCCCTTTGTCATCAACAAAAAGGATAAGTGCATTTAGCAAGTTTCAAATCATTGCATTATAAACATAATCTCAAGTTTTATCATCATGTAAGCTAGCAATAATTTTGAGTTTTGTAAGTTTATAAATTTTGTTAGATGTGCAAGTTAGCATGTTTTGCTTCTTGAGATAGGCAAGATAGCACTTTTGCTTCACTTGATATTGTAAGCTAGCAATTCTTTGTGATATTCAAGATAACAAGTTCTACATCATGTAAGCTAGTGAATTTATAAAATTTTAGAACATGCAAGCTAGCAATTTTGAGATGTTCAAGAAAGCAACTTTTGTTTCTTGAAATATGCAAGTTAGTAATCTTTGCTTCTCTTTTGAGATGAGCTTCTCTTTTAAGATAGCAAGCTAGCATATTTTTGCATCTTCTTGAATTGTGCAAGCTAGCAAATCTTTCTTTTTTGAGATGTGCACACTAGCAATTCTTTCTCCATTCAATTTGTAAGCTAGCAAATTTAGTAAGTTTTACATAATTTTGGAATATGCAAGCTAACAAATTTTATAAATATGAAAGTTGACAAAATTTTTATATCTTTTGAGATGAGCAAGCTTTTTGCTTCTCTTTATGATATGCAAACTAGCAACTTTTTGCTTCTACTTGAAGTATGCAAGCTAGCAAAATTTGATCCCCCTATGTCCTTGTCAAATATAAGGGAAAAATATAATATTATAATTCTTTTATAATTCTTTTCCGTTTTAGTAAATAACAAAAAGAAACATGAGAGTTCAAAATAAGATCTTGATTCATAGAAAAATCTTATGTATCAA
Source organism: Musa schizocarpa (assembly GCA_900464855.2). Lineage (NCBI taxonomy): Eukaryota > Viridiplantae > Streptophyta > Magnoliopsida > Zingiberales > Musaceae > Musa > Musa schizocarpa. The sequence goes on from LS990920.1 coordinate 17,996,003, forward strand.
ATATCGAGAAATCAATATTATGATTTGGATAAAATAAATAAATCTTAACCATAAAGTATTCTCGTAAAAAATGCCAAGTCATCATCATTATCATGTTGGGCATGGTACTAAATCAATAAATTTTTAAATCAATATTACTTGGGTATGCATGATGCCAAAACATAGTTTCAAGTCTTCAATATATAACATGCATAATTTCAAACCATTACTTTTCATCTTTACTTCATACCAAAAATAATTCAATCATCACTATGATTATATCATACATGGTACTAAGATATTAAAATCTTTAAGCATTTATCACTTCATGCATTAAATCAACATTTTGATCATGATACCAAACATTCATCATTTCTCTCATGCATCATACTAAAGCATCCATGATACCAATCATTTCTCTTATGCATGATACTAGAGCATTCATAATACCAATCATTAAATCATATTTTTTAAGCATTTATCACTTCATGATTATTGGTACCAAATATTCATCATTTATTTTCTCCCCCTTTGTTATAGGCAAAAGTAGGGGAATGATCAAAATTCAAATTCAACTAGATAAAACTCATTCAAATTCAAATCATGAAATCATCAAAATTATTTTCAAGAGATTCAAAATGACATAAATGACTTTATTAATCTATTAGTGAAAAATCGATAAGATAGAGAAAAAAAAAATTTCAAGAAAAATGCTTTCCTGTTAGTTGTTTCAATTTAAGTGATTTGATTTCATACAAATATGTCTTTGTCTTTTATGCCAAACAAAAATATGTATAATCATTTAAAAGCAAAGTTCATCACAACAAGATCAATAAGCCATACATCACAAAGATCATCATGCATAATTTTGAAATATAAACTCATTAATTATGATTTCAAATCACCATTACATTATTTCATCAAGCATGATTTCATAAAGTATTTTTAATCAAAATCATTTTGTTTGTTGTAGTAATGTATTTTCCTTCTTTGCTTTAATGATTCAATCATATCATGAGATATACAAATCATAAATACAAAGGAGTCATGTCATGAAAGATATAAGATCAAAAGTATAATATGTAATTCTAAAACATAAGATTTCAAATCATTATGCATCATTAAATCTACAACATGATCATTTTCGATTAAAATAATTAAGTGAATCTAACTTGTCATACTTTGTGCTAGGAGTTATCATGCAATTGTCATGCTTAAAATTTTCAAAATAACTAGAAAAAGAAGTATGATATATTTTTTGTCATTGGAAAAAAGAGGGGAATAATAAAACAATGATATAATTTATTTTCCTTTATATCAATTTTTAAACTATGATAAAGATAAAATGTCATTCTTATTGCAATATGCCATAATTGAGAAAAATCTTGAATTCAAATTGAATTCAAGTCAAAGCAATTTTAATCACGATTCACATCATATGCAATACATCATATACATCATCATAAGTATTGCATGCATCATTCCAAATCATAAATATTTCACATCATGATGGTATCAATTTGTCAAATTACATTACATCCTACCATGCATGATCATAATTTCTCATTTGTATGCTTCAACATAATATCATGCATAATTTCATATCATCACATGAAGGATAACAAGAAAATTTTGGTGATGATATATATTTCATGAATACAAGGAATTATAAAAAATCATATCATGAAAGATAGATCATGTGAATACCAAAAGACATGATTCATATAGTAAATCTCCTCTTTAAATAAAATACCAAGAAAAAATCGTAGGAGTACGAAGAAGAGATCTTAATTTAAAAAATCTCAAGTAATTTCAAGAAATCTAGATCATGATTTGAATAAAACTCATTCAAAATCAAATCATCAAAATCATTTTCAAGAGATTCAAAATGACATAGGTTGATTTATCAATCTCTTGAGACACTATTGATTTTCTTTCTCCCCTTTTTTATTGTAAATAAGAAAGAAGAATTTTTAATGGTACAATTTATTTCTTTCTTCCGTCAATGCTCTAAGCATCACATAAATACAAAGGTAATCATATGAAAATCATGACATGAAAGATGAAAGATCAATTCGTAAATGATTCATCTTGACAAATCTCCTTTTTAGTAAATAACAAAAAGAAATCGTACGAGATCAATAATTTTCAAAGGTAATCTTATGTTATAAATTCTGAGAAATCAAGAGAAAACCCATGATTCATTTGTATAAATCTCAATAAGAAGATATGAGAACACATAATAAGATATCTTGATTCATAAAAGATTTCATATTATAAATCTCGAGAAATTATGATTTCAATAAAACTCATTCAAATTCATTTTCATAGTCCAAGACATTCACAAAAGCATAATATACATAGATTCATTAATCTTTTATCGAAAAATCAATAAGATAGAGATGATAAATGTATTCCCTTTTTATGTGTTTTATTTTAAGTTGTTTATTTCATACAAGCATACCTTCGTCTTTTTATACCAAATAAAAACATGCATCAATGTCTAGGATCAAAAAATAAATTTTAAAATAAAAACCATCAAGCCCAAAAAGTATAACACATTAAATATAAGGCTTCTTCAAACAAGAGATTTGATTTATCATTTGAATTTCAATGATAATTCATTTTCCATTTTATGTGATTGATTTTATATAAATATGCTCAAGTTTTTCATATGAAAATCATCCATCTTGTTTAGAACCGAAAAACAACTTTCATTGTGACAAAGATCAATAAGCCATGAATCACAAAAATCATCATGTATAACTTCAAAATCTATAATATAAAATCATCAAGTATGGTATCAAAACTTAAATATTTTCATTACATCTTACATCATTATGTCATTAAAACATCAAGCATGATTTCATTGAGCATTTTCAATCAAAGTCAAAAATCATCAATTTAGATACACATTATTTTTTCTTAAAAACATACATAAGATTAATCATTAGATTTAAATCTAACATTTTGTTGTATTTTTATAAAATATGCAATTGTCATTATCATTTTAAAAATTAGCTAGAAAAAGAAAAGCATGATCTATATTTTTTATTTACTAACTAATTTAAAAATAACTCATGAAAAAGTATCAAGTAATTTCAAAATAAATTAAGGAAATTTTGGTTACCTTGTCGTCGAAAGTCATTAAGGCGTAGTTTACCACCTTGCCTTTGTTGATTTATTCTTTATCGTCAAATGAACTCGATTCATCCTAGAGTGCTTCCTTCTTCTTACGTTCATAGCAAGTAGTTGCATTATTTTTAAGTTTATTTTTATTTTTTTATTCTTGTTTTAAGAACTTTTTAAGCTTTATTGTGAGAAGTTTAAGTTCATTATCACTCGAGCTTTCGCTCGAGTGGTCTTCTTTTGTTCTAAGTGCAAAATCCTTCTTGTTCTTTGGAAAGTTGTTTTCAAGCTCTTTATGAGCCATACAACTCATTTCATAGGTTAATAATGACCCAATCAGTTCTTCAATGGGAAAATGGTTCAAGTCATTTGATTCTTGTATAGCCGTGATTTTAGGATCCCAACTTTTTGGAAGGGATCTTAATATCTTATTAACAAGTTCAAAATTCAAAAAACATTTGCCAAGTGATTTTAGACTATTGATGACATCTGTAAAATGGGTGTACATGTCTCTAATAGTCTCGCTTAGTTCCATTCAAAACAACTCAAAATCATGTATCAAAATATTAACTTTAGAATCTTTAACCCTACTTGTGCATTCTTGTGTGATTTCAAAACTGTGTCAAATATCGAAAGTCGTTTCGCAAGTAGAAACTCGATTAAATTTATTTTTGTCTAAGGAACAAAATAATGCATTCATAGCTTTTGCATTTAAAGCGAAAGTCTTTTTCTCCAACTCATTCCAATCGTTCATTGGAAAAGAAGACTTTTGAAAATCAAATTCGACTATATTCCATAAATCGAGATTCAACAAAAGCAAGAAAACTCTCATTCAAGTTTTCTAATATGTGTAGTTCGTCCTATTTAACATGGGAGGACGAATGAGAGAATGACCCTCTTGAAAGTCGAAAAGAGTCATTTCTCTTTAGGTGTTAAATCAAATAAGAAAATTTTGGCTCTGATACCAATTGTTGGGAATGAGTCGATACTAAGAGGGGGGATGAATTAGTGCAGCGGATAAAATCACCATTGGTTCAAAAATCTTTCATTCGTTGAAATCAATTTCGGAAAGATGTAACTTGAAATACATTCAGAAGGGTGTGTAGCAAAAGTAATAAGGAAGTAAAGAAATTTGTAATAAATATAAATAGCAAAATAGAAATGCAAATTGTTTTATAGTGGTTCGGTCGTCGTGACCTACATCCACTCCACCGATTCCTCTTCCGTCAAGGCCATCGACATCCACTAACGATCTTCCTTCAATGAGCGAAGATCAACTACCCTTACAACTCGATTCTCCTTTTGACAAGTTCATGAGAGAACCTTTACAACCCCCCTGACTCCTCTCTCAAACTACACTAACACTTAGAGCTTTGAGAGGAGTCCTCACAAGATTATAACATTGCTTTTCTACTTTTTAACTCTCAATTCTTGTGTATGTTAACCAGGGATGAGAGGGGTATTTATAAGCCTCAAGTGGATTCAAACTTGGAGCCTAAAAAGATCTTATCCCAGGTTTTCTGGGTCCTAGCGGTACCACCGCTTAGTCTGGCAATACCACCGCCTGATATAGTCTCAAAGACTGTGCCATGATGGTACCATTTGTTGGGTCACTATTTGGGCCTTTTCACTTAACTCAATACAGCCCAAACTTGGGCCTAGTTGGCCCCTAATTGAGTTAGTCTAATTACATTCTAAACCGACTCAATTAGACTCTAAACTAACTCGATCTAGATATAATCAATTACAAGCAAAACCTTTGTTGTCCGATATGTCATTGGTTCTTCCGGCGCTTCGTCCGATCTTTCAGTGTATCGTCCTCTCCTTCAACGTATTGCCCAATTAGCATGTTTTCTTCTCACAACATTTGATCTCCTTGGCCTGATGCCCAAATTTACGGACCGAAGCCTTCTGCCGACACGTCGACCGATCCTTCGGCTCGACGTCCAATCTTTTGACATGTTTGCTCCGGCCCAACATCTGATTCCTCCTGCTTTAATTGATTTGCCTCTTTTGATCAAACCTAGTCCTACGTCACTCAAATGTACATTAGATAAATACTATCAATTAGTTTCATCATCAAAATATGAGATTCAACAAGTGCTAAGAGTTATCATGCAATTGTCATGCTCAAAATTTTTAAAATAACTAGAAAAAAAAGCATGATATATTTTTTTTACAATTTTTTTTTATTTTTTATTTTACTATCTAATTTAAAAATAACTCATAAAAAATCATCAAGTAATTTCAAAATAAAGTAAAGGAGTTTCGTTTGAGTTGTTTATCTCATTGTCGAGAGTCATCAAAGCGAAGTTCGTCGTTTCATCTTCATCGGTTTGCTCCTCGTTATCAGATGAGCTCGATTCATCCCAAGCTGCCTTGAATACTTTTTTCTTCTTTGACAATTTCCTTTTAAGTTCATTTTTTTTTTAATTCTTGTTTCATGAACTTTTTAAATTTTATAACGAGAAGTTCAAAGTCATCATCATCATCACTTGAGTTATCACTCAAGTGGTATTCTAGTGTTCGAAGTGTCAAATCCTTCTTATTCTTTAGAAGGTTGTTCCCATGTTTATTTTATGTCATATAAGTCATTTCATAGGTTATCAAAGACTCAATAAGTTTTTTAATCGAAAAATAGTTCAAGTCCTTTGATTCTCATATTATCATTATTTCCGAATCTCAATTTTTAGAAAGTGGTCGTAAAACTTTATTCACAAGTTCAAGATTTGAAAAACTTTTACCAAGAGCTTTTAGACTATTGATGACATCCGTAAAATGGGTGTACATGTCTCCAATAGTCTCGCTTGGTTCCATACAAAATAATTCAAAATCATGCATCAAAATATTTATTTTAGAGTCTTTAACTCCACTAGTACCTTCGTGTGTGATTACGAGTGTGTGTCAAATGTCAAAAGTCGTTTCACAAGTAGAAACCCAATTGAATTCATTTTTGTCTAAGGCGTAAAATTGAGCATTCATAGCTTTAGCATTTAAAGAAAAAGTTCTCTTCTCCAAATCATTCCATTCGTTCATTGGAGTAAAAGATTTTTGAAAGTCGTTTTAAATAATATTCCATAAATTTAAATCCATGGAAAGCAAAAAAACTCTCATCCGAGTTTTCCAATAAGTGTACTCCGTCCCATTGAATATGGGAGGACGAATAATAAAAAAGCCCTCTTGAAAGTCGAAAAGAGTCATTTCTCTTTGGGTGAAACCAAATGAGAAAGAACGTGGCTATGATACCAACTGTTAGGAACAAGTCAGCACTAAGAGGTGAGGGGTGAATTAGTGCAGCGATAAAAACATCGATTTTGGAAAATGTTCGTTCATTGAAAACCGATCGAAAAGATGTTAACTTAAAAACACTTTCGTAAGCGTATAATGAGGAAGTAGAGCAGTGAGCAAGTAAATTGATTTACAGTAAACGTAAACAGTAAAGTAAAAGGTAACAAACTAATTTTATATTGGTTCGGTCGTCATGACCTACATCCACTCTCGATTCCTCTTCACTCGAGGCCACCGGCTTCCACTACTAGTCTTCCTTCAATGGGCGAAGATCAACTACCCTTTTACACCCCTCTTCTCCTTTTCATAAGTTTAGGAGACAAACTTTTACAAGCACTCACTCCTCTCAAAACAGAATTCTAAACTTAGAATTAGAGAAGGGGATCTCTCAAGTGATTACTACAGTGTTTTCCCATATTTAAATTCTCTATGCTTATGTGTGTTAACTAGGGATGAGAGAGGTATTTATAGGCCTCTAGTAGATTCAAACTTAGAGCCTAAAAGTGTCTCATCCCCGATTTTCGGGGTACTAGTAGTACCACCACCTACAGCACTAATATTGGGCGATACCACCACCCAGTATGGTGGTACCACGGCCCGACAGTCTTTCAAAGACTGTTTGGACGATACCATTGCCCAGACTGGTGGTACCACCACCTGACATAGTCTCAGAGATTATGCCACGATGGTGCCACTTGTTGGGTCACTATTTTGGCCTTTCTCTTGGCCCAACACAGCCCAAACTTAGGCCCAATTGACCCCTAATTGAGTTGACTCAATTCTAACCCAATTATGTGCTAACTATTAATTATAAGACATATACTAAGCTAAATAAGTCTAGGTTTCTTTCGGTGAGCTTCCGGCGAACTTCCGACGATCTCTCGGCAATGTTTCAGCAAACTCCCGACAAGCTTCTAGACTTCACTATGATCTTCTTGGTGAGTTCCGACGAGCTTCTTTGGCAAGCTCCTAGACTTCTCGTTCAATTCTGGTAGAACTTTCGACGAACGTCTAGACTTCCGACGAACTCTTGAACTCCCAACGAAATCTCGATCTTGACTCCGGGACTTCATTTTGCTCTATGCCTTGACCGCCATCGTAGTTAATCCTACACACTTAAAACCTACTTCGATCTAGATGATTATTATAAGGCTAATCAAATATTATCTGTCATGTCATTGGTTCATCGACGCCTCGTTCGATTCTTCAGCGCATCATCCTCTCTTAGAGCATATTGCCTAATCGGCCAGTTAACCTCCGTAACTCCGATTTCATTAGCGCAATTTTTGCTCTTCTTGGCTCGATGCCCAAACCCATGGCCTGAAGCCTTCTGTCGATACATCGACTGATCCTTCGGCTCGACGTCCAATCTTCTGACAAATTTTTCTTCGGCCCAACATGATTCTTCCTACTTTAATTGTCTCTCCCTGATCGAAGATTCCTCCATCACTCAAAACGCAGATCAAATCATAAACACTATCAATTGGTTTCATCTTCAAAATATGAGATTCAACAATATATTGTTCTCGAAGTTGAGCATCTTAGCAATACTTGACATGCCCCTCTTGTGGAGAGCGTTAAATAATGGCACAAGGTACATCTCGGAAAAATAGTTGGCTTACCAAACTCCCAAGGTGCATAGGTGGACCAAGCCCAACCCGACCTCCTTGAAGAGCCTGAGGCATGTAGGATAGCTAAGCATGACTCAACCACCTTGGAGAGACAAAGACGTGTAGGTCAACTAAGCCGAACATGACTTACTCGGAGAACTCGAGGTGTGTAGGTTGGCAAAGCCCGACTTAATCTCCTTAGAGAGCCTAATGTTGAATCTCGTATTTTGATGATGGAATCAATTGATATGTTTTTATTTTTTAATATGTGTTTTAAGTGACACAGGATGCTTCGATCAAGATGAGACAATTAAAGCAGGAAAAATCATGTTGTGCCGGAGGAACATGTTAAAAGATTAGACATCGGGCCGGTGGATCGGTCGACGTATCGACAGAAGGCTTCGGGCCATGGATTTGGGCATCGGGTCAAGAAGAGCATATATTGTGCCAAGGATATCGGAGTTACAGAGTCAACTGAACAATTGGATAATATGCCACAAGAGAGGATGATGTGTCGAAGAATCGGATGAAGCGTCGAGGGACCAATGACATGTCGGACAACTTGATTAATGCTTAGTATTAATTGTCTAGATCGAAGTGTGTTTTTACATGTGCAGAATTAACTATGATAGCAAAACATGAAGCAAAATGAAGTCCCGGAGTCAAGGATGTGATTACATTAGGAGTTCGAGAGTTCATTGGAAGTCCGGATGTTCATCGGAAGTTTTGAGGAACTAGCCGAGAAGTCTTCAAGCTTGCTAGAGAAGCTTATCGGAACTCATCAAGAAGATCGTCGTGAAGTCCAGGAGCTTGCCGGGAGTCCGCCGGAATATTGCTGAAAAATCGCTAGAAGCTCACTGGAAGAATAGACATACGGACTTATTTAGTTTAACAAATGTCTTGGGAATCGTAGTTAGCACGTAATTGGGTTTGGTTTAGGCCAACTCAATTAGGGGCTAGCTAGGCCCATGTAAGAACTATGTTGGGCCCAATAAGAGGTTCAAATAGTGCCCCAAGAAGTCTCACCGTCATGGCACAGTCTTCGAGACTATGTCATGCGGTGGTACCGCCCCTAACAGGGTGCCAAGCGATGGTACTGCTAGTTTGGGCAGTGGTACCGCCCAACGTAGGCGGTGGTACCGCCCGTGCCCGAGGAACCCATGATGGGAAAGTTTTAGGCTCCAAGTTTGAATCAACTTGAAGCCTATAAATACCCCTCTCATCCCTGGTTAAAGCACATAAGCACAAAGAGATTAAAAGAGAGAAAACGCTGTTGCGATCATAAGTGTGTTCCCTCCTCTAGCTTAAACTTAGATTTTTGTTTAAAGAAGAGAGTGAGTGCTTGTAAGGGTTGTCTTCTAAATTTGGTAAAAGGAGAAGAGAGGTGTAAAAGGTGATTGGCCTTCGCCTATTGAAGGAAGGCCTCTAATGGACGTCGATGACCTCGTCGGAGGAGGAAGCCGAAAGTGGATGTAGGTCGTGTTGACCGAACCACTCTAAAAATCTAGTTTGTATTTTACTTTGAGCAATTTATCTTTACTACAAACCTCTTTAATAGCTCACTGCCTTCAATTCATTTACAAATGGGTTTCAAGTTAAGATCTTTATGAAAAGGTTTTCGTTGGAAACAATTTTTATCGAACGAAGTTTTATTCGAGACGTAATCTTTCTACTACACTAATTCCCCCCCCTCTTAGTACCGACCCCGATCCTAACAATTGGTATCAGAGCCTCGTGATTTCTCATTTGGATTAACACCCAAGAGAAATGGCTTATTTCGGCTTTCAAGAGGGTTACTCTCTCATTCATCCTCCCTTTTTCAATGGGACGGACTACACTTATTGGAAAACTAGAATGAGAGTTTTTTTGCTTTTGATTGATTTAAATTTATGGAATATGGTCGAAAATAGTTTTCAAATGTCTTCTCTTCCAATGAACCATTGGAATGATTTGGAGATAAAGATGTTTTCTCCAAATGCAAAGACTATGAATGCCTTGTTTTGCACCCTAGATAGAAATGAGTTTAATCATGTTTTTACTTGTGAAACGACTTTCGATATTTGGCGCACTCTTGAAATCACACATGAAGGAACTAGCAAAGTTAAAGTTTTGAAAATTAATTTTTTAATACATGATTTCGAGCTTTTTCGAATGAAACCGAGCGAAACCATTGTTGACATGTACACCCGTTTTACGGATGTTGTCAATGGTTTAAAAGCTCTTGGCAAATATTTTTCGAATTTTGAACTTGTAAATAAGATTTTGCGTTCTCTTAATAAAAGTTGAGATTCAAAAGTAATAGCAATTCAAGAATAAAAAAATTTGAATACCATTCCGATTGAAGAACTATTAGGGTCTTTAATGACCAATGAAATGACATGCAATGCATGTAAAGAACTTGAGAACCACCTTCCAAACAACATGAAGGATTTCATACTGAGAACATTTGAAGCTCACTTGAACATAAGCTCAAGTGATGGTGAACATGAACTACTCACTAAGAAATTTAAAAAGTTTAAGAAACAAGAATTAAAGAATAAGAATAAAAAGAACGCAACTACTTGCTTTGAATGCATGAAGAAGAACATAAAGTGAGATGAATTGAACTCATCCGAAGAAGAAGGACAATCCAAGAAAGGCAAGGTGACAAACTACACCTTAACGGTTTTCGACGATGAGATAATCAAAATGCTTGTAATTCATTTCAAAATTACATAATGCTTTTCATGATGCATTTTTTTTAGTTTAGAAAATTTATTTTTTAAATTACATGTTTAAAAATATAATGAAAATGAAAAAAAATTAGGATCATGCTAGTAATTTTGAAAATGATAATAAAAATTATATGTTTAATAACAAAATAATTTTGGTTGAAAATGCCTTATGCTCAATGACACCATGATTGATGAATATGCTTTATGTTTAATAATTTCTTTGGCTTGTATGTCTTATCATAATGATATTTGTATCATGCTTGATGATTTTTATGCATGAGGACTTGAAATAATAATTTGAAATCATATGTCTTGGAATTGTGTTACACTTTTGATCTTGATAATTTTTTTCTTTCCATTTTAAACAAGATGGATGGTTTTCATACAAAAACATGAGCATATTGATTTGAAATCATATTTAATGGTTTTATAATTTGAAATTATGCTTATAGTTTTACGATCTTTTGAAAGTTCTTTTTTGGTTTTTTAAACAATTGATACATGTTTTTATTTGACATAAATGAAAAAGGACATGCATGAATGAAATAAATCACATGAATTGAAACAACTAAAAAGAGGAAAGGTTTTACCTTGAAATTTTTATTTTTCCTACTTTATCGTGTTTTCCAAAAAGGGAGATTAATGAATCTATATGTATCACTTTTGTGAATCTATTGAAAGTAATTTTGATGATTTTGATTATTTAAATTTAATGGGTTTTATCGAAATCATGATCTTGATTTCTCATGATTTATAACTTGAAATCATTTCTGAATCAAGATCTCCTACTATGTGTTCTTGTATCTTCTTATTGAAATTTATCGAAATGAATCATGATTTTTTTGGAATTATAATGTTTATGATTCATAATAAATTGAGAGATATTATACATGAATCGAGATCATTTACGTGACATCTTTTTGCTATAGGAATGTCTTCATCTATATCATCATCTTGATTTCTCGATATTTGATACATGATATTTTTCTATGAATCAAGATTTTTCATACTATGACTCTTCTTGGTATTCACTAAAACAAATGTATTTAAATCAACCATGATATGCTACTTGACATTTTGATAATTTATGACTTCAATGTTATTATGTAAAATTCATTGTATTCATGAAATGTTTATCTCATCACCAAGTTCTTCTTGATATTCTCCATGTGATGATATGAATGCATGCAAATACTATGATCTTGATTTTTTCATCTTTATTATTTACCTTTGTCATGATTTGAAAATTATTGTAAAGGAAAAAAGAATTATAAAATTATTTTCTTCCCTTCTTTTCGACAATGACAAAGGGGGAGATAAAAGATGCTAGCTCGCACAATTCAAGAAGAAAGCAAAAATTGTACTTCTCAAAAGAGAAGAAAGAATTTGCTTCTTGAACATTTCAAATTGTTAGCTTCCATGTTGTAAAATAATGTAACATTTTGTTAGCTTGCGTTTTTGCAAAGGAAGCAAAAATAATCGCACTTCTCGAAAGAGAAGAAATTGCTATCTTGAACATCACCAACAAATTATTAGCTTAAAATCTCAAGAAAGAAGATGCAAAAATATGCTATCTTGCATATCGCAAAGAAAAGCAAATATGCCACATATTAAATATTGCTAGCTTACATGATGTAAAATTCAAAATTTTTTGCTAGATTGCATGATGATTAAACTTGAGATTTATTATGCAATGATTTGAATTTGAATATTCCAAACACATGAATAGTTGGACTTCTCCTTTTTGTTGATGACAAAGGGAGAGAAGTATGTTGATATCATGCATGATTTTATCATGACATGTTTGCTTGGATTTTTGAATCCAAGAGTTATATGCTATATTGATAGGGGGAGTTTGTTTAAACTCCGAGAGTTAAGGTTAACTCTGTCGTCGATTGGTTGTCATCATAAAAAAGGGGGAGATTGTTGAATCTTGTATTTTGATGATGAAACCAATTGATATGTGTTTATGTTTTAATCTGCGTTTTGAGTGATGTAGGATGCTTCGATCAGGATGAGACAATTAAAGTAGGAAAAATCATGTTGTGTTGGAGGAACATGTCAAAAGATTGGACGTCAGACTGGTGGATCGGTCGACGTATCAATAGAAGGCTTTGGGCCGTGGATTTGGGCATCGGGCTAAGAAGAGCGAATATTGTGCTAAGGATAACGGAGTTGCGAAGTCAACTAGCCAATTGGGCAATAGGCCGCAAGAGAGGACGATGCGCCGAAGAATCAGACGAAGTGTGGAGAGACCAATGACATACCAGACAACTTAATTAATGCTTAGTATTAATTGTCTAGATTAAAGTGTGTTTTTATATATGTAGGATTAACTACGATAGCAAGGCATGAAGTAAAATGAAGTCACATAGTCAAGGACGCGATTACGTTGGAAATTCGAGAGTTCGTTGGAAGTTCGGACGTTCGTCAGAAGTTCTGGAAGAATCAGCCGAGAAGTCTTGGAGCTTGCCAGAGAAGCTCGTCAGAACTCGCCAAGAAGATCATCGTGAAGTCCAGGAGCTTACCGGGAGTCCGCCGAAACATTGCCGAAAGATCGCTGGAAGCTCGTCGGAAGAATAGACATAGGGACTTGTTTAGCTTAGTAAATATCTTAGGAATCGTAGTTAGCACGTAATTGGGTTTGGATTTGGGCCAACCCAATTAAGAGCTAGCTAGGCCCATGTAAGGACTGTGTTGGGCCCAATAAGAGGCCCAAACAGTGCTCTAAGAATCTCACCATCGTGACACAATCTTAGAGACCGTGTCAAGCGGTGGTACCGCTAGTCTGGACGATTGTACCGCCCCTAGCAGGGTGCCAGGCGGTGGTATCACCAATCTGGGTAGTGGTACCGCCTAGCACTGCCCCCCAAGTGATGGTACTGCCAGACCTGGGCGGTGGTACCACCCAGGGCAGTGTTAGCGTCAGACTGACACTAGGCGGTGGTACCGCCCAACTCAGGCAGTGGTATCGCCCGTGCCCGGGGAACCCGGGATGGGAAAGTTTTAGGCTCCAAGTTTGAATCAACTTGAAGCCTATAAATACCCATCTCATCCCTGGTTAAATTACACAAGCATGGAGATATTAAAAGAGAGAAAACGCTGCTGCGATCATAAGTGTATTCTCTCCTCTAGCTTAAACTTAGATTTTTGTTTAGAGAGGAGAGTGAGTGCTTGTAAGGGTTGTCTCCTAAACCCGGTAAAAGGAGAAGAGGGGTGTAAAAGGTGATTGGCCTTCGCCTATTGAAGGAAGGCCTCTAGTGAATGTCGGTGACCTCGTCGGAGGAGGAAACCAAAAGTGGACGTAGGTCACGTTGACCGAACCACTCTAAAAATCTAGTGTGCATTTTACTTTGAGCAATTTATCTTTACTGCAAACCTCTTTAATAGCTCACTGCCTTCAATATATTTACAAACGAGTTTCAAGTTAAGATCTTTATGAAAAGGTTTTCGTCAGAAACGATTTTTATCGAACGAAGTTTTATTCGAGACATAATCTTTCCGCTGCACTAATTCACACCCCCCCTAGTGTTGACCCCGATCCTAACACTTAAGGTGCCTAGGTTAATCAAATCTAACTCGATCTCCTCATGGAAAACCTAATTTGTTCAAGTTGGTCAAGTATTTAGGATTCCCCTCCAAGTTGGTCAAGACTTTTTTGGTTTGCCTACAGGGATGATTACATGTTGTTCACTCCAGGAATATTCTATAAAATATTTCACCCACTTCTGCTAAGTCTAAAAACCTACTTATGACATAACAATCAAGGTTAGATATATTTTTATTATTTTACCCATCCATCTTGGGAGTAACTTATGTGTCCAAGAAACTAGGTCAAGAAATCGACTCTCGACCTCAGTCCTTATATAGGTCACCTCGAATAATAAAGAAAATATTATCAATCAATTGTCATTTGACACTTGGCTATATACATGACAACTAAATTGACATAAGGGAGACAAAACGTTCTTTTTGATTTACCTACATAGATATAAGTCAAAAATGGATGATTACATGTTGTCCACTCAAGAAATATTCTATAGAATATTTCACCCACTTTTACGAAGAATAAAAAACTATTTTTATCAAAGTAATTAAGGTTAGATATATTTTTACTCATCCATCCGGAAAGTAACACGTGTGTAGGAGGAATCATGTCAAGAAATCGACACTTACCTCGAACTTTATATAGGTCACGCTCGAAGAATATGAGCATATCCACCTCGGACCCGAAAAAAATTATAGAAACATCTTGATGACACTTTATCATTCCTTCGCATGCATATTCGAACCACGTTAAGTTGACTAGAACATTATTTTTCTTTAACAAGTGTAATATTAGTTAGAGAATTCTCAAGTGATATACTTAAGATTTTTTATAATAATTTTCAGCGATAGATGTAATTGAGTGTTTAATTTACATTATAATGGTAGGAGTTCATCAAGATACTCAAATAGTGAAGAGCCAATAGAATTATTATTCTATTAATTGTTATAATTAACACAATTATATGCCGTATTAATATAGTGAAATGATCGGTTAAAATGTCACGCTAATCAGATATTCGAGTTAGTGCACTATTGATCCTTTTGATTATCCTCGTGCCAGACCCTATCAATAAAAAAAACTCGTGGAGAAACTCGAAGGACCAATTTAATTTTGGTAGAGGATTTGATTTTGAATAAAAACTACACGCCGTAGACGACGTTTGGAGTTGACAAACTTGCCAGCGAGAGACGAGCCTTGGTTCAGGTAGATGCGTTAGGACTAGGAAATCCTGGATGCTCCATAAGCGGTAACACGAAATCCCAGGCAGACCTCGCAGTTGGCCTCTGAGAGAACAACGGGTCCCATCCGAACCGACGTGTGGGGCATAGTCAGATAGTTGGGTGTAGGTTTGGAAATCCTGGACGCTCCTCTAATGGTAGCAGGAAATCTCCAGCACGCGGTTGGCCACTGAAAGAATATTGGGTCCCGTCGGAGGAGATGCGGGCCATAGTTCAGGTAAAACCGGTCTAGGACAAGGAAACCCTGGATGCTGCTTTAGCTAAAACAGGAAATCCCCGGCCGACCACTCTAAGTCCACGACTAATTTGATTGACGCACGCCCGAAATCGACCCAGCAACTCGCCCTGAAAGCGAGCCCTACCTTTTTCTTGGAATCCTCCCTGTCACCAAGATGCAAGCTTTCCGTCCTCGTCTGTGACGACGGACTCCCACGGCAGGGAGAAAGAAGAAGAGGAAGAGGAAGAAGCAGGGGAATAGATCAGATGGAGAGCAGCGAGGACGACGATGATTTCCCCACGCACGAGTGGATCACTCCGCAGTCCAGCATCAACTCCATCTACCAATCCCATACCGAAAAGGTTAAACAAAATCTAAACGTGTCGTCTGCCCTCTTATGATTTCGTACATCCCTTTACTAAATGATCCGTAATCTGCGACGTCGTACAGCAGCGGTGGCGATCTGTTTCTGTTCAGTGACAAGGGCTTCGTTGTTTGTTCGATTTTGCCGTCCACCTTTGGTTTCTAGTTCCACCACGTTCTTATGCGCCATGCATCTTATTTATCCATCTTTGATGGTGTGATTAGAGATAGACCAAAATCATTGCCTTTTGTCTTGCTTCCGACTTGGTAGATAACATTACTGAACGTGTAGCAACTTGGTTGCTAGATCAACATGCCAGGTAAACGAATCTGTCCTTGAGGTCGATCGCAACGAACCCTTTGATCTAAGAACCAATCTATCGATCTATCATGCTCTGAGAAGCTTAGCCTTTGCTCGTAGGAGCATGCAAGTGATTTTTGATGCCACATTCTGCTGAAGCCTCCAGTTACTAATAAGCCAGAATCTCAAACGTGTAATTAAGTGATCAGTTACTGAAAGTTTTATTGCCATCTGAACCTCCTATTTTATCATCATAATGCATAAAAAGAGAGAAAATTTAAATCGTGGTTTTCAATTGGATTGACATGTACATAAGTGGGTAGGCTATCATTCTGCTCTCATTCACATCCATTGTAGCCTCAAGAATATCACTACATCAGCAAAACAGTAACATGCCAAATAAGAATATGCTAAATATTTTGGCAATTACTTCATTAGTTAATTCAATGAATAATAATAAACAGATCATCAGGAATAAGCACGATGATTATGGTGCTGTTGTTGTTCATTATTGCTGAATGCTTTTAAATACTGTAATATACGAAGCTAGTAAAGTGTGGAATCGGTATCATAGTTTAACAAGACAATTAGTTTTTTAATAAACCTTTCAAATTAGTCTACCTGAAGGCACTAACTATTTGTCGATGGCAGTACCTGTCCCTTCTATCATTCAATAGTGACATGTGCTACCTAAATTGGGGAGCCTGTGAACTATCATGTTTTGGCCTAAGACAGAAGGTTAGATGTATTGGTCAAATTATATTCTAGTAGACCTATATACCCTTGTTAGCCGGTCTCAACCTGATTTGACCCAACCCAACTAGACCATAGCTTGTCCATTTACATGCTCTGGAACTTGAGGTAAAATGGCATGATTTCCAAGTAATGATCCTATCAACTACAAAAAGGGAAAAAAAACAAAAATATTAATGGACAAGAAAGGTGGATTACAGTCATTTACTATGAAATTAATTTTGTGATAATTGATTATAAAAGATTAGTATTGGAATATAATTATCATCTCAAATGCTATATAATAGTGGGGGTCAGAAAATGCACATAACATTGTTTCCCATTAGAAGTTAATGATGGGTTAGATTGACATTAATAACTTTCATTGACACATTTTATTTCAGATTATTAAATTGTATCATATTAAAGTTAATTATGCTTGTAGATCTATAATTGTAAGCGAGATCAGTCAGTTTTACATGCTGTTGTGAGGATTGTAGGTTTGAGACCAAATTTTGGGTTATTGTAGGACTGAAGATTCGGATTGATTAGATCGATCGAATTGGACTTGGATATCTTTTTCGTCATTTTTGAGGCAATCGGAACTTGGCTTAGGATCTGTTGGAACTTGATTGCAATTACTTATAAAGGGCTAAGAATTACTTAGGAACCGAGTTTGTTGGGACAATTTCATTTTTAATCTGTTGCAAGATTAGGAGATTTTGGGTTTAACTTGGTTAATCCCACAAATGTTACAATTTAACGGGCATAAATTACTTACCCTTGTACTGTGTAAGGCTGATATTTACTGCCTCAAGTTTGTTTGTGTTTGATTTATGTAATTTCATATCCTCTGTTAATATGGATGTATATGCAGGGTATCAGGAAAGTTTGTTCTGAGCTCCTGGAATTGAAGGATGCTGTTGAAAACCTATCTGGGAACATGCAGTCAAAGTATCTAGCCTTCCTCAGGTAATGATATCGGAAATACCATTCAGTAGTCACTGCATATCAAAGCATTGATAATCAGTATGCATTCAAAATCAAGACAATTCATCCTCACAAGTCTAGTAATGCATTCAAGTGTTTCATGAATGAGGAAAAGATATGGATGATATGTCATAATACTCGGTGGCATTTTGATCTTGACTAATAGTAATTTTTTTTGTTGGTTCTTTTGGATGAATAAGCGGAAATCAAGATCTCCATTAACACCTAACTCAGGATGAAAATAATAATATGTTAACTGATGTTTCTTATAGTCAAGATCATATCCTTCCAATATTGTGCTCTATGATCCTTGTAAAAATTTTCTCCACTAAAACTAAATTGATGTGGCATGAGTCGACTGATAACCTAGCTTTAAAGAATTGTTTTGACATCCTATGTAATTCATGAAAGTACCAAATCAAAGTGCACTTGTACCTCAGCAAATAAATCATCTAAAACACTCTTCCTCAAGCTGGAGCATGTAAATCACACATGCCCAGCACAAACACTATTTTATAAAAAGGTAGATTTGAACAAATATCTGGGAGATAGATCACCAACTGATTTGCCAAATTAACATATGAATTAGAAGCCGACTTCCTCATCACTGCATCTTGAACAAAAATGGTTTCTGCTTTGATATGCTTTGTTTTTCATGAAATACAATATTACTTTCAATACAAATATCTGCTTGGTTTTAACAAACATATTCTTAGGTTTATCGATTGAAAAACCAAGTTCATGTATCAACAATCTTAACCACAAAATTTCACAAGCTATTTGAGCCATAGCCCTATATTCAGCTTCTGCAATGGACCAAACTACAATTGTTTGCTCTTTTTATTTTCTTGCCTTTTTACATGTAAGATTATCTTCAACAAACAAACAGTAAGAGTGATAGATCTTCTATCATTTTGTGAACGGGCCCTTTTGTATCAGAATAACAAATAATTTGTAAGTGTCGATGATTAGATATATAAATAAGATCTTCCCTGGAGCACTTTTAAGATAGACTAAAATGCTACAGATTGGATTTAAACTTGCTTAGCTTTTCCATCAATCGACTTGCAATATCAACTGCAAAAGATATATAAAATGAGTACTCTAATACATGATTTGCCTTACTGATCCATACCGGTGTACCGACCGATCGTCGGTACGGTATTTACTGAATCATATCGATATACCAACACACGGTATGGTGGGATGCACTGACAAACAGTTATGTATCGCTTGTATTGGTCGCTTGTTGGACTAGTATATACCGTCCATACCAGGCGGTATGCTATGGTATGACAAACCATGCTTTAATATGCCAATTAGTAAATCTAATACATGTGTTGAGTTAGGTTAATTTCTTGCTTCCAATTACTTAAATTTCCATTATCTTTGTGAACATATGTCTATTTGGAACTAATTATGTTGACATCTATGAAATTATCATTCGTGACATAGACAGCGAAGACTGTTCACCAGATTGAATTCTTTAACAAAAAAGAAGTATCAGAATAGCATACCCATAGTCATATCTCTCCTAAGTTTATCAATCAATGCTATTCTGGATTGCTCGAGGCCCTGAATAGCTTTAAAAAGCCTTTAAACTTGACTGCAATTTTATCACTCTGCTACATATCCAGGGGTTATTCCATATACACTTCTTCCTAATCACCACAAAGAACTGCATTTCTTATACAAACAACAACAAGCCATGATGCCCCAACTATTTAGGGTCAGCTACATGGATCTTTTCTGCCATTAAACTCTGTACAAAGCAATAAAATAAATGAACTTCTAATCTGGCTGGAGAAAAGGCTCATCTTGATTTTACAGTTAAATAGATCAAAACACAAAGTAAACTTAAAAAAAAAATCAAGCACAAAATACCTCAAACTAATCCATACTACAAGTTTGGTTGCAACTCCTTTGCCACCAACCTAGCCCTCAATCTTTGTATAATATTGTGAGGATAATACTTAATAAAAAAAACCGACAATAGTTAAATAGTTATTTATCAATAGGTAAACTAGTAGCACCCATAGTTTGTTTCTGACCAGGATGTATTAGAGACTCATACTGTTAGAGACACTGAAGCTAAAAAGAAAAACAAAGGAACAAGTAGCTAAAACTAGATGTAAGAAACAAAAGGACTAATAGGATAGGTCGTTCGATGCAAGAACTGATATCTTTATAAAAGCAATGGGAGGAATAAGAGTTGACCAGTTCCACCTCCTGAAAATGATTTTAAAAAAATTCTCATGTACTTGAGCACTTAAACCTTCTAAAAGAGTTGTTTTATGGAAGACTTAAGTTGCTGCAGTATGGATTATTTCAACTGGCATGAGGATTTAACTATTTTAGATGACAAGATTTCTCTTGTTCTTTATGAGCTGTATCGGATAAGAATTTGCTAAATTCATGTAGGTTTGTCACCTCAGTATTAGGTAACTTATTCTTGATCTAACCTAGAGAATTTTGAGAGCTAATAGTAGAAAGACATTATGGTGATGGCAGCTGTAAGGAAATTTAAACAAGAAATGCTTCGTTCAACATGCTGTCACTCTGGCAATGAAAACCAGAGCATCATGCTGCATTATCAACTTGATAGCTAGTTTTTTCAAACTGCAACAAATTGCTTCAGGATTGTACAGTTCATGCTGACTGGAACAAATAAATCTATTACCTAGGTGCCATGTTGATGCACACCTTTTTTCTTTCAATCTTCAAGTTGGCAGTGACCTTTTTTCCTGTTAACTGTTAGTATTTTTTCTTCCTATAGCCCCACTTGTGTCCTTAAAACCAATTTTGAATGTGAGAGCTGTGTTCTGGTTGGTAACAATGCTGAATTGGTTTAATATGATAGTTCCAGTACCAATGTCTGACTATCTATGTATGATCTTAAAGTAAGTTTTAAATCATCAGTCCTTGGCTGGCCAATGTATAAAAAGCATGCTACACTTACATGTATCTCAGCACCGATGTCCAACTATGTATGCATGATCTTAAATTAAGTTTTAAATCATTAGTCATCAGCTGGAAAATAAAAAATAATAATTTATTCTAACAGAAATCAGATCATAGAGTAATGCTTGGAAATGATTAGCAAGAACAAAGGTCTGTTTTATTTATTTTCTTTTGGAAAATTTTGAATGAGATGTACCTAGACAAAATCTATTATATACACCAAAAGAAACTATAACATATGAGAACTATTTGATCATAAGAATTATTTTTCCTTAAATTGTGATTTTGTTGGTGACTTCATCCTGTGTTTGCAGATTATCCGAAGAGGTTATTGAAATGGAGCAGGAGTTGATGGAACTACAAAAGCACGTTTCTGCTCAAGGAATCCTTGTACAGGATCTTATGAGTGGTGTTTGTCGAGAATTAGAAGTATGGAACAAATGTAATAGTGAAGAACCTGATTCTGAGGAAGAGCTTACTGAAATCAATCGGTTGCTGCATAATGATCTGGAGGATCCCAAGATCACCTTTCTGGATACCATAGATGTCCTTTTGGCAGAGCATAAAGTAGAAGAAGCACTGTTAGCTATAATCACAGAGGAAAGTAACTCACCAGAGCTGCATGACTTGGAGGGGAATCCATCTGCTGATGGCTCCTCATATAGGTTAGCATTTCTTAAAAAGAAGGAAATGCTTGTTGATCAAATCGTACGGATTGCTGAGCAACCATATATATGCACTGCTGAACTGAGGAAAGCTGTGTCTGGCTTAGCTAAACTAGGGAAAAGTTCTCTGGCACTTAAATTAATGCTGAATGCATATGATTCCCGTCTTCAGAAAAACATTGAGGCTTTTCTTCCGTCATGTTCCATTTACTCAGAGACATACACTGCAATTCTTTCTCAGCTTGTTTTCTCAACAATATCAGTGGCAACAAAAGAATCCACCTTAATAGTTGGAGACATGTCTACCTATATGAACCGAATTGTGCAATGGGCTGAGGATGAAATAGAGTCTTTTGTCCATTTGGTGAAAGAAAACTCCCCATCACCTGAGACTGCTGCTGCCCTTCGTTCTGCCAGTGTTTGTAGTCAAGCTAGTCTTAGTCACTGTTCACTTCTGGAGTCACAAGGATTAAAATTCTCGAAGTTGATTATGGTACTCTTGCATCCTTATATAGATGAGGTTCTTGATATGAATTTTAGGCGAGCCAGAAGAAGGATTATTGACTTGACAAGGAATGAGAATGTTGCACTTATGTCTTCTCAGTTAGATTCACTACTTTCTGTCACTACACCATCAAATATCATATTTTCAAGCATTGGGAAGAAGTTCATGTCTATAGTAGAAGTAAGCACTATTTTTTTGCATATCTGAAATGTTTACTTCTATTGTGAGGCACGAACCAAGAGTTGGATTTTGCTGCTTATAACCATGTGTCTTGATTTCTGGAAACTCAAGTTTTGCTTGGATATAAGACCTGTGCTATATGCATAAGCTTTTAAGTACCTATCTTTGGTGATGAAGCTAGGATATCTGGATAGAGAGGGCACCCGGATATTAAAATATTTTACTGAAAATTTTATCTAACTGTGTTTTTCTTGCATGTGATTTTACCCCTTTTCAGATGAATCTAGAGTATGATATGCATGTCACCTATGGATTGGTTTATATATTCAAAAAGAAAAAGGAAAATGCACAAGGTTGTCTACACATGGCTAATACATTTTGAATATTTTCAATTACGTTTTCTAGGAGAGGAGCTCCATTCTGTTTTAAGACTATGATATTATATTTTGTGAAATAAGGTAGAACCTTTGCACTGTGCATGAGAGAAGTTACAATGGCAAGGGGTTGTAGCCCCATGGTGGTTCCCCTTGGCTCCACCACTATTTGCATTTATTTTCATATCAAATGGACTTCATCTTGTTATGCATATTTAATGAAGCTTATGATGTTCCTTTTTTCTTTTCCATTTTCTTTTGGATGGATAATTTTCAAGAAATAGATGCAATTTCTTTTAAATTTCGTGGTAATTTGCAATAAGTGTAAGTAAGTGTCACATATTTGTTTTAGTATGGTGAATTATAGAAAAAATACTATAAGTGCTCAAAAAAGGGTAATGAAAAAGGAAATGAACTGGCCAGAAGAGATTGGCTTCTGATATAACTCTTTTGTATATTTAGTTGCTACAGTTTGGAGGATTATTTTTATTGAAGCAATACTGAGCATGATTTGATAAAAAGTTTACAAGGACTGACCAAACCTCTCTTATTGAACAGATCTCTCAGTGAAGGAAGAAGCAAATTGGGAGGAAAAGCCAACTTTCTTGGACCTAAGTTATTGTAATTTTTTCCTGAAAATTTTCTAGTGGCTTGCATCCCGATTCAATAATCTCTTATAGTTGATCTTAGTTTATAGATGCCATAGAAACCAGTTCATAGTAGTTCGAAATTTCTCGTAATCTTCTAAAGTCAATGTCCATTGAGTAGTCTTAGTTCATAGAGCAAATATATGGCCAATCACTCGCTCAGCCAAAGTGGATGGACAGTAGCTATTAAGTCTTTTTCCTGAGAATATGCTTAGTAGTTTGATGGTTTAGTTGAAATATTAACTCAGCCTAGCAAATGGTGTCCAGGCCCAACTGATGTGACATCCTAATGAGTCCACATCAAGAGATTTTAGCAAATTGGTTCATAAGTAATAAGTATATGCCTACCGCTAATAACTTAGGTTTTAGCTTTCTGGACTGTATAGTTAAGCTGCATTAAATTATATTGGCTAGTGGTACTATGATAGTATCAGATTGTTCTAGTTGTGCTAGAGTAACTCTATGTGAGCTATCCATCTGGAACTAACATGAGTGGTGGCAGGAGTTGTCTTTTACACATTGCGATGGATGTTTCCTCAGGCTGGATCCCCATTGGAATACAAATTATATGCTATATCATATGCGATGACTCTTGGATCTTGACAATTTTGAGGCAGTTAGACTATGATACCCTACAGCCCCACATTGGGAGATGATGATGGATCTGACAATTGGTATATGATTTAATGGGCTTGCAGCTTGCTCCTAGTAACTTGTGCTTGGACTTTTTTGGGCCATTTGGTTAAAGCTTGTTCTGCGCATGCTTGTAGGCTTTTTGGGTTGTTGCTCTCCAATTCCTTTTCTTTATGTAATTGCTGTATAAATCCAATGATTTCTGCTTGAGAATCAATTTGAAGTTCCTCACACATGATAGCCATGATGGCACTCTTTCTCCCTTGCTCTGTGTCAGTCAGACAGCGTATCCATGTGTTGAGGGCTGGCATGGAATCTCCACTCTTTTTATTGTTTACCTGACAATCATATTATTTGCTTTAAAGACTATAGCATTGTTGGTCAATTTGAACTTTGAAGCTTGCCATGATCTGATTCAGATAGATGTGTGTAATTTGTAGTTATTTTTCGTGATCTATTATCACGAATCTTGGTTAGTTATATCAGTAAGAAGTAACTAGATCTATATTTCCATGATATTATATCTAAATACATCTAGACATTTTTTACTAGTTAATTGCAGGTTGCTTAGCGAAATTTACTCGCAGCAAATATCATTCTTTCTGATGTACACTGATGAATTTTTAAATGAAATTGCGAGAACGTGTGGATGATCTTCCCTGTGCTTGAGCTTGATTCTTTTATTTATTAGATAGTTGTATGCAATATTTGGTATACCAATGAAGCAGTTGACATGATTTTTCTTCTTTTAATCACGTTTTACAGGATATATTGGATAAACTGACACCAATGGTGGTATTGCATTTTGGAAGGACTATTTTAAGCAAGCTCCTCCAACTTTTTGATAAGTACGTAGAATTGTTAATCAAGGCTCTACCTGGTCCTTCTGAAGATGATAACCTCATTGAACAGAGAGAATCTGAAGATTATAGGGCTGAAACTGATGCTGAACAGCTTGGTCTTTTAGGTACTGCATATACAGTTGCTCTTGAACTTCTACCGATGGCTGTATCAAAAATAATTACCCCGCAAATTGAAAACAAAGAAGTGGGTGGTGGATCTTCTGAAAGCATATCTATTGTTGCTGTTAGTTCTGTGGAATACAAAGATTGGAGGCGACAATTGCAACATTCATTGGAAAAGCTTAGGGACCATTTCTGTAGACAGTATGTCTTGACCTTCATTTACTCGCGGGAAGGAAAAGCAAGATTAGATGCTCGGATGTATTTGGAAGGAAAAGGAGATGACCTTTTCTGGGACTCGGACCCACTACCATCGTTGCCATTTCAGGTGATACCATTGCTTTGAATCTTCAATTTTCTGTGTTAAAATTGCTGGTATCTTTTTCAGTAGCTAAAAAGGCTCAAGTTTCTTGCTTATGAATGCCTGATAAGGTCTCTGTATGCAACCTTATCCCAACTAGTGGATAGGCTGTAAACATGCCTTTGGCACCCACGTCAAAAAACCAACCATCCTTGTATCTTTTAAGCTTTGCTATCTCATGGGTTGGTCCTTAAGGCATTCCGCTTGGAAGAATGCATGATGTATTTTTGGACTTTGATCCAACTGTACTTTTGTTATTTATCTGTAATTTCTATCATACTTTTCTTAGCCTAATTGAGTGACTGGTACACTGTGAAGGAAATACAATTCCTCACTCAGTGGCAGTTGAATAATTATTGCATGAGACTGATTTTAGCCGGTCATGTCTTTATAAAGAGGCCAAAAGAAGATATCTTCTTTCTTGGCCAAATTTTCCATGTCTTTTGCAACTTTTGTTTCCATCACATATTGCTCTATAAATCACTTTGTTTGCAACTAATTGCTTCTGATCACATAAATATCACCCATTACATTTATACATTATTGCTTCAGGCATTGTTTGCAAGGTTGCAACAATTAGCTAGTGTGGCAGGGGATGTCCTCCTGGGGAAGGAAAAGATACAAAAGATTTTACTTTCACGGCTAACAGAGACCGTAGTTATGTGGCTTTCGGAAGAGCAAGAATTCTGGGATGTATTTAAAGATGATTCTGCTCAACTTCAGCCACTTGGATTGCAGCAGGCATGTCTTTTCTCACGAGCAATTGTGTTTTATGGATTCTATGAACTGTTAATTCTAAATATCATTTCACACTCTTTCAGTTAATACTTGATATGCACTTCATAGTTGAAATTGCGGTTTGTGGGGGATACTCATCCAGAAACGTCCATCAGCTTGTCTCAGCTGTTATAACACGAGCAATCGGAGCTTTCTCTGCTAAAGGCATAGATCCGCAAAGGTATGATTTTTATATTCTGGTATGCGTTTTATTTACGCTTGATTTTTTTAATTCATTCCCTGATTATAGCCAAAATATTATTTCAGTGCACTTCCTGAGGATGAGTGGTTTGTCGATGCTGCTAAGACGGCAATAAGCAAGCTTATGCTGGGAACATCAGAATCCGAAATGTCTGAACCTGACGAGCACATGGTTGTTAATAGTGAGATCTCCGATTCTGATGAAAGCCTTTCGAGTCCATCGATCATCGAGTCCATAGATTCTTTTGCTTCAGCAAACATGGGTGAGACTGACAGTCCCGTATACTTCACTGATCCAGAAGCTTGAAGAAGACGGTAATGTGATTCTCGTTACTAAATTGACCACAATTATTAAGTCTTATCCCATTTAATTTGTTGACTAAGTCTTGTTGTCTTAAAATTAAATTGTTGTTGATTGTGCTCACCAAATTTTCTGCTATTGAAGGGGAGGATTGTCCACTTGTAGAATAGATAGGAATCACATCGTAATGGTTGCTTGCTAGGTTTCCGTTACCAGATAGTCCCGTGTGTACCAATTGGTATTGGACTAATACTGAACCATATAGGTTGATTCACACTTTAATTTTTTTTATTAGTTTCCTGATGATATTAGATGACACAGATTGACATATCACTTTGTAAATTTATACTGGACTATGCTTTAGTTTAGTCAGCCGTGGGTTGGCATATCACTTAGTAAATTGATACAGAGGAATTTAGAATATTTCGTTGAACCTTAGGTAGTTTAACTAACTATAAGGTTATAGGAAAGGAGACTGGCAAACTGGCTTGCTAATTTTGCTACAACTAGATGATATGATAGGATCTGAAGAAGAAATTATTTTATTGAGCTGTCCTTTTTGTTATGTTTGTGATCATTTGATTGAGTAATGTATTTTACCTTTATTTAAAAAAAAAAGAGCAGTGGATTATTCAACCCTCTATCAGTATATTTTCCTCTGATGTAAATAATAGAAGAAATTTGAAAATGTTTTTTTTTCTCTTATATTTTTCCCTTTATTATAATCTTTCTCTATGAATTTTTCAATCCTAGTAAATAAATTTTGTGCTATTATTCAAATACATGTGGATTTAGATTTTTCACATTTGGTAATAGCGCTGGAGGGTCATTGGGTCGGATCCTTGGGTCAACTAGTCGAATTGGGGAAAGAGAAGCACATCGGAGATTACTTAATAGAAGAAAACAAATTAGAAGATGTAAAAAGATTTAAGAAAAACAACTTAGAAGATGTAAAAAAGTTTTAAGAAGATGAACTCAAAGTGAAAACTTACGGAGATAAATAAGGTGTTTGTTAGTTTAGTTGATAAAAACTTTGGTAGTATAACGTATGATTTTGAATTTTGTGTCTTCATCATTTATCTCTTGTTTAAAAAAAGAAGAAGAAGAAAACATATAGGACGTGTGGAAAGAAAAGGGTGATGGATGTAGATGAAGTAGAGGGGAGAGATGGCTCAAGGAAGAGAGATACCATAGAAGAAAAGTTGTTTTCTTTCTTTATCTAAACCCTAATTCAAAATACAAATGTTCTAACTATATCTTAAAATTGGACCAATTTTATTTTACTCGATCGGTTTGTGGATTATCCAAACATCGATCGAATCAATTGGTTCATAACCAATCTGAATAGAATCAGATCAATTAAGGATTTATTTATTATTATTATTATTTTTTTTTTCATTTTTCTTGTTCGACCACCCGATTTTGACTCCGATGTAATTGGGAGTGTTCTACTCGTTTTACTTAATATAATTTATTTTTGCAAAAACAATCAGAACAAGTTTGATTCTGAAGATTATTGCTGAGCAAATTAGATCCAAATGAACTGAAGATCAAATTTCAATTTTAGTAACCATGGATGTGTCAAATTGATGCTATTCACCATGAAGACTATTGACAACAACGCTAATATTTAGCAGATCAAAACTCTATATAACATGCAGAATATGCCTTAAACTCTAGTAGATAATATAATTAATTAGTTACAAGTCTCGTTACATTATATTATTGGCATGATAGGGGACATAATATATAATTGATATGCGTTTTGTGATGTTTATACTTAAAAGACTTCATAAACTAGAACTAATAAATATTCAACAGGTTTAAACAATCAAACACATCTAAATGTAAATATTTAATATGCAAAATAAAGATGAAATATATCAAATAATATTTAACAATCTTCATTCATAGATAATTCCTGTGATAATCCAACAAATGATTTTCCTGTGATAATCATTTGAAATGATTATATAACTGTGATGATCATTTTGGATATGTCTAAGTCACGTGACAATACTCACGTGATGTGAGTATAGTATGTCGGGGCCACCGGATTGAAGTGAGAGTGTTGTCATTGTCCATGTCCAACAAATAAAAATAAAAATAAATGAAAAAAAAACATACTTAGGCATATCTCCTCATAAATAGAAAAATAAAAATAAATAAATAAAAAAGACAGACAGTTAAACATGTGGTTTCACACATGCCCGATCATGTTGATGACATATACATGTCCGACACGGTATGTATCCGTGCTTCTTATTTCCATATCTTTCTCATCGAAATTGAATGTCCTCAAAATGGACTAACAAAACAAAATAGACATCCGACCGAATGGAGAAACTACACCACAACTAGTAAAACTATATGGACTACTTGCTCATTGCTTACGAACGCGGTCGCTATCCTTCAAAGCCTAAGGGTCAAATCAACCTCAAGCAACTCGCTCTCATCGACACCAGGATCATTGTCCTTGGTCGAGGATTCACCAATCTTGGAGAGAAGATCTTGCGTTCTTGGTCGGGCAGCATCGTCTTCCTCATCGACGACGGCTGATGGTTTATTTCCTGGTCCATCGTGCAACCCCACTGGCACGAGGATAAACCCTAAGGCCTTTCTTTGACTCCTTTCCTTGGCTTCTTCCCGCTCGAGCTTGTGCGCGTTCTGATGCCCACCGAGCCCTTGATAGCTGCTAAACTTCTTGCTGCAGTAGTTGCAGCAGAACACGAGAGGATGGGTCGCAGGTGTCGCAACCGAGCTGTTGTTAGATACGCTGAGCAATAAGCCATGGTCGGGCCTCACACATTTCTCCTTGCGTTTCTTCCTCTCCATTCGAGTTCAGCTAAGCTCTCGCATGTGTGGAGTCTTGTAATGCTCACGGTCTCATCTAGATATAACCTTAATGATGTGATATGTAAAGCTGTGTGATAGGAGATCTTCTTGTAAATCAACTCAGACGCACACCACCATTACAAAGGGATTTCATGCATTTAAGGAGTATATGTACAAGTGATGCTGATGCATGTTTCTTCGTTGGACGATAATAATTAGAGGTGTCGATATCGGGGATTCGGTACCGATTACTGAAAGATTTCGTGTTTATATTACGTCATCTAAAATCAAATCTAACCGAAGTTACATGTACATACCGATACGCCCGATATTTAAAAATTAGTGGCATGTGATTGAGATTATATCATTTTGTAATGATCTCTCAAGTAAGCAGGAGGTTAAATAATTGAATGAGTAATAAATCTTTGTCATCCACTTCTCTCCAACCACCATAGAATGTTGTTATCTTTGTTTCATTGTATTTCCATGATTGGAAGTCATAACTGTGTCGTCATTCTTGCCATCTATTATTACTCGGGGGGATTGAATCCTTTCTTTCTCATGTCCTTCTCAAGTGAATACATGAAATGTGCATGAACAAAAATTACCAGAGAATATAATTTACCGTAGAGAACAAAAGTTCCAAAGTCACAATATGTATGGCTTTATTCAATTAGATCTGATTTAGCAAGTGCTTGCATCTTTATTCCTAACAAATCAAATGGAAGAAAGGATGCCACCATATATAGTCTGAGACGTGATCTTTAGAGAGGTATCCCGACAGCACAGAAGCCCAGCATGCCGCACATCTCCTCGGGTTTCAGCTTCTCAAGTTGCAGCATGATAATTGGGACATACCTATGCAATATTACCTCGCACTACCAGAGGGAATAGATTAGCATCAGCCTTCCAAAAATCTAGGACGTAAATGAAGATTATAAGATGAACCGGAGAGAGAGAATATTTACATGCTTTTCGCTTTCCACTTCTTCGCAGTATTCACCAAGAATCTGCTTCATCTTTTTCTGCGGAAAAAAGTTTAATTCAAAATCAGAAAAGAAAGAGAACAAAAGGATCATGAAAAAGAGAGCTTAATTATAACCCCATACTATCATTCTCGGTGTCTGCAATCCAGCAAATATTTGCTTGACAGCTTCGCTGCATTCTCCGCATTCTTCTACCTTCTACGAACTCACATAACACTGTCTCAGCCTCTGGGTTTATATACATGAATCCATCATCATACTCTTTCTTAATTACCTTAGCCGATTCGGTCAACAGTGGAGTGATAGCATCCTTCCTCGGGGACATGGATTCATCAGTGCATTGACCTGTGCTTTTGCACAAGTTTTCTTGATCGAAAAGGTCTCGTAGAAGCAACTTGGTCTGTCGTATGTATGCGCTCGACCTTTCTAAGCACTGCAACCAGAGAAGAACAAGTGAAGGAGAAGGAAGAAATGAAATGCTTTTAAAAGTATGTTGTGGATGGTCTCTCGACACACCTTATCTTTGATGTCAGAAGGCAAAGGAAGGCACAGCTTTTGTAGCTCACCAAACGTTTCTAGGTCATCCAAAGCTTTTTTAGCTCTCTGAGATGCTTCCAAGCATGAACCACATGCAGATTCTTGTGGCTGTTCCTCCATGTAGGAATCCATGTTTCCTGTGGATATCATTGTATCTTCATGATAAAACTTCAGCATGATATAATCATCTTTAATTATATGAAATTGGTAATGTGCATTTTTGTCTGAATAAAGAAGATGATTCACGTTCTTTTCACTGGCAGTCACCTTGATCCATCGATGTGGGATCCAACCCAAGCCTGGCATCCACATGAGCTAATGTAACAAATATGAGAATGAAGCAAGTCACAGTTTTCATCTCCATCACTTGCTCACCTTCACAAAGTAAAGGAAAAAAAAAAGAGGATTAATATCAGATAGTTCTTTAATTGTCATCAAAACAAAGAAGAAGAAGAAGAAGAAGAAGAAGAAGAAGAAGAAGAAGAAGAAGAAACAATGTTATATAAAAGTGAGAATTTAAACTGATTCTATGCAAATCTCCATTTCTATGATGCACTATATCCATATGTATACATGTCCAACATGTTTGATACAGTAGTGAAAATAGCTACTAATGCCAATTGTTAGGATCCGATACAATGGAATAATTAATATATTAACTTATCAGATCTAAATCACTAATCTAAATTACATAAATCAAAGTTGATAATAATATACCAATCAATCTATTATAAACTGATTTAAATGTTAGTCAACTTTCGATGTTAGACTAAATTGAAGAGTCATAGTCATAATTATCAGGGGCAAAATATAATCACTATATTTTATGAGTTGAAAGGCTTGCAAATAACAATAAACATGTAATTTTAAACTAGAGTCTGACATGGAAAAAAGAGATGTTTAGCACATAATTAACAAGGTAAGGGTGAGTCAGTGAACTATATAAAATAACATGAACAACAAC
Source organism: Musa schizocarpa (assembly GCA_900464855.2). Classification (NCBI taxonomy): domain Eukaryota; kingdom Viridiplantae; phylum Streptophyta; class Magnoliopsida; order Zingiberales; family Musaceae; genus Musa; species Musa schizocarpa. The sequence continues at coordinate 18,028,003 of LS990920.1, forward strand.
AAATTGCAAAGACCAAATACAACCCTTTACAACAATAGAGGAAGCTCAAAGCAGTACCAGAGAGAGAGGCTTCGACAGATATGAAACCAGCTTTGTTTGAGGAACTGCAGATAGAGGAAGGGTATTAATACACATTGATGCCAGTGAATACAACAACACATCCTTGTGCTTGCGTTTTGCTCGTTTTGCTTTCATTTGTTCCTCTCACTTCATTGATATGGTTTGTAGTTTGTCAGCGAGCAAAGCTGTAGGTGCTTCACATGAAGCACCAAGGAAAGGAAAGACTTGAACCAATGATAGCAGGACAAGTGTGCTTGAAGACCAGTAATATAATTGTTTTTACTGGCTGATGTACCTAAACATTGATGTCCATGTTCCAATGTGTGGATCACATTGGGGACTCTTTTAGTCAATCATGGGCTGATGAAACTTCCTGGAAAGTGGTGGGTTCTCTTTTGATCAAGCTGGAGTGTACTTGGTTGATCACCATATTGTGTGGTTCGTGATGCATTTCTCATTCCATTTTTATAGTCCATTGAAGAAATTTTTTTCTTGTTTTTATTTCATCCATTACTCGTTCACAATAGGTTGAGAGTTTTAGATATTATTCTGTAATGTGTTTTAAAATATCGTAAAGACTTCGCTTAATGTAGTATAAGATTCTTTCTCCCAAAAAAGGAAAATGATCCTTAAACATTATTTTCTATAGATGATTTATTTTTTAAAATAATATATATATATTTTCTAAATAGGATCGTTAAAAATTATAGCAAACATTTTTTCTACTAAAAGTAAACTTCTCATTTTTGACTTGTAAAGTTTTGTTTGATTGAGATTTTGGAGGAGAATCTCAGAGAATTGTGTGAGTTATTTTCTCGGTTGCATGCAGAAATAAATTACATTTGAAGAGAGATCAAAAGTATGACAGATTCATAATTCTTCTCTATCGACATATCAATCGATAGTTTTGGTTGTAATATTGCTTTACATGATATAATATTTGCTTCTCTTTATGTTTTGGATTGGTTTTTGAGAGAGCATTTTTAAGAGTCGCTTGTCAAAGTTCGGTGAATAAAATGTTAAACTCGATCTCAATCCACCTCATAAAGAAGAATCAAGGCTTAGAACATCTTAAATCAAAATTTTTTTTTCTCTATGATTGCAAGAAGAATATTAGATAGATATCTCCATCACTTCCAATTAGATCCATGATCTTAGTGACTTTTATAAGAAAGATTTACAAGCTTGGACTTTTTTTGTTGGTATATTTTTGAACATTATTCTCTAGAGTGATTATAGTAAAATAATACTATAAATTGTCTTTCTATTCTTAGATTCCTTATAGCTTTGGAATTTCAAAAGTAATTATACACCCCAATAATATGACCACTATATAACATTTTGTTTGTGACAAATTGAGGCTCCAAAAGTGATAACCTAATAACCATCTATATAATAAATCCTTCAATACATCGACCAATAAGTCAAAAAATATCACAGCTCTTGATCCATATATAACTTACTTCTCTCTATCATATATTATGATCTTTATCTCATGAAGCAAGACACAGCAGTTAACTCATGAGATCTTCTTCCTTGGGCAATCAGGAAGGTGGCAGAAAGCGGCTGACTGTTGTCTTTAAGGTATTCAAATTCTTCCATCGTTTTTTTATCTTTTTTTTTGGTTTTCAAAGTGCATGACAAGTGTTTATGAAATCGTTTGAAATATTGTGTTTTGTTTGAGACTTCGAGACTTATGCTTTCGAAATCATTAAATTTCTCATTTTGCAAATCCTTGGGGACCATATAAGATTGCATTTAGATTGTTTCTTTTCGGATGATAATCGAAAGTGTGCTTCACGACTCAGATAAATTCAATTAAGTCCGTGACATGTGATACTCCGAAGATGGCCAAACTCCTCGTCCTCTTGCTAGTGGGTGCCCTCTTCTGCTCGGTTTGCGCCAGACGATTACTGGCAAAGACCCCTTGGAGAAGCAGAAGTGGTTCTACAAAGTTGTCGACCGGGGCCACGGCGATGGACGAGGCTTGGGAGGTGCGGTCAGCTTTTTGGTGGCGGCGACGAGTTTGGTGGAGGCGGAGGAGGAGAGTTCGGAGGTGGTGGTGGTGGTGGCTCCGGCCATGGCGGCGGCATTGGTAGCTGAGTTGGTACATTTCCGTGACGGGTTTCCACAAGTATTGATGATGATGATAATAATAATAATAATAAGTAGTGGTAATGCTAATCATTTTCTCTTCTGTTCTTCTTTAGATTTGCATTTGTAAGAAATTGCTTATGTCCTGCCTTTGAATCAAATGATCTGAACGATTGTTTTTGTTGGTAAATTTTGGATTGAAAAAAATAAAAAAAAAATCAAGACCGACTTAATTAATTACATGATTTTCATAAAATAATTCTCAGATTTTTATTAACAAAAGTCAAATAGTTTATGCTCTTTTAGCACAAAAAATTCTAGTCACACGTTCATGTATTTCATGTTTATCAAATTTTTAATAAATTGTGCAAAATAGATCGATAAATAGCTTATGCTCAGAACACATGATTTTAAATTTATTTATAATATATTTGTCATCAAATCATATTCAAAAGTCATATGACATCTATCGGAAAGGAGATTTCAAGAATTTGTATATATATATATATATATATATATATATATATATATATATATATATATATATATATATAATCAGATTTTTTTAATATAATTCTTATATATTTATAATGCATATGATAAATCCTATTTATACATTTAAAAATCAACTAAAGTGGTTAAGAATATTCAACCCCATAAATTTATGGGATTTACACATATCAAGAATACCAAAGCCCGTATATCTATCTATGGCAAAATTAACAAGGTATATTTGATCCCTTTCACATAGTAAATCTAAGAATATCCATGGAAATTGTAACTGATATTGCAGCAAGTAAAGGATGAATGGAGCACAATTCTACGACAAAAGGCAAGTTTAATCATAGTTTGCTAGTGAAATGTGAAGGGATACAAGTGTTTTAGTTGACCAGCATTAACATGAGAGAATCGAGAATAAGAAAGAGATAATCTCCAAACCCCAAACCCACCTCCGGTGCTCAATCTATACCAGCTTTTGTTGCTTTCACCATCACTTGCATTTCATAAGGTCTTGTCCCTTCCACCATTTTTATTTTCTTTAGGGCTAGCATTTCCGGTTGAGTTGCCTTGGAAGACATCACAAAAGCTTCCATTAGTATCCGTATGAATCAATAGCTCTAAATCTTTCCATAAAGACTCAGATGCGAAGCCATTACCAGCACCAGCACTTGCAGCATTCGCTTTGATATCCTTCCCAACTTGCTCGAACAACTTTGCTTCTGCGGAATTCGGCGCAAGGTTCAACAGCCCTACACCAAATCCACAAATGTTTGATCCATGTATATAGTAATCTCGATGTGTTATAAGAGGAGAGAGTGCTAGAAATCTTTTTGATACTGTTTCTAAATCATTGTAACAGAAACATAATAAAAACTGATCAGAAACGAAATAGAGTGTCTCCGATCATTGTTGTAAAAAATTTTAGCAACTATTTCTTCTTAAACTTTTGCATTTCTCAGCTCAAAACTCTTGCTTTAGATGGTGTAGAAAATCCTTTTGACTTCAAAGAGATGTTGAACCCATGAACCAAAATCCTTGTTTATATAGATGTTCTTCTATTAAGAACATTTATTATCACCAACTCATGACGTTCAAAAATTAATTTAAATTTATAACGTTTGGACCATAATAAAGAATCTTAATGATATTAAATATTTAATAATAATGGTTACATTTAGAATGAAAAACTAAAATATTTAAATAATAATAAATAAAGAAATTGATTATAATGAATGATAAACTTAATGAGAATGGTTACATTATTATTAAATAAAATATTTAATAATAACGATTATATTCTCTCATTTGGTTCATATGTTTAGCTTAATAATTTGAATTAAATTTTATCGAACAACTTTCTTAAGAAATAAATACATGAATCATAGTGATAAGTCCTCTAAGAGCGAGTATTATCATCCATGTATCACGATGTATTTAGTTTTTTAAACTTAATGTGGTAATATTATTTAATGAATAAACCTTATATTTATTTTTAGTCTAGTAATAATATATTTTCTTAAATTAATATGCACATGAGAAAATTTCACAATATATAAAAGTTTTAGTATAATTACAAAGTGGAATCAAGTCCCATTTTGTCTATATGATCCTTGAATTTCAGAGGTGGCATGCCTTTAGTCAAAGGATTAGCAATCATCAATTCAGTGCTAATATGCTCAATGACCGCTTTCTTTTCTTTACACATTCTCTTATAGCTAAATACTTAATGTCGATGTATTTACTTTGACTTCCACTTTTATTATTTTTAGCCATAAAGACAGTAGCTGAATTATTACAGAAAATTCTTAATGGCCTAGAAATAGAATCTATGATTCTAAGCCCATAAATAAAACTCTTAAGTCAAACACCATGTGAAATAGCCTCAAAACAAGAGACAAACTTAGCTTCCATGGTAGAAGTAGTAGTCAAGGTCTGCTTGGTGCTTCTCCAAGAAATAGCTTTACCAACCATCATAAAAATATATCCTGATGTTGATTTATGAGAATCAACATAACCGGTGAAGCTTGAATCTGAGTAACCAATCATATCCAGATTGTTTGTATGTCTATACATAAACATGTAATCTTTGGTTCCTTGTAGATACCTCATCACTTTCTTTGCAGCTCTCTAGTGGTCCATATTTGGATTACTCTGAGATCGACCTAGCATCCCCACAACAAATGCAATATCAGGTCTAATATAGACTTGAGCATACATAAGGCTTCCTATGACAGAAGCATATGAGATATGCTTCATTGATTCCCTTTTAAGGTTGTTCTTTGGGCATTGGTTCAAATTGAACCTATCACCTTTCACAATGGGAGTAACACTTGGTGAACAATCCTTCATCTGAAATCTTTCTAAAAGTTTATCGATATAAGTTTCTTGTGATAGACCTAAAATGCCTCGAGGTCTATCTCTATGGATTTTAATGCCAATGACATAAGATGCTTCACCCATATCTTTCATGTCAAAATTTTTAGAAAGGAATTGTTTCATCTCATGCAGCAAACCCTTATCGTTGGTTGCAAGCAAAATATCATCTGTATATAATACAAGGAAACATATTTTACTCCCACCGACCTTCTAGTATATGTATTGATCCATGAGATTTTCAACAAATCCGAACGAAGAAATCACTTTATAAAATTTAAAATATCATTGGCGAGAGGCTTGTTTTAATCCATATATAGACTTCTTAAACTTACAAACCAAGTGTTCACCAACACTAGAGGAGAAACCTTCAGGTTGTTTCATATATACCTCTTACTCTAAATCTCCATTAAGAAATACTGTTTTCATATCCTAACTTAAGGTCAAAATGAGCAACTAATGCCAAAATGATATGAAGAGAATCTTTCTTAGATATAGGAGAAAATATCTTCGTATATTCGATTCCCTCTTTTTGAGTAAATCCCTTTGCAACAAGTCTTGCCTTGTATCTCTCAATGTTGCCTAACGAATCTTTCTTAGTTTTAAAGACCCATTTGTAACCAATGGCCTTTGCTTTATTATGCAACTCTACAAGATCCCAGACTCCATTACTCATCATGGAATTCATCTCTTCTTTTATGGTATCATGCCACAAATTTGACTCTTTGCAACTCATGGCTTGTAAAAATGTTTCAAGATTATTTTTGGCTCAAATATTATAGTTAGATTCTTGTAGATATACAACATAATCACTAGGAATTGTTGATATTTTATTTCTAGTAGATCTTCTTAATGTTGTACCAATGTTTCCCTGAGGAACTTATGGTTCAACTAGTTGTTTAGGAGCTTGTTATAATTCCTGAACTATCAATAATTTATGAAATTTTAATGATTAATTGTTCAGCACTAGATTGTACTTGAGGAGTGCTATAAACTATAACCAATTTATCATTTGATGTGGAAGGTCGAGATTCTATATAATCATGTGCAGAAACTATGTTCCTGAAATGATCGCTCTCACTAATCACGTCATCCTCAAGAAATTTAGCGTTTCTTGATTCCATAATCCTTGTTGTATGAGATGGACAATAAAACCTATAACCTTTGGACTTTTCGCTATATTGTCACGGATAAACTTCAAAACAGGATGTTTGATGTAATGCTTATGTATGTCCGTGTCTTTCGGCATGTTCATGCCTTGTACAGCATGTAGAGGGGCGGCCAAAGGCTTAATAGTCTCACTTTAGTTGGGTTGGTGGCCTCTTTAGGCTTGTAAATAAATGTTGTGTCATGTGGACACGTGCGAGAGATTTTCGGTCTATAATGGACCATTTTACCCTTTGTTGTGCAACTGTTCAGAGCTTGTAAAGTCTGTTTGTAATTTGCATTGTATATAAAGTATTTTTCGGAGATGTTTGCTTGTGGATCCCGAGTGAGGCCTTTTCTCTGTCATGTTCTCTCTTTTGTGGGACGTAAGGGACCATGGGAGGCTTCGGGGAGGCTGACATTTGCGGATGGACACATAAGGGTGCCGCATTACTTAGGCAAAACCAGCTAAGTCCGTGACAGATGGTATCAGAGCGGGACAAGCACTCATAGAAACATTTAGCATGCAAACGTGGGGGACCTAGTGGGGTTGCGTCGAGGGCAGTCAGCACACGCGCGATCGTTTTGGGGAAAACGGGCATGGAGATGTAGGGAAAAAGAGTCGCTCAGAGGAGCGGGCATCCGAGATTGGCATTCAGAGGAATGGCCAACCCTTCGCGCAAGAGGCACTATGAGAATAGACAAGCTTGGAAGAATGTGAAGCGCACAAAGGTTGGGATGGCTAAGTTTGAGCTACGGCTCAACGTTGACAACTATACTTGATGGAGCTCAAGGCAAGCGAGGCGCTTGGTAAAGGATGAGACCATCCAAAGTGGAATGAGTTGCTCAACGACCAAAAGAGTTATGCAAAGCTCATAGAGGTGAGGGGAATTGCTAGCTCGAAGAATTTGGTACTCTTACATGGGCTTGTATGCGGACGATGGAATGTTCGTGGCCATCCCAAGGTGACCGAAACTCGGTGCCATGGAGCATTGAAACTTTCTCTTCGGCATGCAAAGGATACGTCCGTAGGAGGCTGAAAGGTGCAACTAGTTCAGCATGTTGCTAGGCATTGAGGGGTGCAGCGGGGGCTGTATTGACATGGAGTCACAATCTAGCAAGTGTGTTTGCAAGAGGCAGAACAATGCACAGTTTGTTTAGCAGATCGGAGTAGTCCAAGGGGATGGTGGTCTCCGAAATGAAGAGAGATGTTGCTCCAACGGGACAGTTATCCAGGAGGGATAAGTCCCGGCTCTCCAGAGGGAGAATCATGTGGGATGGACCTCACAAGTTGAGGAGGAGTACCTCAACAAACAACAACTCCACGAAGCTCAATGGACTGAGCAAGCGGCGAGGAGTCGTCACATGATCTCGCTTAAGAGAATGCATTGGTGGATGCATTGCGAGATCAAGTGGGGGAGCGACCCAAAGCAACACAGATGAAGGCACACTTGGAGTCGATATGGAGATCGGACTCAAGGGAGGGCTGACCCATGGAATGGTGGGCGCGAGGGCAACCATCAACTCAATGCAAAAACGAAGAACGAGCAACTTGGGTGTAACTTGGCTGGTACCCAAGCCGCATGAAGGGAGCCAAAGATAGAAGATGGAACATGGACCGAGGCATAGTGCTTTCCTTGGGCGAGAGGTCAAGGACATGAACTCTTGCAAAGGCAAGAGCAGGATCATGTTGTTCCATGAGTCATTCATTCTGACGGAGCAGACTCATCTTGCATGGTGGCAAAGATAAAGGGAGCTTCTGGGCACATGCACTTTATCTCGGAGGAGCATTTGATGGAGGAACTAAGGCGATTCAATTTACGGAGGCGAAGTTGGGTTCAGAAGGCCTTAGCACGGGGCAAGAGGACGCAGAGGCGGGTACTCTTGAAGAATATGCCACAGTGTTGTCATTCAAGTTGCTATAAAGGGGGCGGTGCGCAGCAAAGATTGTGCTGGTAGGGGTAGAGGCCTAGGATCCAGACAATGGTGCACTAATTGCAGCGAAGTCGGGGGACTTTGGGAGCTACTAGGCGATGGACTGTCCTAGAGCGGTGCTTCATCTTGGTGTGACCCAAGAGTGGGTGGATGAAGATCGATTGCTAAAGGAGCGAACAAAATCGAAGGTGGAACAGACCCTGCGATGTATTGGTAGAGGCTACACATGAAGGGTTCACAATTCGAGTTCATCCCACAAGGATCAGAATGCAATAGAGATGTCACCAGGAGGCGACATGGTGCAGCGGATCATGGTGGAACAGTTCGTGGCAATGCGATTCACACAACCTTGACCCATGAGGGATTAGATCATATGGAGGTATGATCGGGAGCTACTAGGAGCTCCACTTCGGTAAACAACATGACGGCAAGAAGGGCTATGGATTCAAGGAGTGAAGGCATGGTACCATAGAGGCGGGTCTTCCGGGCGTGCATCAAATTTTGCATCGGATGAAAACCTTGGTCCATCAGCATATGGGGGCTGTGTTCCACCAAGGGAAAAGTTCGAATGCAAGTACCAGTGAGTCCCATGGGAGGGACTTGATCATACAGAGGTATGATCGAAGCAACTGGAGAGTTGGACTGCTCTAGAGCTCATATTCTCTTAAGGGAGCCCGACAAGTCAGAGGACAAGGTCGAGTAAGCGAATGTTGCTACCAAGGAAACTAAGGTGAACAGAATCAGTGCAAACCCTACAATGTGATGGCAGAGGCCGTGCATGGGAGTTGCAGTCTGTCTTTCCATCGACCAAAGGGATCTGCTTGGAGAACACAGAGGTGTTGAAGCAGGGGGTCGAAAGGGGCGAGGAAGCGACGACGAGTCCAGAGGGACTTAGCTACCCAAAATCAAGCATCAGATAGAATGGAGGTGGACTCGGAGGAGTATCACAAAGGCATATCTACTGATTGTGAAGAAAAGGGATGCAGATGCTAGGCAACGGATAGTAGTGCCATGGGCATGGCAGCGCCATGGTACCGTAGAGGCGGGACTTCCGTGAAAGTCATTGATCCCTTGCTCTCATGGAGGGAGAGCGCTTGGTCGTGTAAGGGGCCGAGGAGGCGGAGCATGCAGAGGTAATCTCCAAGTACCGAGACAAGCCTGAAGGGCAGAGGCCGAGGAACTTCGTAAGACCGGTGTCAATGAGCTTCTCATCAAGATAGCCGAAAGCGAAGGACTTCAGGTCATGCAAGAGTGCATAACCAAGCAACGAAGCAGGCGGTACTATTGAATCTCGTATTTTGATGATGAAACTACTTGATATATGTTTATGATTTAATCTGCGTTTTGAGTGACGCAGGATACTTCGATCAAGATGAGACAATTAAAGCAGGAAAATCATGTTATGCCGAAGGAGCATGTCAGAAGATTGGACGTCAGGCCGGTGGATCGGTCAACGTATCGATAGAAGGCTTCGGGCCGTGGACTCGGGCATCGGGCCAAGAAGAGCGAGTATTGTGCCAAGGATATCGGAGTTGCGGAGTCAACTAGCCGATTGGGTAATAGGCTGCAGGAGAGGACGATGCGTCGAAGAATCGGACGAAGCGTCGAGGGACCAATGACATGCCGGACAACTTGGTTAATTGCTTAGGATTAATTGTCTCAATCAAAGTTTTGTTTTAAGTGTGCAGGATTAACTACGACGAGAGTTAAGACATGCAGCAGGAGTTGCGCCGGAGTCAAGACAATGATCACGTTGGGAGTTCGAGAGTTCGACGGAAGTTTGGACTGTCGTTGGAGGTTCTGCGGGAACAGATCCGAGAAGTCCAGGAGCTTGCCAAGTGAAGCTCATCGGAACTCGTCTAGTGGATCGTCGCAAGTCCAGGAGTTTGCCGGAAGTCCGTAGGAGCATCACCGAGGGTTCATCGGATGATCGACGAAAGTTCACCGGAAACTCGCCGGAAGAAGCGATTGACGCACCGAAGCAAGCTGCAGAAATTGTCTTAGGATTAATCGTAGTTAGCACAATGATTAAATTGGAAATGGGAGGTGATCCCATTAGCTTAATCTTGGGGCAATTGGGCCCCTGAAAAACCGAAATTGGGCCGAATGGAGCTACCCATTCGGACCCTGATTGTACTGGGCGGTGCAACCGCCCAAGCCAGGAGGTAGCACCGCCTGGGCTAAGTCTCCTAGGGAGACTGGGTGGTGCAACCGCCCCAGCCAGGAGGTGGCACCGCCTGGGCTCAGTCTTCGAGCAAGACTGAGGCGGTGCAACCTCCCCTGACAGAGAGGTAGCACCGCCTGAGCTCGGTCTTCGAGCTCTGGCAAGCGGTGCAACCGCCTCAGTCAGGAGGTGCAACCGCCTGGGCTCAGTCTCCGAGCCAGACTGAGGCGTGTTGAATCTCGTATTTTGATAATGAAACTACTTGATGTATGTTTATGATTTAATCTCCGTTTTGAGTGACGCAGGATGCTTCGATCAGGATGAGACAATTAAAGCAGGAAAATCATGTTGTGCCGAAGGAACATGTCAAGATTGGACGTCGGGCGGTGGATCGGTCGGCGTGATCGTGAAGGCTTCGGGCGTGGACTCGAACGCCGGGCCAAGAAGAGCGGGTATTGTGCCAAGGATATCGGGTTGCGGAGTCAACTGGCCGATTGGGCAATATGTTGCGGGGAGAGGACGATCGCGCCAAGAATCTCGGGACGGCGTCGAGGACCAATGACATCTTGGGACAACTTGGTTAATTGCTTAGGATTAATTGTCTCGATCGAAGTTTTGTTTTAATTGTGCAGGATTAACTATGATAACGATGAAGACATAAAGCGAAACAAAGTGTCGGAGTCAAGCCGAAGGATTTGTTGAAGTTCGAGAGTTCGACGGAATTCGGAAGGGTTCGGGGAATGCTACCGAGCTTCGCCGAGAAAGATCGGAGCTTGCCGAAGAAGCTCATTGGAACTCGCTAAGATCAAATCGTGAAGTCTAGGAGCTTGCCGGGAGTCCGTGAGAATGGTTTCCGAGAGTTCATCGAAAGACCATCGGAAGTTTGCCGGAAGCTCGCTAGAAGAAGTCTTGACTTGCGGACTTTGTAATAGCTTAGAAAATGTCTTTAAATTCATAGTTAGCACGTTAATTAGGGTTAGGATTAGGTGTTAATCCTATAACCCAAATAGGGGCCAATTAGGCTCAAGTTCGGACTGGTTTGGGCCAAGTTTGGAGCCAAACCAAGTGAGCTGAAAATAGTAAAGAGGTGGCACCGCCAGGGGTTGGAGGTGGCACCGCCCGTGCTATGTCTCCCATCGAGACGGGGCGGTGCAACCGCCCAAACCAAGAGGTGCAACCGCCTGTGGCTCGATCTCTGAGCGAGCGCCAGCGGTGCAACCTCTCCGGTCGGGTGCAACCGCTGAGCTCGATCTTCGAGCTCTGGCAGAGAGGTGCAACCGCCTCGGCGTAGGTGGCACCGCCAGAGGATCGATCTTCGAAGCTCGCCGGGCGGTGCAACCTCTCCGATCAAGAGGTGCAACCACTGATCCCGAATTCGGGATTTGATCGATTTGATCGTTTTGAGCTCCAAATTTGAATTGGGTTGGGGCCTATATACCCCCCCACCCATTCAAGACTGAAAAAGAACAGCACATACACTCGAAATCTTGCTGTCTTTCTGTGTTTCTTAGACTCAAAACTGCTAGTTCTCCTCCTTCTATTCTTCAAGTTTGAATTGTAAAGAGAGGAGAAAAAACTTCTGTAAGGGTTGTCTCCTGAGCCCATCAAAAGGAGTGAAACTGTAAAAGGGCAGTTGGCCTTCGCCCATTGAAGGAAGGCAGCTAGTTGACGTCGGTGACCTCGTCGGAGGAGGAAGCCAAAAGTGGAGTAGGTCAAGACTGACCGAACCACTCTAAATCTCTGGTTTGCTTTTACTTTGAGCACTTTATCATTACTGCAAACCTCCTACATAGCTACTACCCTCTGCGCTTTTACGAACGAGTCTCTAAGTTCTGATCTTTCCGAATCTGCATTCAGACGTAAATCGGTGTTTTCGTACGAACTTTACACTGCAGTTTACGCTTACATTTTGATTCCATTTATAACTGCAAATTGCTTTCTGCGTATTCATAAAACGCTTACGTAAATCTCTTTCTGTGATTCTTAGAGCTCAAAATTGTTGTAAAGGCCAAAAGTTCTCCTCCTTCTGTTCTTCAAAGTTTTGAGTTGTAAAGAGAGGAGAGAAAAGTTCTGTAAGGGTTGTCTCCTGAGCCTGTCAAAAGGAGTGAAACTGTAAAAGGGCAGTTGGCCTTCGCCTATTGAAGGAAGGCCTCTAGTTGACGTCGGTGACCTCGTCGGTGGAGGAAGCCAAAAGTGGAGTAGGTCAAGACTGACCGAACCACTCTAAATCTCGGTTTGCATTTACTTTGAGCATTTTATCATTACTGCAAACCTCCTAAATAGCTACTGCCTTCTGCGCTTTTACGAACGAGTTTCTAAGTTCAGAACTTTTCGAATCTGCGTTTAGACGTAAATCGACGTTTTCGTACGATCATTACATTTCAGTTTACGTTTACATTTTGACTCCAATTATAACTGCAAACTGCCTTCTGCGCATTTACAAAACATATCTCAAAGTTCAGTATCTTCAAAGTTGACGTTTAGACATAAACCAGTTTTATTGTACGAACGTCGTATTTCAGTTTGCGCTTGCATTTTGATTTTTATCATAAACTGCAAATTGCCTTTGTAGATTTACTTTAACGTCATCTCGCTTAATCTTAAGCTAAAGTAGTCTTAGAATTGGATTTTACATTGAAATCGTTTTTGTCGTTCGAACGCACCTTTCGATTTTAATCGCAGAAAGTTTTCTGCTGCACTAATTCACCCCCCTCTTAGTGCTCTTGATCCTAACAATTGGTATCAGAGCCCAGTTTTTTCTCATTTGGATTTTTACACCGAGAGAAATGACTCTTCATGGCTTTCAAGAGGCTTTTTTAGGTCTTTTCGTCCACCGTTGTTTAACGGATTGGACTACTTATTGGAAAACTCGAATGAGAGTTTTCTTGATTTCTACGAATTTAGATTTATGGAATATCATTGAAAACGGTTTTCAACTTTCCTCTAAACCGATGAACGAATGGTCGGATTTGGAGAAGAAGTATTTTTCTTTAAACGCAAAGGCTATGAATGCCTTATTTTGCACTTTAGACAAAAATGAGTTCAATCGGATTTCTACGTGCGAAACGGCTTTTGACATTTGGCGAACACTTGAAATCACGCACGAGGGAACTAGTAGAGTCAAAGACTCGAAAGTTAACTTTTATTGCATGATTTTAAGCTTTTTCGAATGCAACCAAGCGAGACTATAGGCGACATGTATACCCGTTTCACGGATGTCGTCAATAGTTTAAGAGCTCTTGGAAAATGTTTTTCGGATTTTGAACTCGTAAACAAGATTTTGCGTTCTCTTTCTAAGAAGTGGGATTCAAAAGTAACTGCAATACAAGAAGCTAAAAACCTAAACAACTTACCACTTGAAGAACTAATTGGTTCGTTGATGACATATGAAATGGTGCACAATGCACATGATGAACATGTTGAACACAATCACCTTTCAAAGAACAGGAAGGATTTGGAACTCCGGACAAATGAATACCACTTGAGCGATGACTCAAGTGATGAGGACAATGATGAACTTGAACTTCGAACACTAAATCTTAATAAGTTTATTAAATAAAAATATAAAATAGACAATGAACTTGAACGAAGGAAGAGACCAAAGAAGAAGAAAACAAAGTGGGATGAATCGAGCTCCTCCGAAGACGAGGAGAAAATCAAGAAAGGCAAGGTGGCAAACTACGCCTTAATCGCTTTCAATGATGAGGTAATCGAAATCCCCCTAGTTTATTTTGAAATTACTTGATGCTTTCATGATGTATTTTTCTCTTTTAGTTTAGAATTAATTTTCTTAAAAATTACATGTTAAAAAAAAAAATTATGATCATACTGAGTAATTTCGAAAATGATAATATTGCATATTTTATGATAAACAAATAAAATGATCTTGATTGAAAATGTGAAATCATGGTTAAGAAGTAATAATATGTATTACGTTGATTTCCATTGTTGTTTCTCGATTTTGATTAAAAATCATGTTTGATTTGAAGAAATGCATAATGATGAAATTAAATATTTTGATTAACAATTTTATGCATGAGATTTTAAGCTGATGATAAGCATGTGTTATTTTCATGAGTATATTTGAAAAAACTATGGCAAAAATGTGTCCGAATGCATGAAAGTGTTAATTTCATTTTCGGATTCACTTAACAATTGGTATCCTAACAATCGGATTTTCTCATACACTTATGAAAAATATTTTTCTAAAATGGATTTGATGAAATGATTCTTGCTTATAAATTCCATCTTGAAATATGAATGATAGTGTTTTTGCTTGCAAAGATTTGTTTCACATACATATCTCCTATGATTCATGTGCAGAAAAAGAATTTATAAATCATAATACAATGAGATTTCTTATGCAAAAATAAAGTGCTTTTGTGATTCTTTGCTAAAGAGAATAATTATTAAAATCATGATCTTGATAATTATAACATAAAGCTCTTTATAAACCAAGATCGTTCATTATGCTCCCTACATTTATCTAAAAGAAGTTCTTCAAATGAAATGCAACTTGTCTTTTGATTTCTTAGAATTCAATGAAGTGTCATATTGATATCTTGAAACTTGGAATATTTTAAAATGTGATCTTGATAAGAATGTTTCAAGTTGCTCTTTGTACTATATCTTTTCAAATGAATCATGAGCCTTGATATCATATAGAAATAACAAGATTTCTTTGCCTTGTATGTCTTGTGTGATGATTGTACATCAATTTGCTTTATTAAGAATTATATGAATCTTGATCGTAAACTTGTTAAGAAGAATTGTAATGAACCATGAATCATTTCTTTGGTATTCACGAATTGATCCTCATTGATATCTTTCATTGATATGATAAATTATCATCTCATGATATATCATATAATTATATCATGCTTTGCGATTGTATCATGTGATCTTTGCTGAATTTTCATATTGATATTCTTTATGACATGATTTCTTTGCATTGTTGTCTTGTATGCTTCATGTGATAATATGAATACATGAAACACTTATGATATGATTTTTATGCAATTCCTTGTATTCATGAAATGTTTATCTCATCACCTAATAATTCTTCTTGATATTCCTTATGTGAAGAGAAGAATACATGAAATATTCATTAATTTGTTTTGATATATACAAATAAGAAGTTTCGATCATGTATGGTAGGATGTAATTTGATAAATGCTTAAAAATTTTAATGTTTGTGTATCATGTATGATATACCCATTAATGATGATTGATTTATTTTTCAGTATCGTGCATGAAAAATAAAATTGTGTATGCTTTAATTTGAATATATAATGATGCACAAATAAAATTAATACTTACCTTTGTCATATTTTGAAAATTGAAAAAAGGGTATTCCCTTCTTTTTGACAATGACAAAGGGGGAGCAAAAATTTCTAATGTGGACATCATGAAAAGAGGCAAACTAGCTAGCTTACACAATTCAAGATAAAAGCAAAAATGACACTTCTCAAAAGAGAAGAAAAAGCTTGCTATCTTGAACATCACCAAGAAGTGCTATCTTACAAATCTCAAGATGCACAAATGCAAACATGCAAAATTTGTAATTTTGCACATCATTAAAATTTATGATGCTTTGGTGATTATGCATGTTCTAAAATGTTATAAGATTCACTAGCTTGCATGATGTAGAACTTGCTATATTGAACATCACCAAGGAATGATATCTTGCAGAAGCAAAAAGTTAACTTGCACATGTAGCAAAACTTATACTTCAAGAAGCAAGAGTTGCCTTCTTGAACATCTCTAAATTGCTAGCTTGCAAATTCTAAAATGTTGTAACATTGCTAGCTTGCATGTTCTAAAAGTGCTATCTTGTATGCTGTAAAACTCGCATATCTAAAACTTGATAGCTTGAATGTTCTAAGCATGATGTAACATTTGCTAAATTTTTTGGTTTCAAAACTACATGGTGATAAAACTTGATATTATGTTTTTCATGCAATGAGTTGAACCAATATCACAAACGCTTGATTGTGGTACTTCTCCTTTTTGTTGATGACAAAGAGGGAGAAGTATGATGTTATGCATAAGTTTATACATAAGTTCATGATGACGTGTTGCAAGTATTCATGATGAATATTGCAATGACTTGAATTCAGTTTGAATTCAAGGTTTTATCAATATGGCATATTGATAGGGGGAGTTTGTATAAACTCCGGGAGTTAAGGTTAACTCTGTCATCAAGTAGTTGTCATCATAAAAAAGGGGGAGATTGTTGAATCTTGTATTTTGTTGATGAAACTACTTGATATATGTTTATGATTTAATCTACATTTTGAGTGATGCAGGATGCTTCAATCAAGATGAGACAATTAAAGCAGGAAAATCATGTTGTCCCGAAGGAACATG
The DNA here is from genome assembly GCA_900464855.2 of Musa schizocarpa. Taxonomy (NCBI): domain Eukaryota; kingdom Viridiplantae; phylum Streptophyta; class Magnoliopsida; order Zingiberales; family Musaceae; genus Musa; species Musa schizocarpa. Next base: position 18,044,645 of record LS990920.1, read on the forward strand.
TCAGAAGATTGGACGTCGGGCCGGTGGATCGGTCGACGTATCGACAGAAGACTTCGGGCCGTGGACTCGGGCATCGGGCCAAGAAGAGCGGGTATTGTGCTAAGGATAACGGAGTTGCGGAGTCAACTGGCCGATTGGGCAATAGGCTGCAGGAGAGGACGATGCGCCGAAGAATCGGACGAAGCGTCGAGGGACCAATGACATGCCGGACAACTTAGTTAATTACTTAGGATTAATTGTCTCGATCAAAGTTTTATTTTAAGTGTGCAGGATTAACTACGATGAGAGTTAAGACATGCAGCAGGAGTTGCGCCGGAGTCAAGACAATGATCACGTTAGGAGTTCGACGGAAGTTCGGACTGTCGTCGGTGGTTCTGCGGGAACAGATTCGAGAAGTCCAGGAGCTTGCCAAACGAAGCTCGTCGGAACTCGCCAAGTGGATCATCGCAAGTCCAGGAGTTTGTCGGAAGTCCGCAGGAGCATCACCGAGGGTTCATCGGATGATCGACGAAAGTTCGCCGGAAACTCGCTGGAAGAAGCGATTGACGCACCGAAGCAAGCTGCAGAAATTGTCTTAGGATTAATCATAGTTAGTACATTAATTAAGTTGGAAATGGGAGGTGATCCCATTAGCTTAATCTTGGGGCAATTGGGCCCCTGAAAAACTGAAATTGGGCTGAATGGAGCTACCCATTCGGACCCTAACCGCCCAAGCCAGGAGGTAGCACCGCCTGGGCTAAGTCTCCCAGGGAGACTAGGCGGTGCAACCGCCCCGCCCAGGAGGTGTCACCGCTTGGGCTCAGTCTTCGAGCAAGACTTAGGCGGTGCAACCTCCCCTGACAAAGAGGTAGCACCGCCTGAGCTCGGTCTTCGAGCTCTGGCAGGTGATGCAACTGCCTCAGTCAGGAGGTGCAACCGCCTGGGCTCAGTCTCCGAGCCAGACTGAGGCGGTGCAACTACCCCTGACAGAGAGGTGCAACCGCTTAGGCTCAGTCTTCGAGCTCTGCCAGGCGGTGCAACCGCTCCATTCAGGAGGTGCAACCGCCTGATCCCGGAATTTCGGGATTTGATAGTTTTGAGCTCCAAATTTGAACTGGGTTGGGGCCTATAAATACCCCACCCATTCAGCACTGAAGAGATAGAGAAATACTCGAAATCTTGATCTCTTTTTGTGATTCTTAGAGCTCAAAATTGTTGTAAAGGCCAAAAGTTCTCCTCCTTCTATTCTTCAAGTTTTGAGTTGTAAAGAGAGGAGAGAAAAGTTCTGTAAGGGTTGTCTCCTGAGCCCGTCAAAAGGAGTGAAACTGTAAAAGGGCAGTTGGCCTTCGCCTATTGAAGGAAGGCCTCTAGTTGACGTCGGTGACCTCGTCGGTGGAGGAAGCCAAAAGTGGAGTAGGTCAAGACTGACCGAACCACTCTAAATCTCGGTTTGCATTTACTTTGAGCATTTTATCATTACTGCAAACCTCCTAAATAGCTACTACCTTCTGCGCTTTTACGAACGAGTTTCTAAGTTCAGAACTTTCCGAATATGCATTTAGACGTAAATCAGCGTTTTCGTACGATCATTACATTTCAGTTTACGTTTACGTTTTGACTCCAATTATAACTGCAAACTGCCTTCTGCGCATTTACAAAACATATCTCAAAGTTCAGTATCTTCAAAGTTGACGTTTAGACGTAAACCGGTTTTATCGTACGAACGTCGTATTTCAGTTTGCGCTTGCATTCTGATTTTTATCATAAACTACAAACTTCCTTTGTAGATTTACTTTAACGTCATCTCGCTTAATCTTAAGCTAAAGTAGTCTTAGAATCAGATTTTACATCGAAATCGTTTTTGTCGTTCGAACGCAGCTTTCGATTTTAATCGCAGAAGTTTTCCGCTGTACTAACTCACCCCCCCCCCCTCTTAGTGCTCTTGATCCTAACAAGTACGTGGTGCTGTACCTTTGCTACTCATTGTTGTAGGTGGCAGGGTTGATGGAGAAGACGGTACAATCCCAGAGGCGACCAAACTTATGAGAGAATTACTCCAAGTTGGGGTGAAAACTTCCTGCATTCCAGAAGTTCGATGGCATTGAGAAGGTGACTCACAGTAACTAACTCAACGCAAGGAGTGCAAACACTTCAAGTGCTTCAGAAGTGTGAGCAAAGAGCAGGCGAAGGCCAGTAACCAGCTCGATGCATGGAGTACAACCTCGAGGAGGCGGGCGAAGTCAAATAACCTTTGCCTTCTCAACTCTTAAGAGAATGGGTAAAACCGAGTACCCCAATTCTCTTATCTATCCAGCAGAGGAGCTCTGCAGATGTTCAAAGACCCTTTAAAGATAATGGAAGACATTAGTTGTCAAATCCTCACCAATGGTGATCAGTACTATTGAGAGTAGATTGTCCGCTTCATTTCCCAACGAAATGCCAATCGAAAGCGGAAGTGATGCGAACCTACTTGGATGTGACAATTAAGTGAAAGAAGAGTCAATGAGCAAATTTTGTGGAGGAAGGACCCAAAACTTCAGAAGTTTGCGAGACGATGCTCGTTAAAGCTTCAACAAGCATCCACCCAGTTCAAGCAGCATGAGGCATTTTAAGAGACTAGCGCAGTAAGGATGGTCTTTTCCTTCATCTAGAGGATCCGCAGGAATCAACAAGGATCAAGACAACTCAGCCAACCCCACACCAGAGTCAGAGTCATTGGTGAGTTGAAGTAGCATGGCGGATCAAAGATTCGACTACTCAAAAACAGCAACGGAGAGTAGTTGAGAGTCAAGAGGCGCATTGTAGTTGGAGCAGAAGATTGAAGACTCAGCAAAGGCGAGGAGTTGCAGTGTCGACAAAGGCTTCAACGAGGACGTCGAAGGGATAAGTGGGGGAGAATGTCATGGACAAACTTCGAAACAGGATGTTCGATGTATTGCTTATGTATGTCCGTGTCTTTTGGCATGTTCATGCCTTGTACAACATGTAGAGGGGCGGCCAAAGGCTTAATAGTCCCACTTTAATTAGGTTGGTGGCCTCTTTAGGCTTGTAAATAAAGATTGTGTCATATGGACATGTGCGAGAGATTTTTGATCTATAATGGACCATTTTACCCTTTGTTGTGCAACTGTTCAAAGCTTGTAAAGTCTGTTTGTAATTTGCATTGTCTATAAAGTGTTTTTCGGAGATGTTTGCTTATGGATCCCGAGTGAGACCTTTTCTCTGTCCTGTTCTCTCTTTTGTGGGACGTAAGGGATCATGGGAGGCTTCGGGGAGGCTGACCTTTGCGGACGGACACGTAAGGGTGCCGCACGACTTAGGCAAAACCAACTAAGTCCGTGACAATATGCAATGAAATGACCTTAGACGGACATCCCCAAATGCGCATATGTCACAAACTCGGTTTCCAACCTTTCCATAATTCAAATGGTATCTTTTAGACAACTTTAGTTGGAACTTGGTTTAATATATACACAACCATCTTTAGTGCTTCAGTCCATAAGAACTTAGGAAGATTAGAGTTGCTAAATATACTTCGCACCATGTCTAATAATGTTCGATTTCTTCTTTCTACAACACCATTATGGTATGGAGAACCAAGCATAGTGTAATGGGCAATAATCCCATGTTCTTGAAGAAACTTAGCAAAAGGACCAAGTGTTTGTTCATTTTCAGTATATCTACCATAATATTCTCCACCCCTATTTGTTCTCATAATTTTAATTTGCTTACCACATTAGTTTTCAACTTTAGCCTTAAAGAGTTTGAAGGCATCTAATGCTTTATTTTTGTTATGAAGAAAATATATATACATATATCGTGAGTAATCATCTATAAAGGAAATGAAGTATTTCTGACCATGTATGTCTGGACAATATATATCAATATGAATGATCTCTAATATGTCTAAACTTCTATTAGCACCCTTTTTGGACTTATTGATTTGCTTTCCCTTAATACAGTCCACACAAGTCTTAAAATTAGTAAAATCAAGAGTACTAAGTATTCCATCATTAACTAATCTCTTAATTCTCTCGATGGAGATATGTCCTAATATCCGATGCCATAATATAGAGGAGTCCTCATTAATATTACACCTTTTAATATCAGCGTGAATATACATTGAACTTTGAGTATCATCATTTTGTAATAAAATACGGTAAAGACCATCAGACAAAATATCTTTCCCAACACAATCAGATTTATATAATAAATGAAATGATGTGTCCTTAAACTTAAAGGAATACTAAAATGGTACGAGTTTGGAAATAAAAATTAAGTTTCGTGAGAAACTTGGTACATAAAAGATCCTTTCCAATTTTAAAACAAAACCACTACTTAAAGTTAAAATGCATGTTCTAATTACCTCCACATGTGAGCTCATCTTATTTCCTGATAAGATGTGTTGCTCACTTCCTATTGGCTTCCTTAGGTTCTGCATACCCTGCAAAGAGTTTATAATATGGATTATTGATCCAGAGTCAATCCACCAGGTTATCACAGACTTAGCTGATTTTGCCTAAGTTGTACGGCACCCTTGCGTGTCCGTCCGCCAAAGTTAGCCTCCCCGAAATCTCCCATGGTCCCTTAGGAACTACAAAAGAGAAAATGGGTTAGAGAAAGCGTCTCACTCTGAAAACACTTCATAGACAATGTAAATTACAAACAAACTTTACAAGCTCTGAATGGTTGCACAACAAAGGGTCAAAATGATCCTCTACAAACTGAATATCTCTCATAAGTGTCTACATGACGCAACATTTATTTACAAGCCTAAGAAGTGTTGAATCTTATATTTTGATGATGAAGTCAATTGTCATTTGTTATCTAATCCATATGTTGAGATAAGTGTGTAGGATTAATTACGATGGAAGTAAGACATACAGTAGGAGTTGTGCCGGAGTCAAGACTATGATCACGTTGGGGGTTTGAGAGTTCATCTGAAGTTCGGACGGTCATTGGAGGTTCTACGGGAACAATCCGAGAAGTCCAAAAGCTTGCCAAAGTAGCTTATTGGAACTTGCCAAGAGGATCGTCACAAGTCCAGGAGTTTGCCGGAAGTCCGTCGGAGCATCACCGAGGGTTCATCGAATGTTCACCGGAAGTTCGTCGAAAGCTCACCGGAAGAAGCGATTGACACACTGGAGCAAGTTGTAGTATTAATGTCTTAAATATTATAGTTAGCATGTAGATTAAGTTAGGAATGGGAGGTGATCCCATTAACTTAATCTGGGGGCAATTGGGCCCTTGACAAACCTAAATTGGGCCGAATGGGTTAGCCCATTCGGACCCAGAATTCCTAGCCAGCGGTGGCACTGCCTAGGAGCTCAATCTCCCAAGAATGCCAGGCGGTGGTACCGCCCCTGTCAGGCAGTGGTACCACTTGAGCTCGATCTCCGAGCGAAGCTGAGCGGTGGTACCACTCCTGTTAGGCGGTGGTACCGCCTGAGCTCGGTCTTTGAGTAATGCCAAGCGGTAGTACCGCCCAGTTATTGCGGTAGTACCGCCAGGACCCCGGAAATCCAAGAGATAACATTTTTGAGCTCTAAATTTGAACCGGTTGAGGCCTATATAAACCCCACCCTTTCATACATGAAAGGGTACCAAAATCTTGATCTTATTCTGAGAATTTGAGAGCTCAAAAGTGTTGTAAAAGGCCAAAAGTTCTCCCTCTTTTCATCTTTGATCATTCAAGAAAGGATTGAAAATCTGTAAGGGTTGTCTCTTAAGCCTTTCAAAAGGAGTAAAGCTGTAAAAGGGTGTTTAACCTTCATCTATTAAAGGAAGGCCTCTAGTGGATGTCGGTGACCTCATCGGAGGAGGAAGCCAAAAGTGGATGTTGGTCAAGATTGACCGAACCACTCTAAATCCTGGTTTGCATTTATATTCTGCTCTCTATCTTAACTGCAAACTGCCTCTATTGCTTTTCTTCAACTGTACTTCGCTTATCTTAAGTTGAATAAATTTTCGAAATGGTTTCTCATCAAAAGTGATCATACGAACGTCATTTTAAATCATTGAAAGTTATCCGCTGCACTAATTCAACCCCCGCCCCCCTCCCCCCTCCTCCCCTCATAGTGCTCTGCTCTTGATTCTAACAATTGATATCAGAGCAAAGTTAACTCTCAATCGGATTAAAACCCAAGAGAGATGACATACGCCAGAAACTAAGAGGGCCACTCTATTACACATCCGCCCATGTTCAATGAGATGGACTACACCTATTGGAAGACTCGAATGAGGATCTTCCTTATTTCCATAGATTTTAAACTTTGGAATATTATTAAAAATGGATTTTTAAAGTCTTCTCTTCCAATGATAGATTGGAATGAATTGGAGAAGAGGACTTTCACTCTTAATGCAAAGGCTATGAATGCCTTATTTTATGCACTTGATAAAAACGAGTTCAATCGTATTTCGATTTATGAATCTGCATTTGATATTTGGCATACACTCGAAGTGACTCATGAAGGCACGAGTAGAGTGAAAGAGTCAAAAATTAATCTTTTAGTACATTCTTATGAACTTTTTCGAATGAAACTAAGCGAGACCATAGGTGACATGTATACCCATTTCACGGATGTTGTCAATGGTCTAAAAGGACTCGGTAAAAGTTTTTCAAATTTTGAGCTCGTGAATAAGATTCTAAGATCCCTTCCAAAGTGTTGGGACCCTAAAGTCACTACTATTCAAGAGGCTAAAGATTTAAACAACTTCCCTCTTGAAGAATTAATTAGGTCATTAATGACCTACGAAATGACTTGCAAAGCTCATGAAGAGCAAGAAGACATCCTTATAAAGAACATGAATGATATGACACTCAGAACTTTAGAAGACCAGTTGAGAGAAAACTCAAGTGATGAGGACTATGATGATGACTTGGCACTTCTGACAAGGAAATTTAAAAAATTCATTAAAAGAAACAAGTTTAAAAATGACACAAAAAATAAATTTGAACCTAAGAAGGACCAATTTATTTGCTACGAATGCAACAAGCTGGGACATTACAAAAGTGATTGTCCCCAAGCCAAGAAGAGAATACCAAAGAAGAAGACACTCAAAACAACGTGGGATGACTTAAGCCTATCCGAAGAAGAGGAGTCCAACATAGAGCAAGTTGCTCACTACACCCTAATGGCCATAGGAGAGGAGGTAACAAATTTAATTGATGCAGATTTATCATTTGATGAATTATTAAATACTTTTCATGACTTATTTGATGAATGCAAAATAATTAATAAAAAATATAAATTATTAAAAAATGAGCATGATAGTCTTATTAGTAATTTTGATAAATTAAAAATTGAATATCATGATAGTTTAGCTCCATGTATAAAATGTCTTGATCTAGAAACTCTCTAAAAGGAGAACTTGCTACTTAAGGACACCTTGAAGAAATTCGAGGTTGGTAGCAAGTCTTTGAATATGATCCTTACAAATAAGGGTTACATTCCTAAAAAAAGAATAATCGAATTTGTGAGAAGTCCTCACCAAAATCCAACCACCTTCATTAAAGACCCTATCTTACATGTTCGGCACCAAAGCAAATGCAACTTTTGTTGCAAACATGGACATAGAACTTATCATTGTCCATTCAAGAAAGTTAGTCCGAACAAACTGATTTGGGTTCCTAAAGGAATCATGATAAATTCTATGTAATATAATAAATAATTTAGATCAGTTTTTGGGGCACCCAAGATTAAATGGGTACTTAAAAATCATCATTTTTTGTAGAAACATATATCATCACAAGCTAGAAGCAAGAGATGGTACCTTGATAGTGGATGCTCAAGGCATATGACCGAAGATCCATCTCAATTCTCTAAGCTCATTAGCATAAACGAAGGCTGTCACCATCGAAGACAACAACAAGGGTAAAATCATTGGCAAATGAACCATAAGTAACAAATCCAACTTCTTTATTGAAGATGTTTTGTTAGTTGATGGTTTAAAACATAACCTTTCAAGCATTAGTCAATTGTGTAATAAAGAATATATTGTTTAATTCGAATCTAATGCTTGCATTATTGAAAAACCACATAAGAACACATCTATGATTGTATTAAAATAAAAAAACAACATATACACTATTGACATCAATGATTTTTGTAATGAAATATATTTTTCGGTTTTGAATGACGATGCTTGGCTTTGGCATAGGAGATTAGGTCATGCTAGCATGAAACTAATCACCCAAATTTCATTCAAAGAACTTATACGAGGAATTCCTCATATCAAGTTTATCAAAGATAATGTGTGTGACGCTTGTCAATTAAGAAAACAAATAAATGGTAGCTTCAAATCTAAGAATCAAATAAGCACCTCTAGACCTTCGTAATTGATCCATATGGACTTATTCAGACCAATCTCTACATCAAGCCTAGGAGGTAGCAAATACGTCTTTGTTATTGTAGATGATTATAGTAGATACACATGGACCTATTTCTTGAAAAAAAAAAAAATGCTTTATATATTTCACCAAGATTTGTAAACTTGTTCAAAATGAAAAGGGATCTATGATTTCATCAATTAGAAGTGATCACGGTGGTAAATTTTAAAATAATAATTTTCATGAATTTTATGAATTGAATGGATACAATCATAACTTCTCTACTCCAAGAAATCCTCAACAAAATGGAGTAGTAGAAAGAAAAAATAGAAATTTACAAGAAATGGTAAGAACCATGTTGAATGAACATAGCCTTCCCAAATATTTTTGGGCTGAAGCCGTAAACACTACATGGTATATTTTGAATAGAGTTCTAGTAAGACCCTTACTCACCAACACTCCAGTTGTAGAACAACAAAAAACCTAATGTTTCATATTTTAAAGTTTTTGGATGTAAGTGTTTTATCTTGAATGAAAAAGATACCTTAGGAAAGTTTGATGCTAAATCCGAGAAGGAATTTTTCTTGGTTATTCTTTGATTTCTAAAGCATTTCATATCTTCAATAAAAGAACTTTAATTATAGAAGAATCCATTTATGTTATTTTCAATGAGATTTCAAAAATTAAGAAAAATGATTTTGATGATGATATTAATTTCGATTCTTTGAATTTAAATGAAACCCCTTCTCCAACTAGTAACTTGGATGCATCCACTTTCGAAACATCCTTACCCAAGGATTGAAAGTATGTAGATGCTCATCCTAAGGAGCTAATCTTAGGAGACACATCTAAGGGGGTTCAAACACATTCTTCTCTTAAAAATTTTTATGCCAACATCTCTTTTCTCTCTCAAATTGAACCTAAATATATTGATGAAGCTATGAAAGATAATTCATGGACTATCGCAATGCAAGATGAGTTAAATCAATTTGAGAGAAATGAGGTATGGAAGCTTGTTCCTAGGCCAAATGACCATTTAGTTATTGGTACTAAATGGGTCTTTGGAAATAAGTAAGATGAATCTGGTATCGTGGTTAGAAACAAGACTAGATTAGTGGCCAAAGGTTTCAACCAAGAAGAAGGTATCGATTACGAAGAAACCTTCGCTTTTGTGGCTCGATTAGAAGCCATAAGGATCCTCCTTACCTATGCTAGTAGTAATAATTTTAAGTTGTTTCAAATGGATATTAAAAGCGTTTTTCTTAATGGGTTTATTTTCGAAGAAGTTTATGTTGAACAACCTCCTAGATTTGAGAATAATAGTCTCCCTAATCATGTGTTTAAATTAACTAAAGCTCTCTATAGTTTAAAACAAGCCTCATGGGCTTGGTACGAGAGACTTAGTTCTTTTTTATTGAAAATAATTTCTCTAAAGGCAAGGTCGATACTATATTGTTTATCAAAAATTTTGAAAATAATTTTCTCATTGTTCAGATTTATGTTAATGTTATTATCTTCAGTTCTACAAATGAATCTCTTTGTGAATCTTTTGCTAAAACTATGAGCCTTGAATTTGAAATGAGTTTGATGGGAGAATTAACATTCTTTTTAGGCTTATAAATTAAGTAACTAAGCAATGACATCTTTATTAGTCAAACTAAATACACTTTAGATTTGCTAAAAAGATTTAATATTGATATCTCAAAAGCTATCAACACTCCTATGAGCACCTCCACTAAGTTAGAAATAGATGAGAATGGAGAAAGCTTTGATAAAAAAACTTATAGGGGTATGATAGGAAGTTTACTTTACCTCACTGCAACTAGACCGGATATCATGTTTAGTGTAGGACTTTGTGCTAGGTTTCAATCAAATCTAAAGATATCTCATCTCAAAGCTATTAAAAGATTACTTAGATATCTTAAAGGTACTACAAATCTAGGATTATGGTATCCAAAATCTAAGAATTTTAAGCTAATTGCTTATACTGATGTAGATTTTACTAGGTGTAGACTAGATAGAAAAAGCACACCAGGAACATGTCAATTTTTAGGACATGCCCTTGTTTCCTGGTCATCTAAGAAACAAAACTCGGTTGTATTATCAACAACCGAAGCTTAGTATATTGTAGCTAGTGCATGCTATGCACAAGTTGTGTGGATGAAAAACACCTTAGAAGATTATAAAGTTCATCTTAAAAATATTCCCATTAAATGTGATAACACAAGTGCAATATGCTTAATAAAAAATAACACCTTAGAAGATCATTCAACACTCAAGAACAAAACATATTAATATTAGACATCACTTTATACGAGATCATGTCACTAATCATAATGTAATTATAGAGTTCATTGATACTAAACATCAACTAGCTGATATTTTTACAAAGCCTTTAAGTGAATAACAATTTGATATCATCAAAAGAGAATTAGGAATGTTGATTTGTCTGAATGCATGAACTTATTAAATTTATTTTTCAGACTTTCTTGATTCAATAATCAATCACTTAATTGCTATGATGAGAATTTTACATGATTACATGACTTAATAACATGTTGGAAATTATGTATTTTGGATGCAAAATCTCCATGATGATAAGCATGTTTTATCTTCATGATTGTATTTGAAAATCTATAGCAAAACCTTGTCTGAATACATGAATTTCATTTTCGAACTTTCTTGATCCTAACAATACTGTCTGAATACATGATTTTGTATTTCTCTTTTGGACTTAATGGAGCTTTCATGAGCCTAAATGATTTTATATCAATGTATCAAGTTTATTTCATATCAATGCTCCATGATTTTTGACATATGAAAATGCATCTCTCATAGATTTATCTTGAATTTTTAATCGAGAAAGGGATTTGATGAAATGATTCTTTCATATGAATTCCTTCTTGACAAAGGAAGATTTCCTTTTGAGATGAACACTTGCATGGATTTAATTCACATGCATATCTTGATCTGTGTAAAAATGAAGCATGATTTAATCTCTTATCATTTTTGTTTAACTTCATTTAAATAAGCTCACAATGACTTTCCTCCTTCATGCAAATAGATAATGACAAATAAAAAGAAAGATTTAATGAAAGCTATCTCCATGTCATGTTTCCTTGAAATGTTTGTAAAATTGGTATCCTATCACTTATTATTGAAAAATGACATGAACCTTTCTATGACATGAATCATTACCGCACTTATGCTTAAAATATGCTTAAATCATTCTCCTTTTTGTTGATGACAAAGGGGGAGAAATATGTGATAAATTGATGATAGATAGAATTGTTATAATTGTCATATTTGCATTATGTTAAGATATCAGAGAAATACATGGTAAATTGATGATAGAATTGCTATGAATGCCATATTTGAATTATGTTAAGATATCAAAAGCTTGTATCAAAATATATGATAAATTAGTAATAGAATTGCTATGATTGCCATATTTGCACTATGCCATATTTAAGATATCTAGAACTTACATTGCAATTCTACAAATTGATATCTTGTCATATAATGAAATTCTATGATTGCTAAACAGTTGAAATGTTTGCATTATGTTAAGATATCAAGAACTTATATCGTAATTTTACATGTTGATATCTTACCATTTGATGAATTGCTACGATTGCTATCTTTCACATTTGAAATATAAAACCTGAAAATGGATGTCAAGCCTTGACATCATTTTTAGAGAGATACATCATGAAAGGAATCATGATGGGAGTATTGATAAGGTTAAACGATCTTAATTTATCAATATGTCTCTTGAATTCAAAGGCTTTGAATTCAAGAATGACTTATCTTAAGTATGACATATAGATAGGGAGAGTTAAGGTTAACTTCGTTATCAATTGATTGTCATCATAAAAATGGGGGAGATTGTTGAATCTCGAATTTTGATGATGAAGTCAATTATCATTTGTTATCTAATCCATATGTTGAGATAAGTGTACAAAATTAACTACGATGGAAGTAAGACATAGAGCAGGAATTGCGCTAGAGTCAAGACCATGATCACATTGGGAGTTCGAGAGTTCGTCGGAAATCCAAACAATCATCGGAGGTTCTACAGGAACAATTCAAGAAGTCTAGGAGCTTGCCAAAGTTGCTTGTTGGAACTCGCCAAGAGGATCATCGCAAGTCCAGGAGTTTGCCGGAAGTCTGCCAGAGCATCACCGAGAGTTTGTCAGATGTTCGCCGGAAGTTCGTCGGAAGAAGCGATTGATGCACCGGAGCAAATTACAGTATTAATGTCTTAAATATCATAGTTAGCATGTAGATTAAGTTAGGAATTAGAGGTGATCCCATTAACTTAATATGAGGGCAATTGGGCCCTTGACAAACCCAAATTGGGCCGAATGGATCAGCCCATTCAAACCCAAAATTCTTGGCCAACAGTGGCATTGCCTAGGAGCTCAGTCTCCCAGGAATGCCAGGCGGTGGTACCACCCGCCCCTATTAGGCGGTCTCCGAGAGAAGCTGAGCAGTGGTATTACCCCTATCAGGCGATGGTACCACCTAAGCTCGGTCTCCGAGCGAAGCTGAGCAGTGGTACCGCCCCTATCAAGTGGTGGTACCATCTGAGCTCGGTCTTCAAGCAATGCCAAGCGGTAGTACCACCTAGTTATGGTAGTAGGACCGCCAGGACCCCGAAAATCTGGGAGATGATATTTTTGAGCTCCAAATTCGAACCAGTTGGGGCCTATATAAACTCCACCCTTTCCTGAATGAAAGGGCACCAAAATCTTAATCTTATTATAAGAATTTGAGAGCTCAAAAGTGTTGTAAAAGGCCAAAAGTTCTTCTCTCTCTTTTCATCTAAGTTTTGATCATTCAAGAAATGAGTAAAAATATGTAAGGGTTGTCTCCTAAGCCCGTCAAAAGGAGTAAAGCTGTAAAAGGGTGGTTGGCCTTCACCTATTGAAGGAAGGCCCCTAGTAGACGTCAGTGACCTCATCGGAGGAGGAACCCAAAAGTGGATGTAGGTCAAGATTGATCGAACCACTCTAAATCTCGGTTTACATTTACATTATGCTCTCTATCTTAACTGCAAACTGCCTCTAATTCAACTCCCCCCCCCACTCCCCTCTTAGTGCTCTTGATCCTAACAAGAAGGTCACTAAACCCAATAAAAATGGGGCTATTAAGCCTTTGACCGTTCCTCTACATGCTGTGCAAAGCATAAACAAATAGAAAGATATAAACATACATAAGTATTACATCAAACATCATGTTTAGAACTTTGTCCGTGACATTCTCCCTCACTTATTCTTTTGACGTCCTCGTTGAAGCCTTTACCGACACTACAACTCATCACCTTTGTTGAGTCTTCAATCTTCTGCTCCAATTGCAATGTGCATCTTGGCTCCCAACTACTCTCCGCTATTGTTTTTGAGTAGTTGAACCTTTGATCTGCTATGCTACTTCAACTCGCAATGACTCTGACTCTAGTGTGGGGTTAGCTGAGTTGTGTTGATCCCTGTTGGTTCCTGCAGATCTTTCAGATGAAAGAAAAGACCATCTTTACTATGCACTAGTCTCTCAAATACCTCATGCTGCTTGAATTAGGTGGATGCTTATTGGAGTTTTAATGAGCATCACCTCTCAAACTTCTGAAGTTTTGGATCCTTCCTTCACAAAATTTGTCTATCGACTCTTTTTTCACTTAGTTGTCACTTCCAAGTAGATTCGCATCACTTCCGCTTTCGATTGGCATTCTGTTGGGAAATGAAACGGATAATCAACTCTTAGTAGCACTGATCACCATTGGTGAGAATTTGACAACTATTGTCTTCTAATATCTTCGAAGGTTCTTTAAACCTGTGCAGAGCTCCTTTGCTAGATTGTTAAGAGAATTGAGATACTCGGTTTCGCTTATTCTCTTAAGAGTTGAGAAGGTAATGGTTACTTGACTTCGCCCACCTCCTCAAGGGTGGTACTCCATGCATCGAATTGGTTACTGGCCTTCACCTGCTCTTTGCTCACACTTTCGAAGCACTCAAAGTATTTGTACTCCTTGCATTGAGTTAGCTACTGTGATTCATCTTCTTAATGCCATCGAACTTTTGGAATGCAGGAAGTTTTCACCCCAATTTGGAGTAAGTCTCTGATAGTTTTGGTTGCCTCTGAGATTGTACTATCTTCTCCATCAACTCGACTGCCTACTCCATTGAGTAGCAAAGGTACAGCACCATGTACTGCCTTCTTCGTTCCTTGGTCATGCACTCTTGCATGACCCGAAGTCCTTCACTTTCGGCTATCTTAATGAGAAGCTCATTGACACTAGTCTTACGAAGTTCCTTGGCCTCTCTGTCCTTCAGCCTTGTCTCGGTACTTAGAGTTTGCCTTTGCATGCTCCACCTCCTCGGCCCTTTTTATGACCAAGTGCCCTCCCCCCATGAGAGCAAGGGATCAATGACTTTCACGGAAGTCCCGCCTCTGCGGTACCATGGCACTACCATGCCCATGGCCCTACTATCTGTCACCTCACATCTACATCTCTTTTCTTCACGATCAGTAGATATGTCTTTGTGGCACTCTTCTGAGTCCACCTCTATTCTAACTGATGCTTGATTTTGGGTAGCTAAGTCCCTCTGGACTCATCGTCACTTCCGCGCCCCTTTCGACCCCCTACTTCAACACCTCTATGTTATCCAAGCAGCTCCCTTTGATCGATGGAAAGACAGACTGCAACTCCTATGCATGGCCCCTGCCATCATGTTGTAGGGTTTGCATCGATTATGTTCTCCTTAGCTTCCTTGGTAGCAACGTTCGCTTACTCAACCTTATCCTCTGACTTACTTGGCTCCCTTAAGCGAATATAGGCTCTAGAGCAGTCCAACTCTCCATTTGCTTCGATCATACCTCTGCATGATGAAGTCCCTCCTATGGGACTCATTGGTATTTGCATTCAAACTTTTCCCTCATTGGTACATAGCCCCTATAAGGTGATGACTAAGGCTTTCATCTGATGCAAAATTCGATGCACGCACGGAAGACCCGCCTCTGCGGTACTATAGTCTTCACTCCTTAAATCCATAGCCATTCTTGCCATCATGTTGTTCACCAAAGTGGAGCTCCCAGTAGCCCCCAATCATACCTCCATATGATATAGTCCATCACGGGGCAATGCCATGTGTATCACATTGCCATGAACTATTCCATCACGATCCGTTACACCATGTCGCCTCCTAGTGACATCTCTATTGCATTCTGATCCTTGTAGGATGAACTCGAATTGTGATCCCTCCATATGTGGCCTCTGCCAATACATCGCAGGGTCTCTTCCACCTTCGATTTGTTAGGATCAGAGCGGCACTAAGAGGGGGGGGGGGGTGAATTAGTGCAACGGTAAACTAACGTTGGTTTAAAATTTTCGTACGATAAAAAACAATATCGATGGAAACCGATTTTGGAAGCTTGATAACTTAGAAGCGTATGGAAGCATAGTGACTAAGTAAAGAAGTTTGCAGTATGTAAATGGCAAGAGTAGGATGCAAACCAGATAACACAGTAGTTTTAAAGTGGTTCGGTCAAGAAGACCTACATCCACTTACGAAGCCTTCTTCGAAGAGGCTCCCAACTTCCACTAGCAAATCTCTTTGTAGGGGAAGGACTAATACCCCTCTTACAATCTTTATAAGTGGTTCACACTCTCACAATTCTTTTCAATAAGATGGGAGGAGGTGAACACTCAAGCAATTTGAAAAACAAGACTTGCTAAGACTTTTCTAATGCTCTTATCTCAAACTATTGCTTTGCAAAAGGTGTATTCTCTGCTGAGAATTGAGGGGTATTTATAGGCCCCAAAAGGATTCAAATTTGGGCTTCAAATTTGAATTTCTCTTGGGTTTCCGAGACTGGCGGTGCCACCGCCTATCGGTGGCGGTGCCACCGCCTGTCAATGTCTGTCATGTGATGTACTGGCGGTGCCACCGCCTAGTCTCGGGTGCTGGGCAGTGCCATCGCCTGACACTTCGGGCTCTGGGCGGTGCCACTGCCCAGTCCGACGGTTCCACCGCCCGTCCTTATAGATTTCTGGTTGGGCTTCACATCCGACCCAAACCAGTTCACTTTTGGGCCCAATTGGCCCCTAACCAAGATATAGGATTGTCCCTTAATCCTAACCCTAATTACATGTGAACTACATACCTAAAAACATAATCCTAAGCAAGTTTTTAACCGGCCAACGTCGAGTTTTGTTTCGGCGAGCTTTCTTGCGTTCTTCCGGTGGACTTCCGATATGCCCTTGGGTTTCTTCTGGCGGACTCCCAGCAGGCTCCTGATCTTGTGACAAATTCAACGAGTAGCCGAGCCTTCTCGGTGATCTTTGCGAACCTCCGATGATCTCTTCGGCAGACTTCCGAAAGTTCCGACAGCATCTCCGACGAATATTTGGACTCTCAAACGTCTATCGAACTTGACTCCGGTATCCTTGCTTTATGTTTTTAGGCTGTCATAGTTAATCTTGCACACTCAACTTCAATAATATGGATTAGATCAATTAACTAATTAATTGATTTCATCATCAAAATCTGAGATTCAATAATCTCCCCCTTTTTTATGATGACAATCAATTGATCACGAAGTTAAACATAACTCCCCGGAGTTTAACCAAACTCCCACAATCCATATGTCATTGATAGAGCACTTGGATTATCCCAAATCCAAGTAACATTCATCACATGTTATGAAAAACATTTAAACCATCATGCAAATATATAAAATATTCAATTCAATGCATGAAGTCATCAATATACTTCTCCCCCTATGTCATCAACAAAAAAGGAGAAGTAGCTCTAGCTATTTTAAAAGATATGCAAGTTTTTACAACATGAGACTAGATTTTCATCACAACACATAAGCACAAAAGAATAGCAAGATTCTTAAGTTCAATCATGGCAATTCAACACTTGAATTTTTGTGCAAGATTGCACTTTGCTTTTCTTTGCAAGTAACAATATTTATGATATTTGATATAGCAAATTTCTTCGTTCAAGTGTGCAAACTAGCAATAACTTTCTCCCCCTTTGTCAATGTCAAAAAGAAGGAGAGGAACCAATGATTTAGACTTTTACATCAATTTTGCATCAATCAATATTTCAATTATCACATGATGCATACAAGATAATAATGCAAAGAAATCATTTCATGAAGGATACCAATGTGAAAATTCACCAAGGATCACATGATACAATCGCAAATCATGATATCATTATGCGATACATCATGAGATGATAATTTATCATATCAATGAAAGATATCAATTGTTAAACATGATATGATAATAGTATCAAAAATTTCAATTTACGATACATGTGATATATTGCGATACACTAAAAAATTTATTGCGATGCTTTTAAGGATATCAACATATTTTTGATACAAAGCATGGCAAGAGCAATTTTGTTGCAAATTTTCTAGGTTTTGCACTTTTTGCTTCTTTCGATAGGCAAGATCTTTCTTCTCTTTTTGAGAAGTGCAAGCTTGCAAGTTTTACTTCCTTAGCATACTAGGAAGTTTACTTTCATTTTCAATGCACAAGCTAGCAAAACCTTCTCCCCCTTTATCAAAGTCAAAAAGAAAGGGAGGACTCAATGGCTAAAAATTTCAACCATTCAACAAGCTAAATATGTAAAGAATTTATGAAATATATCAATAAGGATCAATTCATGAATACCAAAGATATGATTCATGGTTCATTAAAATTCTTCTTAACAGGTTCATGATCAAGATTCATATAATTCATAATAAAGCAAATTGATGTACAATCATCACATAAGGCATACAAGGCAAAGAAATCTTGTTATTTCTATATTATGAAATATATGATATCAAGGCTCATGATTCATTTGAAAAGATATAGCACAAAGAGCAACTCGAAACATTCTTATCAAGATCACATTTTAAAATATTCCAAGTATCAAGTGTTTAGAGATAAAAAGTTCAATACATTGTTGAAAGCACCAATTGTTGAATCTCTTAGAAGATGGAGAGCTTGGACCAATAAGAATCCTTCTCCAAGGCTTCTAAATATTGGAATGAAGATTTCGAGAGGTTGTGGGAGAGCTTGAGGCAGTTTCTCACGGGTTGGGGGCGGTGTCACCGCCAGCCCTAACCCCTCGGCTTATAAAGGGGCTCTCGGGCGGTGCCACCGCCAAAACGAGCGGTGCCACCGCCTGGCGTCCGAGCGCTCAGGTGGTGCTACCGTCAATTCTGGCGGTGCCACTGCTAGAATGCCGCGGAAGAGAAGAAAGAATTCTTTCTTCCTGTCTTTTGTTTTCTCAAAGGTGTTTGGCTTAAGATAGGTTGAGATATTGGGTTATACTTTAATATATAATTTGGAATCGAAACAGAAGGATGAAATCAAATCCACAAAAGAACAGAACAAGGATGAGACTTTTTCAAAAAATACATTCAAACAAGCTTATTTTCAGGGATAATTTAACATGCCTAGTTCCCTTCTAATGAATTCAAATTGGTCTTCATTTAAGGCTTTTGTAAAAATGTCTGCTAATTGATGCTTTATGTCAATAAATTCTAGAATGACATTATTGTTAAGGACTTGATCGCATATGAAATGATGCCTAATATCTATATGCTTAGTTCTAGAGTGCTGAATTGGATTTTTAGTAAGACATATGACACTTATATTATCACATTTTATGGGAATATTTTTCAAGTGAATTCCATAGTCTTCTAATATATTTTTCATCCAAACAACTTGTGCACAGCATGCACTTGCAGCAATGTATTTGGCTTCCGCCGTAGATAGTGCAATTGAATTTTGTTTCTTGAAAGTCCAAGAAACAAGTGCATGTCCTAAAAAGTGGCATGTTCCAGATGTACTTTTTCTATCTATCCTGCATCAGCCAAAATCGACATCTACATAAGCTATTAAATCGAATTTATCAGATTTTGGATACCACAATCCTAAATTAGGAGTTCCTTTAAGATATCTGAATATTCTTTTAACACTCTTAAGATGAGATAATTTAGGATTAGATTGAAACCTAGCGCAAAGTCCTACACTAAACATAATGTCCGGTCTAGTCGTGGTGAGGTAGAGTAGACTACCTATCATTCCCCTATATGTTTTTTGATCGAAATTTTTACTATTTTCATCCATATCTAACTTAGTCGAAGTACTCATAGGGGTGTTTATCGCTTTTGAATTATTCATATTAAATCATTTTAACAATTCTAATGTATATTTAGATTGGTTAAGAAATATACCATCACTAAGTTGTTTGATTTGTAATCCTAGAAAGAAGGTTAATTCACCCATTAAACTTATTTCAAATTCATGACTCATACATTTAGCAAATGATTTACATAGCGATTCATCCGAAGAATCAAAAATAATATCGTCAACATAAATTTGTATAATAAGAAAATTATTTTCAAAGTGTTTGATAAACAATGTAGTATCAACCTTACCTTTGGTAAAATTATTTAAAATAAGAAAGGAACTAAGCCTTTCATACCAAGCTCTAGGAGCTTGTTTCAAGCCATAGAGAGCCTTAGTCAATTTGAATACATGATTAGGAAGCAGAGAGTTTTCAAATCCGGGAGGTTGTTCAACATATACTTCTTCGGAAATAAAATCATTCAAGAATGCACTTTTGACATCCATTTGAAATAGTTTAAAATTATTACTACTAGCATAGGCAAGGAGCATCCTAATGGCTTCTAATCTTGCCACAGGAGCGAAGGTTTCTTCGTAGTCGATACCTTCTTCTTGGTTGAAACCTTTAGCTACTAATCTAGCCTTATTTCTAACCATGATACCGCATTCATCTTGCTTGTTTCTAAAGACCCATTTAGTACCAATGATTAAATGGTCACTAAGTCTAGGAATAAGCTTCCAAACCTCATTTCTCTCAAATTGGTTCAATTCCTCTTGTATCGCAATGACCCAAAAATCATCTTTTAAGGCCTCGTCAATGCATTTTGGTTCGATTTGAGAAAGGAAGGCAGCATTAGCATAAAAATTCTTGAAAGAAGAACGAGTTTGAACCCCTTTTGATGTATCTCCTATAATTAGCTCCTTTGGATGAGCATCCATATACTTCCATTCCTTGGGTAAGGAAATTTCGGAAGAAGATGCATCCAAGTTACTATTTTGAGGAGGGGGTTCATTTAAATTCAAATTATCAAAACCAAGATCATCATTAAAATCATTTTTCTTTAAATTAGAAATTTCATTAAAAACTACATGAATAGACTTTTCTATAACTAAGGTTCTCTTGTTAAAAACACGAAAAGCCTTAGAAACGGAAGAGTAACCAAGAAAGATGCCTTCATCGGATTTAGCATCAAATTTTCCTAAGGCATCCTTTTCATTCAAAATAAAGCATTTAGAACCGAAAACTTTAAAATAAGAAACATTTGGTTTTTTGTTATTCCATAATTCATAGGGAGTTTTTGATGAAGACTGTCTTATTAGAACCCTATTAATGATGTAGCAAGCCATATTCACGGCTTCCGCCCAAAAATACTTGGGTAGACTATATTCATTTAACATAGTTCTTGTCATTTCTTGTAGGTTTCTATTTTTTCTTTCAACTACTCCATTTTGTTGAGGATTTCTTGGAGTGGAGAAGTTGTGATTGTATCCATTAACTTCACAAAGATTTTGGAAATCACGGTTTTGAAATTCGCCACCGTGATTACTCCAAATTGATGATATCATGAAACCTTTTTCGTTTTGAGTGAGTTTACAAAATTTTGAGAAACACTTGAAACAATCACTTTTGTTAACTAAGAAATAGGTCCAAGTATACCTAGTATAGTCATCCACAATTACAAAAATATATTTGCTTCCTCCTAAACTTGTTGTGTCAATTGGTCTAAATAAGTCCAAATTGATCAATTGTAGTGGTCTAGTGGTGCTAATTTGATTTTTTAGTTTGAAACTAGTTTTTATTTGTTTACCTAGTTGACATGCATCGCATACTTTGTCCTTAATAAATTTCATATTTGGAATCCCTCGTACTAATTCTCTAGATGAGATCTTAGATATTAGTTTCATGCTTGCATGGCCTAATCTCCTATGCCAAAGCCAAGCATCATCATTTAGAGCAGAGAAGTACATTTCATTACTTAGTTCATCAAGGTTGATGGTGTAGACATTATTTTGTTTTAATGCAATCATAGTCATATTATTGTTTGGTTTTTCAATAATACACATATTTGATTCAAATCTAATGATATAACCTTTATCGCATAATTGACTAATACTCAAGAGATTATAATTCAATCTATCAACTAGTAAAACATCATCAATAGAAAAACTTAATTTGTTACCTATAGTTCCCTTGCCAATGATTTGGTCTTTGTTATTGTCTCCGAAGGTGACGTACTCTTCTTCTTTGCTAGTGAGCATAGAGAAATGAGATGGATCTCTAGTCATATGTCTTGAGCATCCACTATCGAGATACCATCTCTTGCTCCTAGCTTGTGGGTTTGTCTACAAAATAGGATGATTTTTAGGTACCCATTTAATTTTGGGTGCCTCAAAAATTGATCCACTAATTTTGTTATTCATTATTGAATCATTTATAGTTCCTTTATGAACCCATATTAATTTATGTGGACTAATTTTCCTAAATGGACATTTGTAGGTAATATGTCCGGATTTGCAACAAAGGTTGCATTTCATATAAGATGAAACATGTAATGTAGGTCCTTTTATGAAAGTGGTAGGATTTTGATGTGATCCTTTTACAAATCCAATTCCACTTCTATTTGCGACGTGACCCTTGTTTGCAAGGATCATATCTAATCCTTTGCTACCAACCTTAAACTTGTTTAAGGTTTCTTTAAGAAGCAAATTTTTATTTTTTATTGCTTCTAAATGCTCACACTTAGAGCATGGAGGAGTTTGAAGACTATCAAACTTATTTTGTAGTAAAACATGCTCTTTCTTTAAGATATTTAACTTCTTACTAATAGTTCTACATTCATCAAATAATTCATGAAAAGCAAAAGAGAGTTCTTTAAAAGATAAATCTTCATTAATTAAATCACATACCTCTTCTCCTAAAGCTATTAGCGTGAAGTTTGCCTCCTCTTTGTTGCTAGCTTCTTCACTTTCAGAATCACTTGAATCGTCCCAAGTTGTCTCTAGAGCTTTCTTCTTCTTTGGTTGCTTCTTCTTGGCTTGGGGGCATTCATTTTTGAAATGCCCTGGCTTCTTGCATTCATAGCATATCACTTGGTCCTTTTTATATTCAAGTCAGTTTTTGGTTTTATTTTTAAATTTGTTCTTTCTTAAAAAATTTTTAAATTTTTGAGTCAAGAGTGCAATATCATTTTCACTGTCCTCATCACCTGATGTTCCTTTCAAGTGATCTTCTTGTGATGTGAGTGCCATATCCTTCCTGTTCTTTGGAAGGGGTTCTCGAGTTTGTTATGATCTTGACACATCATTTCGTAGGTCATTAGAGACCCAATAAGTTATTCAAGAGGGAATGTTTTAAGGTCCTTGGCCTCTTGTATGGCCGTAACTTTTGGATCCCAACTTTTAGGAAGAGATCTTAAGATTTTATTTACTAGTTCAAAGTTAGAAAAATCTCTACTAAGAGCTTTGAGTCCATTGATGACATCCGTGAAACGGGTGTATATGTCTCCAATGGACTCACTTGGTTTCATTCGGAAAAGTTCATAAGAGTGCACAAGGATATTGATTTTGGACTCTTTCACTCGGCTAGTGCCTTCATGAGTAACCTCAAGAGTTCTCTAAATATCAAAAGCTGAATCACAAATTGAAACACGATTAAACTCATTTTTGTCTAGTGCAAAAAACAAGGCATTTATAGCCTTTGCGTTTAAAGCAAAAACCTTCTTCTCTGATTCATTCCATTCGCTCATCGAAAGAGAAGATTTTTGAAATCCGTTTTCGACAATAGTCCAAAGCTCGAAATCCATGGAAATGAGGAAGATCCTCATACGGGTCTTCCAATACATGTAATCCGACCCATTAAACATAGGTGAACGTGTGATAGAATGTCCCTCATACATGCTGGAGTAAGCCATCTCTCTTGGGTATTAAACCAAATATGAGAGTGAACCTGACTCTGGTACCAATTGTTAGGATCGGAGTGACACTAAGAGTGGGGGGTGAATTAGTGCAACGGTAAACTAATGTTGGTTTAAAAACTTTCATACGATAAAAAACAATATCGATGAAAATCAATTTTGGAAGCTTGATAACATAGAAGCGTAGTGACTAAGTAAAGAAGTTTGCAGTATGTAAATGGAAAGAGTAGGATGCAAACCAGATAACACAGCAGTTTTAAAGTGGTTTGGTCAAGATGACCTACATCCACTTGCGAAGCCTTCTTCGAAGAGGCTCCCAACTTCCACTAGCAAATCTCTTTGTTGGGGAAGGACTAATACCCCTCTTACAACCTTTACAAGTGGTTCACACTCTCACAATTCTTTTCAACAAGATGGGAGGAGGTGAACACTCAACCAATTTGAAAAACAAGACTTGCTAAGACTTTTCTAAGGCTCTTATCTCAAACTATTGCTTTGCAAAAGGTGTATTCTTTGCTGAGAATTGAGGGGTATTTATAGGCCCCAAGAGGATTCAAATTTAGTCTACAAATTTGAATTTCTCTTGGGTTTCCGAGACTGGCGGTGCCACCGCCTGTCGGTGGCGGTGTTCTAGCAGTGCCACCGCTTGTCAATGGTTGTGCCACCGCCTGGTCTCAGGTGCTGGGCGGTGCCACCTCCCGTCCTTACAGATTTCTGGTTGGGCTTCATGTCCGACCCAAACTAGGTCACTTTTGGGCCCAATTAGCCCCTAATCAAGATATAGGATTGTTCCTTAATCCTAACTCTAATTACATGTGAACTATATACCTAAAAACACAATCGTAAGCAAGTTTTTAACTAGCCAACGTCGAGTTTTGTTTCGGCGAGCTTTCCTGTGTTCTTCCGGTGGACTTCCGATACGCCCTCGGGTTTCTTCCGGCGGACTCCCAACAGGCTCCCGATCTTGTGACGAATTCAACGAGTAGCCGAGCCTTCTCGGTGATCTCTGCGAACTTCCGACGATCTCTTCCACAGACTTCCGAAAGTTCCAACAAGTCTCCAATCTTTCTTGGTTGGTTCCGACAGCATCTCCGACGAATCTTCGGACTCTCAAACATCCATCGAACTTGACTCCAGTATCCTTGCTTTATGTTTTTAGGCTATCGTAGTTAATCTTGCACACTCAACTTCAATAATATGAATTAGATCAATTAACTCATCAATTGATCTCATCATCAAAATCCGAGATTCAACACGATTTTGTTCGCTCTTTTGGCAATTGACCTTCATCCACCTACTCTTAAGTCATACCTAGATGAAGCACCGCTCTAGGATAGTCCATTGCCTATTAGCTCCCGAAGTCCATCGACTTTGCTGCAATTAGTGCACCATTGTCTGGATCCTAGGCCTCTGCCCCTACCAACATAATCGCCTCTATACACCGCTTCCTTCATGGCAACTTGAACGACAACACTGTGGCATATTCTTTAAGAGTACCCACATTCACATCCTCATTCCCCATGCCAAGGCCTTCTGAACCCAACTTCGCCTCCGCAAGTTGAGTCGCCTTAGTTCTTCCACCAAATGCTTTTCCGAGATAAGGTGCATGTGCCTAGAGGCTCCCTTCATCTTTGGCACCATGCAAGATGAGTCCATTCTGTCAGAATGAAGGACCTATAGAACAATATGATCCTGCTCTTACCTCTGCAAGAGTTCATGTCCTTGACCTCTGTCCAAGGAAAGCTCTGTGCCTCCGCTCCATGTTTCATCTTCTATACCGGCTCACTTCGTGCGGCTTGGGTACTTCGCCGAGTTACACCCAAGTTGCTCCACTCCTTGTTTTGTATTGAGTTGATGATGGCCCTCATGCCCACCATTTCACGGGTCAGCCCTCCCTTGAGTCTGATCTCTATATCGACTCTAAGCGTGCCTTCATTTGTGTTGCTTTGGGTCACTCCCCCACTTAATCTCACAATGCATCCACCAATGCATTCTCTCAAGCGAGATCATGCGATGACTCATCGCCACTCACTCGGTCCATTGAGCTTCATAGAGTTATTATTTTTGAGGTACTCCTCCTCAACATGTCCGGTCTGGTGCACATGATTCTCCCTTTGGAGAACCGGGATCTATCCCTCCTGGATAACTATCCCGTTGGAGCAACATCTCTCTACGCTTCTTTCTCTCTGAAAGTTTCGGAGACCACCATCCCCTTGGACTACTCTGATTTGCTGAATAAACTATGCATTGTTTTGCCTCCTGCAAACGCACTTACTAGATTATGACTCCACGTCAATACAACCCCCGTTGCACCACTTAAGGCCTAGCAATATAATAAACTCACTGCACACTTCAGCCTCCTACAGACATATCCTTCACATGCCAAAGAGAAAGTTTCAATGCTCCATGGCGTCGAGGTTCGGTCGCCTTGGGATGGCCATGAACATTCCATCATCTGCATACAAGCCCTTGCATGAGTACTGAATTCTTGGAGTTAGCAATTCCCCTCACATCTATGAGCTTTGCACAACTCTTTCGGTCACTGAGCAACTCATTCCACCTTGCATGGTCTCATCCTTAACCAACTGCCTTGCTTGCCTTGAGCATCATCAAGTGTTGTTGTCAA
This sequence comes from Musa schizocarpa, assembly GCA_900464855.2. NCBI lineage: Eukaryota > Viridiplantae > Streptophyta > Magnoliopsida > Zingiberales > Musaceae > Musa > Musa schizocarpa. Next base: position 18,070,630 of record LS990920.1, read on the forward strand.
CATCGAGCTGTAGCTTGAACTCAACTATCCCAACCTTTGTGCGCTATGCATTCTTCCAAGCTTGCTTGTTCTCATAGTGCCTCTTGCGTGAAGGGTTGGTCATTCCTCTGAATGCCAATCTCATATGCTCGCTCCTCCAAGCGACTCATTTTCCCTACATCTCTATGCTCGTTTTCTCCCAAACGATCGCACGTGTACTGACTACCCACAACGCAGCCCCACTAGTGTTAGGATCGGAGCGGCACTAAGAGGGGCGGGTGAATTAGTGCAGTGGATTAAAACTTCGGTTTTAAAAAATCTTTCGTACGATAAAAAGCAATATCAAGGAAAACCGATTTTAGAAGCTTGATAACTTAGAAGCGTATGGAAGCGTAGTGACTAAGTAGAGAAGTTTGCAGTATGTAAATGGAAAGAGTAGGATGCAAACCAAATAACGCATTAGTTTTAAAGTGGTTCGGTCAAAATGACCTACATCCACTTGCGAAGCCTTCTTCGAAGAGGCTCCCAACTTTCACTAGCAAATCTCTTGTAGGGGAAGGACTAATACCCTTCTTGCAACCTTTACAAGTGGTTCACACTCTTACAATTCTTTTCAACAAGATGGGAGGAGGTGAACACTCAAGCAATATGAAAAATAAGACTAGCTAAGACTATTCTAAGGCATTTAGAAAAGATAACTATAAAAGATAACTATAAAGATTGAAGCATTTAGATGAAGGTTTTGTTTGGTTTATAAAATATATAGGAGGTGAGAGAGAGAGACTTCGGAAAGCCTCGAGATAACGTTGTTATTGAACAAAAGTATCACGACTGATGAGTCAGCACGGTTGGATCCACGGGCCGATGTCGGGAGCTCCTTGCAGAGTGAGTTGGATGATGAGGTGGTCGTGCCCTCGGGAAGGAGTGCTGGTTGGCGTTGGTCGGGATCCGGGTCGACTAGCCACTCTTCTTTTCTTGGTGGAAGGTGTCTCCTGGGTTGAGACACTCGCCGCTCACTGGTGGACGTTCTGGAGTGGCTCGAACAAGAGCTGGGCTGGTGAGGTTGACCTGGCCCTCGTGATAGGGTGTTGATCAGCGTTCCTCGGTCTACCACTCCGAGCACCGTCTGTGATGGGCCACGTCTCTCTATCTTTGGGATGGTTGGTGGCTCATCCTTGTACACTCATTGGATGATGATTCCCGGGTTGAGATACTCGTTGGTTGTGGGCAATCGCTTTCCTGCAAAAATGGCATTTGTCGGGTGATTCCCGACTTTGGCCCTTCCGACGAGTAAGTCAGTAGAGTTTTTTTTTTTTAATCTCTTTTTCCCCCCTTGGCTGAGCGTCGGCTAAGGGTTTATATACTATTGTGCGAGGGTCGGTTACGCGTGGGTTCGGTGTGGCCACTGACCTTTGTGGGATGGAACGTCCTTTTTGACAAGCTAGTGTCTTGGGGGATGCCTGAGCGGCGTTAGACGACAACACCCCGAGCTCTTCAAGATAGTGTCTTAGTACGGAATCCGACTTGGTGTGTGTCATGGGATTCTGATGGCGTGTAGTATCGGATTCTGACATCGGTTGGGACATGGCATGTGACGTCGGTGGTGACTTATATGAGGATCAAAATATGTCTTATCACTTCTCCCCCCCCTCCAAGGCGTGCCGCAGGGTCCCTAATGGACCGGGAGGCATGCTTGGGTCCGAATGATGAGGTTGTGTTGGCTGCCCACGTAGGGAAGCTAGATTGACTCGTTGGGGGGTGATTTAGAGGGGCAGTGCCCCATGATTCGGGCAGGACTGACCCTGCTGATCAAACGATATGGGCCTGACGAGGCGAAACTGAAGTGTTGAAACTAGTGAGGCGAGAACTACGTGGCGCACCTGACATGTCTTAGTTTAGATGATGGGTTTCGCACGGCTCGGAGTTACGGCTGCCGAGTTTGCAAGTAGGCGGGCGAGTCAGAGTGGCTCGGTTTAGAGACTTGACGGGCAGCGAGTCGGGGGTCGATGTGGAGCAACTTGGATAATTGACTAGGCTAGTGATTCGGGCGCTGGATCGACCGAGAGGTGTTTCGGGCATCAAATTGGCTGTGAGATGTGGCTTGGACGTTGGACCGGGCCTATGGGCCGAGTGACCGAGTCCAGTTTCGGTTTCGGTACCGAAGGGTTGCAAGTCGGGGGTGATCTGGAGTGACCCGGGCAAGAAATGAACTTGGGAGCCGAATGACTAAGCTCGGTTCCGGTTTCGGTGCCGATGGGTCGTAAGTCGGGAGCGATCTAGAGCAACCTGGGCAAGAAACGAACCTAGGGGCCGAGTGACTAAGCTCGGTTCTGATTTTGGTGCCGACGGGTCACAAGTCGGGAGCGATCTAGAGTGACTCGGGCAAGAAACAAACCTAGGGGCCATGTGACTAAGCTCGGTTCTGGTTAAGGTGCCAACGGGTCATAAGTCGGAATCTGGAGTGACCCGGGTAAGAAACGAACCTGGGAGCTGAGTAACTAAGCTAGGTTCCAATTTCGGTGTCGATGGGTCACAAGTCGGGAGCGATCTGGAGTGACCCGGGCAAGAAACGAACTTGGGGGTCGAGTGACTAAGCTCTGTTCCGATTTCGGTGTCGTTGGGTCGCAAGTCGGGAACGATCTAAAGCGACTCGGGCAAGAAACAAACTTGGGGGCCGAGTGACTAAGCTTGGTTTCGATTTCAATGCCGACGGGTCCAAGTTGGGAGCGATCTAGAGCGACCCGGGCAAGAAATGAACCTAGGGGTCAAGTGACTAAGCTCAGTTCCGGTTTTGGTGTTGACGGGTCGCAAGTCGAGAGCGATCTGGAGCGACTCGGGCAAGAAACAATCCTGGGGGCTGAGTGACTAAGCTCAGTTCCGATTTCGGTGCCGACGGGTCGCAAGTCGGGAGCGATCTAGAGTGACCCGGGCAAGAAACAAACCTGGGGGTCGAGTGACTAAGCTCAATTCTAGTTTTGGTGCCGACGAGTCGTAAGTCGGGAGTGATCTGGAGCATACCTGAACGTCGGTTTATACCAGGACATTGTCGTGCCACGTGATAGGCCGGGTGGATCGTCACGGGGCCTGGCGGGAAATTTTGTCTTGGGTGATGGGATGCCTCTGGCGGGAGCTCCGAAGTGGGTGAATCTAGCGGATCCAAGGGGTTGTGATGAGTCTTAAATGTCGTGACTGTTCCTCTCCTCGAGAAGCCCCAATCGTCGCCTCGTCGTGGGCAATCCATCTTTTATAAACCCCATCTAGGGCGGTTGCCCTCACCTTTGCCATCAGTCTTCCATCCCACGCCTCGGCTCCTTTCTTGCAACTCCGCCGTCCTCTTTGCTTCAATCCCTCGTCCCACGCCCCGGCTTCTTTTTGCAACTTTGAGGTCGAGATATCTCTGCCTTCATTTTCATCCTCTTCTTCGTCTTCGTTTTCATCTCCTTCCCCATCCCCTTCTCCTTCTCCTTCGGGGAGTTCCCGGGATGAGGTGGTGTGTGTGTCTTCGAGCATCGCCTCCTCGGAGGCCTTAGAGAGTTCAACCGCCCTTGAGGCTCTCAAGTCGTGGCATGACTTAGACTCAGTGGTAACCGAGGACCTTTTGAGAGTGCTCCAGGATCATTACCATGTCCCGGAGTGTTACAACCTGCATAATCCTCGGCCTCGGCAGCGGTCGTACGATCGGTTTCCCGATGGGTTTGAGTTGACCGTGGGGTCGCTTGAGGCAGGGTTGCAGTTCCCGGTGCACCCTATCATCAGGGATTGTCTTTGCTTTTGGGGGATCTCACCATCCCAGGTGTCGCTAAACTCATGGTGCTACTTGGTGGCCTTCATTTGGGAGTGTTGGGGAGCTGGGATTGAGCCGTCCTAGGCCCTCTCTCTAGCTTGCTTCCGCATGGGCATAGGGCCAGACGAGTATTACTTGACCGCCCATAGCGGTTTCAAGATCAGTGGTGCGCCCTCCAACAATAAAGGTTGGAAGAGGTGTTTCTTCTATATTAGTTGTGATCAAGAGTGGGGCTTCAACATAGGGTGGGCCTTTTGGACCATCGATAATGCCCCCCAGTCGCTCTCTGATAGAGACACAATGGTCGTGGATCGTCCAAGGGGCATCCTGTCCTCTTCTCGGGCAATTAAGGAGATGACTGAGGAGTGGATGGTCGAAGTGGAGCTGAGCCCCGCCACTGGGGGTATGGCCATTCACATATGATGGCTCGTTTGCTCGTCCCAAACCATCTGACCGCTGCCTATTTTTGCAGAAATGGTGGACCTGTGATCGATGAAGAAGACGGCCAGCGCCAAGGCCGTCGAGCCCCCGTCTCGGGATGGGGAGGGTTCCAGAGGGGGGGTTTGTTAGGATCAAGAGCACTAAGGGGGGGGGGGGTGAATTAGTGCAGTGGAAATCTTTCTGCGATTAAAACGAAAGCTGCGTTCGTTCGATAAAAACAATTTCGATGTAAAAGCCAATTCTAAGATTACTTTAACTTAAGATTAAGCGAGATGATGTTAAAGTAAATCTATGAAGGCAGTTTGCAGTTTATGATGGAAATCAGAATGCAAGCGCAAACTGAAATACGACGTTCGTACGATAAAACCGGTTTACGTCTAAATGCTGATTCTGAAGATACTGAACTTTGAGATACGTTTTATAAATGAGCATAAGGCAGTTTACAGTTATGATTGAAATCAAAACATAAACGTAAACTGAAATATGATGATCGTACGAAAAACCAATTTACGTCTAAACGCAAATTCGGAAAGCTCTGAACTTAGAAACTCGTTCGTAAAAGTGCAGAAGGCAGTAAGCTATTGAGGAGGTTTGCAGTAAAGATAAAATGCTCAAAAGTAAATGCAAACCGAGATTTAGAGTGGTTCGGTCAATCTTGACCTACTCCACTTTTGGCTTCCTCCACCGATGAGGTCACCGACGTCAACTAGAGGCCTTCCTTCAATAGGCGAAGGCCAACCACCCTTTTACAGTTTCACTCCTTTTGACAGGCTTAGGAGACAACCCTTATAGAAATTTCTCTCCTCACTTTACAACTCAGAACTTGGAAGAAAAGAGGGATGAGAACTTTTGGCCTTTACAACAATTTTGAGCTCTAAGAATCACAAAAAAGATCAAGATTTCGGTGTATGTCTTTAGGTCAACAATTTTGGCCTTTAGGTCTGTGCCGTTTCAGTGCTAAATGGGTGGGGTATTTATAGGCCCCAACCCAGTTCAAATTTGGAGCTCAAAACTGTCAATTCCCGAAATTTCGGGATCAGGCGGTTGCACCTCTTGACTAGAGCGGTTGCACCGCCTGACAGAGCTCGAAGACTGAGCCCAGGCGGTTGCACCTCCTGTCAGGGGCGGTTGCACCGCCTCAATCTGGCTCAGAGACTGAGCCCAGGCGGTTGCACCTCTTGACTGAGGCGGTTGCACCGCTTGCCAGAGCTCGAAGACCGAGCTCAGGCGGTGCTACCTCTCTGTCAGGGGAGGTTGCACCGCCCAGTCTCGCTCGGAGACTGAGCCCAGGCGGTGCCACCTCCTGGCTGGGGCGGTTGCACCGCCCAGTTGTTGGGAAATCATGGGGGGCGACATCATATGCGCAGCGGAAGAACAAGAAAACAAAAATCCCCGATTCCCAAAAAGATGTTCGTCGTCGTGCGAAGATTGGTGCGTAAAAATCAGCAAAAATACAAAACTGCGTATAGAGATTGTGTTACCTAGGGAGATCGTATATCCCTGTTTCCTTGCAGATCCTTAGGAGAGGGTGAAGGAGGTCAAGCGTCCTCCTCTCTAGCGGTGATCCACACAGCAGGCTTGCGACGACCCTCCTCAAAACTCCAGGCCTTTGAGGTGGAGAGGGAGAGGAGAATAGGAAAGGCAAGCAAAGACTCTAGCCTATGAGGCTGTGAATCCCTCCTATTTATAGAGATCCCGTGTCAAACCCTAATGGGTCCTTCCCTAGTGGGTATTGGATCTACATCCAATAAGACAAGGGCTCCGTCGGATATCTCATATCCAAACCTCTACGCATCGCAATGCCTACCATATGTGTGTGACCCTCTAGGCCCAATATCGAGCTGGTCGTGAGTCATACCTGCCGAACTCCTTCTAACTCGGTGAATTATTATCTCTGTAATAATTCACTTTCGACTCATCGACTACTGGGACGTACTAGGCCACTACCCGTAGTCCCAGACGATCTGGGGAATCCAATCCATTGGACTTGTCGTCCTCGTTACCATGTACCTATAGTCCCTCATCCATCTAATATCCCAGGAGATCGATATCGAAAGCATGGTGTTGTCGGACCCATACGGTTTCTACTCGAAGTCTCGCTCTAATCGGATTCTCGAGAGAACTCTTTCTCTCTCAACCCGAATGACCCTGGCCAGGGATTTTGTGAGCAAGAACACATGGGATATTCCTCTCATGGCCGAGAGTGGATGATCCTCTATCGACACTCAATAGCCCTCGTAAGGTCGACTACCACTCCCAATGACCAACAGTACTAGATGCGGGATAGCCAAACCTATAAGTGCGGTATCAAAGAGTGGAGCACTCATACAGGACATCCTTGGTGTCTCAAGTCTAAGGACCAGATACACCACTAGGACTACGGAATCGCTGTCTGACAATAAGGCATCATCAACCATCCAGCATTCCGTAAGCGGATCAATCAGTGAACTCATTCTCCAATGAGCACCTGTACTGTATCCCTAGTGTCCCTACACGAGCAGCTATGAGACCAGCTGCATCCATCATATGGACGGATATACAGCACACCAGTCTATCCGGTTATCACGATGTCCCTCTCGAGTAACCTATGACCGGGATTATTTAGGATATGTGTTTAAAGGTGAATCGATCTCATTATCGTGATCTCATCACGATCCGATTCCCATTGCACAAATCCAAGGACATCACAATATATATATATGCATTTATGCAATAGTTATAAAGTGATATACGCCAAAATATAATAAGCAAAAAGATTCTGTATCAAGTCACATGTGCCATCACTCACGTGATTGGCTTGCTGGGCACCTATGACTAGCAATCTCCCACTTGACCTAAAGCCAATCACCTATGTGTTTGATCCCCATTAGACCCCTATGACGCTCAAAGACAAAATGAGACAACGGCTTTGTCAGTGGATCTGCAATGTTATCTTCGGATGGAACTCTTTCCACTGCTACATCTCCTCAAGTTACGATCTTTCTGATAAGCTGGAACCTCCTCAGAACACTTCTGATGAGACCCGGGTTCCCTTATTTGAGTAATCACCCCATAGTTGTCGCAATATAAGGAAGTCAACTTGTCGCTATCTGTATCGACTCCCAAATCTGTGATGAACTTCTTCACCGAGACTCCCTCCTTTGCTACATCTGATGTAGCAATGTATTCTCCCCCTCGTGGTCGAAGTCAAAAGTGGTATCTTGCTTGGAACTCTTCCAAAGACTTTGCTCCTCCATTCAAGGTGTACACATACCCTGAATTTGACTTGCTATCATCGACATCGGTGAAAACTTGAGTCGGCCAGTAGCCTTCAACCTTAAGGCTATTACCTCTATATACTAGTAAAGATCCTTAGTCCTTCTCAAGTACTTAAGGATACACTTTCTTGCTTTCGGTGCTCCAAGCACGGATCCGCCTAATACCTTTCGTGACACTTAGAGCATCGCTTATATCGCCCCAATTACATAGCATGGCATACATGATAGACCCTATTCTTTGAGGCATAAGGTATCATATCCATGTTCGCCAATCTTACGGAGTCTTTGGGGACATACTTTAGAGAAAGCGATATCCCATGTCTCATCGGTATGAGACCTCTCTTGGAATTTTCCATGCCAAACCTTTTGACAATAGTTTCTATGTACTGGATGGGACAAGCCAAGCATCCTCTTGGATCTATCTCTATAGATTCTAATCCCCAAGATATAAGATGCTTCCCTAAGTCCTTCATGGAGAAGTGTCTAGATAACCAAGTCTTTCTTGTGGATAGCATTCTATGTCATTCCCAATGATGAGGATGTCATCCACATATAACACCAAAAGGTGATAAGCTCCCACTTACCTTTTCTGTATACACAAGGCTCATCTTCGTTCTTAGCTAAGTCATAAGATCTGATTGCCTCATCAAATCTTATGTTCCAACTTCGGGAAGCTTGCTTTAGTCCAAAATGGATCTAAGCAACCTACACACCTTATATCAGGCAGTTCTTGGACACGAATCCCTCGGGGTTGCATCATATACACCTCCTCCTTGAGGTTCCCGTTGAGGAATCACGGTTTTCACATCCATCGCGGATCTCATAATCATAGTGTGCTGCAATAGCCAATAGAATTCTGATGGATTTTAGCTTTGCTACGGGGTGAGAAAGTTTCGTCGTAGTCAACACCTTGTCTTTGACGATACCCCTTAGCCACTAGCCTTGCTTTATAGGTCTCTACCTTTCCATCTACTCGATCTTTTTCTTAAAGATCCACTTGCAACCGATGGGTACAATACCTTCAAGCATCAACTAGGTTCAAACCTTATTGGAGTACATAGAATCCATCTCGAATTCATGGCTTCTTTCCACTTCCGAGTCTATACTCATAATAGCCTCCTCGTGGGTCTGAAGATCAATATCCTCTACATCCTTTGCTCTAATATGTCCCACATATCTCAGGAGGATAGGATACTCTATCGAACCTCACGTAAAGTTGATACTTGTGTATTAGGTTTTGAACGGACTTCGGGCTGTAGAGTGGTGCTTGAGCTTGGTTCTCCAACCTCGCTCAATTCTATCATTCTCCCACTATCTCCGTCAAGAATGTGTTCCTTCTCAAGGAACACTGCTCTCTTTAGCTACAAAGACCTTTTGGTCCTTGAGATGATAGAAATAATACCCACAAGTTTCCTTGGGGTATCCCCCAAATTTGCATCGCTCTGTCCTTGATTCTAACTTATCGGGGTTGTGTCTTCTAACATGGGCGGGGCAGCCCCGGATCTTAACAACCTTAAGATCAGGCTTCTTCCTTTCCATATCTCATATGGTGTAGACACTACCGACTTAGTTGGAACTCTGTTCAGAAAGGTAAGCTGCGGTTTCTAGGGCATATCCCAGAATGAGATGGGTAGGTCAGTGAAACTCATCATGGACCGTACCATATCTTATAATGTACGATTTCTCCTTTCGGAGACACCATTGAGCTCAGGTGTATAAGGAGGTGTCCATTGGGATAATATCCCATGGTCCTTGAGGAACCTGAGTAAACTCTGTACTTAAGTATTTACCTCCTCGATCGATCGAAGAGTTTTGATACTCTTTCGGTCAGGTTCTCCACCTCATTCTTATACTCTCTGAATTTCTCAAAGGCCTCGGACTTGTACTTCATTAAGTACACATATCCATACCTTGAGAAATCATCAGTAAATGTAATAAAGTAGGAGTAACCTCCAATGGCATGAGTTGACATGGGTCCACATACATCACTATGTATGAGTTCCAACAACTCATTGGCTCTCTCTCCAGTTCTACTAAATGGAGATTTGGTCAGTTTTCCACGAATGCAAGGCTCACAAGTTGTATATGACATATAGTCGAATGGATCTAGATATCCATCATTTAGCAACTTTTGAATCCTTCTTTCATGGATGTGACCTAGCCTACAATGCCACAGGTATGCAGTGTTCAACTCATCTCGTTTCCTTTTGGACACATTTATATTCATGATACGTGGAGTGATGTGTAACATAAATAAACCATTATGCAATGTTCCTTTCGTGATGATCTTATCATCTAATAATATCGAACAACCATTGTTCTCAAAAATAAATTTATATCCACTAACTATTAAACATGAAATGGAGATAATGTTTTTGATAATAGAAGGAACAAAATAACATGCATCTAATGCAATAAAAGCTCCACTAGGCAGATGTAGGGCGACCTCGCCAACAGCTAATACAACAACTTTTGCTCCATTACCCATCTTGAGGTCCATCTCGCCTCTCTGTAGTCTCCTAGGCCTTGCCAGAATCTGCAACGAATTGCATATATGATAAGCACTACCGGTATCCAATACTCATGTGTTATCATAAGAGTCTGACAAATGGAGACTGATCATGAATGTACCTAAAGCTTCATCAAGCTTTTGTTTCGCCATTTCTGCAAGGTACTCTTTGCAATTTCTCTTCCAATGCCCATCTTTACCACAGTGGAAGCACTGGCCTTTGTCCTTTCTTTGGGTCTTTCTTAGCAACCTTTGCTTTACCTTGTTTGCCCTTGCCCTTTCCCTTCTTAAGGGACCTTTCGCTTTCCTTTTCTTTCTCGGTCTCACCGGTGTAGAGAACTGGCTTCTCTTTCTTAATAGTACTCTCTACCTCCCTCAACATATTGAGGAGCTCTGGGAGAGTCACCTCAAGCTTGTTCATATTAAAATTCATTATGAGCGTGAAAAGGAATCTGGTAGGGACTGAAGCACAATGTCCACACACAAGTTATCCTCTAGGACCATTCCTAGAGACTGTGAGTTTCTCTATCCACTCAATCATCTTTAGGACATGGTTCTGAACGGTGTCCCCTCGGTCATCCTAAGCGAAAAGGGCTGTTAGATATCTCATATCGTTGAGTCCTTCCCTGTTCCTCAAACAATTTTGGGACATGTAGGAGAATGGATCGGCATCCATCTTTTCATATTGTCTCAGTAACTCTCGGAGTCATAGAGCCCAACATATAGCACTAAGCAAGAGTGGAGTCATCAATGTACTTCACGTGGCGGCGATCTCATCCTCGCTTGCCCCTTCTTCGAGGCGTAGGCATCACTGTATCAAGGGCGTACACGATTTTTTCTTTGTGAGAACAATTCTCAAGTTTCTGGAGCCAATCAGGTATAATTTGGACCGATAAAGGCGGTTGACATCAAGTATGCCACATAAAGGGATTTGAAAGCGACATTTTCTGAAAATAAAGATGTAGCAGAAATGAATAACATGCAGATTTTGCAAGAAATAAACTATCAAGATATGGACTTCTATCTTAATATGCTCCCATTATTTTACTAACGAGTCACGCGACACCCTCAGCACGTGAAACGGAAGTCTCCAGCAGACTTCTAGTGGGGATCAAGATCCAATCAGCGTATTAGAGTAACCTCGAGGGACTCGACCAATCACACTAAGCCTAAAAGGTAGGCAACTCTTGCCGATCACAACTCCTTGTGATTCCCGTCCTGTTCGGCCTCCGAATCACCATGGCCTCGAGGGACTCGACCAACCATGATGCTCGGTTAAGTCAACACCTTCGTTACAAGATGAGTCTGATTTGATGATATACCCTCGAGGGACTCGACCAAGCATACCATGTCCTCAGGTCACCGGTGACATCTCTATGTCGTAAGCAAGATAGCGAATCGCGATATAGGTGAGTCTCGAGGGACTCGACAAACTCAACCTACACTGAGAATCGGTTCCTACTCATAACGATGGAAGGCCACGTGGGTCAATCTAATTTGCCTCACGTTTACTGACTTAATATTATCGAGAGATGTTTCTATAATTTGGTCTCCTAATATGACATGTCACACATATACATATTTAATATATATCTACATCGCATGCAAATATATATACATATCTAGCATGTGTATAAGCAATCACATCAGATGATCATGGACCACAGCCTAATATGATTAGGCCCGAGCCAGTAGGCCTAATCACTCACATCAAGATCTATGTGTGCAACGGTGCATCTCCATGCCCTTGTGATTGTCCATCTCGTCCTCGTCGGTTCCGTCGACATCTTGATGCATCTCCATGCATCACGATCGTCCGTCTCGTGGGTCCTGCTATCGCATCCACACTCCCGCTGCGCCTCCTCATGTGATTACAACTTAATCATAGGCACGCAGGCCCGACAATAAACGAGAAATATAATGGAGGTTCGTAGACCTCAATAATAATAATCACAAGTACACACATCATACGGTCCATGATCATCCGTCCACACATCATACATCACATGTATAAATAATCATCATCATGTAGGACTACTAGATAATAATAAAAATAATAATCAACTAAACCTTTTAATTAATTAATATTTTTCTGAAATCAGGGACATGTAGGGAATTTCTCAATTCCTAAGGGTATTTTCGTAATTTGGACAAAAGACAGAAATTGGAATTTCTCAAATTCACAGGGGCAAAACTGTCCTTTTGTCCAAAACCCTAATTCCCTCTACTACTACCGCTGCCGTCGCCGCCACCCTGCTAGCGGCACAGGTCAATGGCGAGGGCATTGCCATTGCCAAACAATGCACGCCATTTGGCGGCGGCGATCTTGGGTGGGCGCCTCCTTTGGGCTGCTGCCCTCATGAGGCGGTGCTGTCCCGCCAGGCGGCCGCCTGTGTGGGGAGGGTTTCGCCCGGGAACAGCGTGGCGGTGGCGTCGCTGCCCCTGCCGGCGGCGCCCGCTTCGCGGCTGACGGCGCGCGGCGCTGCCCTGGGCGCCTCTGCTGGTGGGCTGCCAACCCGCCCGACAGCAAGCCTGCTGCAAACAGACCACCGGCCGGCTGCTGCAGGCTGGCGCTTGCGCATCGCCGGCGCTGTGGTGCCTGGGTCATGGATGGTTCTTCGGTGGTCGCGGGATCGAGATCGAGGGCAGCAACTGTTGCTGCCCTTCCTCGCTTTTGCGTCAACGATTTTGGCGTCAATATTCTTCCTAAACACAACACACGCTGTTCAAAAAAACCATTCATTCGCATACGAACAACCTAGCTCGATACCACTATTGGGAAATCATGGGAGGCGACATCATATCTGAAGTGGAAGAACAAGAAAACAAAAAATACCCGATTCCCAAAAAGATGTTATTAAAATAGTAGATGCGAAGATTGGTGCGTAAAAATCCATAAAAACACAAAACTGCATTATAGAGATTGTGTTACCTAGGGAGATCAGATATCCCCTGTTTCCTTGCAGATCCTTAGGAGAGGGTGAAGGAGGTCAAGCGTCCTCCTCTCTAGCGGTGATCCCACTGGCCAGGGGTTATGCGCGACCCTCCTCAAAAAAACTCCGGGACTCGAGGTGGAGAGGGAGAGGAGAATAGGAAAGGCAAGCAAAGACTCTAGCCTATGAGGTGTGAATCCCTCCTATTTATAGAGATCCCGTGTCAAACCCTAATGGGTCCTTCCCTAGTGGGTATTGGATCTGCATCCAATAAGACAATGGCTCCGTCGGATATCTCATATCGAACCTCTACTCATCGCAATGCCTACCATATGTGTGTGACCCTCTAGGACCCAATATCGAGCTGGTGGTGAGTCATACTGTCGGAACTCCTTCTAACTCAGTGAATTATTATCTCGTAATAATTCACTCGACTCATCGACTACTGGACGTACTAGGCCACTCGTGTAGTCCCCAGAGACGATCTGGGGAATCCAATCCATTGGACTGTCGTCCTCGATTACCATGTACCTATAGTCCCTCATCCATCTAATATCCCGGAGATCGTATATCGAGCATGGTGTTGTCGGACCCATACGGTTTCTACTCGAAGTCTCGCTCTAATCGGATTCTCAGGAGAACTCTTTCTCTCTCAACCAGAATGAATACGGCCGGGATTTGTCCGAGCAAGAACACATGGGATATTCCTCTCATGACGCCAGAGAGTGGATGATCCTCTATCGACACTCAATAGCCCTCGTAAAGGTCGACTACCACTCCCAATGACCGGTTTGTACTAGATCCGGGACAGCCAAACCTATAAGTCTGGTATCAAAGAGTGGAGCACTCATCTGGACATCCTTGGTGTCTCAAGTCTAAGGACCGGATACACCACTAGGACTCACGGAATCATTTGTCGACAATAAGGCATCATCAACCATCCAGCATTCCGTAAGCGGATCAATCGAGTGAACTCATTCTCCAATGAGCACTGCATCTTGTATCCCTAGTGTCCCTACACGAGCAGCTATGAGACCAGTTTGCATCCATCATATATGGACGGATATACTGACACACCGTCTATCCGGTTATCACTATGTCCCTCTCGAGTAACCTATGACCAGGATTATTTAGGATATGTGTTTAAAGGTGAATCGATCTCATTATCGTGATCTCATCACGATCCGATTCCCATTGCACAAATCCAAGGACATCACAATATATATATATGCATTTATGCAATAGTTATAAAGTGATATACGCCAAAATATAATAAGCAAAAAGATTCTGTATCAAGTCACACGTGCCATCACTCACGTGATTGGCTTGTTGGGCACCTATGACTAGCACCAGTCTCCCTGGGAGACTTAGCCCAGGCGGTGCTACCTCCTGGCTTGGGCGGTTGCACCGCCCAGTGCAATCAGGTTCCGAATGGGTAGATCCATTCGGCCTAACTTGGGTTTTTCAGGGGCCCAATTGTCCCAAGACTAAGTTAATGGGATCACCTCCCATTTCTAACTTAATCAATGTGCTAACTACGATTAATCCTAAGACAATTTCTGCAGCTTGCTCCGGTGCGTCAATCGCTTCTTCCGGCGAGTTTCCGGCGAACTTCCGTCGATCATCCGATGAACCCTCGGTGATGCTCCTGTGAACTTCCGGCAAACTCCTGGACTTGCGGCGATCCACTTGGCGAGTTCCGATGAGCTTCGTTTGGCAAGCTTATGGACTTCTCGGATCTGTTCCCGTAGAACCTCCGACGACAGTCCGAACTTCCGTCGAACTCTCGAACTCCCAACGTGATCATTGTCTTGACTCCGGCGCTACTCCTGCTGCATGTCTTAACTCTCATCGTAGTTAATCCTGCACACTTATCTCAACACATAGATTAGACAACAAATGACAATTGACTTCATCATCAAAATCCGAGATTCAACAATCTCCCCCGTTTTGATGATGATAATCAATTGATAATGGAGTTAACCTTAACTCCCCCTGTCTATATGCCATACTTGAGATAAATCATTCTTGAATTCAAGACCTAAGAATTCAAGCGACATATTGATAAGTTAAATCATTTGAACTTATCAATACTCCTATCATGATTCCCATCATGATGTATCTCTCTAAAGATGATGTCAAGGCTTGACATTCATTTTTAGATTTTACATTACAAATTTGAATGATGGTAATAGTAACAATTCATCATATTGTAAGATATCAACATGTAAAGCTGTGAAGTAAGATTTTTATATCATTACATGATGTACACATTTCAAATATCTTAGCAAATGTTACATTTCTTCACATGGTAAGATATCAACTCAAGGCATAATGCAAATTACAGCATCTGTTCATATATCTCTTGGTGATGCAAGCATGGCAGCATAATCATAGCATCAGTGTTTATAGCATCAATTAATATATTTTTAGCATCAATTCATATATTTCTCGCATCAATTCATATATTTTTAGCATCAATTCATATATTTCTCCCCCTTTGTCATCAACAAAAAGCATGGTAGCTGTGATAGCAGGAAAACAATATAAGCAAGTTATCAAGCATATAAAGGAAGGCATGATACGTAGATTGCTTTGAATACTTCTTCCTTTTTTTTGTTATAATCCTTTGTGCATGAAGGAGGAAAGCCATTTGTGATCCCAGCTATTTGTTAGTTTACTTTGAGTCAAGATATATGTTTGAAACAACTTTTTGCAAGTAAAAATACTTTCATCCATATTTCAAGATGGAATTCATAAGAAGGAATCATTTCATCAAATCTATTTAAAAAAATTTTCATGAAGACAAAACATTTCAACACATGTTATGTAATGGCAATCAGATGATTTGATCATTCAATAAAGTCCGAAAAATAATTTTAACTAATTTATCTATTCGGACACATCAACATTCCTAATTCTCTTTTTATGAAATCAAATTGTTCTTCACTTAGAGGTTTTGTAAAAATATCAGCTAGTTGATGTTTAGTATCAATGACAATGACTTATCAACTGTATTGGTATACTTTTTCAACCTATCAAAGCACAAGGTTTTCAAAACTTTTAGTTTCAATATAAAATCCGAATTAACCATTTAGTTTATATTTACCACAAGGCACAAGGCATATATTTACAATGATAGATGTTTACAACTCCACATATGCTCAAAATATATCAGGCAACTATATCAAGGATCAAGACAAAGTACATCATGGTGCGTAACATAAGGAGTTTACAACAACAACAGATGATTGTGTTCATACAAGCTCATTCATGAGGTGGAAAATTAAAGTGCTTAACAAGGAGTCAAATTGATGATGAATTTGCTGCAGCTCAGATAGGATTTGATCTTGTCGTTGTTCAATCTGTTCTTGTCTTTGTTCGAATTGGTCCATCCGAATCCCAATATCTTCGACAGATGATGTATGAGTTTGCTCAAATGGATGTGTTTCCTCAAAGGGACAGATCGAAGGAGATTGGGTACCCCTAAATACTAGTATTTCCGGTTCTGGTTCAAGTTGAGGGGGATCAGTTCTTCTTGGCATTCTAACCCAGTTACTATTTCTATAAAAACATCTTAATCGGTGAAGTAGATTTTTATTTATTATACTAAATCTATCTACTTTTATTACTTCTTCCGGTGGTATTAGAATATCGTAAGCTTTCATTATTCTAGTGATTATACCACCATATGGGAGCATCATGTCTTTCTTAGATAGTTCTAACATTGTTTGTTGGATAAGATAACCAAGACAGATGTCATGTCCTTTCATGATCAAATACATAGTTCCTAATTCTAATTGACTTACTTCATCATGATGGTATTGTTTAGGGAGAATTATGCTAGTTAGGATATGATGAAGTATCTTAGTGTTTAGAGGCAGTAGATGTTCACAACTTTTAGGAACAAATGCTAAGTTGGGATTGGCAAAAATTGTTCCTAAGGCTTCAATATATGTTGTTCCAACAGTTTCATCATCCCATGATCCTCTAAAGTAAAGTCCTATACTTTGCATGGGAATGCCTATCATGTCGCAAATGAATCTATCCGTAATTGAGATGTGTTGTCCTAAAAGATAGGTGGACATTCTATCTTCATCATCTATTTGTATGTTGTTGTAAAACAATCTAACAAGTCTTGGATAGATGGGTTCGTTAATTTGCAAAATTGGAAGTAGATCTAAGTTTGCAAACCATTGGATAATCTCTAAGTCTCTTAGTTCATTTAGATCTACGTATTTTCCCTTATTGACACTCCTAAGTTCGAAAGAGGAAAATTTTTCAGCATGGTTTTTTGAATCGAAAAGGGTGAGATCAAAATCTTCTACTAATCTCCTCTTTCCTTTGTCCCTTGAGGATCTTCTAGATCCCATAACTACTGCTGTTTAGAAGAATAGTGATAAGTAAGAGTAAATGAATGAAAAAACAGTGTTTAAGGGCTTCTTAGAGAGTACCTTAGTGAGATCTTCAAGAGAGGGAAGGATTGTTGATGTTTTGCTCCGAAATGAGGGGTATTTGGGATGCTAAATGGGGTGAAATGGGGATGGAGGAGGCTTGGAAGAGTAGAGGAGGAAAGGTAGTGAGTTGGGGTTGGTTTCACCATCGGCCCTAGCTTGGGTTAAAAAGGGCAGAGTTGCGGGCGGTTGCACCTCTGGCTGGAGTGGTGCAACCGCTGGCAACACGTGACAGCTGGAGGTGCTACCGCCAGCTGGGGCGTTGCCATCGCCTGCAGGCGGTGAACACTTGTTCTGATCAGTGTGATTTGATCTGGGAGTTTTTTGTCTTGAGAAGAATTTTCATTCAGAGCAATCAACTTTACTTACGTAATTACGTAAGAGTTTTCATTTTAAGGCAAGGACTTTTGCACGATCAAGATAGATCTTTTAACGTGCATACTCTCAATGTCGTACACATGTTTGTGATAGTTTGTTCAAGTTGGTAAGCCTTGCAAGTTCATGACAGACTTAGTTACTTCATGATACAGAGTTGGATTCGAAGGTGATGAACAGATGAAATTGACGGGTTCCAAAATCCAGAGGATATATGAATTTGGGAATCATACGTTTCTAATTCTGAAAAGTCAAATAAGGTTGTATCTAAATCGCATTTGTGATTTTATAATCTCCACTTGTTATTTAGGCTAGAGAGCATTGCGAGTTCCTTTTTGGATCTTGGGTCATGACTATCGAGAATCAATGAGCAGAATGTTATTTCTTGCTCCAGCCTAAAATTTTATGTTTTTAATGTTTTTACAGGAAGGGATGATTTTTAGGTACCCATTTGCTTTTGGGTGCCTCACAAATAGATCTACATTGTCTATTATGTTGCATAGAATTTATCATGGTTCCTTTAGGAACCCAAATCAATTTGTTTGGACTAATTTTCTTGAATGGACAATAATGCGTCTTGTGTCCAAATTTGCAACAAAAGTTGCATTTGTTTTGATGTCGAACATGTAAGATGGGGCCTTTTATGAAGGTGGTTGGATTTTGGTGAGGACTTCTCAGAAATCCAATTCCACTTCTTTTGGGAACGTGACCCTTGTTTGCAAGGATCATGTTTAATGACTTGCTACCAACCTCGAATTTCTTCAAGGTATCCTTAAGTAGCAAGTTTTCCTTTTGGAGAGTTTCTAGATCATGGCATTTTATGCATGAGGTTAAACTATCATGATGTTCAGCTTTTAACTTATCGAAATTACAAATAAGACTATCATGCTCCTTTTTTAGCAATTTATATTTTCTACTAATTATCTTACATTCATCAAATAATTCACGGAAAGCATTTAATAATTCATGATAAGGTAAATCTACATCAATTAAATTTGTTACCTCATCTCCGATGGCCATTAAGGCGTAATGAGCAACTTGCTCGGTGTTGGACTCCTCTTCTTCGGATGTGCTCGAATCATCCCATGTTGCTTTGAGCGCCTTTTTCTTGGATGTTCTCTTCTTGGCTTGGGGACAATCACTCTTGTAGTGTCCCAGCTTTTTGCACTCATAGCAAATAACTTGGTCCTTCTTGGGTTCAAGTTTATTTTTTGCATCATTCTTAAACTTGTTTCTTTTAAAGAATTTTTTAAATTTTCTTGTTAGAAGTGCCAAGTCATCATCACTTGAGTTTTCTCTCAAGTGGCCTTCTAAAGTTTTAAGTGCCATATCCTTCCTGTTCTTTGGAAGGATGTCTTCTTGCTCTTCATGAGCTTTACAAGTCATCTCATAGTTCATTAATGACCCGATTAGTTCTTCAAGAGGGAAGTTGCGTAGATCTTTTGCCTCTTGAATAGCAGTGACTTTAGGATCCCAACTCTTAGGAAGGGATATTAGAATCTTATTTACGAGCTTAAAATCCGAAAAACTTTTTCTGAGTCCTTTTAGATCGTTGACGACATCCGTGAAACGGGTAAACATGTCGCCAATGGTTTCACTCGGTTTCATCCGAAAAAGTTCGAAAGAGTGTAACAGAAGATTGATTTTTGACTCTTTCACTCTACTTATGCCTTCGTGAGTCACTTTGAGTGTGTGCCAAATATCAAATGCCGTTTCACAAGTTGAAACACGGTTAAACTCGTTTTTATCAAGTGCACAAAATAAGGCATTCATAGCCTCTGCATTAAGGGCGAAAGCCTTCTTCTCCAATTCATTCCAATCGATCATTGGAAGAGAAGACTTTGAAAATCCGTTTTCGACAAGATTCCAAAGTTCAAAATCTATAGAAATAAGAAAGATCCTCATTCGGGTCTTCCAATAGGTATAGTCCGTCCCACTGAACATGGGTGGACGTGTAATAGAATGGCCCTCTTGGTTTCCGGCGTATGCCATCTCTCTTGGGTATTAATCCGTTAGAGAGTTAACCTTGCTCTGATACCAATTGTTAGGATCAAGAGCACTAAGAGGGGGGGGTGAATTAGTGCAGCGGAAATCTTTCTGCGAGTAAAACGAAAGCTGCGTTCGTTCGATAAAAACGATTTCGATGTAAAAGCCGATTCTAAGATTACTTTAACTTAAGATTAAGCGAGATGACGTTAAAGTTAATCTATGAAGGCAATTTGCAGTTTATGATGGAAATCAAAATGCAAGCGCAAACTGAAATGCGACGTTCGTATGTTAAAACCGGTTTACGTCTAAATGTCGATTCTGAAGATACTGAACTTTGAGATACGTTTTATAAATGAGCATAAGGCAGTTTACAGTTATGATTGAAATCAAAACATAAACGTAAACTGATATATGATGATCGTACGAAAAAGCCGATTTACGCCTAAACGCAGATTCGAAAAGTTCAGAACTTAGAAACTCGTTCGTAAAAGCGCAGAAGGCAGTAAGTTATTGAGGAGGTTTGCAGTAAAGATAAAATGCTCAAAAGTAAATACAAACCGAGATTTAGAGTGGTTCGGTCAATCTTGACCTACTCCACTTTTGGCTTCCTCCACCGACGCGGTCACTGACGTCAACTAGAGGCCTTCCTTCAATAGGTGAAGGCCAACCACTCTTTTATAGTTTCACTCCTTTTGACAGGCTTAGGAGACAACCCTTACAGAAATTTCTCTCCTCTCTTTACAACTCAGAACTTGGAAGAAAAGAGGGAGGAGAACTTTTGGCCTTTACAACAATTTTGAACTTTAAGAATCACAGAAAAGATCAAGATTTCGGTGTATGTCTGTGCCCTTTCAGTGCTAAATGGGTGGGGTATTTATAGGCCCCAACCCATTTCAAATTTGGAGCTCAAAACTGTCAATTCCCGAAATTTCGGGATCAGGCGGTTACACCTCCTGACTGGAGTGGTTGCACCGCCTAGCAAAGCTCGAAGATTGAGCCCAGGTGGTTGCACCTCCTATCAGGGGCGGTTGCACCGCCTCAGTCTGGCTCGAAGACTGAGCCCAGGCGGTTGCACCTCCTGACTGAGGCGGTTGCACCGCCTGCTAGAGCTCGAAGACCGAGCTCAGGCGGTGCTACCTCTCTGTCACGGGAGGTTGCACCGCCCAATCTCGCTCGGAGACTGAGCCCAGGCGGTGCCACCTCTTGGCTGGGGCGGTTGCACTGCCCAGTCTCCCTGGGAGACTTAGCCCAGGCGGTGCTACCTCCTGGCTTGGGCGGTTGCACCGCCTAGTGCAATCAGGGTCCGAATGGGTCGATCCATTCAACCCAACTTGGGTTTTTCAGGGGCCCAATTGCCCCAAGACTAAGTTAATGGGATCACCTCCCATTTCCAACTTAATCAATGTGCTAACTACGATTAATCCTAAGACAATTTCTGCAGCTTGCTCCGGTGCGTCAATTGCTTCTTCCGGCGAGTTTCCGACGAACTTCCGTCGATCATCCGATGAACCCTCGGTGATGCTCCTACGGACTTCCGACAAACTCCTGGACTTGCGATGATCCACTTGGCGAGTTCCGATGAGCTTTGTTTGGCAAGCTTATGGACTTCTCGGATCTGTTCCCATAGAACCTCCGATGACAGTCCGAACTTCCGTCGAACTCTCGAACTCCCAACGTGATCATTGTCTTAACTCCGGCACAACTCCTGCTGCTTGTCTTAACTCTCATCGTAGTTAATCCTGCACACTTATCTCAACACATAGATTAGACAACAAATGACAATTGACTTCATCATCAAAATCCGAGATTCAACAGGGTTTTCCCGCTGGAGGGCATGCCAAAGAGGGCACTGGCATCTCCGGCATCGGGGCGCCCTCTTAAGAAAACGAAGACGATGGCTCGGAAGATGCCTGCGGGTTGGGTCACCCGCTCGAGTGCCTCCCTGGAATTGCCCAGGGCCACTCCCCAGTGGGAGGGCTTGGGGAATATGAAGGGGAAAGGGTTGGCTGGGTTGTCCAGTAGCGACCCTTCCAAGAGGGCGCTGACGCGCCCATTGCCGGTACGAGAGCTGTGTTACATCTATTCCTGGGGTGATGGTGGACAATACCAGGCCTAGAATATGGCCGATCTTTCGGCCGGGGAGCTAGGGGCCCCTTATGCCACTCGTTGGCCATCCCTCAAGGCTGACAGTCGCCTCTGGGGTGATGGGCCAACAGCCCAGGAGTTCATCCAAGGGGCGTTGCACCCAGCCCTAGGCAAGGACCTCTACAGCTCCACCTCCGAAGTGTTGGTAGAGCGGGCGGCCAAGTCGCTTGTCTGGGCAAGTGTTGGCTTCTTTTCCCTACCCGATCCCCTCTTGCTTGGGTGCTAACACGGATCCTCGTGCAGAGTCAACACTACGGTATGGCGCTGATTGACCGGGTCCTCGACGTCGGGCGGGTGATCGGGCGCCAGTTGGAGATCGACGCCGCCCTCCGGTTGGAGAACCTAGAGCTGCGAGCCAAGGGGGGGCCAGAGGCTGTTGTCACAATCGAAGAGCATGTCACGACACTGGGTGAGGAGGTGGCTCATTTGAAGACTGAGCTGGAAGAAAGCCGGTCGCACATCCGATCGCTGGATGACGAGCTGCTGACCTTTTCCTAGGACGTTAAGACCGCCAGGTCCACGACCTAGGCTGCCGAGGAGACCTTGAAGGAGGAGCGGCTGGGGTTGCCCAAGAGGGTCGAGGAGGTAATCATTGGGTACAAAGCGTCCACTGGGTTTGAGCGTGGCTTGGTGAGGTCGGGTCGGGTCACGTACAAGTACGGGTACCAGGTGTCCTGGGCTCGCTTCCGGGTGAAGTACCTGGACCTGGAGCTGGAGTCGGACCCATTTGTCGACAACCCGATGGATCAGGATGTCGACATGCTAGCGAACGTCCCCTTTGATGATGGGCCCGAGACTCCCCTCCTAAGCTAGGGGCTGCGCCCCCTTTCCTGTTGTCTTTTGTTCTAGTCAGGTTTAGGACCGTACCGCCCAACCACCATGTGTATCTCCTCTATCATCAAGAAGCACTTTTATTTTGAAATTCTGACTTGCTCTTCTCCCCAACTGTGGGTGTGCGGGCCTCATATATCTTCTCTACATCCCGACTAGCCTTCCTTTATGGGTAGAATTTCTTCAAGTTTACCGCATTCCACGTTCTCAACAGGGGACTTCCCTCCATAGTCTCGAGTCGATAGGTCCCCTCTCATACCATGTCATAGACTCAATAGGGGCCTTCCCAGTTGGGTGTGAGCTTTCCCCTTGCTCGGGTCAGGTCGCTCACTTCTGCTCTTCGGAGGACGAGGTCCCTGACCTTGATCGGCTGCAGTCGAACCTTTCGATTGTATATCTAAGCTGCCGCCTTCTTGTATGCCAAGGCCCGCAGATGTGCCTTGGCTCTCCTTTCGTCAAGGAGATCCAAGTTTGCTCGGAGTCCCTTCTCGGAGTCTCCTTGCTGGTAATTGGAGGTGCGTAGGGTCGAGAATAACATCTCGGGCGGAAGGATCACCTTGGTCCTGAATTCCAAGCTGAACGGAGACTCCCCCGAGGAGGCAATTTTGGGAGTCGTTTGCATTGCCCACAAGATGCTAGGAAGCTTGTCCACCCAGGCACATGGCGTCCCAGAACGTGGTTGGCCAATAGTACCCTTGCCGGAGAGTCTTAAAGGCCAAGGTTCGTCCCCCGACGTGCTCCCCACAATTCCCCTCATGGAGCTCGACGAGGACCGTCTCGGCTTCTGATGGCGTGAGGCAATGTAGGAGGGGTTGAGAGAAGGCCCTTCGGTATAACTTTCTGTCAATGATGCAGTACCAGGCTTGAGTTCGCCTTAACCGTCTCGCAACCACTAGGTCATCGGGCTCCTCGCCGCCTGCTTTGTATCAGAGGATCTCCTCCATCCAGCTCTGTGGTAAATTCATTTCGGCGACCTCATGAGTCATTACCGTTGGTGTCACTATGGACTCAGTCGCTAGGGCTGACCCTGGGCTGCGGGTGGAGGCTGATCTGGCCAACGCATCGGCCCGCACGTTCTGTGCTCGAGGTATTCGGGCAATTGAAAGGCGGTTGAAGCGATGGGCAAGTCGCTTTGCCTCCATCATGTACGATGCCATCGTTGGGCCCTAGGCCTCAGAGCTCCCATTAACGTGTCCCATCACTAGTTGGGAGTCGCTGAAGACCTCAAGGTCATCTACATGCATCTCCAGAGCAAGGCGTAGGCCGTGGAGCAGCGCCTCATACTCGGCCTCGTTGTTAGTGGCTCGAAATTATAATTGGAGCAACCTCTCGTAGGTTTCTCCCGATGGGCCTTTGAGGTTAAGCCCGACCCCAGCCACTCCACTAGTGGATGAACCATCCACATGCAGGGTCCATGTGTTCTGATTGTTCTCCTACCCTACAGCATGGTCTTCAGGAGTTAGCTCGGAAATGAAATCAGCTAGCGCCTGAGCTTTGATGGCGGTCCTGGGGGAGTACTGAATATCGAATTCATTGAGCTCGACCGACCATCGTAGTAGGTGACCCGATGCATCAAAGTTGGAAAGGACCTGTCGTAGTGATTGGTTAGTGATTACTTTGATTGTATGCTTGGAAGTAGGGCCGAAACTTTCGGGCCGTCTTGATAAGAGCGAGAGCTAGCTTCTCGATCGGGGAGTACCGTGCCTCGGGCTTGCCGATGGTATGGCTGACATAATGTACGGGTTGCTACGGTGGTGGCACCCCCTGAACTAACACTGAGTTGACGGCTTGTGCCGAGATTGCCAAGTAGAGACCAAGGGTTTCGCCCAGCTCGAGCGAGGCGGGTCGAGGCAAGTGGGCAAGGCACGCCTTCAACTTTTCGAAGGGTTTCGCCCTGCTGAGCGCTGCCAATCTCCCGGCAAGTTGCTGCACCTCTTTGACCAAGCGGGGGGAGTGCATCTCGGTTATGGCTTGCACCTTTTCTGGGTTGGCATCAATCCCCCACTGGTGAATGATAAGGCTGAGGAACCTCTCCGAGCTGACCTCGAAGACGCACTTCATAGGGTTCAGGCGCATGTTGAACTGCCTGAGCATTAGGAATGTTTCCACCAGGTCAGCCAGGTGCGCGCTTGCGGCCTTGCTCTTTACAATCGTGTCGTCTACGTATACCTCTATATTCTGTTGAATCTCGGATTTTGATGATGAAGTCAATTGTCATTTGTTGTCTAATCTATGTGTTGAGATAAGTGTGCAGGATTAACTACGATGAAAGTTAGACAAGCAGCAGGAGTTGCACCGGAGTCAAGATCATGATCACGTTGGGAGTTCGAGAGTTCGATTGTGAAGTTCTGGACGGTCGTCGAGGAGGTTCTCTGAGAACAGATCCGAGAAGTCCGAAGCTTGCTGCCGAAGCTCATCGGAACTTCGCCAAGTGGATCGTTGCAAAGTCCAGGTGTTTCTTGGGAAGTCCGCAAGAAGAATCACCGAGGGTTCATCGGATGATCGACGGAAGTTCGGTCCGGAACTTCGCGGAAGAAGCGATTGACGATCGAGCAAAGCTGCAGAAATTGTCTTAGATTTAATCGTAGTTAGCACATTGATTAAGTTGGAAAATGGGAGGTGATCCCATTAGCTTAATCTTGGGGCAATTGGGCCCTGAAAGATTGAAATCGGGCGAATGGAGCTAACCATTGGGACCCGATTGCACCGGCGGTGCAACCGCCTAGGCCAGGAGGTGCAACCTTTGGGCTATGTCTCCTGCAGGGCGGGCGGTGCAACCGCCCCAGCCAGGAGGAGGTGCAACCGCCCGAGCTCAGTCTTCGAGCTAGACTGGGCGGTGCAACCTTCGATAGAGAAGTAGCACCGCTTTGAGCTCGGTCTTCAAGCTCGGTAGAGAGGTGCAACCGCCTCGATCGAGAGGTGGTGGTACCGAGGCTCGATCTCGAGCGGACTTCGGCGGTGCAACCACCCCCTGACGAGAGAGGTGCAACCGCCTGGGCTCGATCTCCGAGCTCGCCGGTGGCGGTGCAACCTCTCCGTCGAGAGGTGCAATCACCGATCCCGGAATTCGGGATTTGATCGTTTTGAGCTCCAAATTTGAACTGGGTTGGGGCCTATAAATACCCCACCCATTCAGCACTGAAAAGACATAGATCTACACCGAATTCTTGATCTTTTCTGTGATTCTAAGAGCTCAAATTTGTGTAAAGTCCAAAAGTTCTCCTCTTTCTGTTCTTCAAGTCTTGAGTTGTAAAGAGAGGAGAGAAAGGATCTGTAAGGGTTGTCTCTGAGCCCGTCAAAGGAGTGAAACTGTAAAAGGGCAGTCGGCCCCGCCCATTGAAGGAAGGCAGCTAGTTGACGCCGGTGACCTCGTCGGAGGAGGAAGCCAAAAGTGGAGTAGGTCAAGACTGACCGAACCACTCTAAATCTCTGGTTTGCTTTTACTTTGAACACTTTATCATTACTGCAAACCTCCTACATTGCTACTGCCCTCTGCGCGTTTACGAACGAGTCTCTAAGTTCTGATCTTTCCGAATCTGCATTCAGACGTAAATCGGTGTTTTCGTACGATCTTTACACTGCAGTTTACGCTTACGTTTTTTATTCCATTTATAACTGCAAATTGCTTTCTGCGTATTCATAAAACACTTTTCAAAGTTCAAAACTGCGTTTAGATGTAAAACTGTGTTTAGACGTAAAATTACGCTTTGACGTAAAAACTGTGTTTAGACGCAAACTGCGTTTAGACGTAAAACTGCGTTTAGACGTAAAACTGCGTTTAGACGCAAAACTGCGTTTAGACGTAAAACTGCGTTTAGACATAAAACTGCGTTTAGATGCAAAACTGCGTTTAGACGTAAAACTGCACTTAGACGTAAAACTGCGTTTAGACGCAAAACTGCGTTTAGACGTAAAACTGCACTTAGACGTAAAACTGCACTTAGACGTAAAACTGCGTTTAGACGCAAACTGCGCTCAAACGCAAACTGCGCTTAATCGCAAACTGTGTTTAGACGTAAACTGTGTTTAGACGCAAACTGTGCTTAGACGCAAACTGTGTTTAGACGCAAACTGCGCTTAGACACAAATTGCACTTAAATACAAACTGCGCTTAGACGCAATCTGCATTTAGACGCAAACTGCATTTAGACGCAAATTGCGTAAACTACACTTAGATACAAACTGTGAATCGGCTTTTACATCGAAATCGTTTTTATCGGATCTAACGCAGCTTTCGCTTTTAAAAAATCGCTGAAAGATTTCCGCTGCACTAATTCACCCCCCCCCCCCCCCCTCTTAGTGCTCTCAATCCTAACAATTGGTATCAGAGCAAGGTTAACTCTCTAACGGATTAAAACCCAAGAGAGATGGCATACGCCGGAAACCAAGAGGGGCATTCTATTACACGCCCACCCATGTTCGGTGGAACGGACTACACCTCTTGGAAAGACCGAATGAGGATCTTTCTTATTTCTATGGATTTTGAACTGTGGAACCTTGTTGAAAACGGATTTTCAAAGTTTTCTCTTCCAATGATCGATTGGAATGAATTGGAAAAGAAGGCTTTTCGCTCTTAATGCAAAAAGGCTATGAATGCCTTATTTTGCGACTTGATAAAAAAACGAGTTTAATCGTGTTTCAACTTGAAACTGCATTTGATATTTGGCACACTTGAAGTGACCCACGAGGGTACAAGTAGAGTGAAAAGAGTCAAAATCAATCTATTGTTGCATTCTTTTGAACTTTTCGAATGAAACGAAAGTGAAACCATTGGCGACATGTTTACCGTTTCACGGATGTCATCAACGGTCTAAAAGGACTCGGAAAAATTTTTTTCGGATTTGGAACTCAGTAAATAAGATACTAAGATCCTTCCTAAAAGTTGGGATCCTAAAGTCACTGCTATTCAAGAGGCAAAAGATCTGCGCAACTTCCTCTTGAAGAACTAATCGGGTCATTAATGACCTATGAGATGACTTGCAAAGCTCATGAAGAGCAAGAAGACATCCTTCCAAAGAACAGGAAGGATATGGCACTTAAAACTTCTGAATGCCACTTGAGAGAAAACTCAAGTGATGAGGACTGTGATGATGACTTGGCACTTTTAACAAGAAAGTTTAAGAAATTCTTCAAAAGAAACAAGTTTAAGAATGATGCGAAAAATAAACTTGAACCCAAGAAGGACCAAGTGATCTGCTATGAATGTAAAAAGCCGGGACACTACAAGAGTGATTGTCCCCAGGTCAAAAGAAGAACATCAAAGAAGAAGGCTCTTCAAGCAACATGGGATGACTCGAGCGCATCTGAAGAAGAGGAGTCCAACACCGAGCAAGTTGCTCATTACGCCTTAATGGCCATCGGAGAGGAGGTAACGAACTTATTAGATGCTGATTTATCTTTCGATGAATTATTAAATGCCTTCCATGACTTATTTGATGAATGCAAGACTATCAATAAAAAATACAAATTGCTAAAAAGGAGCATGATAGTCTTACTTGTGATTTTAATAAGTTAAAAATTGAATATCATGATAGTTTAAATTCATGTATCAAATGTCATGATCTAGAAACTTTTCAAAAAGAAAACTTGCTACTTAAGGACACCTTGAAGAAATTCGAGGTTGGTAGCAAGTCATTAAACATGATCCTTACAAACAAAGGTCATGTTCCCAAAAGAAGTGGGATTGGATTTGTGAAGAGTCCTCACCAAAATCCAACTACCTTCGTAAAAGGCCCCATCTTACATGTTAGACATCAAAGCAAATGCAACTTTTGTTGCAAGTTCGGACACAGGACGCATTATTGTCCATTCAGGAAATTTAGTCCAAACAAATTGATTTGGGTTCCTAAAGGAACCATGACAAATTCTATGCAACATGATAGAAAATCTAGATCTATTAGTGAGGCACCCAAAAGCAAATGGGTACCTAAAAATCATCCCTTCCTACAAAAACATTAAAACCTTAGGCTGGAGCAAGAATTAATGTTCTGCTCCTTGATTCTCGACAGTCATGACCCAAATGCAATTTGGATACAACAACGAGTGGAAATTATGAAATCACAAATTCAATTTGGATACAACCTAATGTGACTTTTCAAAATCACAAACATATGTACGACATTGGGAGTATGCACGTTAAAAGGTCTATCTTGATCGTACAAGCGTTTTTTGCCTTGAAATAAAAACGCACACGTAATCATGTAAGTAACGTTAATTGCTCTGAATGAAAACTCTCCTCAAGACAAAACCTCCCTGATCAAATCACAATAAAGTGTTCACTGCCTACAGGCGGTGGCACCTCTCCAGCCAGCGGTGGCACCTCCAGCCATCACGGGTTGCCAGCGGTTGCACCGCTCCAGCCAGAGGTGCAACCGCCCGCAACTCTGCCTTTTTAACCCACGCTAGGGCCGGCGGTGAAACCGACCCCAACTCACCTCCCTTTCATTCTCTACTCCTCCAAGCCTCCTCCATCCTCATTTCACCCCGTTTAGCTTCCCAAATACCTCTCATTTCGGAGCAAAACATCAAGAATCGCTCCCTGTTTTGAAGATTTCACTAAGGTATTCTCTAAGAACCTCTTAAACTCTGTTTTGTTCTTCATTTACTCTTGTTCACCTTTATCCCTCTAAACAGCAGTAGTTATGGGATCTAGAAGATCCTCAAGGGACAAGGGAAAGAGGAGATTAGTAGAAGAGTTTGATCTTACCCTTTTTGATTCAAAAAACCATGCTGAAAAATTTCTCTCTTTCGAACTAAGAAGCATCAATAAGGGAAAATACGTAGATCTGAATGAACTAAGAGACGTAGAGACTATCCAATGGTTTGCAAACCTAAATCTACTTCCAATCTTGCAGATCAACGAACCCATCTATCCTAGGCTAGTTAGATTGTTTTACAATAACATACAAATAGATGATGAAGAAAGGATGTCCACCTATCTTTTAGGACAACACATCTCAATCACTGATAGATTCATTTGTGATATGATAGGCATTCCCATGAAAAGCATAGGACTTTACTTTAGAGGATCATGGGATGATGAAACTATTGGAACATCCTATGTTGAAGCCTTAGGAACAATCTTTGTCGATCCTAACATAACATTTGTTCCTAAAAGTTGTGAGCATCTACTGCCTTTAAACACTAAGATACTTCATCATATCATGACTAGTATAATTCTTCCTAAACAATACCATCATGATGAAGTGAGTCAATTAGAATTAGGAACTATGTACTTAATCATGAAAGGACATGACATTTGTCTTGGCTATCTTATCCAACAAAACATGTTAGAATTATCTAAGAAAGATATGATGCTCCCATATGGTGGTATAATTACTAGAATAATGAAAGCTTACGACATTCAAATACCACCAGAAGAAGAAGTAATGAAAGTAGATAGATTCAGCATAATAAACAAAAATCTACTTCACCGACTAAGATGTCACTATAGAAAGCGTGAATGGGTTAGAATGCCTAGAAGAACTGATCCCCTCAACTTGAACACGAACACGAACCCGTTTAAAACACCGGTCTTTAGGAGTACCCAATCTCCTCGATCTGTCCCTTTGAGGAAACACATCCGGTTGAGCAAACTCATACATCATCCATCGAAGACATTGGGATTGGATGGACCGATTCGAACAAAGACAAGAACGACTTGAACCCGACAAGATCAAATCCTAAGCGAGCTCTGACAAATCCATCGACAATTTGACTCTTTATTTAGGCACTTCAACCTTCCACCTCATGAATGAGCTTGTATGAACACAATCATCCGTTGTTGTTATAAACTCCTCATGGACTTTGTCTTTGATATGGCATGTTGTAAACTCCTTATGTTACTCATCATGAAGGACTTTTTTTTTGATATGGTTACGATATGTTGTAAACTCCATATGTTACCCTTTACCTTAATCTGTAAGCATATGCAAATTTACAAACATCTCTTGTTGTTTATCTCGGATTTTGCACTGAAACTAAAATGTTTTAAAAAACCTTATGCCTTGAAAAATATAAAGCGACATACCAATATAGTTGATAAGTCGACAATATGACATTGATATGGTTGCTATTCGATGTTAATATGGTTGCTATCAGCGATACTATGATTAGGCCATACTTGTATCACCAAGAAATATATGATTGCTATCATTGCTATATGCCCTGTATCAAGATATCCAACAAAAATTTGCATCATACGAAGGTGATATCTTACCATGTGATGCAATGCTACACTTGCTAAAATATTGAAATGTGTACATCATGAAATGATATTAGATATCTTTTTATATCGAGATCATGTTACTTAATCATGATGTAATCATAGAATTCATTGATACGAAACATCAACTAGCTGATATCTTTACAAAACCCCTAAGTGAAGAACAATTTGATTTCATAAGAAGAGAATTAGGAATGTTGATGTGTCCGAATACTTAAACTAGTTAAAATTATTTTTCGGACGTTATTACTATTACATGCCTTGGCATCACTTGATCAAATAATATGTTGGAAATTATGTGACAAATGTTTTTTTTAAAATCAGTAGCTTACTCATATCTGAATGCATATAAGAAGTTCATTTTTCGGTTTGAATGCTAAAAATGGGATTTTCCTGTACACTCTTATGAAAACTTTTTGAAAAATGACTTTCCTCCTTCAAGCAACGAACTATAACAAGGAAAAGAGATATTCAAAGTATTATATGTGTCATGCCTTCCTTTATGTGCGTGATAATCTGCTGGAATCACATCTACCATGCTTTTTGATAATGCTATCATGCTTTTTGTTGATGACAAAGGGGGAGAAACATATGAATTGATAAACAACTGCCATAATTATGTCTATGTCATAGTTGCAAATACTTGAGTTATGCTATAAACAATGTTATGGTTATGCCATCCTTGCATCACCAAGAGATATATGAACATGTGCTATAGTTTGCATTATGTCTTGAGTTGATATCCTATCTTGTGAAGTAAATGCAAACTTGCTAGAAAATCTCAAATGTGTGCATCATGTAATAGTCCTTCACAGCTTTATATGATTACATGATGAATAGCTACAAACACAATCATACAAACTTGATGATGTATGTCAAGCCTTGACATCATTCTTGAAGAGATACATCATGATGGGTATCATGATGGGAGTATTGATAAGTTTAACTGATCTAACTTATCAATCGTCACTTGAATTCTTAGGTCTTGAATTCAAGGTTGACTTATCTCAACTATGGCATATAGATAGGGGAGTTAAGGATAACTCCATTATCAATTGATTGTCATCATCAAAAAGGGGGAGATTGTTGAATCTCGGATTTTGATGATGAAGTCAATTGTCATTTGTTGTCTAATCTATGTGTTGAGATAAGTGTGCAGGATTAACTACGATGAAAGTTAGACAAGCAGCAGGAGTTGTGCCGGAGTCAAGATCATGATCACGTTGGGAGTTCGAGAGTTCGACGGAAGTTCGGACGGTCGTCGGAGGTTTGCAGAGAACAGATCCGAAGTCCGAAGCTTGCCAAAAGCGAAGCTTCGTCGGAACTTCGCCAAGTGGATCGTCACAAAGTCAGGAGAGTTTGGGGAAGTCCGCAGAAGAATCACCGAGGGTTCATTGGATGATCGACGGAAGTTAAATTGAAACTTCGCCGGAAGAAGCGATTGACGACGAGCAAAGCTGCAGAAATTGTCTTAGATTTAATCGTAGTTAGCACGTTGATTAAGTTGGAAAATGGGAGGTGATCCCATTAGCTTAATCTTGGGGCAATTGGGCCCTGAAAAGATTGAAATCGGGCGAATGGAGCTAACCATTGGGACCCGATTGCACCAAAGGCGGTGCAACCGCCTAGGCCAGGAGGTGCAACCGCCTGGGCTATGTCTCCCAGTGAGGACTGGGCGGTGCAACCGCCCAGCGAGGAGGTGCAACCGCCCGAGCTCGATCTTCGAGCTAGGCGGGCGGTGCAACCTCCCCCGACGAGAGAGGTAGCACCGCTTGAGCTCGGTCTCGAGCTCGGCAGAGAGGTGCAACCGCCTCGATCGAGGTGGCACCCCACGGGGCTCGATCTCGAGCCAGACTCAGGCGGTGCAACCGCCCACGGCGAGAGGTGCAACCGCCACGGGCTCGATCTCAGAGCTCTGCCGAGGCGGTGCAACCTCTCCGATCGAGGAGGTGCAACCGCCTGATCCCGGAATTCCGGGATTTGATCGTTTTGAGCTCCAAATTTGAACTGGGTTGGGGCCTATAAATACCCCACCCATTCAGCACTGAAAAGACACAGATCTACACCGAATTCTTGATCTTTTCTGTGATTCTAAGAGCTCAAATTTGTGTAAAGTCCAAAAGTTCTCCTCTTTCTGTTCTTCAAGTCTTGAGTTGTAAAAGAGAGGAGAGAAAGGATCTGTAAGGGGTTGTCTCTGAGCCCGTCAAAAGGAGTGAAACTGTAAAGGGCAGTTGGCCTTCGCCCATTGAAGGAAGGCAGCTAGTTGGCGTCCGTGACCTCGCCGGAGGAGGAAGCCAAAAGTGGAGTAGGTCAAGACTGGCCCGAACCACTCTAAATCTCTGGTTTGCTTTTACTTTGAGCACTTTATCATTACTGCAAACCTCCTACATTGCTACTGCCCTCTCTTGGCGTTTATGAACGAGTCTCTAAGTTCTGATATTTCGAATCTGCATTCAGGCGTAAATCGGTGTTTTTCGTGACGATCTTTACACTGCAGTTTACGCTACGTTTTTTGATTCCATTTATAACTGCAAATTGCTTTCTGCATATTCATAAAATGCTTTTCAAAGTTCAAAACTGCGTTTAGGCGTAAAACTGCGTTTAGGCGTAAAATTACGCTTTGACGAAAAAAAACTGCATTTAGGCGCAAACTGCGTTTAGGCGTAAAACTGCGTTTAGGCATAAAACTGCGTTTAGGACGTAAAACTGCATTTAGGCGATAAAACTGCGTTTAGGCGCAAAACTGCGTTTAGGCGTAAAACTGCATTTAGGCGTAAAACTGCGTTTAGGCGCCAAAAACCGCGCTCAAACGCCAAAACGCCGCTTTTAATCGCAAACTGTGTTTTAGGCGTAAACTGTGTTTAGGCATAAACTGTGCTTAGACGCCAAACGGCGCTTTAGACATAAACTGTGTTTAGACGAAAACTGTGTTTTTAGACATAAACCGCGCTTTAGACATAAACTGCACTTAAATACAAACCGCGCTTAGGCGCATAATCTGCATTTAGACGCATAAACTGCATTTAGACATAAAACTGCGTAAACTACACTTAGATACAAACTGTGAATCGGCTTTTACATCGAAATCGGTTTTTATCGGATGAACGCAGCTTTCGTTTTTAAAAAATCGCTGAAAGATTTCGCTGCACTAATTCACCCCTCTTAATGCTCTCGATCCTAACATATTCCTCCCAAGCTTATGCTTGAAAAGTTTATAGACCATTCTTTGGTAAGTCGCCCCAGCGTTCGTCAGGCCGAAGTGCATCACTTACTAGTCATAGGTGTCTAGCAAGCCAATCACGTGAGTGATGGCACGTGTAACTTGAAATAGAATCTTTTTGCTTATTATATTTTGGCATATATCACTTTATAACTATTGCATATATGCATATATATATTGTGATGTCCTTGGATTTGTGCAATTGGAATCAGATTGTGATAAGATCACGAAAATGAAATCGATTCACCTTTAAACACATATCCTAAATAATCCCGGTCATAGGATACTCGAGAGGGACATCTTGATAACCAGACAAACTGGTATGCTGTATACCTGTCTATATGATGGATGCAGCTGGTCTCATAGCTGCTCGTGTAGGGACACTAGGGATATAGTACAGGTGCTCATTGGAGAATGAGTTCACTGATTGATCTGCTTACGAAATACTGGATGGTTGATGATGCCTTATTGTTAGACAATGATTCCATAGTCCTAGTGGTATATCTGGTCCTTAGACTTGAGACACCAAGGATGTCCTGTATGAGTGCTCCACTCTTTGATACCAGACTTATAGGTTTGGTTGTCCCAGATCTAGTACAGGTGGTCATTTGGAGTGGTAGTCGACCTTACGAGAGCTATTGAGTGTCGATAGAGGATCATCCACTCTCGGCGTTATGAGAGGAATATCCCATGTGTTCTTACTTAGACAAATCCTTGGCCAGGGTCATTCAGGTTGAGAGAGAAAGAGTTCTCCGGAAGAATCCGATTAGAGTGAGACTCGAGTAGAAACCGTATGGGTCTGACAGCACCATGCTCGATATACGGTCTCTGGGATATTAGATGGATGAGAGACTATAGGTACACGGTAATTGAGGACAGACAAGTCCAATGGATTGGATTCTCCAATATCGTCTAGGGACTACGGCATAGTGGCCTAGTACGTCCATAGTCAATCAGTCGAGTGAATTATTACAGAGATAATAATTCATTGAGTTAGAAGGAGTTTTGACAGGTTTGACTCACGGCCAGCTCGATATTGGGCCTAGAGGGTCACACACATATGGTAGGTATTGCGATGAGTAGAGGTTCGGATATGAGATATCTGACGGAGCTCTTGTCTTATTGGATATCCAATAAGCCCCTGAATTATCGGATCCAATAGACGAGATCCAATAAGAGCCCATGAGAGATTATTGGATAGAGATCCACTAATCTAAAAGGCTTGGGTTATTGGATGCAGATCCAATACCCACTAGGTGAGGATCCATTAGGGTTTGACAAGGGACCTCTATAATTAGGAGGGATTCAAAGTCTCATAGGCTAGAGCCTTTGCTTGCCTCTCCTATTCTCCTCCCCCTCTCCACCTCAGAGCAGGTCTGAAGTTTTGAGGAGCGTCGTTGCAGCCCTATGTGTGGATCACCGCTAGAGAGGAGGACGCTTGACCTCCTTCACCCTCTCCTAAAGATCTGTAAGGAAACAGGGATATACGATCTCCCTAGGTAACACAATCTACTATATACGCAGTTTTTCAGTTTCGCGAATTTTGCACATCAATCTTCGCATGATGACGAACATCTCTTTGGGAATTGAGGATTTTGTTTTCTTGCTCTTCCGCTGTGCTTCTGATGTCACCCCCAATATTTCCCAACATCACCTTGTAATAATACGCCCCTCGGTCTGTGATGAAGGCAGTGTCTTCTTGATCTTGGGTTGCCATCCAGATTTGGTTGTAGCCCGAGAATGCGTCCAAGAACATAAGGAGTTCATGGCCTGTAGTGGCGTCAACTAATTGGTCTATCCTGGGGAGCGGATAGCAGTCTTTGGGGCATGCCCAGTTGAGATCGGTGTAATCAACACACATCCTCCAGCTTCCATTAGGTTTCTTAACAAGAACTACATTCGATAGCCATTGGGGGTATTGAACCTTAGTAATGTATTTGGACTTTATAAGGCGATCGACCTCATCACTGATTGCTTTCTATCGGTCGGGGGTGAACTTCCTTGGTCTTTGTCTTACTGGCCGAGCCTCGAGGTCGATGTTGAGCTGGTGCTGGGCCACTTCTGGGTCGATCCCGGGCATCTCCTTTGGGGACCACGCGAACATGTCAGCATTCTTCCTTAGGAAATCAATGAGGTGGAGCTGGTCTGCTTCGGGGAGCTTGGTTCCGACCTTGATGGTCAGTCGGGTCGGCTTCTTTTCAAGGGTACCTCGATGAGTGGCTCGGGAGGCTCCTACGGCATTTGTGTTATGGGTTCTTCACGGGGATCGGGAACCTGAGTTGGGCGCAACTATCCTAGGAGAGTAACCGCAGTGAGGTAGGTGGAAACCACCGCCTCCGCAATCCCAACCGAGGTCGGGAACTTGATGGTCCTGCGGTAGGTGGAAACCACTGCCTTTATCTTGTTGAGCGTCGATCGGCCGAGGATGACGTTGTAGGCCGAGGGCAAATTGACTACCATGAATGTAGTCATTATTGTCTTTGCTCTCGGCTCCTCCCCAATGGTGACGGGGAGGACCGTGGTCCTGAGCGGGGAGATGGAATCCCTTGTGAATCCTGTGAGTGCTGACGCCATAGGGGTAAGGTCTCCCTCGGTCAAGCTGAGCCTCTTGAAGGCATCGAAGTAAAGAACGTCCCAATCACCCTCTTGACTTGGGCGTTGGTGATCTGGATGGAGATCACTAGAGCGTCGTCATGATGGGAGCACTCGGCTTCCCCCGCCCCGAAGGTGATTTCAGGCTCGAGCTTGGGTCGGGGACATTTCTCGACCGTGCTGCGGGCATAGGCTTTTCTCACCATAGAGTTGCTACCGTCGGTCGCTGGTCCCCCGGATATGACATTGATTTGTCTCTCAATGAGTCCCCTAGGGCATGGAGTCGCTTCCCGGGATTTGAGGTAGCATCCGAGGTGGCCTCTCCGGATCAATGCCTCTATTTGATTCTAGAGGTCATGGCAGTCCTCCATGTCATGACCGTAGTCCTGGTGGAACCTGCAATATTTGGACGGATCTTTGTGAGTGGCCTTCATAGGATGAGGTTGTCACAAGAGACCCATTTCCCTGATTTGGAGGAAGATCTCGGTGCAGGACGTATTTAGGGGGAGAGGCGGGGGCCTCGGGAGCGGTAGCTCTTATCGGTTGGGCCCTTGACAGGGTGGTGTCAGGGCCGCTAAGGTCATTCCCCAGGATAGTTCCGCCCTTGGCCTCTTGGCCTCTTGCCCTCCATGCGCCTCCCCGCCACCAATGCTTCGGCGGCGACATACTGGTTGGCATGCTAGAGCATTTCGGAGATGGTTGTGGGTGGCTTCTCGATCAGTGACCAGAAGAACCTCGAAGGCTTCAAACCCATCAGAAAGGCATGCAAGATTAGAGAGGGGTGAGCATTCGAAAATCTTCGGATCTTGGTGGCAAAACGTGTCACGAACTGAGAGAACGACTCGTCTTCATGCTGGGATAGCGCGAGCAAGGTGGCCATGGAAGGCCTAGGTCGCGCACTGGCGAGGAAGTTCTGCTCAAACTCCCCAGCAAGTTGGTCGAAGGATGAGACCAAGGACTAGCGTAGCCGGTTGAACCATGCTCGTGCCGGTCCCCTTAGAGTGGTCAGAAATACCTGGCACATCAATGCATCGGAGATGTCATAGAGGGTCATCTAAGCTCGGAATGCAGAGATGTGCTCCATGGGATCAAAGTTGCCGTCATATGTCTCCAATGTCGGTAGCCTGAAGTTGAGAGGTACTGGCTTGTCCTATACTTCCTGAGTGAAAGGGGACCTGCCCGAGCCACCTTCGTCGGACTCGCTCTATGATTTTCGAAACTCGCGCTGGAATGCGTCCAAGTATAGGTTGACCTAGGACAGCTGGGCCTTAAGCGAGTTGTCCGCCAAGTCGAATGATACAGTGTCAGGCTCGAGATGAGGTAGCGTGACTCGGCAGGGTGTGGGTATGTTCTACCCGGGCGGACCTCTCGGGTTCGTTGCTTGCACTTGGGCTTCTCTAGTCCCGACCTGCTCCTGGCTCGGCCACTTCCGGGTCGGGTCGGTCGGGGGCGTCACTAGCTGCACGATCCGAGGAATGATCAAAGCGAGCATCTGCATCATGCTTGCCATGGCCTGCACTTGCTTGGTTAAGTGAAGGAATGCCTCGGGTATCACAACCGAGGGCCTTGTGGTGAGCCCCGGGGGCGACAACCCTGGGTCGTTAAACATGTGCCAGTAGTGATCTGGCATCGAAGCCGGGATCCCCCCATCTCCGGGGGTAGGGAGGGCCTGACTTTCAGGTTCGACGGAAGGGAGGCCGGTCGGTGGTTCTTCCTCGGGGAAAACTCTTGCCAAATACTCCTGCAACATTGGGCCCTCCTTCTAGCACCAAAATGTTAGTGAACAAAAGTACCACGGTTGATGAGTCAGCACGGTTGGGTCCACGGGCCGATGTCGGGAGCTCCTTGCAGAGTGAGTTGGATGATAAGGGCGCCCTCGGGAAGGAGTGCTAGTTGGCATTGGTCGAGATCCAGGCCAACTCGCCACTCTACTTTTCGCGGTGGAAGGTGTCTCCTAGGTTGAGACACACTCGTTGCTCGTTGGTAGACGTTCTAGAGTGGCTCGGGCAAGAGATGGGCTAGTGAGGTCGACCGGGCCCTCGCAATGGGGTGTTGATCAGTGTTCCTCAGTCTGCCGCTCCAGGCGTCATCTATGATGGGCCACGTCTCTCCATCTTCGGGATGGTTGGCGGCTCGTCCTTGTACACTGGATGGTGATTCCCGGGTTGAGACGCTCGCTGGTCGTGGGCGGCCACTTTCTTGCAAAAATGGCCTTTGTCGGGTGATTCCCAACTTTGGCTCCTCCGACGAGCAAGTCAGTAGAGTGTTTTTTTTTTAATCTCTTTTTCCCCCCTGACCAGGCGTCGGTTAGGGGTTTATATACTATTATGCGAGGGTCGATTGCGCGTCAGTTTGGTGTGGCTGCTGACCTTTGCGAGATGGGACGACCTTTCTAATGAGCTGGCGTCTTGGGGGATGCCTAAGCGGCGTTAGATGGCACCGCTCTGAGCTCTTCAGGATAGTCGTGTCGCATAGTATCTTGGTACGAAACCCAACTTGGCGTGCGTCATGGAGTTCTGATGGCGTGTGGCATCGGATTCTAACATCGGTTGGGATGTGGCGTGTGACATCGGTGGTGACTTATCTAGGGATCAAAATATGCCTTATCAAACGTCAATGATGAGCCAAAGAGATTGGATATAAGGAAGAAGGATAGGAAGATATTATTCCTCATTCACTGAGAGTTACACAAAAGCAACTTTGAGAAAGTTACAGCAAACACCTCCGAAGATGCTTAGGTGATTCTTCATTTTTTTTTCAAAATAGTTGAGAATGTGAGAAAATTGTAACTTCAATCAGTGCCAGCCCATTCAAAATTTACAAATGAGACTATTTCAAATTATTTTACAAAAGTTCTCATCATTGTCAATCAACCAAAACAACTGATGAGAATTTAGAAGATGGTCGTGTGATCGAAATGGTATTTCGATCACTATAGAAGTTCAATTTTATCATGATCTCTATTCAAGAATCAAAGGATTTAAACTAAATAAATATTGATAATCTAATGAATTCTTTGCAAACATATGAATGTTTAGTTAAAAAAAAATCGGATGCCATGGAACAAGTCCTCCAAACAAAGCTCACTTTGAAAAAAAGAATAATAGCTCTAGTGATTGTAGTTATGCAAGAGACGGAAGAGGTTATGGTCGTGGTAGAGGGCATGGTCAAGGAAAGAGAGAAAAAATAATGAGAAAAACCAAAGTCCAAAATAATTGACAAATACTTAATTATATTCTTACAAAATTTAATTATATTCTTACAAAACAAAAATTGTTATTATGCTTCTTAATGCTATTATAACAAAAATAATCAAATTAAGAAAAATACTAACTATATTAAAAATAAAAAAATCTCTTTTGTTGCTAGCAGAAGTAGATATCGTCATATATGACAAATACTTGAACATCAACATATGTGTGGTTATAAAAATATGTTCATGGAGTTGGATAGAACAAATGAAAGGAAAAGTCTATTTTATAGACTCCTCAAAAGTACCAATGAGAGATAAAAAGGTAACATCTTCTTTCTTCTTAAATATGAAAGTCATCAATTTATTTCAAATATATAAAAAGACAAATAACTCTTTCTTAGAGGTAACACAAATCACTTAATTGCTGAAGTGATATCAAAAAATAAATTATTTATTTTAAATATTAACCATGATATGATATAATATTTAAATATTTATGTGAATGTGAAGGATTCCTCGTAGATGATACTTGAGACTTGGATACTAGAACTTTGAAGATAATATATTATTAACTAAGAAGATGATGAATGACCTTTTCTATATATAATACTTAAGTCAAATATACGAAGGGTACATTAATTCAGAAGAAACTTTTCACATGTGATAAACTTTAAAGCAAAAAAGTTAACTTATCCACACCAATGTTTATGGTTTTGTTGCTCCAAGTAAGCATTGTTATTTTCTAACTTTTAGTAATGATTGTTGAATCTCGGATTTTGACGATGATATCAATTGTCATTTGTTATCTAATCCATATGTTAAGATAAGTGTGCAGGATTAACTACGATGAAAGTAAGATATGTAGTAGTAGTTACGCCGGAGTCAGGACAATGATCACATTGGGAGTTCGAGAGTTTGACGGAAGTCCGGATTGTCGTCGGAGGTTCTGCGGGAACAAATCCGAGAAGTCCAGGAGCTTGCCAAAAGAAGCTCGTCGGAACTCGCCAAGAGGATCGTCGTAAGTCTAGGAGTTTGCCGGAAATCCGTAGGAGAATCGTCGGAGGTCCGTCGGATGTTCACCGGAAGTTCGCCGGAAGAAGCGATTGATGCACCGGAGCAAGCTGTAGTAAAAGTCTTAAAGAATTGTCGTAGTTAGCATGATGATTAAGTTAGAATTGGGAGGTGATTCCATTAACTTAATCTAAGAGCAATTGGGCCCTTGAAAGAATCAAATTGGGCCGAATGGATCAAACCATTCGGACCCAGATCACCAGCCAAAGGTGGCACCGCTTGGGATGGCGATGGCACCGCCAGGGCTCAGTCTCCGAGCGAGACTAGGTAGTGCAACCGCCGGAGCTCGGTCTCCGAGCTCTGGCTAGGCGGTGCAACCGTCCCAGTCATGCGGTGGCACCACCTGAGCTCGGTCTCCGAGCTTTGCCAGGCGGTGCAACCGCCCCTGACAAGCGATGGCACCACCCAGAGGCTCAATCTTCGAGCTCTGTCAGGCGGTGCAACCGCCAAACCCCAGAATTCCGAGAATTGACAGTTTTGAGCTCGGAATTCAAATTGGTTTGGGGCCTATAAATACCCCACTCTTTCAGCAATAAAAGAGCAACGAAAACCACCAAAATCCTGATCTTACTCTGTGATTTTAGAGCTTAAAAGTGTTGTATATGCTAAAGGCTCTTCTCCCTCTTTTCTTCCAAGTTCAGATTTTTCAAGAAAGGAGGGAAAAGTTTGTAAGGGTTGTCTCCTAAGCCCGTCAAAAGGAGTGTATTTGTAAAAGGGTGGTTGGCCTTCGCCTATTGAAGGAAGGCCTCTAGTGGACATCGATGACCTCATCGGTGGAGGAAGCCAGAAGTGGATATAGGTCAAGATTGACCGAACCACTCTAAATTGCGCTGCTCTCTGTTTTGCATTTACTTTGAGCTTATTATCCTTACTACAAACCTCCTTCATAGCTTACTGCATTCTGCGCTTTTACGATTACATTTCCA
The DNA here is from genome assembly GCA_900464855.2 of Musa schizocarpa. NCBI lineage: Eukaryota > Viridiplantae > Streptophyta > Magnoliopsida > Zingiberales > Musaceae > Musa > Musa schizocarpa. The sequence goes on from LS990920.1 coordinate 18,112,553, forward strand.
AGCTCCATATTTTTTGAATCGTGTTTAGACGTATATCACTTTTCTCGTACGAACATCGTATTTTAGTTTACGCTTACATTCTGATTTCCATCACAACTGTAAACTGCTTTAACAGATTCGTTTTAACTACTTCCTGCCTAATCATAAGTTAAAGTGATTTACGAATCGACTTTTCTACCGAACTCACTTTTCTCATACGAACATCGTATTTCAGTTTGCGCTTACATTCTGATTTCCATCACAATTGCAAACTGCCTTAACAGATTTATTTTAACTACTTCTTGCCTAATCTTAAGTTAAAGAAATTTATGAATCAACTTTTCCACTAAAATCAGCATTGTTGTACGAACGCGTTTTGGAAAACGTTGAAAGTTTTCCACTGCACTAATTCACACACCCCCCTCTTAGTGCTCTTGATCCTAACAATTAGTATCAGAGCTCAGTTTACTCTCAAACGGATTAAAACCCAAGAGAGATGGCATACGCCGAAAACCAAGAGGGCCATTCTATTACACGTCCACCCATGTTCAATGGAACGAACTACACCTATTGGAAGACCCGAATGAGGATCTTCCTTATTTCAATGGATTTTGAACTTTGGAATATTGTCGAAAATGGATTTTCGAAATCTTCTCTTCCAATGATCGATTGGAATGAATTGGAGAAGAAGACTTTCGCTCTTAATGCAAAGGCTATGAATGCCTTATTTTGTGCGCTTGATAAAAATGAGTTTAATCGTGTTTCGGTGTGTGAAACCGCATTTGATATTTGGCATACACTCGAAGTGACTCACGAAGGCACAAGTAGAGTGAAAGAGTCAAAAATCAATCTTTTGATACACTCTTTCGAACTTTTCCGAATGAAACCGAGCGAGACTATTAGCGACATGTACACCCGTTTCACGGATGTCGTCAATGGTCTAAAAGGACTCGGCAAAAGTTTTTCGGATTTTGAGCTTGTAAATAAGATTCTAAGATCCCTTCCTAAGAGTTAGGACCCTAAAGTCACTGCTATTCAAGAGGCTAAAGATTTAAGCAACTTCCCTCTTGAAGAACTAATCGGGTCACTAATGACTTATGAAATGACATGCAAGGCTCATGAAGAGCAAGAAGACATCCTTCCAAATAATAGGAAGGATATGACACTTAGAACTTTAGATGACCACTTGAGAGAAAACTCAAGTGATAAGGACTGTGACGATGACTTGGCACTTCTTACAAGGAAATTCAAAAAATTCATTAAGAGAAACAAATTTAAAAATGACACAAAAAATAAACTTGAACCCAAAAAGGACCAAGTTATTTGCTATGAGTGCAAAAAGTCGGGACACTACAAGAGTGATTGTCCCCAAGCCAAGAAAAGAACATCAAAGAAGAAGGCGCTCAAACCAACATGGGATGATTCAAGCACATCTGAAGAAGAGGAGTCCAACACCGAGCAAGTTGCTCATTACGCCTTAATGGCCATCGGAGAGGAGAGACATACACCATCACAAGCTAGGAGCAAGAGATGGTACCTTGACAGTGGATGCTCAAGGCATATGACCGGAGATCCATCTCAATTCTCTAAGCTCACTAGCATAGACGAAGGCTATGTCACCTTCGGAGACAACAACAAGGGTAAAATCATTGGCAAAGGAACCATAGGTAACAAATCCAACTTCTTTATTGAAGATGTTTTGTTAATTGATGGTCTAAAACATAATCTCTTGAGCATTAGTCAATTATGTGATAAAGGATATATTGTCAAATTCGAATCTAATGCATGCATCCTTAAAAAACCACACAACAACACATCTATGATAGCATTAAAACAAAATAACATGTACACCATTGACATCAATGATCTGTGTAATAAAATGTGTTTTTCGGTTTTAAATGAGGATGCTTGGCTATGGCATAGAAAATTAGGTCATGCAAGTATGAAACTGATCACTCAAATATCATCCAAAGAACTTGTACAAAGAATTCCTCACATCAAGTTCATCAAAGATAATGTGTGTGATGCTTGTCAATTAGGAAAATAAATTAAGAGTAGTTTCAAATCCAAGAATCAATAAGCACATCAAGGCCCTTACAATTGATCCATATGGACTTGTTCGGACCAATCTCTACATCAAGCCTAGGAGGCAGCAAATACGCCCTCGTAATTGTAGACGACTATAGTAGATACACATGGACTTATTTTTTGAAACACAAAAATGAATGCTTTAGATATTTCACCAAGTTTTGCAAACTTGTTCAAAATGAAAAAGGTTTTATGATTTCATCAATTCGAAGTGATCACGATGGTGAATTTCAAAACCGTGATTTCCAAGAATTCTGTAAATCTAACAGATTCAACCACAACTTCTCTACTCCAAGAAATCCTCAACAAAATGGAGCAGTAGAAAGAAAGAATAGAAATTTACAAGAAATGACAAGAACCATGTTGAATGAACAAAGCCTACCTAAATATTTTTGGGCCGAAGCTGTAAACACTGCATGCTATATTTTGAATAGAGTTTTAGTAAGATCCTTACTCACCAAAACTCCCTATGAGTTGTGGAACAATAAAAAACCCAATGTTTCTTATTTTAAAGTTTTTGAGTGTAAATGTTTTATCTTGAATGAGAAAGATGCCTTAGGAAAATTTGATGCTAAATCCGATGACGGATTTTTTCTTGGTTATTCTTCAATTTCTAAAGCTTTTTGTATCTTCAATAAAAGGACTTTAGTAATAGAAGAATCCATTCATGTTATTTTCAATGAGATTTTCGAAATTAAGAAAAATGACTTTAATGATGATGTTAATTTCGATTCTTTGAATTTAAATGAAACCCCTTCTCCAACTAGCAATTTGGATGCATCCACTTCCGAAACATCCTTACCTAAGGATTGGAAGTATGTAGATGCTCATCCTACGAAGCTAATCCTAGGAGACACATCTAAGGGGGTTCAAACACGTTCATCTCTTAAAAATTTTTGTGCCAACGCCACTTTTCTCTCCTAAATTGAACCTAAATGTATTGACGAAGCCATGAAAGATGATTTATGGATTATCACAATGCAAGATGAGTTAAATCAACTTGAGAGAAATGAGGTGTGGAAGCTTGTTCCTAGGCCAAATGATCATTTAATTATTAGTACTAAATGGGTCTTTAGAAACTAGCAAGATGAATATGGTATCGTGGTGAGAAACAAGGCTAGACTACTGGCCAAAGGTTTCAACCAAGAAGAAGGTATCGATTATGAAGAAACCTTCGCTCATGTGGCTAGATTAGAAGCCATAAGGATGCTCCTTACCTATGCTAGTAATATTAATTTTAAGTTATTTCAAATGGATGTTAAAAGTGCTTTTCTAAATTGCTTTATTTCTGAAGAAGTTTATGTTGAACAACCTCCCAGATTTAAAAATAAAAGCCTCCCTAATCATGTATTTAAATTAACCAAAGCTCTCTATGGTTTATAACAAGCCCCAAGGGCTTGGTATGACAGACTAAGTACTTTTCTTATTGAAAATAATTTCACAAAAGGCAAGGTCGATACTACATTATTTATCAAAAAATTTGAAAATAATTTTCTCATTGTTCAAATTTATGTTGATGATATTATCTTCGGTTCTACGAATGAATCTCTTTGTGAATCTTTTGCTAAAACCATGAGTCTCGAATTTGGAATGAGTTTGATGGGAGAATTAACCTTTTTCTTAGGCTTACAAATTAAGCAACTAAGCACTGGCATCTTTATTAGTCAAACTAAATATGCCTTAGATCTGCTAAATAGATTCAATATGAATAGCTCAAAAGCTATTAACACTCCTATGAGCACCTCCACTAAGTTGGAAGTTGATGAAAGTGGAGAAAGCTTCGATCAAAAAACTTATAGGCATATAATAGGAAGTTTACTTTACCTCACTGCAACTAGACCAGATATCATGTTCAGTGTGGAACTTTGTGCTAGGTTTCAATCGAACCCTAAGATATCTCATCTCAAAGCAGTTAAAAGAATATTTAGATATCTTAAAGGAACTACAAATCTAGGATTATGGTATCAAAATCCAAAATTTTTCAGTTAATTGCTTATGCTGATGCGGATTTTGCCGGGTGTAGACTAGATAGAAAAAGCACATCAGGAACATGTCAATTTTTGCGACATTCCCTTATTTCCTGGTCATCCAAGAAACAAAACTCGGTTTCTCTATCAACAACTGAAGCAGAATATATTGCAGCTAGTGCATGCTGTGCACAAGTTGTGTAGATGAAAAACACCTTAGAAGATTATAAAGTCTATCTTAAAAACATTCCCATTAAATGTGATAATACGAGTGCAATATGTTTAACAGAGAATCCCATTCAACACTCAAGAACAAAACATATTGACATTAGACATCACTTTATACGAGATCATGTTACTAATCATGATATAATTATAGAATTCATAGATACTAAGCATCAACTAGCTGATATTTTTACAAAACCTCTAAGTGAAGAACAATTTAATGTCATAAGAAAAGAATTAGGAATGTTGATGTGTCCGAATGCATAAATTTGTTAAAATTATTATTCGGACTTTATTGAATTACATAGTCTTGCATGAAAGTGTTAAATTAAATTTTCAGTTCCGATCGGATTTCATGAATACATTATTCTCTTTCGAACTTTGATTCACATCATAAATTTTTGACAAATAGAAACATCTAGCAAATGCATAGCTTTTAGACTTATTATGTGAAAAATATTGCCTTTGAGAAATAAATTTGATGATTCTCTTTTATAAAAGGAAAATATTTTTTGCATGAACTTGACTCACATAAATATCATGATCCTTGTAAAGCATGCTATCGATTTGAACTACACAAATGGCTTTCCTCCTTCATGCAAAAAGAATAATAACAAATAAAAATAAAGAAGTTTTCACTCTATATAGATAATCTCCATGTCATGATCTTCTTGAGATGTTTGTATCCTATAAATGACATGAACCTACTTATGGCATCACATGTATATTCAAAAGATGCTTGTATCGTTCTCCTTTTTGTTGATGACAAAGGGGGAGAAGTATATAAATTGATGTTATAAATTCCATATTATGTTGAAAGAAGGAGATATATGAAGTATATGAATTGATGCTATAAATGCCATATTATGTTAAAAGAAACAGACATATGATTATTAATGCTATGTCATGTTTGCTATGATTGCCATATTTGCATCATATTAAGATATCAAGAACTTGCATTATAATTATACATGTTGATATCTTTCCATATGATCAATTGCTATCATTACAATAATTCATATTTGAAATTTAAAAATGGATGTCGAGTCTTGACATCATACAGAGAGATACATCATGATGGGAATCATGATGGAAGTATTGATAAGGTTAAATGTCTTTAACTTATCAATATACCTCTTGAATTCAAAGGCTTTGAATTCAAGAATGACTTATCTCAATTATGGCACATAGATAGGGGGAGTTAAGGTTAACTCCGTCATCAATTGATTGTCATCATAAAAAAGGGGGAGATTATTGAATCTCGGATTTTGATGATGACATCAATTGTCATTTGTTATCTAATCCATATGTTGAGATAAGTGTGCAGGATTAACTACGATGAAAGTAAGACATGCAGCAGGAGTTACATCGGAGTCAGGACAATGATCACGTTGGGAGTTCGAGAGCTTGACGGAAGTCCGGACGGTCGTCGGAGGTTCCGTGGGAACAAATCCGAGAAGTCCAGGAGCTTGCCAAAAGAAGCTCGTTGGAACTCGCCAAGAGGATCGTCGCAAGTCCAGGGGCTTGTCGGAAATCCATAGGAGCATCGTCGGAGGTCCTCGGATGTTCGTCGGAAGTTCGCCAGAAGCTCGTCGAAAAAAGCGATTGACGCACCGGAGCAAGCTGTAGTAAAAGTCTTAAAGAATTATCGTAGTTAGAATGATGATTAAGTTAGAATTGGGAGGTGATCCCATTAACTTAATCTAGGGGCAATTGGGCCCTTGAAAGAATCAAATTGGGCCGAATGGATCAAACCATTCGGACCTAGATCACCAGCCAAAGGTGGCACCGCCTGGGACAGCGGTGGCACCCGAGCGAGACTGGGCGATGCAACCGCCTCTGACAGCGGTGCAATCACCTGAGCTCGGTCTCCGAGCTCTACAGGCGGTGCAACCGCCCCTTACAAGCGGTGGCACCGCCCAGAGGCTCAGTCTTCGAGCTCTGTTAGGCGGTGCAACCGCTAGACCCTGGAATTCCGGGAATTTACAGTTTTGAGCTCGGAATTCAAATTGGTTTGGGCCTATAAATGCCCCACTCTTTCAGCAATGAAAGAGCAACGAAAACCACCAAAATCCTATTCTTACTCTGTGATTTTAGAGCTCAAAAGTGTTGTATAAGCTAAAGGTTCTTCTCCCTCTTTTCTTCCAAGTTCAGATCTTTCAAGAAAGGAGAGAAAAGTTTGTAAGGGTTGTCTCCTAAGCCCGTCAAAAGGAGTGAATTTGTAAAAGGGTGGTTGGCCTTCGCCTATTGAAGGAAGGCCTCTAGTGGACGTCGGCGACCTCATCGGTGGAGGAAGCCAGAAGTGGATGTAGGTCAAGATTGATCGAACCACTCTAAATCACGCTGCTCTCTGGTTTGCATTTACTTTGAGCTTATTATCCTTACTGCAAACCTCCTTCACAGCTTACTGCATTCTGCACTTTTACGATTACGTTTCCAAGCTCCATATTTTCCAAATCGTGCTTAGACGTAAATCGCTTTTCTCGTACGAACATCGTATTTCAGTTTACGCTTACATTCTGATTTCCATCACAACTGCAAACTACGTTAACAAATTTGTTTTAACTGCTTCCTGCCTAATCACAAGTTAAAGTGATTTACGTATCGGCTTTTCTATTGAAATCACTTTTCTCGTACGAACTTTGTAGTTCAGTTTGCTCTTACGTTCTGATTTCCATCACAACTGCAAACTACCTTAACAGATTTATTTTAACTACTTCTTGCCTAATCGTAAGTTAAAGAAATTTACGAATCGACTTTTCCACTGAAATCGGCTTTGTTGTACGAACGCGTTTTGGAAAACGTTGAAAGTTTTCTGCTGCACTAATTCACCCCCCCCCCCTCTTAGTGCTCTTGATCCTAACAATGATTATATAAGAAAATTTTAGAATTATTTTTTAAAAATAAAAGGAGAAGTTTTTAGTATATTCAAGAAGTTTTAAACTTTTGTGAAGAATGAAAATGACTTCTACATCAAAACCAACTCGTATCAAAGTGGTAAATTCACCTCCAAAGCATTTAAAGATCAACTAATAATACCATATTTTTGTTAGGATTGAGTGAGCACTAAGGGGGGGGGGGGCGGGGGGTGAATTAGTGGATAAAATCATCGGTTTTGAAATTTATTCATTTTGATTAAAACCGATCTTGGAAAGATAACTTCAAATTTTGTTCGTAAACGTAGTGAAAGCATTAAGTAGGTAAAGTAGTTTGCAGTAAAGATAAATTGTAAGAATGAAAATGTATATTGAGTTTTATAGTGGTTCGGTCGTCGTGACCTACATCCACTTCGTCGATTCCTCTTCCGTCGAGGCCACCAACATCCACTAACGATCTTCTTTCAATGAGCAAAGATTAACTACCCTTTTATAGCCCTCTTCTCATTTTCATAGGTTTAGGAGATAACCTTTTACAAGCACTCACTCCTCCCTAAACAGAATTCTAAACTTCGAACTAGAGGGGATCTCTCAAGTGATTGTAACAGTGTTTTCCCACTTTTAAGCTCTCTGTGCTTGTGTATGTTAACCAAGAATGAGAGGGGTATTCATAGGCCACAAGTGGATTCAAACTTATAGCCTAAAAATGTCTCATCTCTGGTTTTCGAGGTACTGGCGGTACCACCGCCTGTACTAGGCGGTACACCACCAGAAGCATTGATACTAGGTGGTACCATCGCCTAGTCTAGCGGCCACCACCTAGAAGACTATGTTTGGGTGGTACCACTACCCAGACTAGCAGTACCATAGCTTGATAGCCTCGGAGATTGAGTCTGGGCGGTACTGTTGGGAAATCCTTGGGGGCGACATCACATGCGCAGCGGAAGAACAAGAAAACAAAATCCCCGATTCCCAAAGAGATGTTCATCATCGTGCGAAGATTGGTACACAAAAATCCGCAAAACATGAAACTGCGTATAGAGTAGATTGTGTTACCTAGGGAGATCGTATATGCCTGTTTCCTTGCAGATCCTTAGGAGAGGGTGAAGGAGATCAAGCGTCGTCCTCTCTAGCGGTGATCCACACAGTAGGGTTGCGACGACGCTCCTCAAAACTCCAGGCCTAATTAGAGGTGGAGATGGAGAGGAGAATAGGAAAAGGCAAACAAAAGCTCTCTAGCCTATGGGGCTCTGAATCCCTCCTATTTATAGAGGTCCCTTGTCAAACCCTAATGGGTCCTCCCCTAGTGGCTATTGGATCTGCATCCAATAAGACAAGGGCTCCATCGGATATCTCATATTCGAACCTCTATTCATCGCAATACCTACCATATGTGTGTGACCCTCTAGGCCCAATATCGAGCTGGCCGTGAGTCATACCTGTCAGAACTCCTTCTAACTCAGTGAATTATTATCTCTGTAATATTTCACTAGACTCATCGACTACGGACGTACTAGGCCACTACGCGGTAGTCCCCAGACGATACAGGGGAATCCAATCCATTGGACCTATCTGTCCTCAGTTACCGTGTACCTATAGTCCCTCATCCATCTAATATCCCAGAGATCGTATATCGAGCATGGTGTTGTCAGACCCATACGGTTTCTTCTCGAGTCTCGCTCTAATCGGATTCTCCCGGAGAACTCTTTCTCTCTCAACCCGAATGACCCTAGCCAGAGATTTGTCTGAGCAAGAACACATGGGATAATCCTCTCATGATGCCGAGAGTGGATGATCCTCTATCGATACTCAATAGTCCTCGTAAGGTCGAATACCACTCCCAATGACTAGCTGTACTAGATTTGAGACAGCCAAACCTATAAGTCTGGTATCAAAGAGTGGAGCACTCATACAGGACATCCTTGGTATCTCAAGTCTAAGGACCAGATACACCACTAGGACTACGAAATCGCTGTCTGACAATAAGGCATCATCAACCATCCAACATTCCGTAAGCGGATCAATTAGTGAACTCATTCTCCAATGAGCACCTGTACTATATCCCTAGTGTCCCTACACAAGCAGCTATGAGACTAGCTGCATCCATCATATGGACGGGTATACAGCACACCAGTTTGTCCGGTTATCACGATATCCCTCTCGAGTAACCTATAACCGGGATTATTTAGGATATGTGTTTAATGGTGAATCGATCTCACTATCGTGATGTCATCACGATCCGATTCCCATTGCACAAATCCAAGGACTTCACAATATATGTATGCATTTATGCAATAGTTATAAAGTGATATATGCCAAAATATTATAAGCAAAAAGATTCTATATTAAGTCACACGTGCCATCACTCATGTGATTGACTTGCTGGGCACCTATGACTAGCAATCTCCCACTTGACCTAAAGCCAATCACCTATGTGTCTGATCCCCATCAGACCCTTGTGACGCTCAAAACAAATCTGAGACAACGGCTTTGTTAGTGGATTTGCAATGTTATCTTCGGATGGAACTCTTTCCACTACTACATCTCCTCGGGTCATGATCTCTCTGATAAGGTGGAACCTCCTCAGAACATGCTTAGATTTCTGATGAGACCTAGGTTCCTTTGCTTGAGCAATCGCCCCATTGTTGTCGCAATATAGGGAGATCGGCTCTTCGCTACCCGGCACGACTCCCAAATCTGTGATGAACTTCTTCACCCAAACTCCCTCCTTTGATGCATCTGATGCAGCAATGTACTCCGCCTCTGTGGTCGAGTTAGTAGTGGTATCTTGCTTGGAACTCTTCCAGCACACTGCTCCTCCATTCAAGGTGTACACATACCCTGAATTCGACTTGCTATCATCGACATCAGACTGAAAACTTGAGTCAGTGTAGCCTTCAACCTTAAGGCTATTACCTTCATATACTAGTAAAAGATCCTTAGTCCTTCTCAAGTACTTAAGGATACACTTTACTGCTTTCCAGTGCTCCAAGTCTGGATCCGCCTGATACCTGCTCGTGACACTCAGAGCATGCGCTATATCAGGCCTAGTACATAGCATGACATACATAATAGACCCTATTGCTGAGGCATAAGGTATCATATCCATATTCGCCCTTTCTTCTGGAGTCTTTGGGGACATACTCGTAGAAAGCGATATCCCATGTCTCATCGGTATGAGACCTCTCTTGGAATTTTCCATTCCAAACCTTTTGACAATGGTTTCTATGTACCTGGACTGGGACAAGCCAAGCATCCTCTTGGATCTATCTCTATATATTCTAATCCCCAAAATATAGGATGCTTCCCCTAAGTCCTTCATGGAGAAGTGTCTAGATAACCAAGCCTTTACTGTGGATAGCATTCCTACGTCATTTCCAATTATCATGATGTCATCCACATATAACACCAAAAAGGTGATAGCGCTCCCACTTACCTTTCTATATACACAAGGCTCATCTTTGTTCTTAACGAAGTCATAAGATCTAATTGCCTCATCAAATCTTATGTTCCAACTTCGGGAAGCTTGCTTTAATCCATAAATGGATCTAAGCAACCTACACACCTTATCTGGGCAGTTCTTGGACACGTATCCCTCAGGTTGCATTATATACACCTCCTCCTCGAGGTTCCCATTGAGGAATGCGGTTTTCACATCCATCTGCCAGATCTCATAATCATAGTGTGCTGCAATAGCCAATAGAATTCTGATGGATTTTAGCATTACTATGGGTGAGAAGGTTTCGTCATAGTCAACACCTTGCCTTTGACGATACCCCTTAGCCACTAGCCTTGCTTTATAGGTCTCTACCTTTCCATCTACTCCGATCTTTTTCTTAAAGATCCACTTGCAACCGATGGGTACAATACCTTCGGGCGCATCAACTAGGTTCCAAACCTTATTGGAGTACATAGAATCCATCTCAGAATTCATGGCTTCTTGCCACTTCCCGAAGTCTATACTCATAATAGCCTCCTCGTAGGTCTGAGGATCAATATCCTCTACATCCTCTCCTCTAATATGTCCCACATATCTCTCAGGAGGATGGGATACTCTATCAGATCTGCGTAAAGTTGAAACTTGTGTATTAGGTACCTAAACAAACTCGGGCTGTAGAGTGGTGCTTGAGCTTGGTTCTCCAACCTCGCTCAATTCTCTCATTCTCCCACTATCTCCGCCAAGAATATGTTCCTTCTAAAGGAACACTGCTCTCTTAGCTACAAAGACCTTTTGGTCCTTGAGATGATAGAAATAATACCCACAAGTTTCCTTGGGGTATCCCACAAATTTGCATCGTTCTGTCCTTGATTCTAACTTATCGGGGTTATGTCTTTTAACATGTGCAGGGCAGCCCCAAATCTTAACAACCTTAAGATCAGGCTTCTTCCATTTTCATATCTCATATGGTGTAGACACTATCGACTTAGTTGGAACTCTATTCAGAAGGTAAGCTGCGGCTTCTAGGGCATATCCCCAGAATGAGATGGGTAGGTCAGCGAAACTTATCATGGATCGTATCATATCTAATAATGTACGATTTCTCCTTTCAGAGACACCATTGAGCTGAGGTGTATAAGGAGGTGTCCATTGGGATAATATCCCATGGTCCTTGAGGAACTGAGTGAACTCTGTACTTAAGTACTCACCTCCTCGATCTAATCGAAGAGTTTTGATACTCTTTCCAGTCTGGTTCTCCACCTCATTCTTATACTCTCTGAATTTCTCAAAGGCCTCGGATTTGTGCTTCATTAAGTACACATATCCATACCTTGAGAAATCATCAGTAAATGTAATGAAGTAGGAGTAACCTCCAATGGCATGAGTTGACATGGGTCCACATACATCACTATGTATGAGTTCCAATAACTCATTGGCTCTCTCTCCAATTCCACTAAATGGAGAGTTGGTCAGTTTTCCACGAATGCAAGGCTCACAAGTTGCATACGACACATAGTCGAATGGATCTAGATATCCATCATTTAGCAACTTTTGAATCCTTCTTTTATAGATGTGACCTAGCCTACAATGCCACAGGTATGCACTGTTCAACTCATCTCGTTTCCTTTTGGACACATTTACATTCATGATATGTGGAGTGGTGTCTAATATAAATAAATCATTATGTAATATTCCTTTCATGATGATCTTATCATCTAATAATATCGAACAACCATTGTTCTCAAAAACAAATTTATATCCACTAACTGTTAAACATGAAATGGAGATAATGTTTTTGATAATAGAAGGAACAAAATAACATGCATCTAATGCAATAAAAGCTCCACTAGGCAGATGTAGGGCGACCTCGCCAACAGCTACTACAGCAACTTTTGCTCTATTACCCATCTTGAGGTCCATCTCGCCTCTCTCTAGTCTCCTAGGCCTTGCCAGAACCTGCAACGAATTGCATATATGATAAGCACTACCGGTATCCAATACCCATATGTTATCATAAGAGTCTGACAAATGGAGACTGATCATGAATGTACCTGAAGCTTCATCAAGCTTTTGTTTCGCCCTTTCTGCAAGGTACTCTTTGTAGTTTCTCTTCCAGTGCCTATCTTTACCATAGTGGAAGCACTGGCCATTGTCCTTTGCTGGGTCTTTCTTAGCAACCTTTGCTTTACCTGGTTTGCCCTTGCCCTTTCCCTTCTTAAGGGACCTTTTTGCTTTCCTTTTCCTTTTGGTCTCACCAGTGTAGAGAACTGGCTTCTCTTTCTTGATTATGAAGCACAATGTCCACACACAAGTTATCCTCTAGGACCATTTCTAGACCTGTGCGTTTTTCTATCCACTCAATCATCTTTAGGACATGGTTCTGAACCGGTGTCCCCTCAGTCATCCTAGTGCGGAAGAGGCTCTTAGATATCTCATATCGCTGAGTCCTTCCCTATTCCTCAAACAATTTACGGACATGTAGGAGAATGGATCTAGCATCCATCTTTTCATGTTGTCTCTGTAACTCAGGAGTCATAGAGCCCAACATATAGCACTGAGCAAGAGTGGAGTCATCAAAGTACTTCACGTAGCGAGCGATCTCATCCTCGTTTGCCCCTTCTTCGGGTGCAGGCATCACTATATCAAGGACGTACACGATTTTCTCCGTTGTGAGAACAATTCTCAAGTTACAAAGCCAATCCGTATAATTTGGACTAGTGAGGCGGTTGACATCAAGTATGCCACGTAAGGGATTTGAAAGCGACATTTTCTGAAAATAAAGATGCAACAAAAATAAATAACATGCATATTTTGCAAGAAATAAACTATCAAGATATGGACTTCTATCTTAATATGCTCCCACTATTTTACTAACGAGTCACGCGACACCCTCAGCACGTGAAACGGAAGTCTCCGGCAGACTTCTAGTGGGGATCAGGATCCAATCAGCATCTTAGTGTAACCTTGAGGGACTCGACCAATCACACTAAGCCTAAAAGGTAGGCAACTCTTGTCGATCACAACTCCTTGTGATTCCTATCCTGTTCGGCCTCCGAATCACCATGGCCTTGAGGGACTCGACCAACCATGATGCTCGGTTAAGTCAACACCTTAGTTATAAGATGAGTCTGATTTGATGATATACCATCGAGGGACTCAACCAAGTATACCTTGCCCTCAGGTCACCGGTGACATCTCTATGTCGTAAGCAAGATAGCGAATCGCGATATAGGTGAATCTCGAGGGACTCGACCAGCTCAACCTACACCGGGAATCGGTTCCTACTTATAACGATGGAAGGCCACGTGGGTCAATCTAATTGCCTCACGTTTACCGACTTAATATTATCAAGAGATGTTTCTATGATTTGGTCTCCTAATACGATATGTCACACATATACATATTTATTATATATCTACATCGCATGCAAATATATATACATATCTAGTATGTGTATAAGCAATTACACCAGATGATCATGGACCACAACCTAATATGATTAGGCCCGAGCCAGTAAGCCTAATAACTCACATCAAGATCTATGTGTGCAACGGTGCATCTCCATGCCCTATGATCGTCCATCTCGTCCTTGTCGATTCTGTCAATATCTTGATGCATTTTCATGCATCACGATCGTTCGTCTCGTGGGTCCCGCTATCGTATCCACGCTCTCGCTAGGCCTCATCATGTAATTACAACTTAATCATAGGCACGCAGGCCCGACAATAAACGAGAAATATAATGGAGGCTCGCAGACCTCAATAATAAAAATCACAGGTACACACATCACACGGTCCATGATCATCCGTCCACACATCATACATCACATGTACAAATAATCATCATCATATAGGACTACTAGATAATAATAATAAAAAAATAATAATCAATTAAACTTTTTAATTAATTAATATTTTCTGAAATCAGGGACATTATAGGGAATTTTTGAATTCATAGGGGTATTTTCATAATTTGGACAAAAGACAGAAACTAGAATTTCTCAAATTATGAGGGGCAAAACTATCTTTTGCCCAAAAAACCCTATTGCCCTTTCCCTTTTTTGCTGCTGCCGCCACCCCACCCGGGCGGCGCTCAGGCGGGGCGAGGGCATCGCCCCGCTTACAAGGCACGGCCGCTGGCGGTGGTCGCTGCCGCTGCCGGGTGGGCTTTTCGGGTGCCGCCACCACGCAGACGGTGCTGTATCTGGGCCGGGCGGCCGCCCTGGGGAGGGGTTTCGCCCGCGGGAGCAGCGACGCCTCTGCCCATGGGCTGCTAGCCCCGCCGGCAGCAAGCCGGCTGCAGCAGATGCAGCCCTTGTGCTGCCTGCCTTCGGCTGCGCTGCACTCACGTAGATCGAGGGCAGCAACTGTTGCTGCCCTTCCTTGTTTTGCGTCAACAATTTTGACGTCAAAATTCTTCCTAAACACAACACACGCAGTTCAAAACCAATCATTCGCACGAACAACCTGGCTCTGATACCATTGTGACAAGGGCTCCGTCGGATATCTCATATCCGAACCTCTATTCATTGCAATGCCTACCATATGTGTGTGACCCTCTAGGCCCAATATCGAGCTGGCCGTGAGTCATACCTGTCAGAACTCCTTCTAACTCAGTGAATTATTATCTTTGTAATAATTCACTCGACTCATCGACTACGGACGTACTAGGCCACTACGCCGTAGTCCCCAAACGATATAGGGGAATCCAATCCATTGGACTTGTCTATCCTTAGTTATCGTGTACCTATAGTCCCTCATCCATCTAATATCCCAGAGACCGTATATCGAGCATAGTTTTGTCAGACCCATACGGTTTCTTCTCGAGTCTCGCTCTAATCGGATTCTCCCGAAGAACTCTTTCTCTCTCAACCCGAATGACCCTGGCCAAGGATTTGTCTGAGCAAGAACACATGGGATATTCCTCTCATGATGTCGAGAGTGGATGATCCTCTATCGACACTCAATAGCTCTCGTAAGGTCGACTACCACTCCCAATGACCAGCTGTACTAGATGTGGGACAATCAAACCTATAAGTCTGGTATCAAAGAGTGGAGCACTCATACAGGACATCCTTGGTGTCTCAAGTCTAAGGACCAGATACACCACTAGGACTATGGAATCGCTGTCTGACAATAAGGCATCATCAACCATCCAACATTCCGTAAGTGGATCAATCAGTGAACTCATTCTCTAATGAGCACCTGTACTGTATCCCTAGTGTCCCTACACAAGCAGCTATGAGACCAGCTGCATCCATCATATGGACGGGTATACAGTACACCAATTTGTCCAGTTATCACGATATCCCTCTCGAGTAACCTATGACCGGGATTATTTAGGATATGTGTTTAAAGGTGAATCGATCTTACTATCGTGATCTCATCACGATCCGATTCTCATTGCACAAATCCAAGGACATCACAATATATGTATGCATTTATGCAATAGTTATAAAGTGATATATGCCAAAATATAATAAGCAAAAAGATTCTATATTAAGTCACACGTGCCATCACTCACGTGATTGGCTTGCTGGGCACCTATGACTAGCAGGTACCACCACCTAGACCGATGGTACCACTACCTGACATAGTCTTGGAGATTATGCCACAATGATTTCACATGTTGAGTCACTGTTTAGGCATTTTTACTTGGCCCAACACATCCTAAACGTGGGCCCATTTGCCCCTAATTGAGTTTGCCCAATTCCAACTCAATTATGTGCTAACTACGAATTTTAAGATATACACTAAGCTAAATAAGTCTGGTAAGTCTATGTTTCTTCTGGCGATCTTCCGACAAACTTCCGACGATCTCTCGGCAATGTTCCAGTAGACTCCCGGCAAGCTCTTGGACTTCACGACGATCTTCTTGGCGAGTTCTAACGAGCTTCTTTGGCAAGCTCTTAGACTTCTCGGTCAATTCCGACAGAACTTTCGACGACCGTTCGGACTTCTGACGAACTCTTGAACTCCCAACGAAGTCTCTTTCTTGACTCCGGGACTTTATTTTGCTTTATGTCTTGATCGCTATTGTAGTTAATCCTACACAGTTTAAACCTACTTTGATCTAGATAATTATTACAAAGCTTGAATCAAATGTTGTCCAGCATGTCATTGGTTCATCGATGCTTCGTTTGATTCTTCGGCACATCGTCCTCTCTTACATCCTATTGCCCAATCAGCCACTTAACCTCCACAACTCCAATTTCCTTGGCATAATTTTCGCTCTTCTTGGCCCAATGCCCGAACCCATGGCCCGAAGCCTTCTGGCAATATATCGACCGATCCTCTGGCTCGACGTTCAATCTTCTGACATGTTCCACTCCGGTACAAAATGATTCTTCCTGCTTTAATTGTCTCTCCCCAATCGAAGCTTCATGCATCACTCAAAATGCAGATTAGATCATAAACACATCAATTGGTTTCATCTTCAAAATTTGAGATTCAACAATCTCCCCCTTTTTTATGATGACAACCAATTGATGACGGAGTTAATCTTAATTCCCCCTATCAATATATCATATTGATAGAACCTTGAATTCAAGTCAGAGCAATTTAATCATGTCATCATAAAATCATGCATAATCAAAATTTTAATACATCATTACTTGCATGATTGTCATATTGATAGAACCTTGAATTCAAGTTGAATTTAAGTTAAAGCAATTTAATCATGTCATCATAAAATCATGCATAATCAAAATTTTAATACATCATTCCATGCATGATTATCATCATAACTTCTCCTCCTTTGTCATCAATAAAAAGAAGAAGTGCGACTATCAAATGTTTGAGATATGCAAGTTTTACAACATATAAGCTAGTAAATTTTTTCATCACTTTACAACATGTATAATCACTAAATCATTGTTTAATTTTAAAGATGTGCACGATTGCTAAGTTTGCATTTTTGCTTCTTAAGATAGGCAAGCTAGTAATTTTTGGTGATGTTCAAGATAACAAGTTCTTTCTTTATGCAATTTGTAAGCTAGTAAATTTAGTAAGTTTTACATAATTTTGGAATATGCAAGCTAGCAAATTTTACACATATATGAAGTTTGGGAAAAATTTTGTATCTTTTGAGATAAGCAAGATAGCAAGTTTTGCCTCATGTTGCGATGTGCAGTTAGCGTGATTTGCTTCTTGAATTATACAAGCTAGCAAATTTCATCTCTCCTTTTGTCATTGTCAAAAAGAAGGGAAGAATACAATTTTGTAATTCTTTTTCCCTTTACAACGATTTTCAAATCATGACAAAGGTAAAGTATCAACTTATTTCAATATGTTTGTGCATCGTTATAGTTTCAAATTAAAACATGCACAATTTCAAAACCATCCTTACTTCATGCATAAGACCAAAAAAAATCATCACTATGGCATATCATATATGATACTCAAGCATTCATAATGTATTATTTTAGCAACAAATCATAGTATTGTTAGGATCGGAGCGGCACTAAGAGGGGGGGAGTGAATTAGTGCAGCGGATTAAAACTTCGGTTTTGGAAAAATCTTTCGTACGATAAAAACCAATATCGATGAAAACCGATTTGGAAGCTTGATAACTTAGAAGCGTATGGAAGCGTAGTGACTAAGTAAAGAAGTTTGCAGTATGTAAATGGCAAGAATAGAATGCAAACCAGATAACATAGTGGTTTTAAAGTGGTTCGGTCAAAATGACCTACATCCACTTGCGAAGCCTTCTTCGAAGAGGCTCCCAACTTCCACTAGCAAAATCTCTTTGTAGGGGAAGGACTAATACCCCTCTTACAACCTTTACAAGTGGTTCACACTCTTAGAATTCTTTTCAACTAGATGGGAGGAGGAGAACACTCAAGCAATTTGAAAAACAAAACTTGCTAAGACTTTTCTAAGGCTCTTATCTCAAACTATTGCTTTGCCAAAGGTTGTGATCTCAGCTGAGAATTGAGGGGTATTTATAGGCCCCAAGAGGATTCAAATTTGGGCTCCAAAATTTGAATTATCTTGGGTTTCCGAGGCTGGCGGTGCCACCGCCGGATCTCTCGGGTACTGGGCGATGCCACCGCTCAGTCCAGTGGTGCCACTGCTCAGATCTCGGGTTCTAGGCGGTGCCACCGCCTAATCTGGCGGTGCTACTGCCTACACTATTTCAGCTCACTGGTTGGGCTCCAAACTTGGCCCAAACCAGTCCGAACTCGAGCCCAATTGGCCCCTACTTGGGTTATAGGATTAACACCTAATCCTAACCCTAATTTACGTGCTAACTACGAATTTAAATACATTTACTAAGCTATTATAAAGTCTGCAAGTCAAGACTTCTTTCGGCGAGCTTTCAGCGAACTTTCGGCGGTCTTCCGATAAACTCTCGGAAACCATTCTGCGGACTCCAGGCAAGCTCCTAGACTTCACAATTTGATCTTGGTGAGTTCCAACAAGCTTCTTCGGCAAGCTCCAATCTTTCTCGGCGACCTCTGTGAACTTCCAACGAATCTTCCGGCGAGCTTCCGAAAAACCCTTCGGTAAGCTCCCTACTCATTCTTGGCTAGTTCCGGCAGCATTCCCGACGAACCTTCGAACTTCCGTCGAACTCTCGAACTCCCAACGAATCCTTCGCGCTTGACTCTGACACTTGTTTCACTTTATGTCTTTGTCTTTATCGTAGTTATTTTTGCACACACAAACTAAAACTCTACTCTGATCTAGATAATTATTATAACGCGAATTGACATTCTGTTGCCCGGCACATCATTGGTTGGCGCTTCGTCCGATTCTTCAACACATCGTCCTCTCTTGCGGCTTGTTGCCCAATCGGTGATTGACCTCCGCAACCCCGATATCCTTGGCGCAATTCCGCTCTCCTTGACCCGATGCCCGACATCCGAAGCCTTCTGCCGTCCAATATCCTGACGTGATCTCCTCTGGCGCAACGTCAATTCCTCCTGTGTCAACTGTCTAATCTTGATCGAGTAGACCTGCATCACTTAAAATGCAATTAAACATCTAAACACATTCAATTAGTTTCATCATCAAAATATGAGATTCAACAATCTCCCCCTTTTTGATGATGACAACTAATTGACGACTAACGGATTTAACCTTAACTCCCCGGAGTTTAACCAAACTCCCCCTATCAATATGCCATATTGATAGAAACTCTTGGATTAAAAAATCCAAGCAACATGTCATCATAAACTTATGCATAACATGTCATGTCATCATACATCTCCCCCTTTGTCATCAACAAAAAGAAGAAGTTCCTACTCTTATGTGTTTAGAGATAAAAAGTTCCATACATTGCATGAAAAACATAGTGTCAAATTTTATCATCATGCAATCTAGCAATTAAAGATGTGTAAGTTTAGCATGTTTGCTTTTCTTGAGATAACAACTAATTGCTTCTCTTTAGACTACAAGCTAGCAATTTTCATGATATGCAAGTTGCAAACTAGCAAATTTTTGCTTCCTTTGCAATGTTTGAGCTAGCAATTTTGCTTCCGTAATAAGTTAGCATGTTTTGTATTTTGAGATAGGCAAGATAGCACATTTGCTTTTTTTGAGATAGCAACTCTTTTGAGATAGTGATCTTAGCAAATTTTACATTATGCAAGGTAGCAAATTTTTGTGATGTTCTAGATAGTAAGTTCTTTCTTCTCTTTTGAGAAGTGCTATTTTTGCTTCCTTTACAAAGTGCAAGCTAGCAAAGTGTTTGAAAAAGTGAGCAAGTTTTGCAACATACAAGCTAGTAAAAATTTCGAAAGCAAATACAAGATAGCTTTCTTGTTGAAGTGTGTAAGCTATTGATTCTTGCTTCCTATTGTAATGTGTAGGTTGCAAGTCTTGCTTCTTGAGATAGGCAAGATAGTGATGTTCAAGAAGACAACTTTTGCTTCTTGAAATAAGCAAGTTAGCAATCTTTGCTACTTAAGATAGGCAAGCTAGCAATCAAGTTTTTGCATCTTCTTGACTTGTGCAAGCTAGCTATCTCCCCCTTTGTCATTGTCAAAAAGAAGGGAAGACCCTTTACATCAATTATGACAAAGGTAAGTATCAATCTTATTTGTGCATCATCATATTTTCAAATTAGAATATGCACATTTTCAAAAACCTTATATTCATTCATGCACGATATTGAATAAATCGATCAACATTATGAAGATATCATACATGTTACTAAAATTTTTAACTATTTGCCAACATTTTGATCATGATTCCAAACATTCATCATTTAGAGTATTCATGATACAAAACATTAAATCAATATTTATAATACATCATTTTAGCAACAACTCATAGTATTTTAAATCATGATTTATAACATATGTAATACATCACATCATAATTAGAAAGCACAAGTATTGCATACATCATTACGAATCATAAATGTTTCATATCATGATGGTATCAATTTGTCAAATTATATCCTACCATGCAAGATCAAAACTTCTCCCCATTTGTATTTCATGCATAATTTCACTTCATCACATTAGGAGTATCAAGAGGAATTAATTGGGTGATGAGATAAATATTTCACAAATACATGGAATTGTATAAAAAATCATATCATAAGTGTTTCATACATTCATATCATCACATGAAGAAATATAAACAAAAATTAGTGATTAGATATTACTTCATGAATACAGTAAAATTCATATAGCATATCATAGTTTATTAGAATTAGTCTTCCTTTTGGTGAATAGCAAAAAGAATAGTAGGAGAGCAAGATCTCAATTCATGCACATCAAATATTCAATCATCAAAATCATGATTTATCTAGAAAATTCTCCTCTTTAAATATTCAAAGAGAGAATCATGATGAACATTCTTGGTTTACATAAAGTTTCAAAACATAATTATCAAGATCATGAATACTAAAAGACTATGAAACATTTCGACAAATCTCCTTTTAAATAGAAAAAAATATTGATTCATAAAGAATTTCATGTTATAAATTTCAAGAGATTAAGATCGTGATTTCGATAAAAAATTATTCAAATTTAAATCATCAAAATCATTATCAAAATCCAAGAGATTCACAAAGATGATACAAATGGATTCATCAAAATCAATAAGATTGAGCAAAATAATTTTCAAGAATGTTTTCCTCTTTTCGATTGTTTCAAAACATATGATTTTGTTTCATTTATGCCTAATAAAAACATGTATCATGTTTAAAACCGAACGAGTAAGATTTATTACAACATAGATCAATAAGGTACTTTCATTATGATAAAAATCAATAATCCATAAATCGTAAAATTCATCATGCATAATTTCAAAATTTATTAAGCATGATCAATATGCATGACATTAAAACATGGTTTCAAAATGTTTAATATTTTTATTACACAATTTCATCATTATGCATCATTATATATAACTTTACAATTTCATGCATAAAATCATCAAATCATAGTATTAAAATATTAATATTTTCATTACAACTTTATGCACCGTTAAGTATACAATTGTCAAGCATGACACTTCACTATTTCCTATATGCATGCCTATTTCATTTATGTCAAATCAAAACATACATCATTTTTTAAAGCCACTTTTATGTCAAATCAAAAAATGCATCATTAAGCATCATCATTATGCATTACTTCAAATCAAACATGATTTCATTTATTTTTAAAATATTTATCATGATAGAGCATATAAGCCAAAGACTCTATTAAACATAAAGCATATTCATCAATGATGGTTTCATTGAGTATAAAGTATTTTCAATCAAAATCATTTGTTATTTGTTGTAGTCATACATTTTCTTTTTAGGTGAATCTATCTTTTCATGCTTAGTTTGCATACAAAAGTCGTGCCTCATTTTCGAAAGCAACTTTCATCATGGTATAAATCGATAATCCATAAATCGTATAAGATCATTATGGAAATCATCAATAATCAATAAACTATAAATTACCCAAAACTCATCATCATCATGCATAGCCTCAAAAAATAAATTTACTAGGCATGATATCATATTTCATAAGGTATTTTTAATCAAAATTATTTTGTTTATCATAAACATACAATTTTCATGATTATTTTTAAAATTACTAGAATGATAAGCATGATTTCTAATTTTTTTATTTTCATGTAATTTTTAAGAAAATTAATCCTAAACTAATTAAAAATAACTCATGAAAAGTATTAAGTAATTTCAAAATAATTCAAGAGAGTTGAGTTACTTACCTTGTAGTCGAAGCTTGTCAAAGCCCAATTCATCGTTTCACCTTTGGAAGTTTTTGATTCATCCTTGGTTGCCTTCCTCTTCTTTGGCCTCTTCCTCCGTTCAAGTTCATTGTTTATTTTAGATTTTTGTTTAATAAACTTATTAAGATTTAGTGTTCGAAGTTCAAGTTCATCATTGTCCTCATCACTTGAGTCATCGCTCAAGTGGTATTCATTTGTCCGGAGTTCTAAATCCTTCATGTTCTTTGGAAGGTGATTTTGTTCATCATGTTCATCATGTGCATTGTGCACCATTTCATATGTCATCAACGAACCAATTAGTTCTTCAAGTGGAAAAATATTTAAATCTTTTGTTTCTTGTATTGCAGTTATTTTAGGATCCCACCTTTTTGGAAGGGATCTTAAGATCTTGCTTACGAGATCAAAATTCAAAAAATATTTACCAAGAACTCTTAGATTATTAACGACATCCGTGAAATGGGTGTACATGTCGCCTATAGTCTCACTTGGTTGCATTCAAAAATGCTCAAAATCGTGCAATAAAATGTTAACTTTTGAGTCTTTGACTCTACTAGTTCCCTCGTATGTGATTTCAAGTGTTCACCAAATATCAAAAGCCGTTTCGCACATAGAAATCCGATTGAACTCATTCTTGTCCAAAGCACAAAATAAGGCATTCATAGCCTTTGCGTTTAAAGAAAAATACATCTTCTCCAAATCCGACCATTCATTCATCGGTTTAGAGGGAAGTTGAAAATTGTTTTCAACAATATTTTCCATAAATCCAAATTCATAGAAATCAAGAAAACTCTCATTCGAGTTTTCCAATAAGTGTAGTCCAATCCGTTAAACAACGGTGGACGAACAATCGAAAAGCCCTCTTGAAAGCCATGAAGAGCCATTTCTCTCGGATGTAAATCCGAAATGAGAAATATCAGGCTCTAATACCAATTGTTATGATCGGAGCGGCACTAAGACGGGGGGGGTGAATTAGTGCAGTGGATTAAAACTTCGATTTTGGAAAAATCTTTCGTACGATAAAAACCAATATCGATGAAAACCAATTTGGAAGCTTAATAACTTAGAAGCGTATGGAAGCGTAGTGACTAAGTAAAGAAGTTTGCAGTATATAAATGGCAAGAGTAGAATGCAAACCAGATAACACAGCTGTTTTAAAGTGGTTCGGTCAAAATGACCTACATCCACTTGCGAAGTCTTCTTTGAAGAGGCTCCCAACTTCCACTAGCAAAATCTCTTTGTAGGAGAAGGACTAATACCCCTCTTACAACCTTTACAAGTGGTTCACACTCTTACAATTCTTTTCAACAAGATGGGAGGAGGTGAACACTCAAGCAATTTGAAAAACAAGACTTGCTAAGACTTTTCTAAGGCTCTTATCTCAAACTATTGCTTTGCCAAAGGTTGTGATCTCAGCTGAGAATTGAGGGGTATTTATAGGCCCCAAGAGGATTCAAATTTGGGCTCCAAAATTTGAATTCTCTTGGGTTTCCGAGGCTGGCGGTGCCACCGCCTTGTTAGGATCGGAGCAGCACTAAGAGGGGGGGGTGAATTAGTGCAGCGGATTAAAACTTCGGTTTTTAAAAAATCTTTCGTATGATAAGAGCGGAACTTGACAAGCTTAATCTTGAAAGCGTATTCTTAAATATACGCAGCAAAAGTAATAAGGAACTAAAGCATATAAGAAGGTTTGCAATAATGTAAATAGCAATAATGAAATGCAAACCAAGGATCACATGATTTTTTAGAGTGGTTCGGTCAAATGACCTACTCCACTTGCGAGGCCCCTCTTCGATGAGGCTCCCACCTTCCACTAGCAAGTCTCTTGAAATGGAAGGGTAAATACCCCTCTTACAACTCTTTACAAGCGGTTCACTCTCTTACAGATTTTCGAGAAGAGATGAGGTGAACACTAGCAAATTGAAAAGAAGACAAGCTAACACTTTTTTAAGACCTTTCTCTCAAACTCTTGCTGCTCAAAAAGTTGTGTTCTCAGCTAAGATTTGAGGGGTATTTATAGGCCTAAAAAGGATTCAAATTTGGGCTCCAAAATTTGGGCTCCAAAATTCAAATTCTCTTTGGGTTCCCGATGATGGCGGTGCCACCGCCCAGCCCAAGAGGTGTCACCGCCCAGCACTCGGGTGCTGGGCGGTGCCACCGCCTACAGTGTTTTCAGCCCGCTACAGTGTTTTCAGCCCACCGCCTACAGTGTTTTCAGCCTACAGTGTTATAGGCCCCTACTTGGGTTATAGGATTAATACCTAATCCTAACCCTAATTAACATGCTAACTACGAATTTTAAAGACATTATATAAGCTATTACAAAGTCCATAAGTCAAGACTTCTTTCGGCGAGCTTCCGGCGAACTTTCGGCGGTCTTCCGATAAACTCTCGGAAACCATTCTGCGGACTCCCGGCAAGCTCTTAAACTTCACGATTTGATCTTGGCGAGTTCCAACGAGCTTCTTCGGCAAGCTCTGATCTTTTCGGCAAACTCTGCGAACTTCCCACGAACCTTCCGGGCGAGCTTCCAAAAAACCCTTGGCAAGCTCCCTACTCATTCTCGGCTAGTTCGGCGGCGTTCACGATGATCCTTCGGACTTCCGTCGAACTCTTGAACTCCCAACGAATCCTTCGTTCTTGACTCCACGCTTTGTTTCACTTTTATGCCTTCATCGTTATCGTAGTTAATCCTGCACATGCAAACCAAAACTCTACTCCGATCTAGACAGTTATTACAACGCTAATTGACATTCATTCTGTTGCCGACGACGTCATTGGTTGGCGCCGTTCGATTCTTTAGCACATCGTCCTCTCTTGCGGCTTGTTGCCCAATCGGCAGTTGACCTCCGCAACCCCGATATCCTTGGTGCAATTCCGCTCTTCTTGGCCCGATGCCCGACGTTCAAAGCCTTCTGCCGTCCAATATCCTGACGTGATCTCCTCCGGCGCAACGTCAATTCCTCCTGCGTTAACTGTCTATTTATGATCGAGTAGACCTGCATCACTCAAAATGCAGTTAAACATCTAAACACAATCAATTAGTTTCATCATCAAAATCCGAGATTCAACAATCTCCCCCTTTTTGATGATGACAACTAATTGATGACTAACGGAGTTAACCTTAACTCCCCGGAGTTTAAACAAACTCCCCCTATCAATATGCCATTGATAGAACACTTGGATTATCTCAAATCCAAGTAACATTCATCACATGTTATGAAAAACATTTAAACCATCATGCAAATATATAAAATGTTTAATTCAATGCATGAAGTCATCAATATACTTCTCCCCTATGTCATCATCAAAAAAGGAGAAGTAGCTCTAGCTATTTTAAAAGATATGCAAGTTTTTACAACATGAAGCTAGATTTTCATCACAACATATAGGCACAAAAGCATGGCAATTCAACACTTGAATTTTTGTGCAAGATTACACTTTGCTTTTTTCTTTGCAAGTAACAATATTTATGATGTTTGATATAGCAAATTTTTATATCATGCAGGTAGCAAACTTTTGTGATGTTTCAAGATAGTAAGTTCTTTCTTCTCTTTTGAGAAGTGCTATTTTCGCTTCCTTTACAAAGTGCAAGCTAGCAAAGTGTTTGAAAAAGTGAGCAAGTTTTGCAACATAGAAGCTAGCAAAAATTTTGAAAGCAAATACAAGATAGCTTTCTTGTTGGAGTGTGTAAGCTATCGATTCTTGCTTCCTATTGTAATGTGTAGGTTGCAAGTCTTGCTTCTTGAGATAAGCAAGATAGTGATGTTCAAGAAGACAACTTTTGCTTCTTGAAATAAGCAAGTTAGTAATCTTTGCTACTTAAGATAGGCAAGCTAGCAATAACTTTCTCCCCCTTTGTCAATGTCAAAAAGAAGGAGAGGAACCAATGATTTAGACTTTTACATCAACTTTGCATCAATCAATATTTCAATCATCACATGATGCATACAAGACAATAATGTAATGAAATCATTTCACGAAGGATACCAATGTGAAAATTCACTAAGGATCACATGAAACAATCACAAATCATGATATCATTATGCGATACATCATGATATGATAATAGTCTAAAAAAAAATTAATTTGTGATACATGTGATACATTGCGATACACTAAAAAATTCATTGAGATGCTTTTAAGAATATCAACATATTTTTTATACAAAGCATGGCAAGAGCAATTTTGTTGCAAGTTTTCTAAGTTTTACAATTTTTACTTCTTTCGAGATAGCAATTCTTTGCTTCTCTACGAGCTAGCAACTTTTACGATATGCAAGTTTTACTACATATAAACTAGCAAATTTAAAGATTTGCAAGTTAGCATATTTGCTTTTCTTTGCGATATGCATGATAGCATTTCTTTGTAATGTTTAAGATAGCAAATTGTACATTATGCTAGCTAGCAAATTAAAGATGTTCAAGAAAGTAAGCACTTTCTTCTCTTTTGAGAAGTGTCAATATTTTGCTTCCTTAGCAAAATGTCAACCTAACAGGAGACAATGTTTTACATGAGGCAAGCAAACAATTTGGCAAGTGTTACATTTGCATCTTCTCTTTAGATGTGCAAGAAAGTAAGGAAGTTTTTGCATTTTCTTGACTTGTGCAAGGTAGCTAATTTCTGTTTGAGATGACCTTTTACATCAATTCAAGATAGCACATTAGTAACTCTTTCTCTCCCATTGTCATTGGCAAAAAGAAAGGAAGATTCAAGTCATGAATATCAAAATAATAATTTTGTCATAAGTATTTCATCATTGCGTATATCATTATTACATGCATAATACCAAATCATCATATATTCAAAACATATTAACTCATCATTATATGCATGATTCCAAATCATCATTCATATCATTTCAATCATTGTTTCAATCATCACTATAACTTATCATGCACATGATGTAAAATCATCTAACATGATACAAATATTTATTTTCAAAATGTTTATCACTATTTTCATGTATGATAATAAAGTATTCATGATGCATATATCATCACAATACAAAGCAATTGCATGCATAATTTCAAAGTATAAATATTTCAAATCATGAAGATATTAACTTGTCAAATTTCATCCAATCATTCATGATTATAACTTTTCATTTGTATACATCAAAATAATATCAAGAGTATTTCATGCATAATTTTAATCACCACATAAGGAATATCAAGAAGAAAGTAATTGGGTGATCGATAAACATTTCATGAATACAAGGAATTGTATAAAAATCATATCATGAAAAGATAGTAATAGAAGACACATTTTGTTTTGAAAAATCTCCTCTTAAATAATCAAGGAAAAATCTTAGGAGATCGATTAATGAAAAAATCTTGATTCATAATAAATCTTAATTTGTAAATATCACGGAATCAAGATCATGATTTTGAATAAAACTCGTTCAAATTCAAATCATCCAAATCATCAAAATCTCAACATTTCTTTTAAGAGATTCAAAATGGCATAGATAGTTTTATTGGTCTCTTAGGTAGAAATCAATAAGATAAAGGATTACATTTCATTTTTATAAATTTCTATTCATGTGATTTGCTTCTTATGAGCATGCCTTAGTCTTTATATGCCAAATCAATATAAGCATTAAAGTTCAAGATGTAAAGGCAAAATCTTATAAGACAACTCATTTATAAAATATTCATCATGTTTATTTTCATGAGATTCATAAGATTGGTAAAATAAATTCATTAATCTCAATAGAATAGAAAATTCATTTCCATTTCATACAATTGGTTTCATGTGAGAGTGTTCAAGTCATTTTGTGAAAACATTGTATCATCATTTAAAGTCAAAACATAAGAATGTCATGATATCAAAAACATAAAGCCGTCAAGCCCAAACACATCAAAAATAAAACATCATGATATCACATCTATCAACAAAAGACTATCAAGAAATTCATACATAGATGTACATGCACTATGTCATCTTAATATGTCATGAGAATGTCATATTAATTCGTCATAAAAATGATTAAACCAAAAACATGTTAATCCAAAATGAGAGTATCAAATCAACATTTACTTCAAAAACTCATGTATGTCATAAAATCATCAAGATACACATGTATGGATTAATCCTAAGCATTATCACATATCATATAATTATCATCCCTAATGTTGTATACATCATTTAACATTTCAAAAACATAACATGCATGAAACCTTAGCAATATACATTTCATGATCAAAGTTTTTAATTTTTCAAAAGATGCTAAAAAGAAAAAACATGATATAATTTTTTTGAAAAATAATTTTTATTTCCTATTCCTACTATCTAAATTAAGCACTCATGAAAAACTTCAAGTAATTTCAAAATAATTCAAGAGAGTTGAGTTAGTTACCTTGTAGTGAAGCCCATCAAAGCCCATTTAAGCCATTTCATCTTTGGAAGTTCTTGATTCATCCTTGGGTGCCTTCCTTTTCTTTGGCCTCTTCCTCCGTTCAAGTTCATTGTTCATTTTAGATTTTTGTTTAATGAACTTATTAAGAGTTAGTGTTAGAAGTTCAAGTTCATCATTGTCCTCATCACTTGAGTCATTGCTCAAGTGGTATTTATTTGTCAGGAGTTCCAAATCCTTCCTATTCTTTGGAAGGTGGTTCAAGTGTTCATTATGTTCATCATGTGCATTTGCACCATTTCATATGTCATCAATGAGCCGATAAGTTCTTCAAGTGGAAAAATATTTAAAATCTTTTGTTTCTTGTATTGCCGTAACTTTTGATTCCCAAACTTTAGAAAGTGATCGTAAAAAATTTACTAACAAGTTCAAAATTGAGAAACATTTGCCAAGAGTTTGTAAACCATTGACGACATCCGTAAAAGCGGGTGTACATGTCAACAATGGTTTCGCTTCGGCTTCATTTGAAAAAAAGCTCGAAATCATGCATTAAAATGTTAACTTTCGAAGTCTTTGACTCTACTAGTTCCCTCTGTGTGATTTCAAGTGTTAGCCAAATATCAAAAGCCGTTTTTGACGTAGAAATCCGATTGAACTCATTTTTGTCTAAAGCATAAAATAAGGCATTCATAGCCTTTTGCGTTTAAAGAAAAAATACTTCTTCTCCAAATCGACCATTCGTTCATCGGTTTAGAGGGAAGTTGAAAACCATTTTCAATAATATTCCATATATCCAAATTCATAGAAATCAAGAAAACTCTCATTCGAAGTTTTTCCAATAAGTGTAGTCCAATCCGTTAAACAACGGTGGACGAAAAACCGATAAGCCCTCTTGAAAGCCATGAAGAGCCATTTCTCTCGGGTGTAAATCCGAAATGAGAAATACCGGGCTCGATACCAATTGTTAGGATCGAGCAAAGACACTAAGGGGGGGTGAATTAGTGCAGCGGATTAAAACTTGGTTTTAAAAAAATCTTTCATTATGATAAGAGCGAACTTGACAAGCTTAATCTTGAAAGCGTATTCTTAAATATCATGAGAAAAAGTAATAAGGAACTAAAGCATATAAGAAGGTTTGCAATAATGTAAATAGCATTAATGAAATGCAAACCAAGGATCACGCCGATTTTAGAGTGGTTGGGTCAAATGACCTACTCCACTTTGAGGCCCCTCTTCGATGAGGCTCCCACCTTCCACTAGCAAGTCTCTTGAAATGGAAGGGTAAATACCCTCTTACAACTCTTTACAAGCGGTTCACTCTCTTACAGATTTTTGAGAAGAGATGAGGTGAACACTAGCAAATTGAAAAGAAGACAAGCTAACACTTTTCTAAGACCTTTCTCTCAAACTCTTGCTGCTCAAAAAAAGTTGTGTTCTCAGCTAAGATTTGAGGGGTATTTATAGGCCACAAGAGGATTCAAATTTGGGCTCCAAAATTTGGGCTCCAAAATTCAAATTCTCTTTGGGTTCCCGATCTTTGGCGGTGCCACCGCCCATAAGCGGTGCCACCGCCCAGCCTTTCAGGTGCTGGGCGGTGCCACCACCAGCCCAGAGGTGTCACCGCCCAGCACTCGGGTGCTGGGCGGTGCCACCCGCCAGTCCAGCGGTGCCACCGC
The DNA here is from genome assembly GCA_900464855.2 of Musa schizocarpa. Classification (NCBI taxonomy): domain Eukaryota; kingdom Viridiplantae; phylum Streptophyta; class Magnoliopsida; order Zingiberales; family Musaceae; genus Musa; species Musa schizocarpa. Next base: position 18,143,361 of record LS990920.1, read on the forward strand.
CTACAGATGTTTTCAGCCCGCTTCTGGTGTTTTCCAGCCCACCGCCTACAAGGTGTTTTCAACCCTCACAGTGTTATAGGCCCCTATTTGGGTTATAGGATTAATACCTAATCCTAACCCTAATTAACATGCTAACTACGAATTTTAAAGACATTATATAAGCTATTACAAAGTCCATAAGTCAAGACTTCTTCCGGTGAGCTTCGGTGAACTTTCGGCGGTCTTAGATAAACTCTGGAAACCATTCTGCGGACTCCGGCAAGCTCTTAAACTTCACGATTTGATCTTGGCGAGTTCCAACGAGCTTCTTGGCAAGCTTCGATCTTTTCGGCAAACTCTGCGAACTTCCCACGAACCTTCGGTGAGCTTCCAAAAAACCCTTGACAAGCTCCCTACTCATTCTCGGCTAGTTCGGCAGCATTCCCGATGATCGCCGGACTTCCGTCGAACTCTTGAACTCCCAACGAATCCTTCGTTCTTGACTCCACGCTTTGTTTCACTTTATGCCTTCATCGTTATCGTAGTTAATCCTGCACATGCAAACCAAAACTCTACTCGATCTAGGCGGTTATTACAACGCGAATTGACATTCTGTTTGCCCAAGACGTCATTGGTTGGCGCTTCGTCTGATTCTTTAGCACATCGTCCTCTCTTGCGGCTTGTTGCCCAATCGGCAGTTGACCTCCGCAACCCCGATATCCTTGGCGCAATTCCGCTCTTCTTGGCCCGATGCCCGACGTTCAAAGCCTTCTGCCGTCCAATATCCTGACGTGATCTCCTCCGGCGCAACGTCAATTCCTCCTGCATTAACTGTCTAATTATGATCGAGTAGACCTGCATCACTCAAAATGCAGTTAAACATCTAAACACAATCAATTAGTTTCATCATCAAAATCCGAGATTCAACACGCCTGTCGGTGGCGATGCCACCGCCAGATCTCTCGGGTGTTGGGCGGTGCCATGGCTCAATACAGCGGTACCACCGCTCAGATCTCGGGTTCTAGGCGACGCCACCGTCTAATCAGGCGGTGCCACTGCCTACACTATTTCAGCTCACTAGTTGGGCTCCAAACTTGGCCCAAACCAGTCCGAACTCGAGCCCAAATGGCCCATACTTGGGTTATAGAATTAACACCTAATCCTAACCCTAATTTATATGCTAACTATGAATTTAACGACATTTCCTAAGCTATTATAAAGTCCGCAAGTCAATACTTCTTTCGGCGAGCTTTCGGCGAACTTCCGGCGGTCTTCCGATAAACTCTCGGAAACCATTCTACGGACTCCCGGCAAGCTCCTAGACTTCACAATTTGATCTTGGTGAGTTCCAACGAGCTTCTTCAGCAAGCTCCGATCTTTCTCGACGAGCTCCGCGAACTTCCAATGAATCTTCCGGCGAGCTTCCAAAAAACCCTTCGGCAAAGCTCCCTACTCATTCTTGGCTAGTTCCGACAGCATTCCCGACGAACCTTCGAACTTCCGTCGAACTCTCGAACTCCCAACGAATCCTTCGCGCTTGACTCCGACACTTGTTTCGCTTTATGTCTTTGTCTTTATCGTAGTTATTCCTGCACACACAAACTAAAACTCTACTCTGATCTCAACAATTATTATAACGCGAATTGACGGAGCATCGTCGGAGGACCGTCGGATGTTCGCCGGAAGTTCACCGGGAGCTCACCGGAAGAAGCGATTGACGCACCGGAGCAAGCTGTAGTAAAAGTCTTATGAATTGTCATAGTTAGCAAGATGATTAAGTTAGAATTGGGAGGTGATCCCATTAACTTAATCTAGGGGCAATTGGGCCCTTGAAAGAACCAAATTGGGTCGAATGGATCAACCCATTCGGACCCAGATCTCTCGCCCAAAGGTGGCACCGCCTGGGTCGGCGGTAGCACCGCCCAGGGCTCGGTCTCCGAGTTCTGGCTGGGCAGTGCAACCGCCTCTGACAGCGGTGCAACTGCCTAGGGCTCAGTCTCCGAGCTCTGGCTGGGCAGTGCAACCGCCCCAATCAAGCGGTGGCACCGCCTGAGCTCGGTCTCCGAGCTCTGCCAGGCGGTGCAACCGCCCCTGACAAGCAGTGGCATCGCCCAAAGGCTCAGTCTTCGAGCCTTGTCAAGCGGTGCAACCGCCAAACCCCGGAATTCCGGGAATTGACAGTTTTGAGCTCGGAATTCAAACTGGTTTGGGGCCTATAAATACCCCACTCTTTCAGCAATGAAAGAGCAATGAAAACCACCAAAATCTTGATCTTACTCTGAGATTTTTGAGCTCAAAAGTGTTGTAATAAGCTAAAGGTTCTTCTCCCTCTTTTCTTCCAAGTTTAGATCTTTCAAGAAAGGAGAGAAAAGTTTGTAAGGGTTGTCTCCTAAGCCCGTCAAAAGGAGTGAATCTGTAAAAGGGTGGTTGGCATTCGCCTATTGAAGGAAGGCCTCTAGTAGATGTCAGCAACCTCATCGGTGGGGAAGCCAGTAGTGGATGTAGGTCAAGATTGACCGAACCACTCTAAATCGCGCTGCTCTCTGGTTTGCATTTACTTTGAGCTTATTATCCTTACTGCAAACCTCCTTCATAGCTTACTACCTTCTGCGCTTTTACGATTGTGTTTCCAAGCTCAATATTTTCTGAATCGTGTTTAGACAAAAATCGCTTTTCTCGTACGAACATCGTATTTCAGTTTGCGCTTACATTCTGATTTCTATCACAGCAGCAAACTACCTTAACAGATTCGTTTTAACTGCTTCTTGCCTAATCATAAGTTAAAGTGATTTACGAATCGGCTTTTCTACTGAAATCACTTTTACCGTACGAACATCGTATTTCAGTTTGCGCTTACATTCTGATTTCCATCATAATTGCAAACTGCCTTTATAGATTTATTTTAACTGCTTCTTACCTGATCTTAAGTCAAAGAAATTTACGAATCGACTTTTCTACTGAAATCGGCTTTGTCGTATGAACGAAGTTTTTAAACGTTGAAAGTTTTCCACTACACTAATTCACCCACCCCCGGCCCCCCCTCTTAGTGCTCTTGATCCTAACAATTGGTATTAGAGCGGGGTTCACTCTCAAATGGATTAAAACCCAAGAGAGATGACATACACCGGAAACCAAGAGGGCCATTCTATTACACATCCACCGATATTCAATAGGACGGACTACACCTATTGGAAGATCCGAATGAGGATCTTCCTTATTTCGATGGATTTTGAACTTTGGAATCTTGTCAAAAATGGTTTTTCGAAATCTTCTCTTCCAATGATCGATTGGAATGAATTGGAGAAGAAGACTTTCGCTCTTAATGCAAAAGCTATGAATGCCTTATTTTGTGCGCTTGATAAAAATGAGTTTAATCATATTTCGGTTTGTGAAACTGCATTTGATATTTGGCATACACTCGAAGTTACTAACAAAGGCACAAGTAGAGTAAAAGAGTCAAAAATCAATCTTTTGATACACTCTTTCAAACTTTTCCGAATGAAACCGAGTGAGACTATTGGCGACAAGTACACCCGTTTCACGGATGTCGTCAATGGTCTAAAAGGACTCGGCAAAAGTTTTTCGGATTTTGAGCATGTAAATAAGATTCTAAGATCCCTTCCTAAGAGTTGGGACCCTAAAGTCACTGCTATTCAAGGGGCTAAAGATTTAAGCAACTTCCTGTTGAATCTCGGATTTTGATGATAAAATCAATTGATAGGTTAAATGATCTAATCCATATTATTGAGTTAAGTGTGCAGGATTAACTACGATAACCAGAAAACACAAAGCAAGGATACCGGAGTCAAGTTCGATGGACGTTTAAGAGTCCGAAGAATCGTCGGAGATGTTGTTGGAACCAACCGAGAAGAAATCGGGAACCTATCGAAATTTTCAGAAGTTCGTCGAAGAGATCGTCGGAGGTTCACAGAGATCACCGAGAAGGCTCAGCTACTCATTAAAGTCATCACAAGTTCGGGAGCTTGCTGGGAGCCCGTCGGAAGAAGTTCGTCGGAAAGCTCGCCGGAACAATACTCGACGTTCGCGGTTGAAAACTTGCTTAAGATGTGTTTTGTTATGTAGTTCACTTGTAATTAGGATTAGGATTAAGAGATAATCCTATATCCTGGTTAGGGGCCAACTTGGCCCAAAATTAGACTTGGTTTGGGCTAAATTTGAAGCCCAACAAGTGAACCAAAGGATCTGGCGGTGGCACCGCCAGACTGGGCGGTTGCACCACCCAGCACCCGAGAGCTGGGCGGTAGCACCGCTTGGGCTAGGCGGTGGCACCACCTAGCACAGTCAGTGTCTGACACTGACAAGCGATGGCACTACCAGCATCGAGAACTCAAAGAGAATTCAAATTTTGGAGCCCAAATTTGAATCCTCTTGAGGCCTATAAATACCCCTCAAATCTCAGCTGAGATCACAACTTTTTGAGCAGCAAGTGATTGAGAGAAAGGCCTTAGAAAAGTCTTAGCTAGCCTTGTTTTCAATTTGCTAGTGTTCACCTCCTTCTTTCTTGCTGAAAATCTGTAAGAGAGTGAACTGCTTATAAAAATTTGTAAGAGGGGTATTCACCCTTCCCTTTCAAGAGATTTGCTAGTGGAAGGTGGGAGCCTCATCGAAGAGGGGCCTCGCAAGTGGATGTAGGTCATTTGACCGAACCACTGTAAAATCGACGTGATCTCTGGTTTGCATTTACTTATTATCATTTACATTACTGCAAACCATTTGCACTTTAATGCTATACTGCTTTGTCTCCGTCTTACTTATCCCTTCAAGTTAAAATGCAATCGAAACAATTTTAAACAAAAACGTTGCTTTTATCGTACGAAGTTTCCAAAAAGTGTTTAAATCGTGAAAAGTTATCACACTTTACCGCTGCACTAATTCACCCCCCCCCCCCCCCTCTTAGTGCCGCTCCAATCCTAACAATTGGTATCAGAGCAAGGCTCACTCTCATATTTGGTTTAATACCCAAGAGAGATGGCTTACTCCGGCATGCATGAGGGACACTCTATCACACGTCCACCTATGTTTAATGGGTCGGATTACACGTATTGGAAGAACCGTATGAGGATCTTCCTCATTTCTATGGATTTCAAACTTTGGACTATTGTCGAAAACGGATTTCAAAAATCTTCTCTTCTGATGAGCGAATGGAATGAATCGGAGAAGAAGGTTTTTGCTTTAAACGCAAAGGCTATGAATGCCTTGTTTTGTGCACTAGATAAAAATGAGTTTAATCGTGTTTCAATTTGTGATTCGGCTTTTGATATTTGGAGAACTCTTGAGGTCACTCATGAAGGCACTAGCCGAGTGAAAGAGTCCAAAATCAACATCCTTGTGCACTCTTACGAACTTTTCCAAATGAAACCAAGTGAGTCCATCGGAGACATGTACACCCGGTTCACGGATGTCATCAATGGACTCAAAGCTCTTGGTAAAGATTTTACTAACTTTGAACTAGTAACTAAAATCTTAAGATCCCTCCCTAAAAGTTGGGATCCAAAAGTTACGGCAATTCAAGAGGCCAAAGACCTTAAAACATTCCCTCTTGAAGAACTTATTGGGTCTCTAATGACCTATGAAATGACATGTCAAGCTCATTATGAGCTCGAGAACCCCCTTCCAAAGAACTGGAAGGATATGACACTCACATCACAAGAAGACCACTTGAAAGGAACATCAAGTGATGAGGACAGTGACAATGACATTGCACTTTTGACTCAAAAATTTAAAAAATATTTAAGAAAAAATAAATTTAAAAATAATACAAAAAATAAGTTCGAATACAAGAAGGACCAAGTGATTTGCTATGAATGCAAAAAACCGGGACACTACAAGAACGATTGCCCTCAAGCCAAAAAGAGAACATCAAAGAAGAAGGCGCTCAAAGCAACGTGGGATGATTCAAGCGCGTCCGAAGAAGAGGAGTCCAACACCGAGCAAGTTGCTCATTACGCCCTAATGGCCATCGGAGAAGAGGTAATAGATTTAATTGATGCAGATTTACCTTATCATGAATTATTAAATGCTTTCCATGAGTTATTTGATGAATTAAGACAAATAGTAGAAAATACAAATTGCTAAAAAAGGAACATGATAGTCTCACTTATGATATCGATAAATTAAAAACTGAATATCATGATAGTTTAGCTCTATGTATAAAATGTCATGATCTAGAATCTCTCCAAAAGGAGAACTTGCTACTTAAGGACGCCTTGAAGAAATTCAAGGTTGGTAGCAAATCTTTGAATATGATCTTTACAAATAAGGGTCACATTCCTAAAAGAAGTGGAATCGGATTTGTGAGAAGTCCTCACCAAAATCCAACCACCTTCATTAAAGGCCCCGTCTTATATGTTCGGCACCAAAGCAATTGCAACTTTTGTTGCAAATATGGACATAAAACTTATAAATATCTATTCAAGAAAATTAGTCCGAACAAACTAATTTGGGTTCCTAAAGGAACCATGATCAACTCTATGCAATATGATGAACAAGTTAAATCAGTTTTTAAGGCACCCAAAAGAAAATGGGTACCTAAAAATAATCCCTTCTTGTAGAAACATACACCATCACAAGCTAGGAGCAAGAGATGGTATCTAGATAGTGGATGCTCAAGACATATGACTGGAGATCCATCTCATTTCTCTATGCTCACTAGCAAAGAAGAAGGGTATGTCACCTTCGGAGACAACAACCAAGGGAAAATCATTGGCAACGGAACCATAGGTAACAAATTAAAATTTTCTATTGATGATGTCTTACTAGTTGATGGATTGAAACATAATCTCTTGAGTGTTAGTCAATTATCCGATAAAGGTTATATCATTAGATTTGAATCAAATGTATGTATTATTGAAAAATCAAACCATAACATGACTATGATTGTATTAAAACAAAATAATGTCTACACCATCAACCTTGATGAACTAAGTAATGAAATGTGCTTCTCTGTTTTAAATGATGATGCTTGGCTTTGGCATAGGAGACTAGGCCAGGCAAGCATGAAACTAATATCTAAGATCTCATCTAGAGAATTAGTGCGAGGAATTCCAAATATAAAGTTTATTAAGGACAAAGTATGCGATGCATGTCAACTAGGTAAACAAATAAAAACTAGTTTCAAATCAAAAACTCAAATTAGCACCACTAGACCATTACAATTGATTCATTTGGACTTATTTAGACCAATTGATACGACAAGTCTAGGAGAAAGCAAATATGCATTTGTAATTGTGGATGACTATATTAGATACACTTGGACCTATTTCTTAGCTCACAAAAGTGATTGTTTCAAGTGTTTCTCTAAATTTTGTAAACTCACTCAAAACGAAAAAGGTTTCATGATTTTATCAATTCGGAGTGATCACGGTGGCGAATTTCAAAACCGTGACTTTCAAAATTTTTGTGAAGATAATGGATACAATCACAACTTCTCCACTCCGAGAAATCCCCAACAAAATGGAGTAGTTGAAAGAAAAAATAGAAACCTACAAGAAATGGTAAGAACTATGTTAAATGAATATAGTTTACCTAAGTATTTTTGGGCCGAAGCCGTAAATACGGCTTGCTACATCATGAATAGGGTCCTAATAAGACCATCCCTATCAAAAACTCCCTATGAATTATGGAATAACAAAAAAAAAAAAAATTCCTATTTTAAAGTTTTCGGTTGTAAATGCTTTATTTTGAATGAAAAGGATGCCTTAGGAAAATTTGATGCTAAATCCGATGAAGGCATCTTTCTTGGTTACTCTTTCGTTTCTAAGGCTTTTCGGGTTTTTAACAAAAGAACCTTAGTAATAGAAGAGTCTATTCATGTAGTTTTTAATGAAATTTCTAATTTAAAGAAAAATGATTTTGATGATAATCTTGGTTTTGATAATTTGAATTTAAATGAACCCCCTCCTCAAAATAGCAACTTGGATGCACCTTCTTCCGAAATTTCCTTACCCAAGGAATGGAAGTATATAGATGCTCATCCAAAGGAGCTAATTATAGGAGATGCATCAAAAGGGGTTCAAACTCATTCCTCTTTCAAGAATTTTTGTGCTAACACCACCTTCCTTTCTCAAATCGAACCTAAATGCATTAACGAGGCCATAAAAGATGATTTTTGGGTTATTGCAATGCAAGAGGAATTGAATCAATTTGAGAGGAATAAGGTATGGAAGCTTGTTCCTAGACCTAGTGACCATTTAGTCATTGATACTAAATGGGTCTTTAGAAACAAGCAAGACGAAAACGGTATCGTGGTTAGAAACAAGGCTAGATTAGTGGCCAAAGGTTTCAACCAAGAAGAAGGTATCGATTACGAAGAAACCTTCGCTCCGTGGCTCGATTAGAAGCCATAAGGATGCTCCTTGCCTATGCTAGTAGTTATAATTTTAAACTATTTCAAATGGATGTCAAAAGTGCCTTCTTGAATGGTTTTATTTCCGAAGAAGTGTATGTCGAACAACCTCCCGGATTTGAAAATTCTCTTCTTCCTAATTATGTATTCAAATTGACTAAGGCTCTCTATGGCTTGAAACAAGCCCCTAGAGCTTGGTTTGAAAGGCTTAGTTCCTTTCTTATTTTAAATAATTTTACCAAAGGCAAGGTTGATACTACATTGTTTATTAAACATTTTGAAAATAATTTTCTTATTGTGCAAATTTATGTTAACGATATTATTTTTGGCTCTTCGGATGAATCACTATGTGAATCATTTGCCAAATGTACGAGTCATGAATTTGAAATGAGTTTAATGAATGAATTAACTTTCTTTTTAGGATTATATTAGAATTGTTAAAACGATTTAACATGGATAATTCAAAAGCAATAAACACCCCTATGAGTACTGCGACTAAGTTAGATATGGATGAAAATAGTGAAAATTTCGATCAAAAAACATATAGGGGAATGATAGGTAGTCTACTCTACCTCACCGCGACTTGACCGGATATTATGTTTAGTGTAGGACTTTGCGCTAGGTTTCAATCAAATCCTAAATTATCTCATCTTAAAAGTGTTAAAAGAATATTTAGGTATCTTAAAGGAATTCCAAATTTAGGATTGTGGTATCCAAAATCTGAAAAAATTGATTTAATAGCTTATGCGGATGCCGATTTTGGCGGATGCAGGATAGATAGAAAAAGTACATCCGGAACATGCCAATTTTTAAGACATGCACTTGTTTCTTGGACTTCCAAAAAACAAAATTCAGTTGCACTATCTACGGCAGAAGCCGAATACATTGCTGCAAGTGCATGCTGTGCACAAGTTGTTTGGATGAAAAAAACATTAGAAGACTATGAAATTCACTTTAAAAACATTCCCATAAAATGTGATAATACTAGTGTCATATGTCTTACTAAAAATCCAATTCAGCACTCTAGAACTAAGCACATCGACGTTAGGCATCATTTCATATGCGATCATGTCCTTAACAATGATGTTGTTCTAGAATTCATTGACACAAAGCATCAATTAGCAGATATATTTACAAAAGCCTTGAATGAAGACCAATTTGAATTCATTAGAAGGGAATTATGTATGTTAAATTGTCCCTAAACCATAAACTTGTTTGAATGGATTTTTCGTAAAGTTTTTCATATTCTCTCCGTTCCTTGGTAAATCTAATCCTTCTCCTTTAATTCTAAATGACATGTTAAATTATCTTATCCTACTGCTCCAATCTGCTCAAGATTAATGATTTTATGACATTTTGATTATGAGTTTCAAGTTGACAATTTGAATTTAAATGAGTTTGTATTCGAATTATGATCTTGACTTATTGAAGTTACTACTTGAAATTTTTTTTCCAATCTCTTCCTTGTACATCTACAATTTCTATTATTTATAGAAAAAAGAGATTTGATAAAATGAATGAATGTTGAATTTTCCTTTAAGATGAATTTAGCATACTTAACTTTGAATGATAAAATTTTTCTGATCAGTGCTGAATTCCTGATGTTATAATCACAAATTATGTGCTTCAAGTCTCATTCCCTTTTTGTTGATGACAAAGGGGGAGAAAAGTGATGACTTGTATCATTTTAATAGAATGACTTATACGAATTTCAAAAGCTTTTCAAAATCTTTGAGAATATGCCTTGTAAAATCTTTGAGAAAAGTGATCGATCGATGAATGTCTTATATGCCTTGCAAAATCCTTGAGAATATCGCAAGATCGATTGATCATTTTGAAAGCAAGTCTAACATGTATATCATAAAATTCATGTTGAAAATCCTTATCTCCTATCGTAGTAAAAATTGTCTCTTATCATTCGACTTGAAAAGGATTTTCATCGAAGTTTCGCATTTACATATGCTTAATGAGAATAACGATAAGTTCTACTGTTAGAACTTATTGGTTTATGCTTGAATTCAATGGGATAGAATTCAAGTGTTTTTATCTTCTCATAATATGGCATATAGATAGGGGAGTTATGTTTAACTCCGTCGTTAATTGATTGTCATCATAAAAAAGGGGAAGATTGTTGAATCTCGGATTTTGATGATAAAATCAATTGATGGGTTAAATGATCTAATCCATATTATTGAGTTAAGTGTGCAAGATTAACTACGATAACCAGAAAACATAAAGCAAGGATACCGGAGTCAAGTTCGATGGACGTTTAAGAGTCCGAAGAATCGTCGGAGATGCTGCTGGAACCAACCGAGAAGAAATCAGGAACCTGTCGAAATTTTCAAAAGTTCGCCGAAGAGATCGTCGGAGGTTCGCAGAGATCACCGAGAAGGCTCGGCTACTCATTAAAGTCATCACAAGTTCGGGAGCTTGTTGGGAGCCCATCGGAAGAAGTTCGTCGGAAAGCTCGCCGGAACAATACTCGACATTCGCGGTTGAAAACTTGCTTAGGATGTGTTTTGTTATGTAGTTCACTTGTAATTAGGATTAGGATTAAGAGATAATCCTATATCCTGGTTAGGGGCCAACTGGGCCTAAAATTAGACTTAGTTTGGGCTAAATTTGAAGCCCAACAAGTGAACCAAGGGTCTGGCGGTGGCACCGCCAGACTGGGCGGTTGCACCACCCAGCACCCGAGAGCTGGGCGGTAGCACCGCTTGGGCTGGGCGGTGGCGCCGCCCAGCACTGTCAGTGTCTGACACTGACAGGCGGTGGCACCGCCAGCATCGGGAACTCAAAGAGAATTCAAATTTTGGAGCCCAAATTTGAATCCTCTTGAGGCCTATAAATACCCCTCAAATCTCAGCTGAGATCATAACTTTTTGAGCAGCAAGTGTTTGAGAGAAAGGCCTTAGAAAAGTCTTAGCTAGCCTTGTTTTCAATTTGCTAGTGTTCACCTCCTTCTTTCTTGCTGAAAATCTGTAAGAGAGTGAATTGCTTGTAAAAATCTGTAAGAGGGGTATTCACCCTTCCCTTTCAAGAGATTTGCTAGTGGAAGGTGGGAGCCTCATCGAAGAGGGGCCTCGCAAGTGGATGTAGGTCATTTGACCGAACCACTATAAAATCGGCGTGATCTCTGGTTTGCATTTACTTATTGTCATTTACATTACTGCAAACCATTTGCACTTTAATGCTATATTGCTTTGTCTCCGTCTTACTTATCCCTTCAAGTTAAAACGCAATCGAAACGATTTTAAACAAAAACGTTGCTTTTATCGTACGAAGTTTCCGAAAAGTGTTTAAATCGTGAAAAGTTATCGCACTTTACCGCTGCACTAATTCCCCCCCCTCTTAGTGCCGCTCCAATCCTAACACTTCCCTCTTGAAGAACTAATCGGGTCATTAATGACTTATGAAATGACATGCAAAGCTCATGAAGAGCAAGAAGACATCCTTCCAAAGAACAGGAAGGATATGGCACTTAGAACTCTAGATGACCACTTGAGAGAAAACTCAAGTGATGAGGACTGTGATGATGACTTGGCACTTCTAATAAGGAAATTCAAAAAATTCATTAAGAGAAAAAAATTTAAAAATGACACAAAAAAAAAACTTGAACCCAAAAGGGACCAAGTTATTTGCTATGAGTGCAAAAAGCCGGGACACTACAAGAGTGATTATTCTTAAGCCAAGAAAAGAACATCAAAGAAGAAGGCGCTCAAAGCAACATGGGATGATTTGAGCGCATACGAAGAAGAGGGGTCCAACACCGAGCAAGTTGCTCATTACGCCTTAATGGCCATTGGAGAGGAGGTAACAAATTTAATTGATGCAGATTTATCATTTGATGAATTATTAAATGCCTTCCATGATTTATTTGATGAATGCAAGATTATTAGTAGAAAATACAAATTGCTTCAAAAGGAGCATGATAGTCTTATTTGTGATTTCGATAAGTTAAAGATTAAATATCATGATAGTTTAGGCTCTTGTATCAAATGACATGATCTAGAAACTATCCAAAAGCAAAACTTGCTACTCATGGACACCTTGAAGAAATTTGAGGTTTGTAGCAAGTCTTTAAACATGATCCTTACAAACAAGGGTCACGTTCCCAAAAGAAGTGGAATCGGATTTGTGAGAAATTCTCACCAAAATCCAACCACCTTCATAAAAGGCCCCATCCTACATGTTCAACACCAAAGCAAATGCAACTTTTGTTGCAAGCATGGACACAAAACGTATTATTGTCCATTCAAGAAAATTAGTCCGAACAAATTAATTTGGGTTCCTAAAGGAACCATGATAAACTCTATGCAACATGACAAACAATATAGATCAACTTTTGAGGCACCCAAAAGTAAATGGGTACCTAAAAAATATCCTTTCTTGTAGAGACATACACCATCACAAACTAGGAGCAAGAGATGGTACCTTGATAGTGGATGCTCAAGGCATATGACTGGAGATCCATCTTAATTCTCTAAGCTTACTAGCATAGACGAAGGCTATGTCACCTTCGGAGACAATAACAAGGGTAAAATCATTGGCAAAGGAACCATAGGTAACAAATCCAACTTCTTTATTGAAGATGTTTTGTTAGTTGATGGTTTAAAACATAATCTCTTGAGCATTAGTCAATTATGTGATAAAGAATATATTGTAAAATTCGAATCTAATGCATGCATCCTTAAAAAATCACACAACAACACATCTATAATAGCATTAAAACAAAATAACGTATACACCATTGACATCAATGATTTGTATAATGAAATGTGTTTTTCGGTTTTAAATGAGGATGCTTAGCTATGGCACAGAAGATTAGGTCATGCTAGCATGAAACTAATTACTCAAATATCATCCAAAGAACTTGTACAAGGAGTTCCTCACATCAAGTTCATCAAAGATAATGTGTGTGATGCTTGTCAATTAGGAAAACAGATTTAGAGTAGTTTCAAATCTAAAAATCAAATAAGCATATCAAGGCTCTTACAATTGATCCATATGGACTTGTTCGGACCAATCTCTACATCAAGCCTAGGAGGTAGCAAATACGCCCTCGTCATTGTATATGACTATAGTAGATACACATGGACTTATTTTTTGAAACACAAAAATGCATGCTTTAGATATTTCACCAAGTTTTACAAACTTGTTCAAAATGAAAAAGGTTTTATGATTTCATCAATTCGAAGTGATCACGGTGGTGAATTTCAAAACCGTGATTTCCAAGAATTCTGTGAATCTAATGGATTCAACCACAACTTCTCTACTCCAAGAAATCCTCAACAAAATGGAGTAGTAGAAAGAAAGAATAGAAATTTACAAGAAATGACAAGAACCATATTGAATGAACAAAGCCTACCAAAATATTTTTGGGCCGAAGCTGTAAACACTGCATGCTATATTTTGAATAGAGTTTTAGTAAGACCCTTACTCAACAAAACTCCCTATAAGTTGTGGAACAATAAAAAACCCAATGTTTCATATTTTAAAGTTTTTGGGTGTAAGTGTTTTATCTTGAATGAGAAAGATGCCTTAGAAAAATTTGAATCTAAATCCGATGAAGGAATTTTTTTGGTTATTCTTTGGTTTCTAAAGCTTTTTGTATCTTCAATAAAAGGACTTTAATAATAGAAGAATCCATTCATGTTGTTTTCAATGAGATTTCCGAAATCAAGAAAAATGACTTTGATGACGATGTTAATTTCGATTCTTTGAATTTAAATGAAACCCCTTCTCCAACTAGCAACTTGGATGCATCCACTTCCGAAACTTTCTTACCTAAGGACTGGAAGTATGTAGATGATCATCTTAAGGAGCTAATCCTAGGAGACACATCTAAGTGGGTTCAAACACGTTCATTTTTTAAAAATTCTTGTGCCAACGCCGCTTTTCTCTCCCAAATTGAACCTAAATGTATTGACAAAGCCATGAAAGATGATTCATGGATTATCACAATACAAGATGAGTTAAATCAATTTGAGAGAAATGAGGTGTGGAAGCTTGTTCCTAGGCCAAATGACCATTTAGGTATTGGTACTAAATGGGTCTTTAGAAACAAGCAAGATGAATATGGTATCGTGGTGAGAAACAAGGCTAGACTAGTGGCCAAAGGTTTCAACCAAGAAGAAGGTATCGATTACGAAGAAACCTTCGCTCTTGTGGCTAGATTAGAAGCCATAAGGATGCTCCTTGCCTATGCTAGTAATAATAATTTTAAGTTATTACAAATGGATGTTAAAAGCGCTTTTCTAAATGGCTTTATTTTTTAAGAAGTTTATGTTGAACAACCTCCCGGATTTAAAAATAATAGCCTCCCTAATCATGTATTTAAATTAACCAAAGCTCTCTATGGTTTAAAACAAGCCCCAAGGGCTTGGTATGACAGACTAAGTACTTTTCTTATTGAAAATAATTTCACAAAAGGCAAGGTCGATACTACATTATTTATCAAAAAATTTGAAAATAACTTTCTCATTGTTCATATCTATGTTGATGACATTATCTTCGGTTCTACAAATGAATCTCTTTGTGAATCTTTTGCTAAAACCATGAGTCTCGAATTTGAAATGAGTTTGATGGGAGAATTAACCTTTTTCTTAGGCTTACAAATTAAGCAACTAAGCAATGGCATCTTTATTAGTCAAACTAAATATGCCATAGATCTGCTAAATAGATTCAATATGAATAGCTCAAAAGCTGTTAACACTCGTATGAGCACCTCCACAATGTTGGAAGTTGATGAAAGTGGAGAAAGCTTCGATCAAAAAACTTATAAGGGTATGATAGGAAGTTTACTTTACCTTACTGCAACTAGACCAGATATCATGTTCAGTGTAGGACTTTGTGCTAGGTTTCAATCGAACCCTAAGATATCTCATCTCAAAGCGGTTAAGAGAATACTTAGATATCTTAAAGGAACCGCAAATCTAGGATTATGGTATCAAAAATCCAAAAATTTTTAGTTAATTGCTTATGCTGATGCGGATTTTGCCGAGTGTAGACTAGATAGAAAAAGCACATCAGGAACATGTCAATTTTTGGGACATTCCCTTGTTTCCTGGTCATCTAAGAAACAAAACTCGGTTGCTCTATCAACAACTGAAGCTGAATATATTGCAGCTAGTGCATGCTGTGCATAAGTTGTGTGGATGAAAAACACCTTAGAAGATTATAAAGTCCATCTTAAAAACATTCGCATTAAATGTGATAACACGAGTGCAATATGTTTAACAAAGAATCTCATTCAACACTCAAGAATAAAACATATTGATATTAGACATCACTTTATACGAGATCATGTTACTAATCATGATGTAATTATAGAATTCATAGATACTAAGCATCAACTAGCTGATATTTTTACAAAACCTCTAAGTGAAGAACAATTTGAATTCATAAGAAGAGAATTAGGAATGTTGATGTGTCTGAATGCATAAACTTGTTAAAATTATTATTTGGACTTTATTGATTGAGTTACATGACAAAAATAACATGTTGGAAAAATTTTCATAAACGATGAAAATGTCCTCATAGTCTTGCATGAAAGTGTTAAATTAAATTTTCGGTTCCAATCGGATTTCATTATTCTCTTTCTGATTTTGATTCACATCATTAATTCTTGACAAAAAATTATCTAGCAAATTTATGGCTTTTAGACTTATCATGTGAAAAATATTACCTTTGAGAAATAAAATTAATGATTCCTTCTTGTAAAAGGAAGATATTTTTTTGCAAGGACTTTACTCACATAAATATCTTGATCCTTGTAAAGCATGCTATCGATTTGAACTACACAAATGGCCTTCCTCCTTCATGCAAAAAAGAAGTATATGGTCTTCTTGAGATGTTTTCACTCTATGTAGATAGTCTCCATGTCATGGTCTTCTTGAGATGTTTGTATCCTATAAATGACATGAATCTACTTATGGCATCACATGTATATTCAAAAGATGCTTATATCGTTCTCCATTTCATTGATGACAAAGGGGGAGAAGTATATGAATTGATACTATAAATGTCACATTATGTTGAAAGAAACAGACATATGAATTGATGCTATAAATGCCATATTATGCTGAAAGAAACAGACATATGATTATTGATGCTATGCCATGTTTGCTATGATTGCCATATTTGCATCATATTAAGATATCAAGAACTTGTATTGTAATTTTACATGTTGATATCTTTTCATATGATGAATTGCTATCATTACAACAATTCACATTTGAAATTTGAAAATGGATGTCGAGTCTTGACATCATACAAAGAGATACATCATGATAGGAATCATGATGGGAGTATTGATAAGGTTAAATGACTTTAACTTATCAATATGTCTCTTGAATTCAAAGGCTTTGAATTCAAGAATGACTTATCTCAATTATGGCACATAGATAAGGGGAGTTAAGGTTAACTCCATTATCAATTGATGGTCATCATCAAAAAGGGGGAGATTGTTGAATCTCGGATTTTGATGATGACATCAATTGTCATTTGTTATCTAATCCATATGTTATAAGTGTGCAAGATTAACTCCGATGAAAGTAAGACATGCAGTAGGAGTTGCGCCGGAGTCAGGACTATGATCACATTGGGAGTTCGAGAGCTTGATGGAAGTCCGGACGGTCGTCGGAGGTTCTGCGGGAACAAATCCGAGAAGTCCAGGAGCTTGCCAAAAGAAGCTCGTCAGAACTCGCCAAGTGAATCGTCGCAAGTCCAAGAGTTTGCCGGAAGTCCGTAGGAGGATTGTCGGATGTTCGCCGGAAGTTCGTCGGGAGCTCGCCGGAAGAAGTGATTGACGCACCAGAGCAAGCTGTAATAAAAGTCTTAAGAATTACGTAGTTAGCAAGATGATTAAGTTAGAATTGGGAGGTGATCCCATTAACTTAATCTAGGGGCAATTGGGCCCTTGAAAGAACCAAATTGGGCCGAATGGATCAACCCATTCGGACCCATATCTCTCGCCCAAAGGTGGCACCGCCTGGGTCGACAGTGGCACCGCTTGGGTCGGCGGTGGCACCGCCCAGGGCTCGGTCTCCGAGTTCTGGCTGGGCAATGCAACAGCCCTAGTCAGGCAGTGGCACCGCCTAAGCTCGGTCTCCGAGCTCTGCTAGGCGGTGCAACCGCCCCTGACAAGCGGTGGCACCGCCCAGAGGCTCAGTCTTCGAGCCCTATCAGGCAGTGCAACCGCCAGACCCCGAAATTCCGGGAATTGACAGTTTTGAGCTCGGAATTCAAACTGGTTTGGGGCCTATAAATACCCCACTCTTTCAGCAATGAAAGAGCAATGAAAACCACCAAAATCCTGATCTTACTCTGAGTTTTTTGAGCTCAAAAGTGTCGTAATAAGCTAAAGATTCTTCTCCCTCTTTTCTTCCAAGTTTAGATCTTTCAAGAAAGGAGAGAAAAGTTTGTAAGGGTTGTCTCCTAAGCCCGTCAAAAGGAGTGAATATGTAAAAAGGTTGTTGGCCTTCGCCTATTGAAGAAAAGCCTCTAGTGGACGTCGGCAACCTCATCGGTGGAGGAAGCCAGAAGTGGATGTAGGTCAAGATTGACTGAACCACTCTAAATCGCGCTGCTCTCTAGTTTGCATTTACTTTGTGCTTATTATCCTTACTGCAAACCTCCTTCATAGCTTACTGCCTTCTGCGCTTTTTCGATTGCGTTTCCAAGCTCAATATTTTCCAAATCGTGTTTAGGCGAAATAAATCGTCTCGCATTTAACATCATGATATTTCAGTTTTGCTTACATTCTGATTTCTATCACAACAGCAAACTGCCTTAATAGATCCGTTTTAACTGCTTCTTGCCTAATCACAAGTTAAAGTGATTTACAAACGCTTTTTTCTTTGAAATCGCCACCGCATGCGAACATCGATTTCGGTTTGCACTTACATTCGATTTCCATCATAACTGCAAACTGCCTTTATAGATTTGTTTTAACTGCTTCTTACCTGATCTTAAGTCAAAGAAATTTACGAAATCGACTTTTCTCTTTGAAATCGACTTTGTCGCATGAGAATGAAGTTTTAAACGTTGAAAGTTTTTCTGCACTAATTCACCCCCCCCCCTCTTAGTGCTCCCGATCCTAACAAGACTAAGTCTAGCTAGTACCACCACCTAGACTAGCAGTACCACTACCTGACACAGTCTCGGAGACTGTGTCACGATGATTTCACCTGTTTGGTCACTATTTGGGCCTTTCTCTTGGCCCAACATAGCCCAAACTTAGCCCAATTATCTCTTAATTGGGTTGGCTCAATTTTAATCCCTATTATGTGCTAACTATGAATTTTAAGATTTTTACTAAGTTAAACAAAGTCCGTAAGTCTAGGTTTCTTCCGGCAATCTTCCAGCAAACTTTCGATGATCTCTCGGCAATGTTCCAGTAGACTCCCAGCAAGTTCCGATGAGCTTCTTTGGCAAACTCTGGGACTTCTCGATCAATTCCGACAGAACTTCCGATGAACGTTTGGACTTCCGATGGACTCTCGAACTACCAATGAAATCGCGTTCTTGACTCCGGGACTTCATTTTGTTTTATGCCTTGCTATCATAGTTAATCCTACACATGTAAAAACATACTTCGATCTAGACAATTATTACTAAGCTTGAATCATGTTGTCTGGCATGTCATTGGTCCACCGACGCTTCATTCGATTCTTCGACGCATCGTCCTCTCTTACGGCCTATTGCCCAATCGGGTAGTTGACCTATGTAACTCTGATATCCTTGGTGCAATTTTCGTTCTTCTTAGCCCGATGCCCGAATCCATGGTCCGAAGCCTTCTGTCGATACGTCATCCAATCCTCCGGCTAGACGTCCAATCTTCTGACATGTTCCACTGGCCCAACATGATTCTTCCTGCTTTAATTGTCTCATCCTGATTGAAGCATCCTGCGTCACTCAAAATACAGATTAATTCATAAACACTTATCAATTGGTTTCATCATCAAAATTTGAGATTCAATAGCTCACTGCATTGGCTCAGTTCCTGTCTCGGTTGAGAGACAAGTGCCTCCCCTTTTTCTGCATCCTAAAGAGCCCGAAGAACTTTGAATGGACCTCGGAAAGTCAAGAGGCTTTTGGCCATCTAAAGGAGCACCTAGCACACCTGCCCCGACTCACTTCGGTCTCCTTAGGAGAACCGCTCAGCCTCCACCTTGCGGCTTTTGAGCATGCTATCAGTTCCGTCCTAACCCGAGAAGATTCCGGAGTGTAGCAGTCGATCTACTACGTGAGCCACATCCTCAGTGGGCCTGAAGTGAGGTATCAACCGATAGAGAAACTGACATTAGCACTTGTTCAGACAACTAGAAAGCTTTGACCCTACTTCCAGGCCCACCCTATCAAAGTAATAATTGACCAGCCATTGCAACAAATCTTGTGCAAATTTGACATGTTCGGATGAATGCTTAAGTGGTTGGTTGAACTCAGGGAATTCGACATACAATATGTCCCGAGGATAGCCATCAAGGCCCAAGCGGTGGTCGACTTCATCTTAGAATTGACTCCCCTCGGTAATAGCGATGGCAAACATGTCGAGCAACAATGGACCCTACACGTCGACGTCTCAGCAAATGCAAAGGAGGGCTGGCCTCGTCCTCAAAAGCCTCGATGATCGAACGTTCAGTCATGCGCTCTACTTCGGGTTTAAGGCAACCAACAACGAGACCGAATATGAAGCACTCCTATTCGGCCTCAAGCTGGCCCTCGAGCTACAAGTCAAAGGCCTCGAAGTCTTCACCAACTCCCAGCTAGTGGTCGGCCACATCAATGGAGACTATGAGGCTAGGGATGCTACCATGACAAAATACCTTTTTGAGGCAAAGAAACTTATTGGCTTCTTCCAGCGCTTCGCCATATCAAGGGTGCCACGGGTGTAGAACGCACAAGCTGATGCTTTGGTGAAGTTCGCCTCGGCTCAGGATGCCAAACTGTCTCCGTAAGTCGAACAACTTCCTTACCACACCATTACGGCCTAAGAGGTGGCCACCACAGACGCAGCCTTGACCTAGGTGGAAGAAATCCTCCGCTACAAAAAGGACGAGACACTGCCAACTGACAAGGTGGCCTCCTGACGGCTCCGGCGCATGCAGGCATGGTATTATGTGATGAACAGGCAACTTTATTAGAGGTCATTCACCCAGCCACTCCTACGCTGCTTGGACCCCGTGGAAGCCTAGTCGGTGTTGACCGAGGTTCATGAAGGAATCTGCAGGGAGCATATAGGCAGCTAGACCTTAGCCTTCAAAGTCATCCGACAAGGGTACTACTGGCTGACCATGCGTTGAGATGCCTTGAACTATGTACAGCGACGCCTACAGTGTCAGAAGCATTCTCGGGCACCTCATCAACCCACGGTTCCCCTAACCCCTCTAGATAGCGCATGACCCTTCGCGCAATGAGGAATGGACCTCCTCGGCCCCTTCCCACCAGCTTTGGGGCAGAGAAGATTCCTTATTGTTGTTGAATCTCGTATTTTGGTGATGAAACCACTTGATATGTGTTTATAATTTAAACTGCATTTTGAGTGATGCAGGTCTACTCGATCAGGATTAGACAGTTAACGCAGGAGGAATTGACGTTGCACCAGAGGAGATCACGTCAGGATATTGGATGGCAGAAGGCTTCGGACGTCGGGCATCAGGCCAAGGAGAGCGGAATTGCGCCAAGGATATCGGGGTTGCGGAGGTCAACCGCCAATTGGGCAACAAGCCGCAAGAGAGGACGATGCGCTGAAAAATCGGACGAAGCACCAACCAATGATGTGCCGGGCAACGGAATGTCGATTCGCGTTGTAATAATTGTCTAGATCGGAGTAGAGTTTTAGTTTGTGTGTGCAGGAATAACTATGATAATGAGAAAGACATAAAGCGAAACAAAGTGCGGAGTCAAGCGCGAAGGATTCATTGGGAGTTCGAGAGTTCGATGGAAGTCCGAAGGTTCATCGGGAATGCTGCCGGAACTAGCTGAGAATGAGTGGGGAGCTTGCCGAAGGGTTTTTTGGAAGCTCACCGAAAGGTTCGTGGGAAGTTCGCGGAGCTCGCCGAGAAAGATTGGAGCTTGCCGAAGAAGCTCATTGGAACTCGCCAAGATCAAATCGTGAAGTTTAAGAGCTTGCTGGGAGTCCGCAGAATGGTTTCCGAGAGTTTATCGGAAGACCGTCGAAAGTTCGCCGGAAGCTCGCCGGAAGAAGTCTTGACTTATGGACTTTGTAATAGCTTATAAAATGTCTTTAAATTCATAGTTAGCATGTTAATTAGGGTTAGAATTAGGTATTAATCATATAACCCAAGTAGGGAACAATTGGGCCCGAGTTCGGACTAGTTTGGGCCAAGATTGAACCCCAACTAGTGGGCTGAAACACTATAGGTGGTGGCACCGCCCAGTGCCCGAGAGCTGGGTGGTAGCACCGCCTGGGCTGGGCGGTGGCACCGCCCAGCACTGTCAGGGTCAGAAACTGACAGGCAGTGGCACCGCCACTGATAGGCGATGGCACCGCCAACATCGGGAACTCCAAGAGAATTCAAATTTTGAAGCCCAAATTTGAATCCTCTTGAGGCCTATAAATACCCCTCAAATCTCAGCTGAGATTACAACTTTTTGAGCAACAATTGTTTAAGAGAAAGGCCTTAGAAACGTCTTAGCTAGTCTTGTTTTCAATTTGCTAGTGTTCACCTCCTTCTTTCTTGCTGAAAATCTGTAAGAGAGTGAACCGCTTATAAAAGAGTTGTAAGAGGGGTATTCACCCTTCCCTTTCAAGAGATTTGCTAGTGGAAGGTGGGAGCCTCATCGAAGAGGGGCCTCGCAAGTGGATGTAGGTCACTTGACCGAACCACTTCAAAAACGGCGTAATCTCTGGTTTGCATTTCATTACTGATATTTACATTACTGCAAACCTTCTTACTTGCTTTATTTCATCATTACCTTTGCTGCACAACTTTGCGAATATGCTTTCAAGTTAAGCACTTCTTATTCCGATTTTTATCATACGAAAGATTTGTTGAAACCAACGTTTTAATCCGCTGCACTAATTCACCCCCCCCCCCTCATAGTGCCGCTCCGATCCTAACAATTGTTAGAGTTGATTACTTCACCAAGTGGTTGGAGGCCGAGCCGCCGGCGTCCATCACTGAGAATCACGTAGAAGGATTCGTATGGAGGAACATCATTACTCTCTTCAACATCCCAAAAGCCATCATCACCGACAAAGGCACCCAATTCAATAACGAAAGGTTCAAAAGATTTTGCTCGGGCTACGGAATACAACTGAGGTTTAGCTCGGTGGCCCACGCGCACACCAACAGCCTGGCCAAGGTGACTAACCGGGCAATACTAGAGGGTTTGAAGAAAAGGGTCATGGGAGCTTAAGGTACCTAGGTTGATGAACTCACGAGCATACTATGGGCCTCCCGAACAACACCAAAGACCACCACGGGGGAATCCTCTTTTAACTTGACGTTCGATAATGAGGCAGTGCTTCCACCCAAGGTAGTCTTCCTGACCCCTCGAGCCGAAAACTTCAATGTCATCATGTCGAAAAGCGGGCTTTGAGCCAACTTGGACCTCATTGAAGAACGGAGAGCCGACGCACATCTTCATGCCCTCTCTTATAAGAGAGCTGTCGCAAGACTTTACAACTGAAGGGTGCGCCCTCGGCCGATCAAGCTCGATGACTTAGTCCTAAGAAAGACAAGGTCAGTGACCCGAGTCACTCGTGAGGCAAGCTAACTCCGACCTTGGAAGGTCCCTATCGAGTAGCGATGGTAGTTCGAGATGGTACTTATCGCTTGGCAACCCATGAAGGCCGACCAGTGCTGAGGATATGACACATATCAAATTTAAAAAAATTTTATGTTTAAAAAGTCTATCGGGCAAGAGCCCTATCGCTAAAGAAAGAAGGAAAGACACAAAAGTGGCAAAGGTATTTTCATTGATAATTTTTTTTTTACATCGCTCGAACAATCGCAGCATACAAGACAAAATAGCAGCGAGCGGTCATAAAATAAGACAGAAAAAAGAAGGTGGGGGGGGGGGGACACACAGTCTAGGCCCCGGGAAGATCAATGCTGGTCGTCAAGGGGAACTTCCTTGGGCATCTCGACGTCGTCATCCTTGGGAAAACACAAGAAGCGATCCATGTCAAAATGCAGGTCGGGGAACCGAGCCCGAAATTGTGATATGGCAACTTGGTACCCATACTCCTACGAGACCTGCCCCGACCTATGCAGCCCAAGCTGAAACCCATGGGACTCCTTGTATTCTTCAATCCGTTTTTGGTTCTTCGTGGGGGCTGCTTGGGTTTCCTCCGTGAGAGCTTCCTCAGCCTTCTTCGTTGACATGCGAGCCTCTTCCTAGCTCTGGGACAGGTCTAGAACTTCGCCCTCCATCAAGCGACCCACCCATCCATGGGACTCCTTCAGTTGTTCCTGAAGACTCGCTTGTTGTTGCCCAGTGCCCTCGAGCTCTAGCTTGAGCTGAGCAACCTCCCCCTCCAGGTCAGCGGCCCGCTGTTTAATCATTGCCACTGCCTCCGGCCCCGCGCTTGCCTTCAATTCTTCGATTTGGCCACGGAGATCAGCGTTCTTCTCTCATAGGCTGCTGATTATCCGACCAGCGTCCTGAACATGGTCCACAAGCATCGTGTAATAGTGCAGGTTCTGCATAAAGAAACGATCAAATGTAAACCAAGAAGGTCGAACGAGGATTGAAAGGAAAGAAGATATAAATACCCAAACCAAAGACTTGGCAGCCTTCTCGATCAACACCTAAGACGGTGAACCATACAACTGCTTGGCGATGTCGAGAATAAGGGCACCCCAAGCGTAAGACGCAGAGGCCACACCGTCGGTCCAGACCTGGCTCTCGAGAGTCAACCCTAGCCAGTGCATCACGAGAGGGTCAGACGCTTCCCCATCGGTCAGCCCCCGTATGAAAAGAGCTTGGAAAGGCTCATCCTTGGAGCGGGCTCGAGTGCGATAGAGATCACACACCATGGCGGGTCGAGTAGCTTTGCCTACCCCCGCCTTCCCAGTGTGCTCCTGGCCCCGTGAGCTCTCCACAGTCTCCTCGGGGGCAGGGCCACGGGACCGCTCGCTCAAGGCACCGCCAGGTTGGGCGGTGGACATCCGAGCCGCAATAGATTCAAGCATATTTTGTGTCCCAATTTTTGGTTGTGTGGGCAAGCGGACCTTAGGCTTCTCGACCAGCCCAAACCTCCTACGGGTTGTGTGGCAGAAGGATTAGTCTGGGGGGCCGAAGAAGCATGGGGCATCCCGTATAGGTGCCTGAGATTCACCATATCTGCCCAAGAAAACAAAAGCGTCAAAAACGCCTAGCAAACACCAAAACGACTAATGAAAGGGGGGATTAGCCCAGGCCATACCTCGGGATGCCAAACTAAGGTCAGGCTCGATCAACTACTCTTCAGTCATGTTCCTAATGGCCCTTGATGCCACGAGAATCCTATTAAGGTGCCCTAGCTGCTCGTGCTCGTCGTCGAACAACCCGGGGCAATTGTTGTTGATCACTCGAGCTGACCATTTAAGGCTAAAACCCCACCCCCGACTACAGCTAACAAAAAAATAACGACTCTTCCACCCCTTATTGTTAGAGGGTGTCCCACGTACCCTAAAGCCACCACGGGAAGATAGGAAGTAGCCACCGAGCCCCTTAGAAAAATGGAAATAGGACAGGAAAAGAGAACGGGTTGGGGTGATGGTCTCTCCTCGACACTCCCTGAGGAAGGCCACCATATACCTCCACGAGTTTGGGGTCATATGTGATAGCGAAATCCGCCACCAGGACAAGCAGGCCTCGATCACCGGATGTAGGGGAAACCTAAGCCCGACCTCAAGAGCATCGAGGTTTAGTCCAAACCCACCCGGGAATAGGTCGTCGGCCCATTGCCTGGACCGAGGGACATGCAACTCAGACTCGCTCGGGACACTATAGTGATCCCTGACACAGCCAAGCAACTCTGCGGTCATGACAGAATTAGAGTCGTGCAAGGACCTTATGACCTCCAGGGCTCGAACAGTTTTCTTGCTTATGGGAGATGTCCCACCCAATGACAAACCGCTATTTGAGGTTGACGCAGCAACCTCGGACCCCGACCTACCGGAAGAAGAAGTTGACATCATGACCGACCTGATGTTGAATCTCGAATTTTGATGATGAAACTAATTGATTGTATTTAGATGTTTAATTGCATTTTAAGTGATGCAGGTCTACTCGATCAGGATTAGATAGTTGACACAGGAGGAATTGACGTTGCGCCAGAGGAGATCACGTCAGGATATTGGACGACAAAAGGCTTCGGACGTCGGGCATCGGGCCAAGGAGAACGGAATTACACCAAGGATATCGGGGTTGCGGAGGTCAACCACCAATTGGGCAACAAGCCGCAAGAGAGGACGATGCACTGAATAATCGGACGAAGCGCCAACCAATGATGTGCCGGGCAGTAGAATGTCAATTCGCGTTGTAATAATTGTCTAGATCGGAGTAGAGTTTTAGTTTGGGCGTGCAGGAATAACTACGATAATGACAAAGACATAAAGCGAAACAAGTGTCGGAGTCAAGCACGAAGGATTTGTTGGGAGTTTGAGAGTTCGACGGACGTTCGAAGGTTCGTCGAGAATGCTATCGGAACTAGCCAAGAATGAGTAGGGAGCTTGCCGAAGGGTTTTTCGGAAGCTCGCCGGAAGGTTCGTTGGAAGTTTATGGAGCTCACCGAGAAAGATCGAAGCTTGCCGAAGAAGCTCATTGGAACTCACCAAGATCAAATCGTGAAGTCTAGGAGCTTGCCGGGAGTCTGCAGAATGGTTTCCGAGAGTTTATCAGAAGACCGTTGGAAGGTCGTCGAAAGCTT
Source organism: Musa schizocarpa (assembly GCA_900464855.2). Classification (NCBI taxonomy): domain Eukaryota; kingdom Viridiplantae; phylum Streptophyta; class Magnoliopsida; order Zingiberales; family Musaceae; genus Musa; species Musa schizocarpa. The sequence continues at coordinate 18,169,592 of LS990920.1, forward strand.
GCCGAAAGAAGTCTTGACTTACGGACCTTGTAATAGCTTAGGAAATATCTTTAAATTCATAGTTAGCATGTTAATTAGGGTTAGGATTAGGTGTTAATCCTATAACCCAAGTAGGGGCCAATTAGGCCCGAGTTCGGACTGGTTTGGGCCAAGTCTAGAGCCCAACCAGTGAGCTGAAATAGTGTAGGCGGTGGCACCGCCTAAAACCCAAGGTCTGAGCTGTGACACCGCTGGACTGAGCGATGGCACCGCCCAGCACCCTAGAGATCCGGTGGTGGCACCGCCAGCCTCGAAAACCCGAGAGAATTCAAATTTTGGAGCCCAAATTTGAATCCTCTTGGGGCTTATAAATACCCCTCAATTCTCAGTTGAGATAACAACCTTTGGCAAAGCAATAGTTTGAGATAAGAGCCTTAGAAAAGTCTTAGCAAGTCTTGTTTTTCAAATTGCTTGAGTGTTCACCTCCTCCCATCTTGTTGAAAAGAATTGTAAGAGTGTGAACCACTTGTAAAGGTTGTAAGAGGGGTATTAGTCCTTCTCCTATAAAGAGATTTTGCTAGTGGAAGTTGGGAGCCTCTTCGAAGAAGGCTTCGCAAGTGGATGTAGGTCATTTTGACTGAACCACTTTAAAACTGCTGTGTTATCTGGTTTGCATTCTACTCTTGCCATTTACATACTGCAAACTTCTTTACTTAGTCACTATGCTTCCATACGCTTCTAAGTTATCAAGCTTCCAAATCGGTTTTCATCGATATTGGTTTTTATCATACGAAAGATTTTTCCAAAACCGAAGTTTTAATCCGCTGCACTAATTCACCCCCCCCTCTTAGTGCCACTCTGATCCTAACAATTGGTATCAAAGCCACGGTTTTCTACTTTGGTTTAACACCCAAATAGAAATGGCTCTTTACGGCTTTCAAGAGGGTCACTCTCTCATTCGTCCTCCCTTTTTCAATGGGACGGACTACATTTGTTGGAAAACTCAAATGAGAGTTTTCTTACTTTCTTTGGATTTGAATTTATGGCATATAGTCGAAAATGGATTTGAAATGTCTTCTCTCCCAATAAACCATTGGAATGATTTGGAGAAGAAGATGTTTTCTCTAAATGCAAAGACTATGAATGCCTTATATTGTGCACTTGGCAAAAATGAATTTAATCACGTTTCGATGTGTGACTCGGCTTTTGATATTTGGAGAACTCTAAAGGTTACTCATGAAGGCACCAGTTGAGTGAAAGAGTCCAAAATCAATATTCTTGTGCATTCTTATGAACTTTTCCGGATGAAACCAAGTGAGTTCATCGGAGACATGTACACTCGTTTCACGGATGTCATCAATGAACTCAAAGCTCTTGGTAAAAGTTTTTCTAATTTTGAACTAGTCACTAAAATCTTAAGATCCCTTCCAAAAAGTTAGGATCCAAAAGTTACAGCCATTCAAGAGGCCAAGGACCTTAAAGCATTCCCTTTCGAAGAACTTATTGAGTCTCTAATGACTTACAAAATGAATAATGTGACAAAAAGGAAACTCGAGAACAACCTTCCAAAGGATAGGAAGGATTTGGGATATAGAACACATGAAGACCACTCGAGCATAAGCTCAAGTGATGGTGAACTTAAACTACAAATGAAACAAAAATTAAAAAGCAAAAAGAATGGAACTACTTGTTTTGAACGCAAAAAGAACAAAAATTGGGATGAATTGAGCTCTTCTGAAGATGAGGAGAAAATCAAGAAAGGTGAGGTGGCAAACTACGCTTGAACCACTTTCAACAATGAGGTAATCGAAATCCCCCTAATTTATTTCGAAATTACATAATACTTTCATGAGTTATTTTTAATTTAGTTTAGGATTAATTTTCTTGAAAATTACATGTGTTATGTTAATGCAATAAAATGTTAGATATAAATCTATTGCTTATACACCTAGTAAGATTAATCTTATGTATGTGCTTGAAAAGCCAGAATGTATATTTTGATGATTTTCATATTGATTTTCAATGACGATGCATGGTTTTTGAATGGAAGGCTTGATGATTTTTTATGAACCTTATCTTTGGTTTTCAAACATGATGTATGGTTTTGACATATGAACAAAATTTGAGCATGCTAAGATAAAGTCAATCTTATAAATTAAAACTAAAGAAGTTTTAGTTATCTATAAGAAACATTCAAAATTATGTTCAATAAAACCAATGCAAAATGATGGAATGAAAATATTAAATGTTTTGATACCATTTTATGCATGAGATTTTAAAAGTTATACATAATGATCTTGATGGTTTTTATGAAGAAATTTATTTTTCGATCCTAAATGATTGATGATATATATATATATATATATATATATATATATATATATATATATATATATTTTTGGCACAAAAAGGACAAAGGCATGCTTATATTAAACAACTAAATAGATAAAAGTATTTTTCTTGAAAATTCTTGGTTTGATGAATCTATTTTATCATCTTTTTATGAATATCTTGAAAATGATTTTGATTTGATGATTTGAATTTGAATAAGCTTTATCTTGATTTTTCAAGATTTATAATTTGAGATTTACTCTATAAAAATCAAGATCTTGTATCCTCAATGTTCCTTTTTAGCATCTACTATCCAAATGAATTATGATTGGTATCATTGCACTAAAGAGAAAATTTTCCTAAATAAATCGTGATTTTTCGGAACCACAATTCTTTTTATGATTCATAATGAATTGAGATATTTTATATGCTTGAATTAATATCTTGTTCTCTTATAAGATTGTATGAATTTTATCTATATCATGATCTCCTAAGATTTTCCCTTGATTATTTAAGAGGAGATTTTTCAAAAGAAAACGTGTCTTCTGTTATTATCTTTTCATGATATAATTTTTCTGCAATTCCTTATACTCATGAAATACTTATCTCATCACCTAATAACTCTTCTTGATATTCCTTATGTGATGAAACGAAATAATACATGAAATACAAATAAGAAGTTAATGATTATACATAATAGGATGTAATGAATTTTGACATTTAGATACTATCATTTGAATAGCTATGATCATGTTGCCAAAATGATATATCATGAATGCTTGAATATCATGCATGATATGCCCATATTGATGATTGAGTTATTTGTATCATGCATGAAAAATGAAATATATAGTTTTGAAATTGTGCATGTTCGAATTTGAAAATATGATGATGCATAATGATGAAATTGTGTAATGAAAATATTAAACATTTTGAAACCATGTATTTATTTGGCATAAATGAAATAAAATCATATGAATTGAAACAACTAAAAAGAGAAAAATATTTTTTCCTTGAAAATTATTTTTCTCCATCTTATTGATCTTGATGATTATTATGATAAATCTATGTATGCCATTTTGAATCTCTTGAAAGTAATGTTGAGATTTTGATGAATTTGACGATTTGAATTTGAATGAGTTTGTATTCAAATTATGATCTTGATTTCTTGGATTTACTACTTGAGATTCTTTTTTTAATCATAATCTCTTCTTTGTACACCTATAATTTTTGTTATTTATAAAAGGAAGAGATTTGATAAAATGAATCATGTCTTTTGGTATTCAAATGGTCTTATATTTGATGATATGTTTTCTTTGTATCTATGATATAAATGCCTTGAAATGATTGAAATATTTTACACTTTTATGCTCTTCCCTACTTCTTTCTTGTTTTCAATGATAAAACGGGGAGAAGTTTTGATCAAGCATGGTAGGATATAATTTGACAAAATTGATACCATTATGATATATGATTTGCAATGATACATGCAATACTTGTGCTTTCTAATTATGATGTGATGTATTATATATGATGTAAATCATGATTTTAAATGCTATGAGTTGTTGCTAAAATTATAAATGTTGATTTAATGTTTTGTATCATGAATGCTCTAAATGATGATTGTTTGGTATCATAATCAAAATGTTGAAAAATAGTTAAAAATTTTAGTATCATGTATGATATCCTCATAATGTCGATCGATTTATTCAATATCGTGCATGAATGAAATATAAGGTTTTTGAAAATATGTATATTTTAATTTGAAAATATAATGATGCACAAATAAGATTGACACTTAACCCTTGTCATGATTTGAATATTATAGTAAAGGGAAATGAATTACACTAATTGTATTATTATTCCCCTCTATTTGACAATGACATAGGGGGAGCAAATTTTGCTAGCTAGCTTGCAAATATCAAGATAAGCAATTAGTGCTAAGTTACACATTTTGAGAAATATTGCTAGCTCAAGATGCAAAATTTGGAAACTTGTATATTGCAAAAGAAGTAAAACTTGCAAGCTTGCACTTCTCAAAACGAGAAGAAAGATATTGCCTATCGAAAGAAGCAAAAAGTGCAAAACTTAGAAAACTCGCAACAAAATTGCTCTTGTCATGCTTTGTATAAAAAATATATTGATATCCTTAAAAGCATCGCAATAAATTTTTTAGTGTATCGCAATGTATCACATGTATTGCAAATTAAATTTTTTGAGACTATTATCTTATCATGTTTAACATTTGATATCTTTCATTGATATGATAAATTATCATATCATGATGTATCGCATAATGATATCATGATTTGCGATTGTTTCATGTGATCCTTGGTGAAGTTTCACATTGGTATTCTTCATGAAATGATTTCTTTGCATTATTGTCTTGTATGCATTATTTGATGATTGAAATATTGATTGATGCACAATTGATGTAAAAGTCTAAATCATTGGTTCCTCTCCTCCTTTTTGACATTGATAAAGGGGGAGAAAGTTATTGCTAGCTTGCACACTTGAATTAAGAATTTGCTAGCTCGATCATTGTAATGAAGAAATTTGCTATATCAAACATCATAAATATTGTTACTTGCAAAGAAAAGCAAAGTGCAATCTTGCACAAAAATTCAAGTGTTGAATTGCCATGATTGAACTTAAGAATCTTGCTATGCTTTTGTGCTTATATGTTGTGATAAAAATCTAGCTTCAAGTTGCAAAAACTTGCATATCTTTTAAAATAGTTACAGCTACTTCTCCTTTTTGTTGATGACATAGGGGGAGAAGTATATTGATGACTTCATTGAATTGAATATTTTATATTTGCATAATGGTTTAAATATTTTTCATAATATGTGATGAATGTTACTTGGATTTGGGATAATCCAAGTATTCTATCAATGGCATATTGATAGGGGGAGTTTGGTCAAACTCCGGGGAGTTAAGGTTAACTCCGTTAGTCATCAATTAGTTGTCATCATCAAAAAGGGGGAGATTGTTGAATCTCGGATTTCGATGATGAAACTAATTGATTGTGTTTAGATGTTTAACTGTATTTTAAGTGATGCAGGTCTACTCGATCAGGATTAGATAGTTGACACAGGAGGAATTGACGTTGCGCCGGAGGAGATCACGTCAGGATATTGGACGGTAGAAGGCTTCGGACGTCGGGCATCGGGCCAAGGAGAACAGAATTACACCAAGGATATCGGGGTTGCGGAGGTCAACCACTGATTGGGCAACAAGCTGCAAGAGAGGACGATGCGCTGAATAATCGGACAAAGCGCCAACCAATGACGTGCCGGGCAGCAGAATGTCAATTCGCATTGTAATAATTGTCTAGATCGAAGTAGAGTTTTAGTTTGTGTGTGCAGGAATAACTACGATAATGACAAAGACATAAAGTGAAACAAATGTCGGAGTCAAGCGCGAAGGATTTGTTGGGAGTTCAAGAGTTCGACGGAAGTTCGAAGGTTCATCGAGAATGCTGCCGGAACTAGCCAACAATGAGTAGGGAGCTTGACGAAGGGTTTTTCGGAAGCTCGTCGGAAGGTTCGTTGGAAGTTCGGGGAGCTCACCCAGAAAGATCGAAGCTTGCAGAAGAAGCCCATTGGAACTCACCAAGATCAAATCGTGAAGTCTAGGAGCTTGCCGGGAGTCCGCAGAATGGTTTCCGAGAGTTTATCGGAAGACCGTCCGAAGTTCGCCGAAAGCTCGCCAAAAGAAGTCTTGACTTGCAAACCTTGTAATAGCTTAGGAAATGTCTTTAAATTCATAGTTAGCATGTTAATTAGGGTTAGGATTATGTGTTAATCTTATAACCCAAGTAGGGGCCAATTAGGCCCGAGTTCGGACTGGTTTAGGCCAAGTTTGGAGCCCAACCAGTGAGCTGAAATAGTGTAGGCGGTGGCACCGCCAGATTAGGCGGTGGCACCACCTAAAACCCGAGATCTGAGCAGTGGCACCGTTGGACTGAGCGGTGGCACCGCCAGCCTCGGAAACCCAAGAGAATTCAAATTTTGGAGCCCAAATTTGAATCCTCTTTGGGCTTATAAATACCCCTCAATTCTCAACTGATATAACAACCTTTGGCAAAGCAATAGTTTGAGATAAGAGCCTTAGAAAAGTCTTAGCAAGTCTTATTTTTCAAATTGCTTAAGTGTTCACCTCCTCCCATCTTGTTGAAAAGAATTGTAAGAGTGTGAACCACTTGTAAAGGTTGTAAGAGGGGTATTAGTCCTTCCCCTATAAAGAGATTTTGCCGGTGGAAGTTGGGAGCCTCTTCGAAGAAGGCTTCGCAAGTGGATGTAGGTCATTTTGACCGAACCACTTTAAAACTGCTGTGTTATATGGTTTGCATTCTACTCTTACCATTTACATACTGCAAACTTCTTTACTTAGTCACTACGCTTCCATACGCTTCTAAGTTATCAAGCTTCCAAATCAGTTTTCATCGATATTGGTTTTAATCGTATGAAAGATTTTTTCAAAATCGAAGTTTTAATCCGCTGCACTAATTCACCTCCCCCTCTTAGTGCCGCTCCGATCCTAACACCTGAGGCATTTGCCGACCAAGGAGGAAAGAAAGGAAGGGGAACCCAGAGCACAGGAATGGACGTAGCCAACAAACAAGCAAGCAAATAGGGGGGGGTGTTGTGTGTGTAGGTTGGGGATTTATAGGGCAAAGTCCTGCCAATCGAGGCGACCCTTCATCTCCCCCCAGAAGGCCAGCGGTCGCCCTCCTCACCATAATGACTCCTGAAGAAGCACAAGCCCCAAGGCAAGTACCCTCGCCTTGGCGGGAAATTTCTTACCAGGGCAGAAGCTTCCCACTAGGGCAGAAACTTCCTGCCAAGGCAAAAACTTTTCACAAGGCGGAAATTTCCTGCCACAACAGAAACCCTTCACCGGCATAGAAGTTTCCCACCAAAACTAACAAGGCAGGAAGATTTTGGTCTGGCTAGTTTCGGCCGAGGGTGAGGCTATGCTACTCGGTTACATCAGTCATACAGTGTCTGAACTATGTTGCTCGGTCACATCAGTCATATAATGTCCAAACTATGCTGCTTGATCACATCAATCATACCATCCCCGAGTCACCAACTCGGCCACATCAATCATACAGTCATACAGTGTTCGAAATGTGCTGCTCGATCACATCAGTCAAATAGTACTTGAGTCACGCCACTCGATCACATTAGTCATATAGTGTCCGAATAGTGCGGCTTAGTCACATCAGTCATATAGTCCCCGAGTCACGCCATTCGGCCACATCAGTCATACAATGCCCAAACCATCCTACTCGGTCACACCAATCATACAGTTCTCGAGTCACACCACTCGGACCACGCTACTCAATCGTATCAGTCCTAATGCACTCAAGCCATGCTGATCGACCACGTCGAACTTCAGGGCCCGAGTCATGCCACTCGATCGCACCAACCTGTAGCGCCTAGCTCGTGCTTCATGGCTATGCCAGCCTTCTATAACTCGAGCCGTGATACGTAGCTACACCGATCCTTTAGTATCCTAACCAAGATGCATGATGACTCCGACTGAACCACCGTGCCCTGCCTCGAGCCGCATCGCTCGCCCAGTCAAAATCCCGATAGTATTTTCCAATGAACTGTTAGGATCAAGAGCACTAAGAGGGGGGGGGGGTGAATTTGTGCAGTGGAAAACTTTCGACGATTTAAAATGACGTTCGTACGTTGATATCTGATTCCAACGTAAAAGTCGTTTCGTGCAGATAATAACTTTGAAAGCTTATGGAAACATATTTGAAGTAAAGTAAGGAAGACAATTTGTAGTTAAGATAAATAGCACAAAGGAAATGCAAACTAGATTTTAGAGTGGTTCGAATAAGCGTGACTTACATCCACTTTCAGCTTTCTCCTCCGATGAGGTCACCGGAGTCTACTAGAGGCCTTCCTTCAATAGGCGAAGGCCAACTACCCTTTTACAGTTTCACTCATTTTGACGGGCTTAGGAGACAGCCCTTATAGAATTTTCACTTATCTCTTGAATGATCCAAACTTGGAAGAAAAGAGGGAGGAGAACTTTTGGCCATTACAACACTTTTGAGCTCTAAAATCATAGAGTAAAATCAAGCTTTCGATTTTTTTCAGCGTCCTTTCATGCAAGAAAGGGTGGGGTTTATATAGGCCCAAACTAATTTAAATTTGGAGCTGAAAAGTGTCATCTCCAGATTTTTCGAGGTCCTGGCGGTACTACCGCCATAACTGGGCGGTACTACTACCTGTCATCTGTCAGTGAGTGGTACTACTGCTCAGTCTGGGCAGTATTACCACTTGACATCACTTAGAGACCGAGCTCAGGCGGTACCACCGCTTGACAAGGGCGGTACCACCACTAGCAATAATAACTGTCGGTGGTACCACCGCCTAACAGGGGTGGTACTACCACCCAGAATTCCTGGGAGACCAAGTCTCCTAGGTGGTGCCACCATCGGCCCTGGCGGTGTCATCGCCGGCCAGGAATTCTGGGTCCAAATGGGCTGATCCATTCGGCCCAATTTGGGTCTATCAAGGGCCCAATTGCTCCCAGATTAAGTTAATGGGATCACCTCCCATTCCTAACTTAATCTACATGCTAACTATGATATTTAAGATATTAATACTACAACTTGCTTTGGTGCATCAATCGCTTCTTCCGACGAACTTCCGGCGAACATCTGACGAACCCTCGGCGATACTCCAACGGACTTCCTAGAAACTCTTGGACTTGCGACAATCCACTTGGCGAGTTCTGACAAGCTTCTTTGGCAAGCTCCTGGACTTCTCGGATTTGTTCTTGTAGAACCTCTGATGACCATCTGAACTTCCATCGAACTCTCGAACCCCCAACGTGATCATGGTCTTGACTCCGGCGCAACTCCTACTGCATGTCTTACTTTCATCATAGTTAATTATGCACACTTATCTCAACATATAGATTAGATACCAAATGACAATTGACTTCATCATCAAAATCTGAGATTCAACAATCTCTCCCTTTTTTATGATGATAATCAATTGATAACGGAGTTAACCATAACTCCCCCTATCTATATGCCATACTTGAGATAAGTCATTATTGAATTCAAAGCCTTTGAATTCAAGAGACAGATTGATAAATTAAGATCGTTTAACCTTAACAATACTCCCATCATGATTCCTATTATGATATATTTCTCTAAAAATGATGTCAAAGCTTGACATCCATTTTCAGGTTTTACATTTCAAATGTGAAAGATAGCAATCATAGTAATTCATCATATGGTAAGATATCAACATGTAAACCTGGGATGTAAGTTCTTGATATCTTAACATAATACAAACATTTCAAGTGTTTAGCAATCATAACATTTAATCACATGACAAGATATCAATTTGTAGAATTGTGATGTAAGCTCTAGATATCTTAACATAGTTTAAATATGGCAATAACATAGTGCAAATATGACATAGTGCAAATATGGCAATCATAGCAATTCTATCACCAATTTATCATATATTTCGATGCAAGATTTTGATATCTTTACATAATTCAAATTCAAATATGGCACTCATAGCATCAATTCATATAACATTAAATTCAAATATGGCACTCATAGCGTCAATTCATATATTTCTCATTCAAATATGGCACTCATAGTATCAATTCATATATTTCTCCCCCTTTATTGTCAATAAAAAGGAGAATGATATAAGCAAACTTTAAGCATAAGTGCGGTAATGATTCAAACATCTCAAGGATACCAAATAAACAAACATCTCAATGAAAACATGACATAGAGATAGCTTTCATTACTTCTTCCTTTTTATTTATCATTATCTTTTTGCATGAAGGAGGAAAACCATTTGTGAGCTTACTTGAATGAAGTTAAAATTGATAAGATATTAAAGCACGCTTTATTTTTACAAGAATCAAGATATGTGTGTGAATCAAATCCTTGCACGTAAAACTATTTCTCAAAAGATATAAGAAGGAATCATCAAATTCATTTCTCGAAAGATATTTTTCACATGATAAGTCTATGAGAGATGCATTTGCTAGTTAATTCCATATGTTAAAAATCAATGATGTGAATCAAACTCGATATGACATATGTTTATTAAGTCCGGAAGAGAATAATGTATCAAGAAAATCCGATTGTTAGGATCAAGAAGATTCAAAAATAAAATTTAACACTTTCATGCATTTGGATGAGGTTTTGTTTTAGATTTTCAAATTTAATCATGAAGATAAAACATGCTTATTATCATAAAAAATTTTATATCCAAAACACATAATTTCCAACATGTAATTAAGGTATGTAATTGTGTAAAATCATCATAGCAATTAAGTGATTTGATCATTAGATCAAGAAAGTCTAAAAAATAATCTTAACAAGTTCATATATTCGAACACATTAATATTCCTAATTCCCTTCTAATGAAATCAAATTATTCTTCACTTAGAGGTTTTGTAAAAATATCAACTAGTTAATACTTAGTATCAATTAACTCTATGATTACATCATGATTAGTGACATGATCTCGTATAAAGTGATGTCTAATATCAATATGTTTTGTTCTTGAGTATTGAATGAGATTCTTTGTTAAACATATTGTACTTGTGTTATCACATTTAATAGGAATGTTTTTAAGATGAACTTTATAATCTTCTAAGGTGTTTTTCATCCACACAACTTGTGCACAGCATGCACTAGCTACAATATACTCAGCTTCGGTTGTTGATAGTGCAACCGAGTTTTGTTTCTTAAATGACCAAGAAACGAGGGAATGCCCCAAAATTTGACATGTTCTTGATGTGCTTTTTCTATCTAGTCTACACCCAGCAAAATCCGCATCAGCATAAGAAATTAACTCAAAATTCTCGATTTTTGGATACCATAATCCTAGATTTATGGTACCTTTAAGATATCTAAGTATTCTTTTAATCGCTTAGAGATGAGATATCTTTGGGTTCGATTGAAACCCAGCACAAAGTCTTACACTAAACATGATATCTGGTCTAGTTGCAGTGAGGTAAAGTAAACTTTCTATCATACCCCTATAGGTTTTTTGATCGAAGCTTTCTCCACTTTTATCGACTTGTAACTTAGTGGAGGTGCTCTTAGGAGTGTTAATAGCTTTTGAGCTATCCATATTAAATATTTTCAATAGATCTAAAGCATATTTAGTTTGACTAATAAAGATGTCATTGCTTAGTTGCTTAATTTATAAGCCTAAGAAAAAGGTTAATTCTCCCATCAAACTCATTTCAAATTCGAGACTCATGGTTTTAACAAAAGATTCACAAAGAGATTCATTCATAGAAATGAAGAGAATATCATCAACATAAATTTGAATAATGAGAAAATTATTTTCAAAATTCTTGATAAACAATGTAGTATCGACCTTGCCTTTTATGAAATTATTTTCAATAAGAAAAGAACTAAGTCTCTCATACCAAGCCCTTGGGGCTTATTTTAAAACATAGAAAGCTCTAGTTAATTTAAACACATGATTAGGGAGGCTATTATTTTCAAATCCGGGAGATTGTTCAACAAAAACTTCTTTGAAAATAAAGCCATTAAGAAAAGCACTTTTAACATCCATTTGAAACAACTTAAAATTGTTATTCCTAGTATAGGTAAGGAGCATCCTTATGGCTTCTAATCGAGCCACAAGAGCGAAGGTTTCTTCATAATCGATACCTTCTTCTTGGTTGAAACCTTTGACCACTAATCTAGCCTTGTTTTTAACCACAATACCATATTCATCTTGTTTATTTCTAAAGATTCATTTAGTACCAATAACTAAATGGTCATTTGGTCTAGGAATAAGCTTCTACACCTTATTTCTCTCAAATTAATTTAACTCATCTTGCATTGTGATAATCCATGAATCATCTTTTATGGCTTTGTCAATACATTTAGGTTTAATTTGGGAGAAAAAAGCGGCATTGGCACAAAAATTTTTAAGAGAAGAACGTGTTTGAACCCCCTTAGATGTGTCTCCTAGGATTAGCTCCTTAGAATGAGCATCTACATACTTCTAATTGTTAGGATCAAGAAGAGCACTAAGAGGGGGAAAGGTGAATTAGTGCAGCGAAAAACTTTCGATGATTTAAAACGACGTTCGTATGATAAAAATGATTTCGGTAAGAAAGCCGATTCAGAAATCACTTTAACTTGTGATAAAGCGAGATGCAGTTAAAGTAAAGATATAGAGACAGTTTGCAGTTAAGATAGAGAACAGAATGTAATTGCAAACCGAAATACGACGTCCGTACGATAAAAGCAATTTCAGTATGAAAGCCAATTCGGAAGTTGCTTTAACTTAGATTAGGCGAAGTGCAGTTAAAGTAAAGCTAAGGAGGTAGTTTTCAATTAAGATAGAGAACAGAAAGTAAATGCAAACTGAGATTTAGAGTGGTTCAGTCAATCTTGACCTACATCCACTTTTGGCTTCCTCCTCCGATGAGGTCACCAACGTCCACTAGAGGCCTTCCTTCAATAGGCGAAGGCCAACCACTCTTTTACAGTTTCACTCATTTTGATGAGCTTAAGAGACAACCCTTACAGAATTTCTCTCCTCTCTTGAAAGATCAAAACTTGGAACAAAAGAGGGAGGAGAACTTCTAGCCTTTACAATACTTTTGAGCTCTAAAAATCACAGAGTAAGATTGGATTTTCGGTGCCCTTTCATGCAGGAAAGGGTGGGGTATATATAGGCCCCAAACTAGTTTAAATTTGGAGCTCAAAAATATCATTTCCCGGATTTCCGGGGTCCTGGCGGTACTACCTCCTGACTAGGGCGGTACAACCGCTTGACAGCTCGGAGATTGAGCCTCTGGGTGGTGCCATCGTCTGATAGGAGTGGTTGCACCACCCAGTCTCACTCGGAGACTGAGCCTATGCGGTGCCACCGCTTGACTAGGGCGATTCCACCACCTAGTCTCGCTCGGAGACTGAGCCCAGGCGGTGCCACCGCATGACCTGGGCGGTTGCACCGCCCGACTTTCCTAGGAGACCATCTCCTGGGTGGTGCCACTGCTGACCCTGGCGGTGCCACCACTTAGCAGGAATTCTGGTCCGAATAGGTTGATCCATTCGGTCCAATTTGGGTCTATCAAGGGCCCAATTGCCCCCAGATTAAGTTAATGAGATCACCTCTCATTCCTAACTTAATATATATACTAACTACGATATTTCTTAAGACATTTACTACAACTTGCTCCGGTTTATCAATCGCTTCTTCCGGCGAGCTTCCGGCAAACTTCCGACGAACATCTGACGAACCTTCGGCGATGCTCCGGTGGACTTCCGGCAAACTCCTGGACTTGCGACGATCCACTTGGCGAGTTTCGACGAGCTTCTTTAGCAAGCTCCTGGACTTCTTGGATTTGTTCCCGCAGAACCTCTGACGACTGTCCGGACTTCCATCGAACTCTCGAACTCCCAACGTGATCATAGTCTTGACTCCAGTGTAACTCCTGCTACATGTCTTACTTCCATCATAGTTAATCCTACACATGTAAAACAAAACTTTGATCGAGACAATTAATCCTAAGTAATTAACCAAGTTGTCCGGCATGTCATTGGTCCCTCGACGCTTCGTCCTCTCCTGCGGCTTATTGCCCAATTGGCCAGTTGACTTTGCAACTCCGATATTTTTGGCACAATATCCGCTCTTCTTGGCCCGATGCCCGAGTCCACGGCCCGAAGTCTTCTGTCGATACGTCGACCAATCCACCGGCCCGACGTCCAATCTTCTGACTTGTTTCTCTGGCACAACATGATTTTTCCTGCTTTAATTGTCTCATCTTAATCGAAGCATCCTGCATTACTCAAAACGTAGATTAAAACATAAACACAATTATCAATTGGTTTCATCATCAAAAAACGAGATTCAACAATCTCCCCCTTTTTTATGATGACAACCAATTGATGATGGAGTTAAACTTAACTCCCGGAGTTTAAACAAACTCCCCCTATCAATATGGCTTATTGATAGAAACTCTTGGATTAAAAAATCCAAGCAACATGTCATGATCAAATCATGCATGTCATCAACATACTTCTCCCCCTTTGTCATCAACAAAAAGGAGAAGTACAATTCTCATGTGTTTAGATATAGAAAGTTCAATACATTGCATCATAAATCTCCAATTTTATAATCATGTAAGCTAGCATGTTTGTTTTGCAATGTTCAAGCTAGCAAGTGTTTGAAAGAGAAAGCATGTTTTGCAATATACAAGCTAGCAATTTCAAAGATATGCAAGTTGGCATATTTGCTTTTCTTAAGCTAGCAATTTCAAAGATATGCAAGTTGGCATATTTGCTTTACTTAAGATAGGCACGATAGCATATTTTTGTATTTTCTTGAGATTTCAAGCTAGCAATTCTCGATGATGTTCAAGATAGTAATTTCTTCTCTTTTGAGAAGTGCAATTTTTGCTTTTTTCTTGAATTGTGCAAGCTAGCTATCTCCCCCTTTGTCATTGTCAAAAAGAAGGGAAGACCTTTATGTCAATTTCTAAATCATGACAAAGGTGAGTAATCATTCTTATTTCAAAATTTCATAATTGAGATAAACCTTGAATTCAAATTAAGACAATTTTAATCATGATTCACATCATATGCAATACATCACATACATCATAATAAAAAGCATAAGTATTGCATGCATTTTTATCTAAGGAAAAAACCATAGTGTTGCATGCATTATTCCAAAACATTTCAAGCCATGCAAGCCATAAATATAAAGAAATCATGTCATGAAGGATAAAATCATTAGAATACCAAAAGACATGATTCATATAGTAAATATCTTCTTTAAATAAAGTATCAAGAAAAATCATAGGAGTACAAAGAAGAGATCTTGTTTTAAAAGAAAATCAAGTAATAAATCTAAGAACTCACAAGGAAAAATCATGATTCATTTAGAAAATCTCATCTTAAGAATATATCAAGTAGAATAATAGGAAATTGATTAATGAGAAATTTTGATTCATAATAAAATCTCATGTATCGAATGTCGAGAAATAAAAATGATGATTTAAAAAAAAATCATAAGTTATATTCAAGAGAAAAATCATCATTCATTTTCAATTCATTCAATATGTCAAATCAACATTTCTTGGGTATGCATGATATCAAAACATGGTTTCAAATCTTCAACATATAATATATATAAATTCAAAAATCGAAAGGAGAAAGGAAGAATTCAAAGGTACAAAGATTTCAACCATCTCATAAACAAATGAAGGATCAAGTCATGAATCCAAAATTCCATGAATCATTTCGACAAATCTCTTTTTAAATAATCGAAATGATCATCAAAGGAAATCTCATATTATTCCAAGAAATCAAGACCATGATTTTGATAAAACTCATCTCAAATTCAAATCATCAAAATCATTTTTATGGTTCACAAAATTCATAACATAAGTAGATTCATGATTTCATTGATAATATATATTTTCTTTTTTAAGTATTTCATTTTAAGTGATTAATTTCATGTTAGCATGCTTTTTCATTTATGTTAAATAAAAATATGCATCAACATTTAGGATCAAAAAATGAATTTCATCATAAAACCATCAAGATCAATAGATTTTCAAAAATGAATTGTTAGGATCAAGAAAATCTGAAAATGAAATTTAACACTTTCATGCATTCGGACATGGTTTTGCTATAGATTTTCAAACACAATAATGAAGATAAAACATGCTCATGATCATGGAAATTTTTGTATCCAAAATACATAATTTTTAACATGTTATTAAGGTATGTAATAGTGTAAAGTTCTCATTATAGCAATTAAGTGAATGCATTAAGAACGTCCAAAAAATGATTTTAATAAGTTTATACTTTCGGACACATTTTTGCCATATGTTTTTCAAATACACTCATGAAAATAATACATGCTTATCATCATGCAATAGTGAATGCATTAAGAATTTTCAACATGTTATTAAGGTATGTAATAGTGTAAAGTTCTCATTATAGCAATTAAGTGAATGCATTAAGAACGTCCAAAAAATGATTTTAATAAGTTTATACTTTCGGACACATTTTTGCCATATGTTTTTCAAATACACTCATGAAAATAATACATGCTTATCATCATGCATAACTTAAAATCTCATGCATAAAATTATCAATCAAAATATTTAATATTACATCATTATGCATTTCTTCAAATCAAACATGATTTTATTTAATCAAAATCGAGAAATATCAATGTAAATCAACATGATACACATTATTACTTCTTAACCACATATAGCAAGATTTCATATTTTCAATCAAAATCATTTTGTTTGTTTATCATAAAATATATATTTTTCATCATTATTTTCAAAACTACTAGCATGATCATAATTTTTGCATTTTTATTTTATTATTTAAACATGCAATTTTCAAAAAATTAATTCTATACTAAAAAAAAAG
Source organism: Musa schizocarpa (assembly GCA_900464855.2). Taxonomy (NCBI): domain Eukaryota; kingdom Viridiplantae; phylum Streptophyta; class Magnoliopsida; order Zingiberales; family Musaceae; genus Musa; species Musa schizocarpa. The sequence goes on from LS990920.1 coordinate 18,186,342, forward strand.
AAAATGTATTATGGAAAGCATCATGTAATTTCGAAATAAATTAAGGGGGTTTTGATTACCTCATCGTTCAATGTCGTTAAGGCATAGTTTGCCACCTCGCCTTTGTTGATTTTCTCCTCGTCTTTGGAGGAGCTCGATTCTGTTGAATCTCAGATTTTGATGATGAAACTAATTGATTATGTTTAGATGTTTAACTGCATTTTGAGTGATGTAGGTCTACTCGATCAGAATTAGACAGTTAACGCAGGAGGAATTGATGTTGTGCCGGAGGAGATCACGTCAGGATATTGGACGATAGAAGGCTTCGGACGTCGGGCATCGGGCTAAGGAGAGCGGAATTGCACCAAGGATATCGGAGTTGCGGAGGTCAACCGCCGATTGGGCAACAAGCCACAAGAGAGGGCGATCGATTTGAAGAAATGGGATTTAAACGCCAACCAATGACGTGCCGAACAACGGAATGTCAATTCGCGTTGTAATAACTATCTAGATCGGAGTAGAGTTTTGGCTTGCATGTACAGGATTAACTACGATAACGATGAAGACATAAAGCGAAACAAAGTGTGGAGTCAAGCAACGAAGAATTCGTTGGGAGTTCAAGAGTTCGACGGAAGTCCGGAAGGATCGTCGGGGAACGCCTGCGGAACTAGCCGAGAATGAGTAGGGAGCTTGCCGGAAGGGTTTTTTGGAAGCTCGCCCGGAAGGTTCGTGGGGGAAGTTCGCAGAGTTTGCCGAGAAAGATCGGACTTGCGAAGAAGCTCGTTGGAACTCGCCAAGATCAAATCGTGAAGTTAAGAGCTTCTTAGGGAGTCCACAGAATGGTTTAGAGACTTTATGGGGAAGACAGGAAGCTTCATGGGAAGAAGTCTTGACTTATGGACTTTGTAATAGCTTATATAATGTCTTTAAAATTTGTAGTTAGCATGTTAATTGGGGTTAGGATTAGGTATTAATCCTATAACCCAAGTAGGGGCCTATAACATCAGAGGCTGAAAACACTGTATCGCGGTGGTTTGAAAACATCTTGTAGGCGGTGGCACCGCTGGGCTGTGATGGCACGCCCAGCACCGAGTGTGCTGGGCGGTGACACCTTTGGCTGGTGGCACCGCCCAGCACCCGAAGGCTGGGTGGTGGCACTTGCTATTGGTGGGTGGCACCGCCAAAGATCGGGAACCCAAAGAGAATTTGAATTTTGGAGCCCAAATTTGAATCCTCTTGAGGCCTATAAATACCCCTCAAATCTCAGCTGAGAACACAACTTTTTTTGAGCAGCAAGAGTTTGAGAGAAAGGTCTTAGAAAAGTGTTAGCTTGTCTTCTTTTCAATTTGCTAGTGTTCACCTCATCTCTTCTCGAAAATCTGTAAGAGAGTGAACCGCTTTGAAAAGAGTTATAAGAGGGTATTTACCCTTCCATTTCAAGAGACTTGCTAGTGGAAGGTGGGAGCCTCATCAAGAGGGGCCTCGCAAGTGGAGTAGGTCATTTGACCGAACCACTCTAAAAAATCGTGATCCTTGGTTTGCATTTCATTATTGCTATTTACATTATTGCAAACCTTCTTATATACCTTAGTTCCTTATTACTTTTTTGCTGCGATATTTAAGAATACGCTTTCAAGATTAAGCTTGTCAAGTTCGCTCTTATCATACTGAAAGATTTTTTAAAAACCGAAGTTTTAATCCGCTGCACTAATTCACCCCCCCCCCTCTTAGTGCTGCTCCGATCCTAACAATTGGTATCAAAGCCACGGTTTTCTACTTTGGTTTAACACCCAAATAGAAATGGCTCTTTATGGCTTTCAAGAGGGTCACTCTCTCATTCGTCCTCCCTTTTTCAATTGGACGGACTACACCTATTGGAAAACTCGAATGAGAGTTTTCTTACTTTCGTTGAATCTCGAGCTTTGGAATATTGTCGAAAATGGATTTAAAAAATCTTCTCTTCCGATGAGTGAATGGGATGAATTGGAGAAGAAAGTTTTTGCTTTAAATGCAAAGGCTATGAATGCCTTATATTGTGCACTTGACAAAAATGAATTTAATCGCATTTGATTTGTGATTGGCTTTTGATATTTGGAGAACTCTTGAGGTCACTCATGAAGGCACTAGCCGAGTGAAAGAGTCCAAAATCAACATTCTTGTGCACTCTTACGAACTTTTCCGGATGAAACCAAGTGAGTCCATCGGAGACATGCACACCCGTTTCTCGGATGTCATCAATGGACTCAAAGCTCTTGGTAAAAGTTTTTCTAACTTTGAACTAGTCACTAAAATCTTAAGATCCCTTCCAAAAAGATGGGAATCAAAAGTTACGGCTATTCAAGAGGCCAAGGACCTTAAAACATTTCCTCTTGAAGAACTTGTTGGGTCTCTAATGACCTACGAAATGAACAATGTGACAAAAAGAAAACTCGAGAACAACCTTCCAAAGGACAGGAAGGATTTGGGACATAGAACACATGAAGACCACTCGAGCATAAGCTCAAGTGATGGTGAACTTAAACTACAAATGAAACAAAAATTAAAAAGAAAAAAGAATGGAACTACTTGCTTTGAACGCAAGAAGAACAAAAATTGGGATGAATTGAGCTCTTCCGAAGACGAGGAGAAAATCAAGAAAGGCGAGGTGGCAAACTATGCCTCAATCACTCTCAATAATGAGGTAATCGAAATCCCCCTAATTTATTTCGAAATTACATAATACTTTCATGAGTCATTTTTAATTTAGTTTAGGATTAATTTTTTTAAAAATTGCATGTGTTATGTTAATGCAATAAAATGTTAGATATAAATCTAATGCTTATACACCTAGTAAGATTAATCTTATGTATGTGTTTGAGAAATAAGAATGTATATTTTGACGATTTCCATATTGATTTTCAATGACGATGCATGGCTTTTGAATGGAAAGCTTGATGATTTTTTTGAACCTTATATTTGGTTTTCAAACATGATGTATGGTTTTGACATATGAATAAAATTTGAGCATGCTAAGATAAAGTCAATCGTATAAATTAAAACTAAAGAAGTTTTAGTTATCTATAAGAATCATTCAAAATTATGTTCAATAAAACCAATTCAAAATGATGGAATGAAAATATTAAATGTTTCGATACCATTTTATGCATGAGATTTTAAAAGTTATACATAATGATCTTGATGGTTTTATGAAGAAATTTATTTTTTCGATCCTAAATGATTGATGATATATATGTATATTTTGGCACAAAAAAAAGGACAAAGGCATGCTTATATAAAACAATTAAATAGATAAAAGTATTTTTTCTTGAATATTCTTGGTTTGATGAATCTATTTTATTATCTTTTTTATGAATATCTTAAAAATGATTTTGATTTGATGATTTGAATTTAAATGAGCTTTATCTTGATTTTTTTGAGATTTATAACTTGAGATTTACTCTATAAAAAATCAAGATCTTGTATCCTCAATGTTCCTTTTAGCATCTACTATCCAAATGAATTATGATTGGTATCATTGCTATATTTCTTCTTATCATGCACTAAAGAGAAAATTTTCCTAAATGAATCATGATTTTTTGGAACCATAATTCTTTTTATGATTCATAATGAATTGAGAAATTTTATATGCTTGAATTAATATCTTATTCTCTTATAAGATTGAATGAATTTTATCTATATCATGATCTCCTAAGATTTTCCCTTGATTATTATTATAAATCTATGTATACCATATTGAATCTCTTGAAAGTAATGTTGAGATTTTGATGAATTTGACAATTTAAATTTAACTGAGTTTATATTCAACTTACAATCTTGATTTCTTGGATTTACTACTTGAGATTCTTTTTTAATCACAATCTCTTCTTTGTACACCTACAATTTTTGTTATTTATAAAAGGAAGATATTTGATTAAATGAATCATGTCTTTTGGTATTCAAATGGTCTTATCTTTGATGATATGATTTCTTTATATCTATGATACAAATGCCATGAAATGATTGAAATATTTTACACTTTTATGCTCTTCCCTACTTCTTTCTTGTTTTCAATGATAAAATAGGGAGAAGATTTGATCATGCATGGTAGGATATAATTTGACAAAATGGATACCATTATGAAACATTTATGATTGGCAATGATGCATACAATACTTGTGCTTTCTAATTATGATGTGATGTATTGCATATGATGTAAATCATGATTTAAAATACTATGAGTTATTGCCAAAAAAAGATGTATCATGTATGATATGCTCATAATGTTGATTGATTTATTCAATATCGGCGCATGAATGAAATATAAGGTTTTTTTTGAAATAGTGCATGTTTTAATTTGAAAATATAATGATGCACAAATGAGATTGATACTTACCTTTGTCATAATTGATGTAAAGGGTCTTTCCTTCTTTTTTGACAACGACAAAGGGGAGATAGCTAGCTTACACAAGACAAGAGAAGCAAAAAAAAATTACAAACGTGAGACATCATAAAAAAAGAGGCAAAACTTATTAGTTTGCTCATCTCGAAAAGCAAGAATCATGAGCTTACACAAGAAAGCTATCTTGCATTTGCTTTTGAAATTTTTTTACTAGCTTTTATGTAGTAAAACTTACATATCGTAAAACTTCTTCCTAGCTCAATCATTTCATTGAAAGAACTTACTATCTTGAACATCACAAAAGTTTGCTACCTTGCATGATATAAAATTTGCTATATCAAACATCATAAATATTGTTACTTGCAAAGAAAAGCAAAGTGCAATCTTGCACAAGAAGCAAGTGTTGAATTGCCATGATTGAACTTAAGAATCTTGCTATGCTTTTGTGCCTATATGTTGTGATGAAAATCTAGCTTCATGTTGTAAAAACTTGCATATCTTTTAAAATAGCTAGAGCTACTTCTCCTTTTTGTTGATGACATAGGGGGAGAAGTATATTGATGACTTCATGCATTGAATTAAACATTTTATATATTTGCATGATGGTTTAAATGTTTTTCATAACATGTGATGAATGTTACTTGGATTTGAGATAATCCAAGTGTTCTATCAATGGCATATTGATAGGGGGAGTTTGTTTAAACTCCGGGGAGTTAAGGTTAACTCCGTTAGTCATCAATTAGTTGTCATCAACAAAAAGGGGGAGATTGTTGAATCTCAGATTTTGATGATGAAACTAATTGATTGTGTTTAGATGTTTAACTGCATTTTGAGTGATGTAGGTCTACTCGATCAGAATTAGACAGTTAATGCAGGAGGAATTGATGTTGCGCCGGAGGAGATCACGTCAGGATATTGGACGACAGAAGGCTTCGGACGTCGGGCATCGGGCTAAGCTAAGAGCGAATTGCACCAAGGATATCGCGGGGTTGCGGAGGTCAAACCGATTGGGCAACAAGCCACAAGAGAGGACGATGCGCTGAAGAATCGGACTAAAACGCCAACCAATGGCGTGTCGAACAACGGAATGTCTATTCGCGTTGTAATAACTGTCTAGATCGAGTAGAGTTTTGGCTTGCATGTGCAGGATTAACTACGATAACGATGAAGACATAAAAGCGAAACAAAGTGCGGAGTCAAACACGAAGAATTCGTTGGGAGTTCAAGAGTTCGACCGGAAGTCCCGAAGGATCGTCGGGGGAACGCCGGAACCAGCCGAGAATGAGTAGGGAGCTTGCGAAGGGTTTTTAGGCTTCGCGGAAGGTTCGTGGGAAGTTCGCAGAGTTTGCCGAGAAAGATCGGACTTGTCAAGAAGCTCGTTGGAACTCGCCAAGATCAAATCGTGAAGTTAAGAGCTTGCGGGAGTCCCGCAGAATGGTTTAGAGACTTTATCGGAAGACCGCCGAAAAGTTCTTGGAAGCTTCATGGGAAGAAGTCTTGACTTATGGACTTTGTAATAGCTTATATAATGTCTTTAAAATTTGTAGTTAGCATGTTAATTAGGGTTAGGATTAGGTATTAATCCTATAACCCAAGTAGGGGCCTATAACACTCAGAGGGTGAAAACACTTGTATCTGATTGGGTTGAAAAACATCTAGTGGCGGTGGCACCTTGGGCTGAGTGGCACCACCAGCACCGAAAGTGCTGGGCGGTGACACCTCTTTTGGTTGGCGGTGGCACCAGCCCAGCACCGAAGGCCAAGGCGGTGGCACTGCTAATCGGGCGGTGCCACCGCCAACATCGGGAACCCAAAGAGAATTTGAATTTTGGAGCCCAAATTTGAATCCTCTTGAGGCCTATAAATACCCCTCAAATCTCAGCTGAGAACACAACTTTTTTGAGCAGCAAGAGTTTGAGAGAAAGGTCTTAGAAAAGTGTTAGCTTGTCTTCTTTTCAATTTGCTAGTGTTCACCTCATCTCTTCTCGAAAATCTGTAAGAGAGTGAACCGCTTGGAAAGAGTTGTAAGAGGGGTATTTACCCTTCCATTTCAAGAGACTTGCTAGTGGAAGGTGGGAGCCTCATCGAAGAGGGGCCTCGCAAGTGGAGTAGGTCATTTGACCGAACCACTCTAAAATCGGCGTGATCCTTGGTTTGCATTTCATTATTGCTATTTACATTATTGCAAACCTTCTTATATACCTTAGTTCCTTATTACTTTTGCTGCGCATATTTAAGAATACGCTTTCAAGATTAAGCTTGTCAAGTTCCGCTCTTATCATACGAAAGATTTTTTAAAAACCGAAGTTTTAATCCGCTGCACTAATTCACCCCCCCTCTTAGTGCTGCTCCGATCCTAACAGATTCATCTTACTTTATGTTCTTCTTCTTGCGTTTAAAGCAAGTAGTTCTATTCTTTTTGTTCTTAAATTTTTGTTTCTTTAATTTTTTAAATTTCTTAGTGAGTAGTTCTTGTTCACCATCACTTGAGCTTATGCTCGAGTGGTCTTCAAATGTTCTATGTCTCAAATCCTTCCTATTCTTTGGAAGGTTGTTTTGTTCATTATGTGCATTATGCACCATTTCATATGTCATCAACGAACCAATTAATTCTTCAAGTGGAAAAATATTTAAATCTTTTGTTTCTTGTATTGCCGTTACTTTTGATTCTCAAGCTTTAGAAAGTGATCGTAAAACTTTACTAACAAGTTCAAAATTCGAGAAACATTTGCCAAGAGCTTTTAAACCATTGACAACATCCGTAAAACGGGTGTATATGTCAACAATGATTTCGCTCGGCTTCATTCGAAAAAGCTCGAAATCATGCATCAAAAAATTTACTTTAGAATCTTTTACACTACTTGTGCCTTCATGTGTGATTTCAAGAGTGCACCAAATATCAAAAGTCATTTCGCACAAAGAAACCCGATTAAACTCCATTTTATCTAAGATGCAAAATAAAGCATTCATAGCGCTAGCATTTAAAGAAAAAGTCCTCTTCTCCAAATCATTTCAATCTTTCATTGGAAGAGAAGACCTTTTAAAACTAGATTCGATAATATACCATAAATTCAAATCCAACGAAAGCAATAAAACTCTCATTTGAGTTTTCCAATAAGTATAATCCGTCCCATTGAAAAAGGGAGGACGAATGAGAGAGTGACCCTCTTGGTTGTCGAAAAGAGCCATTTCTCTTATGTGTTAATCCAAGTGAAAAATAACAAGGCTATGATACCAATTGTTAGGATCAAGAGCACTAAGAAGGGGGGGGGGGGTGAATTAGTGCAACGGAAAACTTTCGACGATTTAAAATGACGTTCGTACAATAAAAACGATTTCGGCATGAAAGCCGATTCGGAAATCACTTTAACTTGTGACCAAGCGAGATGCAGTTAAAGTAAAGATATAGAGATAGTTTACAGTTAAGATAGAGAATAGAATGTAATTGCAAATCGAAATACAACGTTCGTACGATAAAAGTGATTTCGGTATGAAAGTCGATCCGGAAGTTGCTTTAACTTAGATTAGGCGAAGTGCAGTTAAAGTAAAGCTATGGAGGCAGTTTGTAGTTTAGATAAAGAACAGAAAGTAAATGCAAACTGAGATTTAGAGTGGTTCGGTCAATCTTGACCTACATCCACTTTTGGCTTCCTCCTCCGATGAGGTCACCGACATCCACTAGAGGCCTTCCTTCAATAAGCGAAGGCCAACCACCCTTTTACAGTTTCACTCCTTTTAATGTGCTTAGGAGACAACCCTTATAGAATTTCTCTCCTCTCTTGAAAGATCAAAACTTGGAAGAAAAGAGGGAGGAGAACTTCTATCCTTTACAACACTTTTGAGCTCTAAAAATCATAGAGTAAGATTGGATTTTCGGTGCCCTTTCATGCAGGAAAGGGTGGGGTATATATAGGCCCCAAACTGGTTTGAATTTGGAGATCAAAAATGTCATTTCCTGGATTTCCGAGGTCCTAGCGGTACTACCTCCTGACTAGGGCGATACAACCGCCTGACAGCTCAGAGACTGAGCCTCTGGGCAGTGCCACCATCTGACAAGGGTGGTTGCACCACCCAGTCTCACTCGGAGACTGAGCCCAGGCGGTGCCACCGCCTGACTGGGGCGGTTCCACCACCCAGTCTCGCTCGGAGACTGAGCCCAGGCAGTGCCACCGCTTGACCTGGGCGGTTGCACCGCCTAGCTTTCCTGGGAGACCATCTCCTAGGCGGTGCCACCACTTGGCAGGAATTCTGGTCCGAATGGGTTGATCCATTCGACCCAATTTGGGTCTATCAAGGGCCCAATTGCCCCCATATTAAGTTAATAGGATCACCTCCCATTCCTAACTTAATCTACATGCTAACTACGATATTTCTTAAGATATTTACTGCAACTTGCTCCGGTGCGTCAATCGCTTCTTCCGACGAGCTTCCGGCAAACATTCGATGAACCTTCGGCGATGCTCCAATGGACTTCCGGCAAACTCCTGGACTTGCAATGATCCACTTGGCAAGTTCCAACGAGCTTCTTTGGCAAGCTCCTGGACTTCTTGGATTTGTTCCCGTAGAACCTCCAACGATCGTCTGGACTTCCATCGAACTCTCGAACTCCCAACGTGATCATAGTCTTGACTCCGGTGCAACTCCTACTACATGTCTTACTTCCATCGTAGTTAATCCTGCACATGTAAAACAAAACTTCGATCGAGACAATTAATCCTATATAATTAACCAAGTTGTCTGGCATGTCATTGGTCCCTCGACGCTTCGTCCTCTCCTACGGCCTATTGCCCAATCGACTAGTTAACTCTGCAACTCCGATATCCTTGGCACAATACCCGCTCTTCTTGGCCCGATGCTTGAGTCTATGGCTCGAAGCCTTCTGTAGATACGTCGACCGATCCACTGGCCCGACGTCCAATCTTCTAACATGTTCCTCCGGCACATCATGATTTTTCCTACTTTAATTGTCTCATCCTGATCGAAGCATCCTGTGTCACTCAAAATGCAGATTAAAACATAAACGCAATTATCAATTGGTTTCATCATCAAAATATGAGATTCAACACCAATCCTTGGGTAAGGATGTTTCGGAAGTGGATGCATTCAAGTTGCTAGTTGGAGAAGGGGTTTCATTTAAATTCAAAGAATCGAAATTAACATCATCATCAAAATCATTTTTCTTGATTTTGAAAATCTCATTGAAAACAACATGAATGGATTCTTCTATAATTAAAGTTCTTTTATTGAATATACGAAAAGCTTTAGAAACCAAAGAATAACTAAGAAAAATTCCTTCATCAGATTTAGCATCAAATTTTCCTAAGGCATTTTTTTCATTCAAGATAAAACACTTACACCCAAAAACTTTAAAATGAAACATTAGGTTTTTTGTTGTTCTACAAATCATAGGGAGTTTTGGTGAGTAAGGGTCTTACTAGAACTCTATTCAAAATATAGCATGCAGTGTTTACGGCTTCAGCCCAAAAATATTTGGGTAGGCTATGTTCATTCAATATGGTTCTTGTCATTTCTTGTAAATTTCTATTCTTTCTTTCTACTACTCTATTTTGTTGAGGATTTCTTGGAGTAGAGAAGTTGTGGTTGTATCCATTAGATTCACAAAATTCTTGAAAATCACGATTTTGAAATTCACCATCGTGATCAATTCGAATTGATGAAATCATAAAACCCTTTTCATTCTGAACAAGTTTACAAAACTTGGTGAAATATCTAAAGCATTCATTTTTGTGTTTCAAGAAATAAGTTCATGTGTATCTACTATAGTCATCTACAATAACAAAGGCATATTTGCTATCTCTTAGGCTTGATGTAGAGATTGTTTCGAACAAATTCATATGGATCAATTGCAAGGGCCTAGAGGTGCTTATTTGATTCTTAGATTTGAAACTACCTTTAATTTGTTTTCCTAGTTGACAAGCATCACACAAATTATCTTTAATGAACTTGATACGAGGAGTTCCTCTTACAAGTTCTTTGAATGATATTTGAGTGATTAGTTTCATGCTAGTATGACCTAATCTCCTATGCCAAAGCTAAGCATCCTCATTCAAAATCGAGAAACATATTTTATTATAAAGATCATTAATGTCAATGATGTATATGTTATTTTGTTTTAATGCAATCATAGATGTATTTTTGTATGGTTTTTCAATGATGCAAGCATTAGATTCGAATTTGACAATATATCCTTTATCACATAGTTGACTAATGCTCAAGATGTTATATTTTAAACTATCAACTAACAAAACATCTTCAATAAAGAAATTAGATTTATTACCTATGGTTCCTTTGCCAATGATTTTACCCTTGTTGTTGTCTCCGAAGGTGCTAGTGAGCTTAGAGAATTGAGATGGATCTCCGGTCATATGCCTTGAACAGCCACTATCGAGATATCATCTCTTGCTCCTAGCTTGTGATGGTATATGTTTCTACAAGAAAGGATGATTTTTAGGTATCCATTTACTTTTGGGTGCCTCAAAAACTGATCTAAATTGTTTATCATGTTGCATAGAATTTATCATGGTTCCTTTAGGAACCCAAATCAGTTTGTTCGGGCTAACATTCTTGAATGGATAATGATAAGTTCTATGTCCATGTTTGTAACAAAAGTTGTATTTACTTTGGTGCCGAACATGTAAGATAGGCCTTTAATGAAGGTGGTTGGATTTTGGTAATGGACTTCTCACAAATCCGATTCCACTTCTTTTATGAATGTGACCCTTATTTATAAGGATCATGTTTAAAGACTTGCTACCAATCTTGAATTTCTTCAAGGTGTCCTTAAGTAGCAAGTTCTCCTTTAGGAGAGTTTCTAGATCATGACATTTTATACATGAAGCTAAACTATCATGATATTTAATTTTTAATTTATCGAAATTACTAATAAGACTATCATACTCCTTTTTTAATAATTTATATTTTTTACTAATTATTTTGCATTCATCAAATAAGTCATAGAAGGCATTTAATAATTCATCAAATGATAAATCTGCATCAATTAAATTTGTTACCTACTCTCTGATGGCCATTAGAGCGAAATGAGCAACTTGCTCGGTGTTAGACTCATCTTCTTCGGACGCACTTGAGTCATCCCACGTTGCTTTGAGCACCTTCTTCTTTGATGTTCTCTTCTTGGCTTAGGGATAATCACTTTTATAGTGTCTCGGCTTTTTGCACTCGTAGCAAATAACTTGGTCCTTTTTGGGTTCAAATTTATTATTTGTCATTTTTAAACTTGTTTCTCTTAATAAATTTTTTTAATTTCCTTGTTACAAGTGCCAAGTCATCGTCACAGTCCTCATCACTTGAGTTTTCTCTCAAGTGGTCATCTAAAGTTCTAAGTGACATATCCTTCTTGTTCTTTGGAAGGATGTCTTATTGCTCTTCATGAGCCTTGTAAGTCATTTCATAGGTCATTAATGACCTGATTAATTCTTCAAGAGGGAAGTTATTTAAATCTTTAGCCTCTTGAATAACAGTGACTTTAGGGTCCCAACTCTTAGGAAGGGATCTTAGAATCTTATTTACGAGCTCAAAATCTGAAAAACTTTTACTGAGTCCTTTTAGACCATTAACGACATCCGTGAAATGGGTGTACATGTCGCCAATAATCTTGCTCGATTTCATTCGGAAAAGTTTAAAAGAATGTATCAAAATATTGATTTTTGACTCTTTCACTCTACTTGTGCCTTCGTGAGTCACTTCGAGTGTATGCCAAATATCAAATGTGGTTTCACAAACCGAAACACGATTGAACTCATTTTTATCAAGCGCACAAAATAAGGCATTCATAGCCTTTGCATTAAGAGCGAAAGTCTTCTTCTCCAATTCATTCCAATCGATCATTGGAAGAGAAGACTTTGAAAATCCATTTTCGACAAGATTCCAAAGTTCAAAATCCATTGAAATAAGGAAGATCCTCATTCGGGTCTTTCAATAGGTGTAGTCCGTCCCATTGAACATGGGTGGACGTGTAATAGTGTGGCCCTCTTGGTTTCTGGCGTATGTCATCTCTCTTAGGTTTTAATCCGTTTGAGAGTTAACCCAGCTCTGATACCAATTGTTAGGATCATGAGAACTAAGAGGAAGGGGGCGGGGTTGGTGGGGTGAATTAATGCAGCGGAAAACTTTCGATGATTTAGAATGACGTTCGTACGTTGAAATCTGATTCCAACGTAAAAGTTGTTTCATGCAAATAATAACTTTGAAAGCTTATGGAAACATATTTGAAGTAAAGTAAGGAAAGCAGTTTGCAGTTAAGATAAATAGCACAAAGGAAATGCAAACCAGATTTTAGAGTGATTCGGTCAAACATGACCTACATCCATTTTTGGCTTCTTCCTCCGATAAGGTCACCGGCGTCTACTAGAGGCCTTCCTTCAATAGGCGAAGGTCAACCAACCTTTTACAGTTTCACTCCTTTTTACGGGCTTAGGAGACGAACCTTACAGAAGTTTCACTCCTTTTTACGGGCTTTCGATTTTTTTCAATGCCCTTTCATGCAGGAAAGGGTGGGGTTTATATAAGCCCCAACTAATTTGAATTTGGAGTTGAAAAGTGTCATCTCCCGATTTTTCAGGGTCTTGGCGGTACTACCGCCTGTCATCTATCACTAAGTGGTACTACTGCTCAGTCTGGGCAGTACTACCGCTTGACATCGCTCGGAGACCGAGCTCAGTCGGTACCACCGCCTGATAGGGGCAGTACCACCGCTAGCAGTAATAACTGTTGGCGGGACCACCGCTTGACAAGGGTGGTACTACCGCCCAGAATTCCTAGGAGACCAAGTCTCCTAGGCGGTGCCACCGTCGGCCAAGAATTTTGGGTCTGAATGGGCTGATCCATTCGGCCCAATTTGGGTTTGTCAAGGGCCCAATTGTCCTAGATTAAGTTAATGGGATCACCTCCCATTCCTAACTTAATCTACATGCTAACTATGATATTTAAGACATTAATACTACAACTTGCTCCGGTGCGTCAATCACTTCTTCCGGCGAGCTTCCGGCGAACTTCCGGTGAACATCCGACGAACCCTCAGCGATGCTCCGGCGGACTTCCGACAAACTCCTGGACTTGCGACAATCCACTTGGTGAGTTTCGACGAGCTTCTTTGGCAAGCTCCTAGACTTTTCGGATTTGTTCCCGTAGAACCTCCAACGACCGTCCGGACTTCCGTCAAACTCTCGAACCCCCAACGTGATCATGGTCTTGACTCCGGCGTAACTCCTACTACATGTCTTACTTTCATCATAGTTAATCCTGCACACTTATCTCAACATATGGATTAGATACCAAATGACAATTGACTTCATCATCAAAATCCGAGATTCAACACGAACCTCGTCTATGACCGATCTCTGCTCCCAGATATTCCCAGCAAACCACCTATCATACCACTAGTCATTACACTAGCAGACCCGACTTACGAGATCGCACCACGCCATGCACTAGGCCCCTCGAGGAGTGACCCGACACAAGTCGCTCTCTATGGGGTGGGAGAGAATGATAGGGCACATCTTGGTAACCTGCACTCCTATCACTATTCATAGCCACCTCAACATCAAGATCAACATATGAACCACACCCCCCAACTCTATTTCGCAAAAGTCGGGATGGAGCCGACCAAGCACAATGTTGTTCAGCAAGAGTTGGGACGGCGTCGACCGAGTACAACGTCGTTCCGTAAAAGATGGGACGGTGTCAATTAAGTACAGTGTCGTTCGGCAAAAGTCGGGATAGTGTCGACCGAGTATAGTGTCGTTCTGCAAAAAGTTAGGACGGCACCGATCAAGTACAAGTCCAACACACAAATATCGGACAACACCGACCAAGCACCGCGCCATCCCACCAAGATCAGGGCAACGCTAACCAAGTACAATGCTGTCCCATAAAGGTTGGGACGACACCGAATTCAATGCCACCACTCAATGTCGTAATGCCAAAGACATCCAACATTCACCCCAAGAGTAAGCCCGCCTCCCGGTAGGTCGGCAGCCATACATATGATAAGTATGACTAGTCCCTCGGCGGGGTGATAAAAACCCATCATGGGGCCAACGGGAGGAGGTTCTTTTTGGGACCCAGTTCTAACAAAACCTTCGAAGGAATCGAAGTCGAGAGCCCCCTTCCCGACACCGACCTACGTGCAGGGACTGGTGGTAGAAAGGAGGCAATCGACCAAGGGGAGTTTTCAGACCTTGAAGCCAAAGCCTGAGCGCGACCTCATCGAACAACGATCCTCGCCACCCGAGCGCTAATGTGGACGTTCTTGCACACCCGAGACTGAACCAAGCTGTGCTGACTCCCTCTACCATGGCGTAAAGGATCACTATCAAGATGTTTAGTTGTTCTGACACTTAGAACCACCAAGAAGCCAAGCTTTACCTCACGAGGATGAGTTGATGAACAAGAGAGAGAAAATGAAGGGTACCTGTTAGTGTAAACAACCTTAAGCCGTGGCCTCGGAGCTGTCGTGGCTTGGTTCGGGCCCGGGTGACGAGGGAATCTCTCCAAGGTGGGCTTCGAGTCCGTCCAGGTGATCGCTCGCGGTGTCGTTGACTCCTCCGGGAGGTGGATCCTCGCCTGGGAGCCTAGCGGGGGGTCGTCATCTTCGTACATAAACGAAGGTCGGGTCGGAAGCTCGGCCCGACCCCTCCGACGATTGAGTGAGTGGATGTGGAGTGGGTTTTAGATGGAGCAGAAGTATAAGTTCCAATCCAAGTTCCCAGTTTTTCTCCTCCTTTCCATTCGGAATGTAAGGGTATTTATAGGGAAGCTTACTGTTCCCTGATGTGCCTGCTTGCAGGGGGCAGGCTGGTAGCGTCTAACCTTGGTGTTGGCATGGCGTGAAGAACTGAGTTTGAGCAGGGCATTAATGTGCCTCAGTCGGCGCCCCGGTCTACGTTGACCTAGGGGTGTGAGGCGTTATTTAGGACGGCTAACGTCATGCGCATCTTGTCGCATTTATTACCCTTATCATATTCCCCCCCGGAAAGAAGCTAGGCGTTATTTAGGGGGTGCTGAGGGTGACTAGGACCGAGGCACGACGGGCCCGGAATGAGGCGGTTGCCCTCACCAAAAAACTGGAGGAGGCTTTGACTGAGGCTAAAGCGGCTTCCGAGGCTTTGGCTGCCGAGCAGCGTCAGCGGCCGGAGAAAGATAAGAGGCTGATCGAGGACTACAAATAGTCCTCGGGCTTCTAGTTGGGGCTGGTTCGGTCGGGGCAGGTCACTTATGAATACGGGTATCGGATCACCTTGGGCCGGTTTAAGGCACGCCACCCTGGCCTGGAAGTCGAAGCGAACCCCTTCGCCTCTCCCCCTAAAGATCACGATCTGGACATGCCAGATGAGGTCCCTTTCGACGATAGTGTCGAGGGACCTGGTGTCTAGGTTGTGTATGTAACTTTTGGTCGGTTTTTTGTGTCAGTCTAGTCCTATAACTCTCAAACTTTTTGAATAAGATTTTTTGTTAAAAACCTCTGCTTCGCATTTGGCTTCTCAGGCTTGGCATTTGTAATAAGAAAGTTTTGTCTAAATGCTTGCTCCGTTTTTATACAAAGAACTTCTTGAGGTTCCGCACGTTCCAAGTTCTAGGCAAAGGGTGGCCTCCCATGGTTGCAAGCCGATAGGTGCCGAGCCGGACGACGTTAATAACCCGATACGGTCCTTCCCAGCTAACAATGAGTTTACCGCGTGCTCTGGTTGAGTCGCTAACTTCGGCCCTTCGTAGGACTAAGTCGTCCATTTTGATAGGTCGATGGCGTACCCTGTGGTTATAGACCCGAGCTACGGCTCTCTTGTAAAAAAGATCTCTTAGGTGTGCATCGGTGCATCGCTCTTCGATCAGGTCGAGGCCAGCGCGCAGTCCTTGGGCCGACGTCCCTTCACAATATTCCTCCACTCGAGGGGTAGGAAATATTACTTCGGGGGGTAGGACGGCTTCGGTCCCATATGAGAGGCTGTAAGGTGATTCCCCGGTTGCGGTTTTGGGGGTGGTTCGTAAGGACCACAAGATGCTGGGGAGCTCCTCCACCCAAGCCGTTCGGGCGGCTGTTACTCTCCTTTTGAGTCCGTCTAGGATGGATCGGTTGGTTACCTCGGCCAGCCCATTCATCTGGGGGTGGGCCACCGAGCTGTATTTTAACCGAATCCCATAGTTCGCATAGAATTCTTGGAACCTCTTGCTGGAGAACTGGGATCCATTGTCTGTGATGATGGTTCTAGGCAAGCCGAACTAGGTCATGATGTTTCTCCAGATAAATTTCTCGACTTGTCGTTCCATGATTGTCGCCAGCGGTTCGGCTTCGGGCCATCTAGTGAAGTAGTCTACCGCGACTACAATATACTTCCGCTGCCTCGAGGCTATGGGAAAGGGGCTGAGGAGGTCTAGTCCCCATTGCGCGAATGGCCATGTGCAGTTGATGGGAGCAAGCGGGACCGTCGGCTGCCGGGGGGTTCGGGCGTGCCTTTGGCACGGGCCGCACTTATGCACATAAGATTTTGCATCGCGAGCCATGGTGGGATAGTAGTACCCTTGGCGTAGGATTTTGTAAGCCAAGGTTCGACCCCCAATATGCTCTCCGCAAATCCCTTCATGGACCTCGGCTAAAACTGTCGATGCTTCTTCTGGGCTGAGGCATCGCAGAAGCGGGTGCAAGAAGGACCGCTTATAAAGCCGTTTGTTTGCCTCGAAGTACCACGCTTGCGTTCGGCGGATGCGCCGAGCCGAGGCCTCGTCTGCGGGAAGGGTCCCGTTGCGTTTGTAGTGTAGCATCTCCTCCACCCATGTGGCTTGTGTGTCGGTCATGAACACCGATGAGACTGAGATGGAGCGAGAGGGGAGCTCCTCGATCTCGAGGTGGGCGCAGGAAGTTGACTTTGAAGCCAGCTTAGCCAACTCGTCGGCTCGCTCGTTCCAACATCTTGGCACTCTAGATACTGTAAAATGAAAGAAGTAAGAGGCCAGGTTTTTTACCTCCACTAGGTACTTCGCCATGGTGGGTTCCTTGGCCTCATAGCCACCGTTGAGTTGTTCGGCCACTAGTTGCGAGTCGGTGAGGACGTTGATGGCCTCCACTTGCATTTCGCGGGATAATCTGAGTCCCGCCAAGAGTGCCTCATATTCGACCTCGTTGTTGGTCACGTGGAACCCGAAGTGGAGGGAACGCTCGAACGACTGTCCGTTGGGGGCCGACAGCACTAGTCCCGCACCGGCCCCGGTCGAAGCGGATGAGCCGTCCACTTGGAGGACCCATGCTTCGTTAAGCTGACTGG
The DNA here is from genome assembly GCA_900464855.2 of Musa schizocarpa. Lineage (NCBI taxonomy): Eukaryota > Viridiplantae > Streptophyta > Magnoliopsida > Zingiberales > Musaceae > Musa > Musa schizocarpa. The sequence goes on from LS990920.1 coordinate 18,203,993, forward strand.
GAGGCTGTCCTTCAGTGTGGGCGAGCTCCGAAATGAAGTCGGCCACCGCTTGTGCTTTGATGGCGGTCCTCGGTGTGTAATGCATGTCGAACTCTCTGAGCTCCACCAACTACTTAAGGAGTCAACTGCAACATCAAATTTGGACAACACCTACCTGAGGGGTTGGTCAGTGATTACCTTGATCGGGTGGGCTTGGAAATGAGGACGCAATTTCCGGGCCGCTAGAGCGAGCTTCTCGATCGGTGGATATCGCTCCTCGGGACCATTCAGGACATGACTAACGTACTAGACGGGCAATTGCTCGCCGGAGGTTTCCTTGATGAGGACGGAGCTGACCGCGTGTTTGTTGGGAAATCCTTGGGGCGACATCATATGCGCAGCGGAAGAACAAGAAAACAAAATCCCTGATTCCCAAAGAGATGTTCGTCGTCGTGCGAAGATTGGTACGCAAAAATCCGCAAAACATGAAACTGCGTATAGAGTAGATTGTGTTACCTAGGGAGATCGTATATCCCTATTTCCTTGCAGATCCCTAGGAGAGGGTGAAGGAGGTCAAGCGTCCTCCTCTCTAGCGGTGATCCACACAGCAGGATTATGACGACGCTCCTCAAAACTCCAGGCCTTCTCTGAGGTGGAGATGGAGAGGAGAATAGGAAAAGGCAAACAAAAGCTCTCTAGCCTATGGAGCTCTGAATCCCTCCTATTTATAGAGGTCCCCTGTCAAACCCTAATGGGTCCTCCCCTAGTGGGTATTGGATCTGCATCCAATAAGACAAGGGCTCCATCGGATATCTCATATCCGAACCTCTATTCATCGCAATGCCTACCATATATGTGTGACCCTCTAGGCCCAACATCGAGCTGGCCGTGAGTCATACCTATCAGAACTCCTTCTAACTCAGTGAAGTATTATCTCTGTAATAATTCACTCGACTCATCGACTACGGACGTACGAGGCCACTACGTCGTAGTCCCCAAACGATACAAGGGAATCCAACCCATTGGACCTGTCTGTCCTCAGTTACCGTGTACCTATAGTCCCTCATCCATCTAATATCCCAAAGACCATATATAGAGCATGGTGTTGTCAGACCCATACGGTTTCTTCTCGAGTCTCGCTCTAATCGGATTCTCCCGAAGAACTCTTTCTCTCTCAACCCGAATGACCCTGGCCAGGGATTTGTTTGAGCAAGAACACATGGGATATTCCTCTCATGACGCCGAGAGTGGATGATCCTCTATCGACACTCAATAGCCCACGTAAGGTCGACGACCACTCCCAATGACCAGCTGTACTAGATCTGGGACAACCAAACCTATAAGTCTGGTATCAAAGAGTGGAGCACTCATACAGGACATCCTTGGTGTCTCAAGTCTAAGGACCAGATACACCACTAGGACTACAGAATCGCTGTTTGACAATAAGGCATCATCAACCATCCAACATTCCGTAAGCGCATCAATCAGTGAACTCATTCTCCAATGAGCACCTGTACTGTATCCCTAGTGTCCCTACACAAGCAGCTATGAGACCAGCTGCATCCATCATATAGATGGGTATACAGCACACTAGTCTGTCCGGTTATCACGATATCCCTCTCGAGTAACCTATGACCGGGATTATTTAGGATATGTGTTTAAAGGTGAATCGATCTCACTATCGTGATCTCATCACGATCCGATTCCTATTGCACAAATCCAAGGACATCATAATATATGTATGCATTTATGCAATAGTTATAAAGTGATATATGCCAAAGTATAATAAGCAAAACGATTCTATATTAAGTCACACGTGCCATCACTCACGTGATTGGCTTGCTGGGCACCTATGACTAGCAATCTCCCACTTGACCTAAAGCCAATCACCTATGTGTCTGATCCCCATCAGACCCCTATGACGCTCAAAACAAATCTGAGACAACGGCTTTGTTAGTGGATCTGCAATGTTATCTTCGGATGGAACTCTTTCCACTACTACATCTCCTCGGGTCACAATCTCTCTGATAAGGTGGAACCTCCTCAGAACATGCTTAGATTTCTGATGAGACATAGGTTTCTTTGCTTGAGCAATCGCCCTGTTGTTGTCGCAATATAGGGAGATCGGCTCTTCGCTACCCGGCATGACTCCCAAATCTATGATGAACTTTTTCACCCAAACTCCCTCCTTTGCTGCATCTGATGCAATAATGTACTCCGCCTCTGTGGTCGAGTCAGCAGTGGTATCTTGCTTGGAACTCTTCCAGCACACTGCTCCTTCATTCAAGGTGTACACATACCCTGAATTCGACTTGCTATCATCGACATCAGACTGAAAACTTGAGTCAGTGTAGCCTTCAACCTTAAGGCTATTACCTCCATATACTAGTAAAAGATCCTTAGTCCTTCTCAAGTACTTAAGGATACACTTTACTGCTTTCCAGTGCTCCAAGTCTGGATCCGCCTGATACCTGCTCGTGACACTCAGAGCATGCGTTATATCAGGCCTAGTACATAGCATGGCATACATGATAGACCCTATTGCTGAGGCATAAGGTATCATATCTATGTTCGCCCTTTCTTCTGGAGTCTTTGGGGACATATTCGTAGAAAGCGATATCCCATGTCTCATCGGTATGAGACCTCTCTTGGAATTTTCCATGCGAAACCTTTTGACAATGGTTTCTATGTACCTGGACTGGGACAAACCAATATCCTCTTGGATCTATCTCTATAGATTCTAATCCCCAAAATATAGGATGCTTCCCCTAAGTCCTTCATGGAGAAGTGTCTAGATAACCAAGCCTTTACTGTGGATAGCATTCCTACGTCATTCCCAATGATCAGGATGTCATCCACATATAACACCAAAAAGGTGATAGCGTTCCCACTTACCTTTCTGTATACACAAGGCTCATCTTCATTCTTAACGAAGTCATAAGATCTGATTGCCTCATCAAATCTTATGTTCCAACTTCGGGAAGCTTGCTTTAATCCATAAATGGATCTAAGCAACCTACACACCTTATCTAGGTAGTTCTTGGACACGTATCCCTCAGGTTGCATCATATACACCTCCTCCTCGAGGTTCCCATTGAGGAATGTGGTTTTCACATCCATCTGCCAGATCTCATAATCATAGTGTGCTGCAATAGCCAATAGAATTATGCTGGATTTTAGCATTGCTACGGGTGAGAAGGTTTCGTCATAGTCAACACCTTGCCTTTGACAATACCCCTTAGCCACTAGCCTTGCTTTATAGGTCTCTACCTTTCCATCTACTCCGATCTTTTTCTTAAAGATCCACTTGCAACCGATGGGCACAATACCTTCGGGCGCATCAACTAGGTTCCAAACCTTATTGGAGTACATAGAATCCATCTCAGAATTCATGGCTTCTTGCCACTTCCCGGAGTCTATACTCATAATAGCCTCCTCGTAGGTCTGAGGATCAATATCCTCTACATCCTCTCCTCTAATATGTCCCACATATCTCTCAGGAGGATGGGATACTCTATCAGATCTATGTAAAGTTGAAACTTGTGTATTAGGTACCTGAACAGACTCGGGCTGTAGAGTGGTGCTTGAGCTTGGTTCTCCAACCTCGCTCAATTCTATCATTCTCCCACTATCTATGCCAAGAATGTGTTCCTTCTCAAGGAACACTGCTCTCTTAGCTACAAAGACCTTTTGATCCTCGAGATGATAGAAATAATACCCACAAGTTTCCTTGGGGTATCCCACAAATTTGCATCACTCTGTCCTTGATTCTAACTTATCGGGGTTGTGTCTTTTAACATTTGCAGGGCAGCCCCAAATCTTAACAATCTTAAGATCAGGCTTCTTCCCTTTCCATATCTCATATGGTGTAGACACTACCGACTTAGTTGGAACTCTGTTCAGAAGGTAAGCTGCGGTTTCTAGGGCATATCCCCAGAATGAGATGGGTAGGTCAGCGAAACTCATCATGGACCGTACCATATCTAATAATGTACGATTTCTCTTTTCGGAGACACCATTGAGCTGAGGTGTATAAGGGGAGGTGTCCATTGGGATAATATCCCATGGTCCTTGAGGAACTGAGTGAACTCTGTACTTAAGTACTCACCTCCTCGATCTGATCGAAGAGTTTTGATACTCTTTCCAGTCTGGTTCTCCACCTCATTCTTATACTCTCTGAATTTCTCAAAGGCCTCGGACTTGTACTTCATTAAGTACATATATCCATACCTTGAGAAATCATCAGTAAATGTAATGAAGTAGGAGTAACCTCCAATGGCATAAGTTGACATGGGTCCACATACATCACTATGTATGAGTTCCAACAACTCAGTGGCTCTCTCTCCAGTTCCACTAAATGGAGAGTTGGTCAGTTTTCCACGAATGCAAGGCTCACAAGTTGCATATGACACATAGTCGAATGGATCTAGATACCCATCATTTAGCAACTTTTGAATCCTTCTTTCATGGATGTGACATAGCCTACAATGCCACAGGTATGCACTGTTCAACTCATCTCGTTTCCTTTTGGACACATTTACATTCATGATATATGGAGTGGTGTCTAATATAAATAAACCATTATGCAATGTTCCTTTCATGATGATCTTATCATCTAATAATATCGAACAACCATTATTTTCAAAAATAAATTTATATCCACTAACTGTTAAACATGAAATGGAGATAATGTTTTTGATAATAAAAGGAACAAAATAACATGCATCTAATGCAATAAAAGCTCCACTTGGCAGATGTAGGGCGACCTCGCCAATAGCTACTACAACAACTTTTACTCCATTACCCATCTTGAGGTCCATCTCGCCTCTCTCTAGTCTCTTAGGCCTTGCCAGAACCTGCAACGAATTGCATATATGATAAGCACTACCGGTATCCAATACCCATATGTTATCATAAGAGTTCGACAAATGAAGACTGATCATGAATGTACCTGAAGCTTCATCAAGCTTTTGTTTCGCCCTTTCTGCAAGGTACTCTTTGTAGTTTCTCTTCCAGTGCCCATCTTTACCACAGTGGAAGCACTGGCCTTTGTCCTTTGTTGGGTCTTTCTTAGCAACCTTTGCTTTACCTGGTTTGACCTTGCCCTTTCCCTTCTTAATGAACCTTTCTGCTTTCCTTTTCCTTTTGGTCTCACCAGTGTAGAGAACTGGCTTATCTTTCTTGATAGTACTCTCTGCCTCCCTCAACATATTGAGAAACTCTGGGAGAGTCACTTCAAACTTGTTCATATTAAAATTCATTATGAACTGTGAAAAGGAATCTGGTAGGAACTGAAGCACAATGTCCACACACAAGTTATCCTCTAGGACCATTCCTAGACCTGTGAGTTTTCTCTATCCACTCAATCATCTTTAGGACTGCTAGTCATAGGTGCCCAGCAAGCCAATCACGTGAGTGATGGCACGTGTGACTTGATACAGAATCTTTTTGCTTATTATATTTTTGGCGTATATCACTTTATAACTATTGCATAAATGCATATATATATTGTGATGTCCTTGGATTTGTGCAATGGGAATCGGATCATGATGAGATCACGATAATGAGATCGATTCACCTTTAAACACATCCTAAATAATCCCAGTCATAGGTTACACGAGAGGGACATCGTGATAACCGGATAGACTGGTGTGTTATATACTTGTCCATATGATGGATGCAGCTGGTCTCATAGCTGCTCGTGTAGGGACACTAGGGATACAGTACAGGTGCTCATTGGAGAATGAGTTCACTGATTGATCCGCTTATGGAATGCTGGATGGTTGATGATGCCTTATTGTCAGACAAATGATTCCGTAGTCCTAGTGGTGTATTCGGTCCTTAGACTTGAGACACCAAGGATGTCCCTGTATGAGTGCTCCACTCTTTGATACCGAGACTTATAGGTTTGGCTGTCCCGCATCTAGTACAGTGGTCATTGGGAGTGGTAGTCGACCTTTACGAGGGCTATTGAGTGTCGATAGAGGATCATCCACTGGCGTCATGCGAGGAATATCCCATGTGTTCTTGCTCGGACAAATCCCGGCCAGGGTCATTCTGGGTTGAGAGAGAAAGAGTTCTCAGGGAGAATCCGATTAGAGCGAGACTTCAGTAGAAAACCGTATGGGTCCGACAATACCATGCTCGATATACGGTCTCCGGGATATTAGATGGATGAGGGACTATAGGTACATGGTAACTAAGGACGACAGGTCAAATGGATTGGATTCCCCCAGACGCCCCTGGGGACTATGGCGTAGTGGCCTAGAAATACGCGTCAGAAGTCGATGAGTCGAAAGTGAATTATTACAGAGATAATAATTCACTGAAGTTAGAAGGAGTTTCGACAGGTATGACTCACGGCCAGCTCGATATTGGGCCTAAAGGGTCACACACATATGGTAGGCATTATGATGAGTAGAGGTTGGATATGAGATATCCCGGCGGAGCCCTTGTCTTATTGGATGCAGATCCAATACCCACTAGGGAAGGACCCATTAGGGTTTGACACGGGATCTCTATAAATAGGAGGGATTCACAGCCTCATAGGCTAGAGTCTTTGCTTGCCTTTCCTATTCTCCTCTCCCTCTCCACCTCAGAGGCCTGGAGTTTTGAGGAGGGTCGTCGCAACCCTGCTGTGTGGATCACCGCTAGAGAGGAGGATGCTTGACCTCCTTCAACCTCTCCTAAGGATCTGCAAGGAAACAGGGATATACGATCTCCCTAGGTAACACAATCTCTATACGCAGTTTTCTGTTTTGCGAATTTTTTCGCACCAATCTTCGCACGACGACGAACCTCTTTTTGGGAATCGGGGATTTTTGTTTTCTTGTTCTTCCGCTGCGCATATGATGTCGCCCCCCATGATTTCCCAACAAGGACATGGTTCTGAACCGGTGTCCCCTCAGTCATCCTAGCACGGAAAAGGCTCTTAGATATCTCATATCGCTGAGTCCTTCCCTGTTCCTCAAACAATTTGCGGACATGTAGGAGAATGGATCTGGCATCCATCTTTTCATGTTGTCTCTGTAACTCAGGAGTCATAGAGCCCAACATATAGCACTGAACAAGAGTGGAGTCATCAATGTACTTCACGTAGCGAGAGATCTCATCCTCGTTTGCCCCTTCTTCGGGAACAGGCATCACTGTATCAAGGACGTACACGATTTTCTCCGCTGTGAGAACAATTATCAAATCATGGAGCCAATCCGTATAATTTGGACCAGTGAGGCGGTTGACATCAAGTATGCCACGTAAGGGATTTGAAAGCGATATTTTTTTAAAATAAAGATGCAGCAGAAATGAATAACATGCAGATTTTGCAAGAAATAAACTATCAAGATATAGACTTCTATCTTAATATGCTCCCACTATTTTACTAACGAGTCACGCGACACCCTCAGCACGTGAAACGAAAGTCTCCGGCAGACTTTTAGTGGGGATCAGGATCCAATCAGCGTCTTAGTGTAACCTCGAGGGACTCGACCAATCACACTAAGCCTAAAAGGTAGGCAACTCTTGTCGATCACAACTCCTTGTGATTCCCATCCTGTTCAGCCTCCGAATCACCATGGCCTCGAGGGACTCGACCAACCATGATGCTCGGTTAAGTCAACACCTTCGTTACAAGATGAGTCTGATTTAATGATATACCCTCGAGGGACTCGACCAAGTATACCATGCCCTCATATCACCGATGACATCTCTATGTCGTAAGCAAGATAGCGAATCGCGATATAGGTGAGTCTCGAGGGACTCGACCAACTCAACCTACACCGGGAATCGGTTCCTACTTATAACGATGGAAGGCCACGTGGGTCAATCTAATTGCCTCACGTTTACCGACTTAATATTATTGAGAGATGTTTCTATGATTTGGTCTCCTAATATGACATGTCACACATATACATATTTAATATATATTTACATCGCATGCAAATATATATACATATCTAGTATGTGTATAAGCAATTACACCAAATGATCATGGACCACAACCTAATATGATTAGGCCCGAGCCAGTAGGCCTAATCACTCACATCAAGATCTATGTGTGCAACGGTGCATCTCCATGCCCTGTGATCGTCCATCTCGTCCTTATCGGTTCTGTCAATATCTTGATGCATCTTCATGCATCACGATCGTCCGTCTCGTGGGTCCCGCTATCGCATCCACGCTCCCGCTAGGCCTCCTCATGTAATTACAACTTAATCATAAGCACGCAGGCCCGACAATAAACGAGAAATATAATGGAGGCTCGCAAACCTCAATAATAATAATCACAGGTACACACATCACACGGTCCATGATCATCCGTCCACACATCATACATCACATGTATAAATAATCATCAGCATGTAGGACTACTAGAAAATAATAATAAAAAAAAAATAATCAACTAAACCTTTTAATTAATTAATATTTTCTGAAATCAGGGACATTATAGGGAATTTCTGAATTCATAGGGGTATTTTCGTAATTTGGACAAAAGATAGAAACTGGAATTTCTCAAATTCCGAGGGGAAAAACTGTCTTTTGTCCAGAAAACCCTAATGCCCTTTCCCCTTTTCGCTGCTGCCGCCACCGCCACCCTGCCCTCGCCTGCAGGCGGCACGCCCGCTAGCAGCGCTGCCGCTGCAGGTGGGCGCCCCTTTCGGGCATCGTCGCCTCCGCAGGCGGTGTTGTCCCGCCGAGCGACCGCCCCTGTGGGGGGGTTTTGCCCGCGGGAGCAGCGGCAGCGAGCGTCGCTGCCCTGCGGTGCCTCTGCCCGTGGGCTGCCAACCCCTGTGCTGCCCGCCTTCGGCTGCGCTGCACGCACGCAGATCGAGGGCAGCAACTGTTACTGCCCTTCCTTGTTTTTGCATCAATAATTTTGATATCAAAATTCTTCCTAAACACAACACACGCAGTTCAAAACCAATCATTCGTATGAACAACCTGGCTCTGATACCACAGTTGGGAAATCCTTGGGGTGACATCATATGCGCAGCGGAAGAACAAGAAAACAAAAATCCCCGATTCCCAAAGAGATGTTCGTCATCGTGCGAAGATTGGTACGCAAAAATCCGCGAAACATAAACTGCGTATAGAGTAGATTGTGTTACCTAGGGAGATCATATATCCCTGTTTCCTTGCAGATCCTTAGGAGAGGGTGAAGGAGGTCAAGCGTCCTCCTCTCTAGCGGTGATCCACACAGCAGGGTTGCGACGACGCTTCTCAAAACTCCAGGCCTTCTCTGAGGTGGAGATGGAGGGGAGAATAGGAAAAGGCAAACAAAAGCTCTCTAGCCTATGAGGCTCTGAATCCCTCCTATTTATAGAGGTCCCCTGTCAAACCCTAATGGGTCCTCCCCCAATGGGTATTGGATCTGCATCCAATAAGACAAGGGCTCCATCGGATATCTTATATCCGAACCTCTATTCATCGCAATGCCTACCATATATGTATGACCCTCTAGGCCCAATATCGAGCTGGCCGTGAGTCATAGCTGTCAGAACTCCTTCTAACTCAGTGAATTATTATCTCTGTAATAATTCACTCGACTCATCGACTACGGACGTACTAGGCCACTACGCCGTAGTCCCTAGACGATACAGGGGAATCCAATCCATTGGACCGTCCGTCCTCGCCATCGTGGTACCTATAGTCCCTCATCTATCTAATATCCCGGTGGACAGGTATATAGAGCATGGTGTTGTCGGACCCATACGGTTTCTTTCGGGTCTCACTCTAATCGGATTCTCCCGGAGAACTCTTTTCTCTCAACCCGAATGACCTCGCCGGGGATTATTCTGAAAGCAAGAACACATAGGATATTCCTCTCATGACGCCGAGAGTGGATGATCCTCTATCGACACTCAATAGCCCTCGTAAGGTCGACTACCACTCCCAATGATCGGGTTGTACTAGATTTGGGACAGCCAAACCTATAAGTTCCGGTATCAAAGAGTGGAGCACTCATACAGGACATCCTTGGTGTCTCAAGTCTAAGGACCAGATACACCACTAGGACTACGGAATCGCTATATCGACAATAAGGCATCATCAACCATCCAAAGATTCCATAAGCGGATCAATCGGTGAACTCATTCTCCAATGAGCACTTGTATTGTATCCCTAGTGTCCTACACAAGCAACTATGAGACATGAGACCAGTTTGCATCCATCATATGGACAGTATACAAGACACCGTCCTGTCCGGTTATCACGATATCCCTCTCGAGTAACCTATGACCGGGATTATTTAGGATATGTGTTTAAAGGTGAATCGATCTCACTATCGTGATCTCATCACGATCCGATTCCCATTGCACAAATCCAAGGACATCACAATATATGTATGTATTTATGCAATAGTTATAAAGTGATATATGCCAAAGTATAATAAGCAAAAAGATTCTATATTAAGTCACACGTGCCATCACTCACGTGATTGACTTGCTGGGCACCTATGACTAGCAGTGTTGTGAGGCAGCCAGGTAGATGCTAAGTTCCTCTCCCATAGTCATTGAGGCGAGGCAAGGAAGGTTGGCCAGGTGTTGCTTGACTTGACCAAAGGTCTCGTCACATTGGGGCATCCATTGGAAATCCTTCAGATTTCTTATCTTCCATAAGAAAGCGAGGTAGCGATCACCCGACCGGGATAGGGCAGCCAGCCTTCCATTTAGTTGCTGTAGGTTTTTAACCGTCCGAGGGGGTTGCATATCGATGATTGCCTGGACCTTTTTTGGATTGGCGTCAATCCCTCTTTCATGTATGATGAATCCGAGGAACCTTCCCGAGCTGATGCCGAAGGCACATTTCGCCGGATTGAGTCGAAGACCATAGCTTCGAAGGGTGGCGAATGTCTCGGATAAGTCGGCCAAGTGGTCTGTCGGGGCATGACTTTTTACAATCATGTCGTCAACGTAGACCTCCATGTTTCGCCCTATCTGTTGGGCAAACATCTTGTCCACAGCCCTCTGGTAAGTTGCGCCCGCATTTTTCAGTCCGAACGGCATTACTTTGTAAAAATATACCCCCAAGTTGGTGAGAAAGGCCGTGTGTTGCTGGTCTTCGGGCGCCATTCGAATCTGATTGTAACCAGAGAAGGCATCCATGAACGAGAGGCGGGCGTGCCCCGTGGTTGCATCCACGAGCTAGTCGATCCTCGGGAGCGGGTAGCAATCCTTTGGGCATGCTCGATTGAGGCTGGTGTAGTCAACGCACATTCGCCAGCTCCCATTATGTTTTTTCACCAAAACTACATTAGACAACCACCGCGGGTACTTGACTTCTTCTATGAAGCCAGATGTCATTCTACTTCTTCGCGGATGGCCCATTGCCTGTCCGGGGCCTGGGGTCGCGTTTTTGCTTTACCGACCGAGCGTCTAGTGATATGTTGAGGTAGTGTTAGGCGGCCTTTGGATCTACGCCCGTCATGTCAGATGGCGACCAAGCGAAAACGTCAGCATTCTCTTGCAAGAAGTCGACGAGCTGTTCCCGCTCCTCCGGGGGCATTTCCAACCCGACCTTGACGGTTCGGTCCCGGCGATCCTTCATTAATGGCACATCGCAGGTGGGTGCTGACGGCTCAAGATGTGGGTTCGGCCGCTTCTTCTCCCTTGGGTCATCCAGGGGCCTGTCGGTCTTCACCCTTTTGTGCAGGGAGACCGCCGTCAGGTAGCACTGCCTGGATTCCCGAGGGCACCCCCAGACCTCTCCTGTTCCCGCTCGGGTTGGGAACTTCACGGTCTGGTGATATGTGGAGACTAGGGCTCTGATTTTGTTGAGGGAGGGACGACCAAGGATGGCATTGTATGTTGGGAGATCCACTACAAGGAAGGTGGACATCACCGTTTTAGCCCTGGGTGGCGTTCCCAGGGTCAAAGGTAGAGTGACGGCTCCCAATGGTGAGATCGAGTCGCCGGTGAACCCGGTGAGGGCCGAGCGAATGGGTTCCAGAGCCTCCTTGGCAAGTCCCAGCTTCTGGAAAGCATCGAAATATAGCACATCCGTCGAGCTTCCCGTGTCTATCATGATTCTTCTCACCTGGGCATTGGCGATTCTGGCCGTTATTACAAGCGCGTCATCATGCTCCGGCCTCTCAGTGCCCTCGGGGAGAAAAGCGACCCGAGGGTCGGGGGTGCTACGAGGAGCGTCATCCCTGACCGAGCGGGCGTACGCCTTTCTTCCGGACATGCTAACCCCGCCAAACGCCGGGCCCCCTGTGATGACGTTGATGAGACGCTCGACGGGGCCATCCGGGCGGGGCGATGGATCCCTGCCAATTTGAGCGTGGGGATTGAGGTGTCCTTCGCGGCGGAGCTTACAGATCTGCCGCGACAGCTCGCGGCATTCCTCGGTGTCGTATTCGTTTTGCCGGTGGAAGCGGCAATACTTGGACTGGTCGGCTAGCTCCCGCGAGCTCCTTATTGAGAAGGGGGTCCTGAGCAGCCCCCTTTCCCTTATTTGGAAAAATATCTCCGTCCGAGATGCACCCGGAGAGGGCAGGGGCGGCCTTAGCGCGGGAGGATCAGGTCGGCTCAGCTTGCGCCTTGGTGCTAGAGGCAGTTGTCCCCGAGCCGGCTCCGATCTTTCCCTCTTGTGCTCTTGCCGCTTCCCCATCATCCAGGCCTCGGCCTCCACGAACTGGTTTGCGCGCTGGAGCATCTCGGGAACCGTGACAGGAGGTCGCTCCATGAGAGACCAAAAAAGCCTAGAGGGGCGCAAGCCTATCACGAATGCTTGCATTGACAAAGAAGGGTGAGCGTCCGGCAGTTCTCGGATCCTTGTTGCAAAGCGATTTATATAAAGGGAGAGGGGCTCGTCCTCCCCCTGGTTGAGTCCGAGGAGGAACGCCATGGAAGGCTTCGACCGCGCACAGGCTATGAAGTGGAGTTCGAAGTTCTTAACGAGCTGGTCGAACGAAACGATTGTTGTGGTCTTCAAGCCGCCATACCACGCAAGGGCCGTTCCCCTCAGAGTGGTGGGGAACGCCCTGCACGTTAGGGCATCGGAGGTCCCGTATAGCGCCATTCGGGCGCGGAAGGCCGCCACATGGTCGGCCGGGTCGGAGGTGCCGTCATAAGTGTCCAGGGGGGGGAGTCGGAAGCTTGGGGAGACCACGTGCTCCAATATTTCGGGTGTGAACGATGATCCCTGGTGTATATCTTCCCCAAGCTCCCCCCTTGCCCTGCGGACCTCCTTTTGCATATCATCAAGTTGCTGGTTGAAGAGGTGCAACTGGGCGTGCAAGGAATCTACAGAATCTAAGGATAATGGCTCGGGCTCCGAGCGGCCTCTTAGGTAGATCGGTGCCTGCCCCCAGGTGGGGATAACAGGGCCCGAGGCGAAGCGGGGAGCTCCTGGGGTGGAGTGGGAGCTCGACTAGGCGGCACCTGTTGACGTAATGGTTGGGCAGCCGGGGCGTGCGATGGGCGGGAGACCAGGGGAACAATGGACTGCATCATGCCGGTGAGTAGTCGGACCTGATGAGTGAGGTCATGGAAGGCCTCGGATGACACGGGCGACGGGTTGGTGGGGGCCCCGTCGGGTGGCGACATACCCGGATCATTGAATATCCGCCAATAGCGTTCTGAGGCCGTGGCGGGAGGTTCGTCACGGGGTCCTCGAGGCGGGGGGTGTTCCCCCAAAACCTCGAACGGGTATGGTCCCCCGACCGTGGGTTCGTCGAAGCCGACCTGATGATCCCTTGACATGCTAGGGAGGCCCTCCTTCTAGCACCAAAATGTTAGTGTAAACAACCTTAAGTCGTGGCCTCGGGGCCGTCGCGGCTTGGTTCAGGCCCGGGTGACGAGGGAATCTCTCCGAGGTGGGCTTCGAGTCCGTCCGGGTGATCGCTCGCGGTGTCGTTGACTCCTCCGGGAGGTGGATCCTCGCTTGGGAGCCTAGCGGGGGGTCGTCGTCTTCGTACATGCACGAAGGTCGAGTCGGAAGCTCGGCCCGACCCCTCCGATGATTGAGTAAGTGGATGTAGAGTGGGTTTTAGATGGAGCAGAAGTAGAAGTTCCAGTCCAAGTTCCTAGTTTTTCTCCTCCTTTCCATTCGGAATGTAAGGGTATTTATAGGGAAGCTTACTGTTCCCTGATGTGCCTGCTTGCAGGGGGTAGGCTGGTAGCGTCTGACCTTGGTGTTGGCGTGACGTGAAGAACTGAGTTTGAGCAGGGCGTTAATGTGCCTCGGTCGGCGCCCCGGTCTACGTTGACCTGGGGGTGTGAGGCGTTATTTAGGACGACTGACGTCATGCGCATCTTGTCGCGTTTATTACCCTTATCAGTACCCGATGCTTCTGTAGGAACATGCTGGAGCTCGTCCGCACGTTTCTCGTCAGGCTCTTCCCGGACTCGTTGTTCGCCACAATCGATCTCGTCGTCTTGTTCCTCGCCTGCTTGCACTCAACACCGACAAAGGAAGCAGACAGCCATACACAAACAGGAACCTCGACAGGAAGATCTCCCTACCAGCTTAATGATGTGATCACATTCCTCGTCGGAAAGCATCCCTTGTACAGGAAGATCCTGCGCGAACCCAGCTCCACTTGAGCTCCAGGAAAGGCAAGAAAAAATCTGTGACTATGTATCGCAGAAAAAATAGCTGCACCTGGGACGCCAAGAGGGCTGGGTGACTCGGTTGGGCTCGTAGAAGCTGGGCTCGGCTACCCCGACGGGGACGAGGCCGGGGATGGAGGCGACGAGCAGGGCAAAGGAGGAGAAAAAGAAGGCGAGGGGAGAGCCGTAGGCCATTGCGAAGACGCTGCTCGGACCAAATGTGGGGAAGTGTTTGCTTCATTGCAACGCTATAAAATCACGGGGATGGCACGAAGACGGTGGTTGGAGGATTACGGAGGCGCCCACCGGATTGACGACAGAGAGAGAGAGAGAGGCGGAGGCGGAAGCTTGTGTTTTCGTGCTTCCTGAGGCCGGAGATGTGGATGACTACTTTATTTCTCGGAGCTCTGGTTTTGGACCGCCGCTCTCTCTCGCGCGCTGTACGCTTGAGTCACCATGTTGACCACCAAAGTCAACATTGACCACTATAGTCAACTCTTTGATGTGGGAATCACATGTTTGAGCAATTTACTTACAAAAATTGCGATTTTGCTCCCAAGCATCTCAAAACTTTACTAGTGGCGTCGCTAAGATAGCAAAAGGATAAGCATGATTTATTCCTTAAATATTACTTCATGATTTATAGGTAAAAGATTGAGGAGAGTTAACAAACTCATAATAACTATGGTATACTCATTACAAATCTTAAAATAATATAAAAATAGAAAAGCTAATCGAATCAAGATTACATCATATTTGTCTATTGTTGAACGATTAAGATGAGTAAGAAGATGTTCCATGGTTAGATGAATTGTGTAATACTAAATTGTAGAAGAAAATGAATTGTATTACATTCGATTTTACAATTTGAGTGTAACACCTTAAACTTTGTCTTCTCGGCTTCAACTCAGACTTTAGCTTTTGATATAAATATTTAAGGGATTTTATAATCCAATTTCATTTTTTTTTTTTTTTCATTCTACAACACTGTTTATTTACAAGTGTAACACTATAAAGTTTATCCAACTAATCTCACACTTTCAAAATGTATAATATAAATAATTTCTTTTTTTATTATTTTAGATATTTCTAGGTCTAGTTTGATAGAAGATGAATTCATTTAGTTCAATTCATCTAAAATATATCCATTGAACTTTTTTGGGCATTTGAGCGTATCAGACAGAGCACCCCAAAGTAAATTATGAAAAAAGAAATGCTCCTAAATAAAGACTCAGATTTTTCTTGATATTGTAATTCACATTAATATTTTTTGAAAACTCACTATAACATTGGTATATACTAAACTTATTTAATAAAGGTTAAGAATTCAAAATATCATCGTCTATTTTAATTTTGAATGTGTCAAGCAAATAAAGACTTTGATAATTTTTTCGTAAAGTCTTGAATTGAATCCTATCTAGTTTTTTTGTCATTTACATTTTACATCAAAAAAAAAAAAAAAAAAGACAGTTACGACAATAAAAATACCATCTCATAAAAACATATGTCGCTCTTTATATCTTTAGATGATCTTGTTTAAAATCTTTAGACCCTCTCTAGTTCTTGAAATTTTTAATGGAGAGATGTCCCCGTGAGAGATAAGAAATTTATTGATTATTTTTCACTCAAAATTTCTTTTGTGTAATATTAATTATTTATTCTTCCTTGCACTGTAAGATTTTAGTATGATAGATGATAGATCTAACCAACAACAATGCCTTTTGCTATTTCCTAATTGCTCCCATAATCTGAGTAACCATTTTGGTAAAGCAGTATCGCTCGTGTTGCAGGAAGAACAGTGACATGATTCTGACAGCAAATAGGCTTCCATGAACAGCGCACCGGAGGATCATGCATGCAATGCATTCGTTCATTAGTCTTGTAATTGCAACTTTGCATGACAGATTTGTCTGCTGGCGTTCAATCTAAAAAAGATCAAACGAGAGAGTACAACGATCTGATGTTCCAAAAGAACGAAGCAGGATGATGAGGCCAGTTAAGAATAATGCACTGACAAAGAAGCGAAGGGTAGAAGCACCTCCAAGGTTGGGAGATGGTGACAAGTTTCAGGTCTGATCCGGTGATGAACAGGCCGCTGCTTTAGCACCCACCCAGCCTTTGCTCCTCCCTCGGTCCCTTCACAAACCTCCCCCCCACCCCCACCCACCGCCCCACCGTAGTGCCGCAAAAGAAGCAATAAAGAGAGACGGAAAAGGAAAAGCGTGTAAGAAGAGTTGCTGCTTTCGATCTTTTCTTTTCCTCCCCTTCCATCGTTAAACCGCTCTTCATGCATCGCCATGCATATATTTTAATCAACCTTTGAACAGATCCCGGTCAACAATCCTTCGAACCATGCTTGCATCCACAACAGCAGCCAGAAAGAAAGAGAGAGAGAGAGAGAGAGGTAAAGCAAAAGAAGTGAGAGATTAAAGTGTCTTTAACTGGTCGGATTGCTTTACTTACAGTGCAACAATGACAAAAG
Organism: Musa schizocarpa; assembly: GCA_900464855.2. Classification (NCBI taxonomy): domain Eukaryota; kingdom Viridiplantae; phylum Streptophyta; class Magnoliopsida; order Zingiberales; family Musaceae; genus Musa; species Musa schizocarpa. Next base: position 18,221,003 of record LS990920.1, read on the forward strand.
AAACCAATACATGACAAGGATGTGGCTTAGTTTTCACACAACTCCAACAACATTTATCGGTCTCTGTTCCATCTCCTCCTCATCTTTCCATGGTAGATAATCCACTACTGCCGAAGAAGAATGTTTGAATTGCGAGGGAAGACGGGAATGGGACTCGCTCTTTACACACTCCCCCACCACCACCAAGAACAATTCATAAAGCAGAGCACTTTGGCAAAGCGTGGATATTACGGCTAATGTCTTAGGAGTGTTTAAAGATGGCCCATTTCGTGGTTACATGCAAGCTGAGAATAATCCACCGCCCAAGCTGAACTCCTCTCTCTGTCTCTCTCGCTCGCTCGCTCGCTCCGCTACGCTCGCACAGGCGGCCGCCCGAACCTCCCTGCTCTCCTGAAAGCCACAGACACAGCGACGGTGGTTAAACGTGGCGCAGTGCTACCGTCCATCGAAGACAATTGGAAGTAAGGTGACTAGTTTCTATGCATGCGATGATCATCTTATGCTTGTTTGTTCAAAGATTACAAGTGTCTGTTTATGCTTGAATTATGTGTTTCTTTTCTTTGTCTTCTGTATCCTGGATGAACAGTAAACATCAATGACAGAGTGAAAGTTACAATTGGGTCCTTGACAGCCAGCATGCCAGTTCTGTACTAGTGAGTCCTAAAAGAGATACAACCACTAAAATCTACTTTGAAACCTGTCCATAACTGAGCCATTGCGAGGTCCAAATCCGTAGTCCAAGATTCTAAGAGAGAGAGAGAGAGAGAGAGAGAGAGAGAGAGAGAGAGAGAAAGAGAGAGAAAAGGAAGCTTCTTCTCTGTGTGTGAGCTTGTGGACAGTGATTTCTAAATGAAACAAGTTAAGCCTCAATCACAAGAGCATCGAAGCATTGAGATGAAGAAGTGAAGATTGGAAGAGCCACATACGAAGAATAATAGTGTTAATGATACCTGTTGTGAATGGGATCAGGGCCATTGGGCACCCTTCTTTTACTAGCATGGAAAGGGTCGAAGCTGCTGTCCCCTGTTGGCCTATTACCTCTTGACGAAGCCACGACAGCAGCAGTCACTGGTATTGGTGGCGGTGGTGTAGCATTTGCTCCTCTACCGACTACGGAGACAGAGATGAAGAGGCCGAGACACAAGAGGCATGCGAGGCCAGTGAGGAAGGCCCTCATGGACCTACCACTGCGCATCCTCTTCTCTTTCTTGTATTCCTGCTTCACTTGTTCCTCCTCCTCCACTCCCTTTCCTGTCCTCGGAGCAAACAGGTGGCGGAGGAAATGGAAGAAAGGTGTGGTGGTGGTGGTGGGTTGAGAGGTGGGGGGGGGGGGGGGGGGGGGGGGGGGGACGGGGAGAGTGTGTGGAGGTAATTCTTATATGGGGATCCGGTGGTGGTGCTTGAGGAGGAGGAGGAGGAGGAGGAGGGGATATGCCTGTGGTGGTCTTTTCCTTTTGAAGCTTCTCTTTATCTTCTCTTTGGAGTTGAGGCGATTCTGATACACTTTTGTAGCAGAGCTTTGCATGAGGGAAATAAATGGCAGCCCCAAAATGAAAATAAAAGAACAAACTGATTCGAGCGTCACTCACTAGGATACCAAGTGGGGCCCCCCGGGCTTCGCGTCGGAACTCAGCTGCTCGTGCTCGGACAGGAGTAAAGTGAGCCGACGGATCCCGACGTTAGACACCACGTGGGGCTCCGCGGAGCACTCAATGGCCACCTGCCACGTCATCGGAGGGGCCTAAGTGGACAAAGATCTCGTTCGCTCGTGTCTTCATCTCATTAAACCGGAGGAAGATTTCTTTCCAACGTTCACTGCTTGAGTAGATTAAACTCAATTTTGTTCGTTCTATTCAAACATGATATAACGAAGGTGTTTGATGTTTGACCAATGGATGGAGAACTAAGGTGGCCATTCATTACCCATAACCAAATGATCCAAAAATAAAATATTTCAAGACTCTAAATGATTCAAAAACAAGCCAAGAATGTAATCTAAGAGTTGATTTTACCTTAGATGGACTGATGACAACTATTTAACGTCAACAGATGATGAGGTTGCAGTTGGTTATATTTGTCATTCCTTGTGTTACGATCTATCTAATTAGATGCTCGTCAGGAAAAGGATAGCTAATAAGCTCAGCATGGTCTCTGGGAGAAGGAAGAAATAAAAAAGGACTGGGAGGTGACAGAAACATCTGCCTGAGCAAAGGCCCACAGCTCTCTACAGCAGCAGATGCAGACATGAGTAAGTAAAATTGACAACAGGGTTACAAGGCTCGAGTATCTGAGATATCTCTTCCGCTGTTATTTCTACTCTTATTTATTTTTCTCTCTCCTTCTAAATGTACTCTTTCTTTCTTCCCATACCGAACCGTATCGGTCTGTCCACCGATGTATATTGATTTTGGATCAAGATTTTAAATCATACTGAAACAAGCCACACTCAAATGCCATATTTTCAGTGGTAAGCGGATGATCATTGAAATCGTCGGCTTGTCTCTTTGGTAAAAATTAAAGGTCTCTCCATCATCATCACTTATCCTTTGCAAAATAGAAAAAAAATAAAAGATCATTAAAAGACCAAAATTTACTATGCACTGGAAACTCTTTTAAGATTAAATAAAACTTTAGTATAAGATGTGTTCCAAAGGTCTGTCACCACAGAATAAAACCTGCATCCTGTCACTTTCACAACATCAGACACAAATCATGCTTCTTTAGACACTCTGTTTTAGCCATGGCACAGGTCTCTTTGGCCTGGACCGTGTACTATATTATATTTTTCACTAATAACCAAATACTGGAAGTGAATTGAACCAAATACTTTTTACCTAAAACGATTAGCATGTGATTACTTGCACTGTCTCAGGCGGAAATTCTCCTCCGACAAGAGAGACAGCATAAGTCGCTCCAGCCTGATTGCACCAGGACCTGGTCGAAGGATGGTGGTATTCCCAATGACCAGGCAGGGATCACTGCCGTTTTCTCTACTCCCTACGCACCACCCTCCTAGAACAATCATGTTTGGCCGACGGAACAATAGCTCAGCGTCGATCTTGTCGAGTATAGGATGGTCCCGGCGGAACTTCCGTGCAAATGGTGCATTGCTATCTACTATGCGCGACATGTCATTAATGCTGAGGTAGTGCGGGTGCTGCTTCGGAGGATTATCCCATGAGATGAAGTGGAGGTCATGATTGACAGTGGTATTGCGGAATTCCTTTGCGTTGCATATGACAGTGTGGAAGTATCCTTCTGGTGAGGAGATGAAGTTGGCATAGTACATGAGCACTGTTCGTGGAAGGTTTTCCCAGCCCCATATGCAATAGTCGATGAAGGAATGGGAGAGTGCCATCCATGCAGAACCTGCAACAAAACCAACATGTACAGTCATTTCATATAGCTATCTGTTCAGCAAATAGGTTGTTTGGTAAATCAGTAGCTACTGTACAAAGAATGAAACAGGTGATTACCCACTAAAGTTAACACAAGGATCAAAACACACTGATCGCTATTTTCAATTGACGACTCACTAAAAATGATAAATTTGCAACCATTACTTTGATGATGCAGCATAAGAATGAGAACAAAATACAATCAGAAACTTTCAAGCAACCATTGGAGCACCATTATGAGTTCAGAGCACAGGAACTCAGTCATGAAAAATACCCAAGCAACTACTTTAAAGGAAATAGAGGAAAAAAAGGAAAGAAGAGAAGCAGTGGCCATGCTTAATCACACTCTCCACTGCTGCTGTTTGCATATACAAGATAAAAGAAAAAGGAAAAGAAGAATGCAACAGCAGCACCAAAGAAAAAAGGTAGCAGTAAGGAGCAATGTTACACATCCCTCTACCTTTCTTAGACATACAAGTTGCCCATTGCTCGAGGTCCTACCAATGCAAAGTATGGAAAGGTCGATGTATTTAGTTTTACTCCTATAAGTAGACATGTAGCAGAAAGGTTTCTATGATATTTGAATCCTGATCACCCAAGATTCACACTGAAAATATTTCAAAATTCAGTCCCTATTAGAAAATGTGTATATCTTTCAAAACTTAATTTGAGTTTAAAATTTAAATATGATTTGATTTAAATAATGCATCAAAGTGTAAAGTCAAATATGAGCGAGCCCCTGGCATTTCTGGACACAATTGACAACAATATTTGAATACCTAAAAAGAAGAGTACTTATCTGTATATTATAAAAAATATTTACATGTCATGTAAAGAGAAGCAGCAAACAATAAAACATTTTTTACTTAAGTGTCATGCTTAATTTAGATTTGAGCACTGTCTCCAATCATGGGTTCCTAAAACCTCAGGAGTAATGAACAGTGAATGCTTAAGGTTATTGGCAATCTCAAACCCACATTTATAAACCCTTCATGTAGGGTGAATTTAACAGTCATACATAAACATGTACATGAGTTCAAATCTCCATAAATACCAAACTTGTAATCTCACACCATAAAGGAATCACAACTACTGGTAATTTGACTCACAATTGGCATCCTATAAGGTGCATGTCAATAGAAGATGACAGTAGAAGAGAGGAGGATAAACCTAATTAATTGAACTTCACAAGTCTGTTACCATGCCTCTGTTGTCACTCACTATCATCACTTGTCATCGTTGCTACTTCTATCACATTACCTGTTGTCATTGATGCTACCGCATGAACCACTTGATTGTCACTACCATTTCTACTACCATCACATGCTGCTAATAGCAGCCATTTCCCATGAGAGAGATAGGACATCTGGCGGTAATGGGAGTAAAGTTGGATACAAAATATGATAAAAGACTTAAACTCTAACAAACTTTATATCGAGTCAAATTCCCATTTTAAAGAGAAAACAAGAAAGAGAATTCAAAGGAAAAGTGAAGAAATGAAAAAAAAGAAAAGAAAGAAGAAATTTATTAAAATATTGTTAATAGTGGTTATTTAAAAAAAATCATTATAAATAGTTAACCAATTAGTTTATATGGATGCTTCCTAGGCACTCGCTACCTTTATGTTATTGATGCAATTTTTATCTTGTCAAATTCCGGCAAGTTTCTGACCAATCAACAGAGATAAAGAGTACCTATAATTAACGTTAACTACTTGAATAAACTTTCAACAAAGAGAAAGATTTCTATTTACCAAGGGTTCTTATTCATAATTTCTTGTTACCAAAATTTGGGCACACTATCATGTGCTACTTCGATTATTTCTTTGACAGTTGCAATTTCAGAACTGTTCTCCTACATGTTACAATGTTTACTTACACAAACTCCATGTGTTACAGATTTATCATTTGTAATGATAATACGAGTTCAAGCTAACTGCAAAACATTGCAAACTTCTTTCATTAAATTGCAAATTACACAAATCTATAAGCAGATATCTCCCACTCCAACAAACACAGACAACAACTGTGCATTGGATCGCAGAACCATGGAAAAGATCAATACTCCAAAAATGTGAGTTTAAGCTCCCATAACCTCCCGTGTCACTGCGATCTTAGATTGACCAACATTTAGACATGATATTGCACCTTCATCAATGCCAATATTATTCAGGAGAACAATATAAGGTGACAAGGAATGAAAATTTGGAATTTGCAAATGATTAGCAAGTTCTCTTGATCATAATAACAGCAACCTAATGGATTCTGTTAAATCTCGGATTTTAATGATGAAACCATTTGATAAGTGTTTATGATTTGATCTGCGTTTTGAGTGAAGCAGGATGCTTCGATCAGGATGAGATAATTAAAGCAGGAAGAATCATGTTGGACCGAAGAAAAACATGTTAGAAGATTGGACGTCGGGCCGGAGGATCGGTCGACATATCGACAGAAGGCTTCGGGCCATGGATTCAGGCATCGGGCCAAGAAGAGCGGATATTACGCCAAGGATATCGGAGTTGTGGAGTCAACTGGCCAATTAGGCAATAAGCCGCAAGAGAGGACGATGCGCTAAAGAATCGGAAGAAACGTCGAGGGACCAATGACATGCTGGACAACATGATTAATGCTTAGTATTAATTGTCTAGATCGAAGTGTGTTTTTAAATGTGTAGAATTAACTACGATAGCAAGGCATAAAACAAAATGAAGTTCCGGAGTCAAGAACGCGATTTCGTTGGGAGTTCGAGAGTTCGTCGGAAGTCCAAACGTTCGTCGAAAGTTCTGCAGGAACTAGCCGAGAAGTCCAGGAGCTTACCAAAGAAGCTCGTCGGAACTCGCTAAGAAGATCGTTGTGAAGTCCAGGAGCTTGCCGGGAGTCCGTTGGAATATTGCTGAGAGATCGTCGGAAGTTCGCCGGAAGATCACTAGAAGCTCGCCGGAAGAAACTAGACTTATGAACTTGTTTAACTTAGAATATGTCTTAGGAATCGTAATTAGCACGTAATTGGGTTTGGATTTAGGCCAACTCAATTAGGGGCTAGTTGGGCCCATGTAAGGACTGTGTTGGGCCCAATGAGAGGCCCAAACAGTGTCCCAAGAAGTGGCACCGTTGTGGCATAGTCTCCAAGACTGTATCAAGCGGTGGTACCGTCGGTTTGGGCGGTGGTACTGCCCAGACACAGCCTCCGAGAGGCTGCAGACGGTGGTACCGCCAGTCTAGGCGGTGGTACCGCCCAGCACAGTGTCAGTGTCAGACTGACACTAGCGGGTGGTACCGCCCGTGCCCAGGAAACCCGGGATGAGATGTTTTTAGGCTCAAAGTTTGAATCAACTTGGGCTTATAAAGACCCCTCTCATCCCTGGTTAAAGAACACAAGCACAAAGAATTTAAAAGTGAGAAAACGCTTCTGCAATCTCTTGAGAAATTCCCTCCTCCACTCTAAGTTTAGAATTCTGTAAGAGAGGAGTGAGTGCTTGTAAGGGTTGTCTCCTAAACCCGGGAAAAAGAGAAGAGGGGTGTAAAAGGTGGTTGGTCTTCGCCTATTGAAGGAAAACCGATAGTGGATGCCGATGGCCTCGACGAAAGAGGAATCGGCGAAGTGGATGTAGGTCACGACGACCGAACCACTATAAAATTTGGTTTCAGATTTCTTTCTTGCAATTTACATTAACCATGAACCGCCTTCAATACTTTTTTAACATGCTTTCAAGTTAAGTTTCGAAAATCGTTTTTATCGTGACGAAGAGATTTTTTGAACCGACGCTTTTTATCAACAAGACTAATTCAACCCCACCCCCCCCCCCTCTTAAAGCCGAGCCCGTTCCTAACAATTGGTATCAAAGCCTCGTTTTCTCATTTGGTTTAACACCCAAAGAGAAATGGCTCTTTTCGGCTTTCAAAAGGGTCACTCTCTCATTCGTCCTCCCTTTTTCAATGGGACGTACTTTGGAAAACTCGAATGAGAGTTTTCTTACTTTCATTGAATCTCGATTTATGGCACATAGTCGAATTTGATTTTCAAAGGTCTTTTCTTCCAATGATGAAACCAATTGATAAGTGGGAGATTGTTGAATCTCGGATTTTGATGATGAAACCAATTGATAAGTGTTTATGATTTGATCTGCGTTTTGAGTGACACAAGATGCTTCGATCAGGATGAGACAATTAAAGCAGGAAGAATCATGTTGGTAGGAGGAAAACATGTCGAAGATCGACGTCGGGTCAAGGATGATTGGCCGACGATCAACAAGGCTTCGAAGCTATGGATTCGGGCATCGGGCCAAGAAGAGCGGATATTGCGCCAAGGATATCGGAGTTACGGAGTCAACTGGCCGATTAGGCAATAGGCGACAAGAGAGAACGATGCACAAAAGAATCAGACGAAGCGTCGAGGGACCAATGACATGCTGGACAATATGATTAATGCTTAGTATTAATTGTCTAGATAAAAGTGTGTTTTTATATGTGCAGGATTAACTACGATAGCAAGGCATAAAACAAAATGAAGTCCCGGAGTCAAGGACGCGATTTCGTTGGGAGTTCGAGAGTTCGTCGGAAGTCCAGACGTTCGTCGGAAGTTCTGTAGGAACGACAAACCAATATCCTCTTGGATCTATCTCCTATAGGTCCTAATCCCCATCATAGGATCTTCCCCTAAGTCCTTCATGTGGAGAATCTGAATAACCAAACCTTTCTTGTGGATAGCATTCTCGTCATTCCCAATGATCCGAGGGATGTCATCCACATATAACATAAAAGGTGATAAGCGTTCCCACCCACCTTTCTGTGATACACAAGGCTCCATCTTCGATTTCTTTTAGTTATAAGATCTGGTGCCTCATCAAATCTTATGTTCCAACTTGAGGAAGCTTAACAGTCCATAAATGGATCTAAACCTACCACACCTAATCTAGGTAGTTCTTGGACACAATCCCCTCGGGTTGCATCATATACACCTCCTCCCGGAGGTTCCCATTGAGGGGAATGGCTTTTCACATCCATGCATGAATCTCATAATCATAGGTGTGCTGCAATAGTAATAGAATTATGCTGGATTTTAACATTGCCCTACTGGGTGAGAAGTTTCGGTCATAGTCAACACTTGCCTTTCGACGATACCCCTTTTTAGCCACTAGCCTTGCTTTTATAGGTCTCTACCTTTCCATCTACTCCCATCTTAGCTTTTAAAGATCCACTTGCAAACCCCATGGGTACTATACCTTCGGCATCCAACCAGGTTCCAAACCTTATTGGGCACATAGAATCCATCTCTTGAATTCATGGCTTTTCCACTTCCCAGGCCCATATACTCATAATAGCCTCCTGAGGTCCTGGGAGGATCAATATCCTCTACATCCTCTCCTCTAATATGTCCCACATATCTCTGTGAGGATGGGATACTCTATCAGGATCTATGTAAAAGTTGAAATCTGTGTATTAGGTACCCCAAATGACATCTGCTATAGAGTGGTGTTGAGCTTGGTTTCCTCCAACTCTCGCTCAATTCTATCATTCTCCCACTATCTCAGCCAAGAATGTGTTCCTTCTCAAGGAACACTACTTTCTTTAGCTACAAAGACCTTTTGGTCCCTAGATGATAGAAATAATACCCACAAGTTTCCTTTGGGTATCCTACAAATTGCATCGCCTGTTCCTGATTCTAACTTATCGGGTTGTGTCTTTTAACATGCAGGGCAGCCCCCAAATCTTAACAACCTTAAGATCGCTTCTTCCTTCCATATCTTATATGGTGTAGACACTACTGACTTAGTTGGAACTCGCCAGAAGGTAATGGGTTTCTAGGGCATATCCTCAGAATGAGATGGGCAGGTGTTTGAAACTCATCATGGACCATACCATATCTAATAATGTCTGATTCTTTTTGAGACACCATTGAGAGTGAGGTGTATAAGGAGGTGTCCATTGGGATAATATCCCATGGTCCTTGAGGAACCGAAGTAAACTCTCAGACTTTAAGTATTCACCTACCGATGGGATAAGAGTTTTGATACTTTTTCTAGTCCGGTTCTCCACCTCATTCTTATACTTCTAAATTTCAAAGGCCTCGGGACTTGTACTTCATTAAGTACACATATCCATACCTTGAGAAATCATCAGTAAATGTAATGAAGTAGGAGTAACCTCCAATGGCATGAGTTGACATGGGTCCACATACATCACTATGTATGAGTTCCAACAACTCATGGCTCTCTCTCCGGTTCCACTAAATGGAGAGTCAGTGGGTTTTTCCATTAATGCAAGGCTCACAAGTTGCATATGACACATAGTCTAATGGATCTAGATATCCATCATTTAGCAACTTTTGAATCCTTCTTTCATGGATGACCTAGCCTTTACAATGCCTAGTGTATGCACTGCTCAACTCATCTCGCTTCCTTTTTTGGACACATTTACATTCATGATATGTGGAGTGGGTGTCTAATATAAATAAACCATTATGCAATGTTCCTTTCATGATGATCTTATCATCTAATAATATCGAACAACCATTATTTTCAAAAATAAATTTATATCCACTAACAATAAAACATGAAATGGAGATAATGTTTTTGATAATAGAAGAAACAAAATAACATGCATCTAATGCAATAAAAAGCTCCACTTGGGATGTAGGGCGACCTCGCCAATAGCTACTACAACAACTTTTGCTCCATTACCCATCTTGAGGTCCATCTACCGCCTCTTAAGTCTCTTAGGCCCTGCGCAACACCCAACGAATTGCATATATGATAAAGCACTACGGATCCAATACCCATATGTTATCATAAGAGTTCACAAATGAAGACCGATCATGAATGTACCTGAAGCTTCATCAAGCTTTTGTTTCAACTTTCCTTTCCAAGGTACTTTGTAGTTTCTCTTCCAAAGGCTCCATCTTTACCACAAAGTGGAAACCACCGTTTTGTCCTTTGTTGGGTCTTTCTTAGCAACCTTTGCTTTACCTTCGTTTGACCTTGCCCTTTCCTTCTTAATGAACCTTTCTCGCTTTCCTTTTCCTTTTGGTCTCACCCAGTGTAGAGAACTCGGGTTTATCTTTCTTGATAGTACTCTCTGCCTCCTCAACATATTGAGAAACTCTGGGAGAGTCATTTCAAACTTGTTCATATTAAAATTCATTGGTGAATCATGAAAAGAAATCGTAGGAACTGAAGCACAATGTCCACACAAGTTATCCTCTAGGACCATTCCTAGAGACCTGTGAGTTTTCTCTATCCACTCAATCATCTTTGGGATTTTGCTAGTCATAGGTGCCTGACAAGCCAATCACGTGAGTGATGGCATGGTGACTTGGATACGTAATCTTTTTGCTTATTATATTTTTTTGGCGTATATCACTTTATAACTATTGCATAAATGCATATATATATTGTGATGTCCTTGGATTTATTGCAATGGAAATGGGATCATGATGAGATCGATAATGAGATCCGATTCACCTTTAAACACATCCTAAATAATCCAGTCATAGGTTACACGAGAGGGACATCGCTGATAACCTGGATAGAGTGTGTTATATACTTGTCCATATGATGGATGCGACTGGTCCTATAGCTGCCGCAGGGACACTAGGGATACAAAGATGCAGTGCTCATTGGAGAATGAGTTCTTGATTGATCCGCTTATGGAATCTTTGGATGGTTGATGATGCCTATTGTTGACAATGATTCCGTGAGTCCTAGTAGTGTATCTGGTCCTTAGACTTGAGACACCAAGGATGTCCTCAGAGGAGTGCTCCACTCTTTGATACCAGAACTTATAGGTTTGGCTGTCCCTACATCTGATACAAACTGGTCATTGGGAGTGGTAATCGACCTTACGAGAGGGCTATTGAGTGTCGATAGAGGATCATCTCACCGGCCATGCCGAGAATATCCCATGTGTTCTTGCTTTCAGACAAATCTCGGCGAGGTCATTCGGGAGAGAGAAAGAGTTCTAAAAGGAGAATCCGATTAGGCCCGGGACTTGAGTAGAAACCCGATGGGTCTGGACAATACCATGCTCATATACCTGGTCTCGGGATATTAGATGGATGAGGGACTATAGGTACATGGTAACTAAGGACAGACAGTCAAATGGATTGATTCCCTCAGATCGTCTGGGACTATGTATGTAGTGGCCTAGAAACGTCCAGAGTCGATGAGTCGAGTGAATTATTACGGAGATAATAATTCACCGAAGTTAGAAGGAGTTCTGGAGGGTATGACTCACGCCATTTCGATATTGGGCCTAAAGGGTCACACACATATGGTAGGCATTATGATGAGTAGAGGTTGGGATAAGAGATATCCGGCGGAGTCTTTGTCTTATTGGATGCAGATCCAATACCCACTAGGGAAGGACCCATTAGGGTTTGACACGGGATCTCTATAAATGGGAGGATTCCCACTGACCTCATGGAGGCTAGAGTCTTTTGCTTGCCTTTCTATTCTCCTCTCCCCTCTCCACCTCTCGAGGCCTGGAGTTTTGAGGAGGGGTCGTCAACCCCTGCTGTGTGGATCACCCGCCAGAGAGGGAGGATGCTTGACCTCCTTCAACCTCTCCCTAAGGATCTGCAGGAAACAGGGATATAATGATCTCCCCTAGGTAACACAATCTCTATAACGCAGTTTTCTGTTTTGCTAATTTTTTCGCACCAATCTTCGCATCTATTTACCTAACCTCTTTTGGGAATCGGGATTTTTTTTTTGTTCTTCCGGGTCATATGATGTCGCCCCCCATGATTTCCTTAACAAGGACATGGTTCAACCTGTCCCCTCACCATCCTAGCACGGAAAAGGTTTTAGATATCTCATATCATTGAAGTCCTTCCCTCGCTTCTCAAACAATTTATGACATGTAGGAGAATGGATCCGCATCCATCTTTTCATGTTGTCTTTAATTTCAGAGTCATAGAGCCCAAACATATAGCACTGAACAAGAGTGGAGTCATCAATGTACTTCACGATGTAGAGATCTCATCCTCGCTGTCCCCTTTCGGGAACAGTATCAGATTAAGGACGCATACGATTTTCTCCGCTGTGAGAATAATTATCAAATCATGGAGCCAATCCGTATAATTTGGGAGTTGAGGCGGTGACATCCGGTATGCCACGTAAGGGACGGAAAGCGATATTTTTTTAAAATAAAGATGCAAGAGAAATGAATAACATGCAGATTTTTGCAAGAAATAAACTATCAAGATATAGACTTCTATCTTAATATGCTTCCCACTATTTTACTAACCAGTCACGCCGGACACCCTCAAAGACGTGAAACGAAAAGTCTCGGCAGACTTTTAGTGGGGATCGTGATTCAATCAGCCGCTTTAGTGTAACCTCAGGGACTCGACCAATCACACTAAGCCTAAAAAAAGGTAGGCAACTCTTGTCGATCACAACTCCTTGTGATTCCCATCCTGTTCGGCCTCCGAATCACCATGGCTCGAGGGACTCGACCAACCATGATGCTCGTTAAGTCAACACCTTCGCTATAAGATGAGTTCGATTGGATGATATACCCTCGAGGGACTCACCAAGTATACCATGCCCTCAGTCACCGATGACATCTCTATGTCGTAGCAAGATAGCTAATCATGATATAGGTGAGTCTCAGGGACTCGACCAACTCAACCTACACCGGAATCGGGCTTCCTACTATAACGATGGAAGGCCACGGGTCAATCTAATTGCCTCACGCTTACCTAATTTAATATTATCGAGAGATGTTTCTATGATTTGGTCTCCTAATATGACATGTCACACATATATATATTTAATATATATCTACATCGCGATGCAAATATATATACATATCTAGTATGTGTATAAGCAATTACACCAAATGATCATGGACCACAACCTCCCTAATATGATTAGGCCCAGCCAAAGAGGGCCTAATCACTCACATCAAGATCTATGTGTGCAACGGTGCATCTCCATGCCCTCGTGATCGCCCATCTTCGCCCTTTTTTGGTTCGCCGATATCTTGATGCATCTTTCATGCATCACGACGTCTGCCTGTGGGTCCCGCTTATCGTGATCCACGCCCCCGCTTAGGCCTCCTCATGTGATAGCCATATAAACTTAATCATAGCACGCAGGCCTCACAATAAACAGAAATATAATGGAGGTTTGCAGACCTCAATAATAATAATCACAGGTAATAACATCACACTGGCCCATGATCATCCGTCACACATCATACATCACATGTATAAATAATCATCATCATGTAGGACTATTATAAAATAATAATAAAAAAAATAATCAACTAAACCTTTTAATTAATTAATATTTTTGAAATCGGGACATTATAGGGAATTTCGAATTCATGCGGGTATTTTCGTAATTTGGACAAAAGATAGAAACTGAATTTCTCAAATCATAGGGGAAAACTGTCTTTTGTCCAGAAAATAATGCCCTTTCCCGCTAATTCTTGCCGCCATCCACCACTCCGCTCGCTGCCGGTGACGATTTCAAGAATTTACGTATAGGGCTGCCCTTTAGGGCATCGTCATAGCCTCCCTAGTTGGTGTTGTCCCGGCCGAGCGACAATGGGTTTTGTTCGCGGGAGCAGCGGCAGCGAAGCGTGCCGCTGCTTCTGGGTGCCTCTCGCCTGGGTCGCCAACCTCGCCTTCGCGCTTTCGGCCGGCCAAGACGATCGCCAGACGAGGGCAGCAACCGTTACTGCCCTTCCTTGTTTTGCATCAATAATTTTGATATCAAAATTCTTCCTAAACACAACACACCCAGTTCAAAACCAATCATTCATTTGAACAACTTTGGCTCGATACCACAGCTTGGGAAATCCTTGGGTGACATCATATGCAGCCGAAGAACAAGAAAAAAAAAAATCCCGATTCCCCAAAGAGATGTTAGTCATCGCATAAGATTGGTACGCGAAAAAATGGGCTTAAACATAAACTGGGCGATAGAGTAGATTTGTTACATAGGGAGATCATATATCCCTGTTTCCCTTGCAGGATCCTCAGAGAGGTGAAGGAGGTCAAGCGCCCCTCCTCTCTAGCGGTGATCCACACAGGGGGTTGCGACGACGCTTTTCTCAAAACTCAGGCCTTCCTCGAGGTGGAGATGGAGGGGAGAATAGGAAAAGGCAAACAAAAGCCTCTCAGCCTATGAGGCTCAATCCTCCTATTTATAGAGGTCCCCCGTCAAACCCTAATGGGTCCTCCCCAATGGGTATTGGATCCGCATCCATAAGACATATTCCATGGATATCTTATATCCCAACCTCTATTCATCGCAATGCCTACCATATACGATGACCCTCTAGGCCCACATCGAAATGGCCGTGAGTCATAAATTTGCCGTAACTCCTTCAACCCGAATTATTATCTCTGCAATAACCACTGACTCATCGACCACGGACGCATTTAGGCCACTACTGTAGTAGTCCCCAGACGATACTGGGGAATCCAATCCATTGACCCGTGCGTCCTCGCCATGTGTACCTATAGTCCTCATCTATCTAATATCCCAGTGGACCGGTATATAGAGCATGGTGTTGTCGGGACCCATACTGGTTTTTCTCTCAGTCTCACTCTAATCAGATTCTCCTGAGAACTTTTTTCTCTCAACCCGAATGACCTCGCCGGGATTATTCTGAGCAAGAACACATAGGATATTCCTCTCATGACGAGAGTGGATGATCCCTCTATCGACACTCAATAGCCCCCTCGTAAGGAGTCTACCACTCCCAATGATCGGTTGTACTAGATTTGGGACAAACAAACCTATAAGTCCGGTATCAAAGAGTGGAGCACTCATACAGGGACATCCTTGGTGTCTCAAGTCTAAGGACCAGATACACCACTAGGACTACGGAATCGCTATCCCGACAACAAGGCATCATCAACCATCCAAGATTCCATAAGCGGATCAATCAGTGAACTCATTCTCCAATGAGCACTTGTAATCATATCCCTAGTGTCCCTACACAAGCAATTTATGAGACCACCATCGATCCATCATATGGACGAGTATACAGCACACCCCACCTATCCGGTTATCACGATATCCCTCTCGAAAGTAACCTATGACCGGGATTATTTAGGATATGTGTTTAAAGGTGAATCGATCTCACATCGTGGATCTCATCACGATCCGATTCCCATTGCACAAATCCAAGGACATCACAATATATGTATGTATTTATGCAATAGTTATAAAGTGATATATGCCAAAATATAATAAGTAAAAAAAGATTCTATATTAAGTCACACGCCGCCATCACTTCACGTGATTGACTTGTCGGGCACCTATGACTAGCGTTGTTGGAGGCGCGTGTAGATGCTAAGTTCCTCTCCCATAGTCATTGAGGCGCAGGCAAGGAAGGTTACAGTGTTGTTTGACTTGACCAAAGGTCCGCCACATTAGCATCCATTGAAATCCTTCAGATTTCTTATCTTCCATAAGAAAGCGAGGGGAAGCCATCACCGGGACCGATAGGCAGCCACCTTCCATTTATTCTTTGTCAGAGGTTTTTAACCGGTCCGGGGGGGTTGTATATCGATGATTGCCTGGACCTTTTTGGATTGGCGTCAATCCTCTTTCATGTATGATGAACTGGGGAACCTTCCCGAGCCGATGCCGAAGGCACATTTCCGGATTATCGAAGACCATAGCCCGAAGGGTGGCGAATGTCTCGATAAGTCGGCCAAGTGGTCCGTCGGGGCATGACTTTTTACAATCATGTCGTCAACGAGACCTCCATGTTTCGCCTCTATCTGTTGGGCAAACATCTTGTCCATAGCCCTCTGGTAAGTTGCGCCAGATTTTTAGTCCGAACGGCATTATTTTGTAAAAATATACCCCAAGTTGGAGAGAAAGGTGTAGGTTGTTGGTCTTTACGCCATTCGACCGATTGTAAATCGAGAAGGCATCCATGAACGAGAGGCGGGCGTGCCCCGTGGTTGCATCCATTGCTAGTCGATCTCGGGAGTTGGTAGCAATCCTTTGAGCATGCCTCGATTGAAATTTGGGTAGTCAACGACATTCGCCAGCTCCCATTATGTTTTTTCACCAAAACTACATTTAGACAACCACCGGGTACTTGACTTCTTCTATGAAGCCGATGTCATTCTACTTCTTCGCGGATGGCCCATTACCGTCCGGGTCCGGGTCGTTTTTGCTTTAATCCAGCCGCCTAGTGATATGTTGAGGTAGTGTTAGCGCCTTTGATCTCACGCTCGTCATGTGATGCGATACACTTGGAAAACGCCAAGATTCTCTTGTAAGAAGTCGACGAAGCCGTTCCGGCTCCTCGAGGGTATTTCCAACCCGACCTTGACGGTTAGGTCCGGGCGATCCTTCATTAATGGCACATCGCAGGGTGCCGACGGCTCAAGATGTGGGTCTACGCTTTTTCTCCCTTTGTCATCCTGTGGGCCCTGCCGGTCTTCACCTTTGTGGGGGAGACCCGGCTGAAGCACGCTCGATTCCCGAGGGCACCCCTGAACTTCCCCGTTCTCGGGTTGGGAACTTCAATGGACCGGTGATATGTGGAGACTAGGGCTTGATTTTGTTGAGGGAGGGACGACCAAGGATGGCATTGTATGTTGGGAGATCCAATTACAAGTTGAAGGTGGACATCACCGTTTTAGCCCGGGTGGCGTTCTGGTCAGGTAGACTCCGGCCTCCCGATGGGTGAGATCGAGTCACGGTGAACCCGCGAGGGTCGAAATGGGGTTCCAGCCTCCTTGGCAAGTCCCAGCTTTCGAAAATAATATAGCACATCCGCCGAAGCTTCTCGTGTCTATCATGATTCTTTTCACCAGGCATTGGCGATTTAGCTTTACATGCCGCCACATCATGCTCGACCAAAATGTGCTTGGGAGAGTGTTAACGAGGCTGGTGCTATGAGGGCGCCATCCCGACCGAAGGGCGTGTCGCCTTTCTTCCGGACATACTAACCCGCCAAACGCCCCCCCGTGATGGCGTTGATGAGACGCCGACGGGCCATCGTGAGGCATGGATCCCCCTTAATTGAGGTGGGGATTGAGGTGTCCTTCGCCGCGGGCTTACGATCTGCTGACATTTCCGCGGCATTCCGTGTCGATTCCTTTTGCGGTGGAAGCGGCAATTTGACCTGGTCGGCTTAGCTCCGCGAGCTCTTTATTGAGAAGGGGGGTCCCGAGCAGCCCCTTCCCTTATTTGGAAAAATATATCTCCGTCCCAGATGCACCCGAGAGGCGCGAGGGCGGCCTTTAGCGGGAGGATCAGGTCATTTCGCCTGCATTTTGGTGCTAGAGGCAGTTGTCCCCGCCACCCGATCTTTCCTCTTGTGCTCTTTTGCTTCCCCATCATCCGGCCTCGCCTCCACGAACTGGTTTCTTTACTGGAGCATCTCGAACTGTGGAGGAGGTCGCTCCATGAGAGACCAAAAGCCTAGAGGGGCTAAACCTATCATTAATGCTTGTATTGACAAAGAAGGGTGCGTCCCGCGGTTCTGGATCCTTGTTGTAAACCCGATGATATAAAGGGGAGAGGGGTTGTCCTCCTCCGGTTGAGTCCGGAGAGGAACGCCATGGAAGGCTTCGACCACCAGACGCCATGAAGTGGAGTTGAAGTTCTTAACGAGCGGGTCTAAGCAAACGATTGCCAGGTCTCGTCATACCACGCAAGGGCCGTTCCCGTGAGTGGTGGGGGAACGCCGCGTTCGGGCATCTGAGTCCGGTATAAGCCATTCCGGAAGACGCTCCACATGGTGGTAGGCCTGAATGCCGCCATAAGTGTCCGGGGGTCTAAGTGGGGAGACCACGTGCTCCAATATTTCGTGTGAACGATGATCCTCGGTGTATATCTTTCCCAAGTTCCCCTTGCCCCGCGGACCTCCTTTTGCATATCATCAAGTTGTTGGTTGAAGAGGTGCAAGGCGTCTGAAAGGAATCTGAAGGGAATCTAAGGATAATGGCTCAGTTCGAGCCAGCCTCTTAGGTAGATCGGCGCCTCAGTGGGGATAATACTCCCGAGGCGGCTGGGAGCTCTGGGGTGGAGTGGGGAGCTCGACTAGGCGGCACCTTGGCGTGATGGTTGAATGGTTGGGCAGGCGGCGCGATGATGGGCGGAGACCTGGGGAATGAATGGACTGCATCATGCCGGTGAGTAGTCGGACCCGATGGGAGGTCATGGAAGGCCCCGGATGACACGGCGACGGGTTGGTGGGAAACCCCGGGGTGGCGACATACCCCGGATCATTGAATATCGGCCAATGGCGCCTGAGGCCGTGTGGGGAGGTTCACACGGTCCTCGAGGCGGGGTGTTCCCCAAAACCTCGAAACGGGTATGGTCCCCTCCCGTGGGTTCGTCGGAAGCCGACCGATGATCCCTTGACATGCTAGGGAGGCCCTCTTCTAGCACCAAAATGTTAGTGTAAACAACCTTAAGTCGCGGCCTGCGGCCGTGCTGCTTGGTTCGGGCGTGATTGTGAGGGAATTTCTCCGAGGTGGGTTTCGAACCGTCCGGTGATTATCGCCGATTGTCGTTGACCGGGAGGTGGATCCCGCCGGGGAGCCTACTGGGTCACCGCCTTCGCACATGCCGAAGGTCGAAGCCTGGCTCGGCCCGGCCCTCCGATGATTGAGTAAGTGGATGTAGAGTGGGTTTTAGATGGAGCGTAAGTAGTTCCGGTCCAGTTCCTAGTTTTTCTCCTCCTTCCATCCTCTGAATGTAGGGTATTTATAGGGAAGCTAACGTTTTCGATGTGCTCGCTGGGTATTTGTAGCGTCGACCTTGGTTATGGGTGGCGTGAAGAACCGAGGTTTTGAAAGGCGCGTTCGTGTTGTCGGCGCTTCCTACCACGATTGACTGGGGTGAGGCTATTTAGGACGACCGACGCCATGCGAGATCTTGTCGTTTACACCCTTTATCGCCATCTCGAGGCGGCAGGAACATGCTGGATTTCGTCCGCCGTTTCGCTTCGGGCTCTTCCCGACTCGTTGTTCGCCACAACCCATCTCGTCGTCTTGTTCTCGCCCGCTTGCACTCAACACCGACAAAGGAAGCAGACAGCCATACACAAACAGGAACCTCGACAGGAAGATCTCCTACACCAGCTTAATGATGTGATCACATTCCTCGTCGGAAAGCATCCCTTTGTACAGGAAGATCCTGCGAACCCAGCCCACTTGAGCTCCAGGAAAGGCAAGAAAAATCTGTGACTATGTATCGCAGAAAAAAGCTGGCACCTGGGACGCCAAGAGGGCTGGGTGACTCGGTTGGGCTCGTAGAAGCTGGGCTCGGCTACCCCGACGGGGACGAGGCCGGGGATGGAGGCGACGAGCAGGGCAAAAGGAGGAGAAAAAAAGAAGGCGAGGGAGAGCCGTAGGCCATTGCGAAGACGCTGCTCGGACCAAATGTGGGGGAAGTGTTTGCTTCATTGCAACGCTATAAAATCACGGGATGGAACGAAGACGGTGGTTGGAGGATTACCTGAGGCGCCCACCGGATTGACGACAGAGAGAGAGAGAGGCGGAGGCGGAAGCTTGTGTTTTCGTGCTTCCTGAGGCCGGAGATGTGGATGACTACTTTATTTCTCCGGAGCTCTGGTTTTGGACCGCCAACTCTCTCTCGCGCGCTGTACGCTTGAGTCACCATGTTGACCACCAAAGTCAACATTGACCACTATAGTCAACTCTTTGATGTGGGAATCACATGTTTGAGCAATTTACTTACAAAAATTGCGATTTTGCTCCCAAGCATCTCAAAACTTTTACTAGTGGCGTCGCTAAGATAGCAAAAGGATAAGCATGATTTATTCCTTAAATATTATTTCATGATTTATAGGTAAAAGATTGAGGAGAGTTAACAAACTCATAATAACTATGGTATACTCATTACAAATCTTAAAATAATATAAAAATAGAAAAGCTAATCGAATCAAGATTACATCATATTTGTCTATTGTTGAACGATTAAGATGAGTAAGAAGATGTTCCATGGTTAGATGAATTGTGTAATACTAAATTGTAGAAGAAAATGAATTGTATTACATTCGATTTTACAATTTGAGTGTAACACCCTTAAACTTTGTCTCTTCGGCTTCAACTCAGACTTTAGCTTTTGATATAAATATTTAAGGGATTTTATAACCAATTTTTTTTTTTTTTTTTTCATTCTACAACACTGTTTATTTACAAGTGTAACACTATAAAGTTTATCCAACTAATCTCACACTTTCAAAATGTATAATATAAATAATTTCTTTTTTTATTATTTTAGATATTTCTAGGTCTAGTTTGATAGAAGATGAATTCATTTAGTTCAATTCATCTAAAATATATCCATTGAACTTTTTTGGGCATTTGAGCGTATCAGACAGAGCACCCCAAAGTAAATTATGAAAAAAGAAATGCTCCTAAATAAAGACTCAGATTTTTCTTGATATTGTAATTCACATTAATATTTTTTGAAAACTCACTATAACATTGGTATATACTAAACTTATTTAATAAAGGTTAAGAATTCAAAATATCATCGTCTATTTTAATTTTGAATGTGTCAAGCAAATAAAGACTTTGATAATTTTTCGTAAAGTCTTGAATTCGAATCCTATCTAGTTTTTGTCATTTACATTTTACATCAAAAAAAAAAAAAAAGACAGTTACGACAATAAAAATACCATCTCATAAAAACATATGTCGCTCTTTATATCTTTAGATGATCTTGTTTAAAATCTTTAGACCCTCTCTAGTTCTTGAAATTTTTAATGGAGAGATGTCCCCGTGAGAGATAAGAAATTTATTGATTATTTTTCACTCAAAATTTCTTTTGTGTAATATTAATTATTTATTCTTCCTTGCACTGTAAGATTTTAGTATGATAGATGATAGATCTAACCAACAACAATGCCTTTTGCTATTTCCTAATTGCTCCCATAATCTGAGTAACCATTTTGGTAAAGCAGTATCGCTCGTGTTGCAGGAAGAACAGTGACATGATTCTGACAGCAAATAGGCTTCCATGAACAGCGCACCGGAGGATCATGCATGCAATGCATTCGTTCATTAGTCTTGTAATTGCAACTTTGCATGACAGATTTGTCTGCTGGCGTTCAATCTAAAAAAGATCAAACGAGAGAGTACAACGATCTGATGTTCCAAAAGAACGAAGCAGGATGATGAGGCCAGTTAAGAATAATGCACTGACAAAGAAGCGAAGGGTAGAAGCACCTCAAGGTTGGGAGATGGTGACAAGTTTCAGGTCTGATCCGGTGATGAACAGGCCGCTGCTTAGCACCCCACCCACCCAGCCTTTGCTCCTCCCTCGGTCCCTTCACAAACCCCCCCCCCCACCCACCGCCCCACCGTAGTGCCGCAAAGAAGCAATAAAAGAGACGGAAAAGGAAAAGCGTGTAAGAAGAGTTGCTGCTTTCGATCTTTTCTTTTCCTCCCCTTCCATCGTTAAACCGCTCTTCATGCATCGCCATGCATATATTTTAATCAACCTTTGAACAGATCCCGGTCAACAATCCTTCGAACCATGCTTGCATCCACAACAGCAGCCAGAAAGAAAGAGAGAGAGAGAGGTAAAGTAAAAAAAGGAGAGATTAAAGTGTCTTTAACTGGTCGGATTGCTTTACTTACAGTGCAACAATGACAAAAGAAACCAATACATGACAAAGGATGTGGCTTAGTTTTCACACAACTCCAACAACATTTATCGGTCTCTGTTCCATCTCCTCCTCATCTTTCCATGGTAGATAATCCACTACTGCCGAAGAAGAATGTTTGAATTGCGAGGGAAGACGGGAATGGACTCGCTCTTTACACACTCCCCCCACCACCACCAAGAACAATTCATAAAGCAGAGCACTTTGGCAAAGCGTGGATATTACGGCTAATGTCTTAGGAGTGTTTAAAGATGGCCCATTTCGTGGTTACATGCAAGCTGAGAATAATCCACCGCCCAAGCTGAACTCCTCTCTCTGTCTCTCGCTCGCTCGCTCGCTCCGCTACGCTCGCACAGGCGGCCGCCCGAACCTCCCCTGCTCTCCTGAAAGCCACAGACACAGCGACGGTGGTTAAACGTGGCGCAGTGCTACCGTCCATCGAAGACAATTGGAAGTAAGGTGACTAGTTTCTATGCATGCGATGATCATCTTATGCTTGTTTGTTCAAAGATTACAAGTGTCTGTTTATGCTTGAATTATGTGTTTCTTTTCTTTGTCTTCTGTATCCTGGATGAACAGTAAACATCAATGACAGAGTGAAAGTTACAATTGGGTCCTTGACAGCCAGCATGCCAGTTCTGTACTAGTGAGTCCTAAAAGAGATACAACCACTAAAATCTACTTTGAAACCTGTCCATAACTGAGCCATTGCGAGGTCCAAATCCGTAGTCCAAGATTCTAAGAGAGAGAGAGAGAGAGAGAGAGAGAGAGAGAGAGAGAGAAAGAGAGAGAAAGGAAGCTTCTTCTCTGTGTGTGAGCTTGTGGACAGTGATTTCTAAATGAAAAAAGTTAAGCCTCAATCACAAGAGCATCGAAGCATTGAGATGAAGAAGTGAAGATTGGAAGAGCCACATACGAAGAATAATAGTGTTAATGATACCTGTTGTGAATGGGATCAGGGCCATTGGGCACCCTTCTTTTACTAGCATGGAAAGGGTCGAAGCTGCTGTCCCCTGTTGGCCTATTACCTCTTGACGAAGCCACGACAGCAGCAGTCACTGGTATTGGTGGCGGTGGTGTAGCATTTGCTCCTCTACCGACTACGGAGACAGAGATGAAGAGGCCGAGACACAAGAGGCATGTGAGGCCAGTGAGGAAGGCCCTCATGGACCTACCACTGCGCATCCCTTCTCTTTCTTGTATTCCTGCTTCACTTGTTCCTCCTCCTCCACTCCCTTTCCTGTCCTCGGAGCAAACAGGTGGCGGAGGAAATGGAAGAAAGGTGTGGTGGTGGTGGTGGGTTGAGAGGTGGGAGGTGGGGGGGTGGGGGGAGGGACGGGGAGAGTGTGTGGAGGTAATTCTTATATGGGGATCCGGTGGTGGTGCTTGAGGGAGGAGGAGGAGAGGAGGAGGAGGGGATATGCCTGTGGTGGTCTTTTCCTTTTGAAGCTTCTCTTTATCTTCTCTTTGGAGTTGAGGCGATTCTGATACACTTTTTTGTAGCAGAGCTTTGCATGAGGGAAATAAATGGCAGCCCCAAAATGAAAATAAAAAAGAACAAACTGATTCGAGCGTCACTCACTAGGATACCAAGTGGGGCCCCCCGGGCTTCGCGTCGGAACTCAGCTGCTCGTGCTCGGACAGGAGTAAAGTGAGCCGACGGATCCCGACGTTAGACACCACGTGGGGCTCCGCGGAGCACTCAATGGCCACCTGCCACGTCATCGGAGGGGCCTAAGTGGACAAAGATCTCGTTCGCTCGTGTCTTCATCTCATTAAACCGGAGGAAGATTTCTTTCCAACGTTCACTGCTTGAGTAGATTAAACTCAATTTTGTTCGTTCTATTCAAACATGATATAACGAAGGTGTTTGATGTTTGACCAATGGATGGAGAACAAGGTGGCCATTCATTACCCATAACCAAATGATCCAAAAATAAAATATTTCAAGACTCTAAATGATTCAAAAACAAGCCAAGAATGTAATCTAAGAGTTGATTTTACCTTAGATGGACTGATGACAACTATTTAACGTCAACAGATGATGAGGTTGCAGTTGGTTATATTTGTCATTCCTTGTGTTACGATCTATCTAATTAGATGCTCGTCAGGAAAAGGATAGCTAATAAGCTCAGCATGGTCTCTGGGAGAAGGAAGAAATAAAAAAAGGACTGGGAGGTGACAGAAACATCTGCCTGAGCAAAGGCCCACAGCTCTCTACAGCAGCAGATGCAGACATGAGTAAGTAAAATTGACAACAGGGTTACAAGGCTCGAGTATCTGAGATATCTCTTCCGCTGTTATTTCTACTCTTATTTATTTTTCTCTCTCCTTCTAAATGTACTCTTTCTTTCTTCCCATACCGAACCGTATCGGTCTGTCCACCGATGTATATTGATTTTGGATCAAGATTTTAAATCATACTGAAACAAGCCACACTCAAATGCCATATTTTCAGTGGTAAGCGGATGATCATTGAAATCGTCGGCTTGTCTCTTTGGTAAAAATTAAAGGTCTCTCCATCATCATCACTTATCCTTTGCAAAATAAAAAAAATAAAAGATCATTAAAAGACCAAAATTTACTATGCACTGGAAACTCTTTTAAGATTAAATAAAACTTTAGTATAAGATGTGTTCCAAAGGTCTGTCACCACAGAATAAAAACCTGCATCCTGTCACTTTCACAACATCAGACACAAATCATGCTTCTTTAGACACTCTGTTTTAGCCATGGCACAGGTCTCTTTGGCCTGGACCGTGTACTATATTATATTTTTCACTAATAACCAAATACTGGAAGTGAATTGAACCAAATACTTTTTACCTAAAACGATTAGCATGTGATTACTTGCACTGTCTCAGGCGGAAATTCTCCTCCGACAAGAGAGACAGCATAAGTCGCTCCAGCCTGATTGCACCAGGACCTGGTCGAAGGATGGTGGTATTCCCAATGACCAGGCAGGGATCACTGCCGTTTTTTCTACTCCCTACGCACCACCCTCCTAGAACAATCATGTTTGGCCGACGGAACAATAGCTCAGCGTCGATCTTGTCGAGTATAGGATGGTCCCGGCGGAACTTCCGTGCAAATGGTGCATTGCTATCTACTATGCGCGACATGTCATTAATGCTGAGGTAGTGCGGGTGCTGCTTCGGAGGATTATCCCATGAGATGAAGTGGAGGTCATGATTGACAGTGGTATTGCGGAATTCCTTTGCGTTGCATATGACAGTGTGGAAGTATCCTTCTGGTGAGGAGATGAAGTTGGCATAGTACATGAGCACTGTTCGTGGAAGGTTTTCCCAGCCCCATATGCAATAGTCGATGAAGGAATGGGAGAGTGCCATCCATGCAGAACCTGCAACAAAACCAACATGTACAGTCATTTCATATAGCTATCTGTTCAGCAAATAGGTTGTTTGGTAAATCAGTAGCTACTGTACAAAGAATGAAACAGGTGATTACCCACTAAAGTTAACACAAGGATCAAAACACACTGATCGCTATTTTCAATTGACGACTCACTAAAAATGATAAATTTGCAACCATTACTTTGATGATGCAGCATAAGAATGAGAACAAAATACAATCAGAAACTTTCAAGCAACCATTGGAGCACCATTATGAGTTCAGAGCACAGGAACTCAGTCATGAAAAATACCCAAGCAACTACTTTAAAGGAAATAGAGGAAAAAAAGGAAAGAAGAGAAGCAGTGGCCATGCTTAATCACACTCTCCACTGCTGCTGTTTGCATATACAAGATAAAAGGAAAAAAGGAAAAGAAGAATGCAACAGCAGCACCAAAAAAGAAAAAGGTAGCAGTAAGGAGCAATGTTACACATCCCTCTACCTTTCTTAGACATACAAGTTGCCCATTGCTCTAGGTCCTACCAATGCAAAGTATGGAAAGGTCGATGTATTTAGTTTTACTCCTATAAGTAGACATGTAGCAGAAAGGTTTCTATGATATTTGAATCCTGATCACCCAAGATTCACACTGAAAATATTTCAAAATTCAGTCCCTATTAGAAAATGTGTATATCTTTCAAAACTTAATTTGAGTTTAAAATTTAAATATGATTTGATTTAAATAATGCATCAAAGTGTAAAGTCAAATATGAGCGAGCCCCTGGCATTTCTGGACACAATTGACAACAATATTTGAATACCTAAAAAGAAGAGTACTTATCTGTATATTATAAAAAATATTTACATGTCATGTAAAGAGAAGCAGCAAACAATAAAACATTTTTTACTTAAGTGTCATGCTTAATTTAGATTTGAGCACTGTCTCCAATCATGGGTTCCTAAAACCTCAGGAGTAATGAACAGTGAATGCTTAAGGTTATTGGCAATCTCAAACCCACATTTATAAACCCTTCATGTAGGGTGAATTTAACAGTCATACATAAACATGTACATGAGTTCAAATCTCCATAAATACCAAACTTGTAATCTCACACCATAAAGGAATCACAACTACTGGTAATTTGACTCACAATTGGCATCCTATAAGGTGCATGTCAATAGAAGATGACAGTAGAAGAGAGGAGGATAAACCTAATTAATTGAACTTCACAAGTCTGTTACCATGCCTCTGTTGTCACTCACTATCATCACTTGTCATCGTTGCTACTTCTATCACATTACCTGTTGTCATTGATGCTACCGCATGAACCACTTGATTGTCACTACCATTTCTACTACCATCACATGCTGCTAATAGCAGCCATTTCCCATGAGAGAGATAGGACATCTGGCGGTAATGGGAGTAAAGTTGGATACAAAATATGATAAAAGACTTAAACTCTAACAAACTTTATATCGAGTCAAATTCCCATTTTAAAGAGAAAACAAGAAAGAGAATTCAAAGGAAAAGTGAAGAAATGAAAAAAAAGAAAAGAAAGAAGAAATTTATTAAAATATTGTTAATAGTGGTTATTTAAAAAAAATCATTATAAATAGTTAACCAATTAGTTTATATGGATGCTTCCTAGGCACTCGCTACCTTTATGTTATTGATGCAATTTTTATCTTGTCAAATTCCGGCAAGTTTCTGACCAATCAACAGAGATAAAGAGTACCTATAATTAACGTTAACTACTTGAATAAACTTTCAACAAAGAGAAAGATTTCTATTTACCAAGGGTTCTTATTCATAATTTCTTGTTACCAAAATTTGGGCACACTATCATGTGCTACTTCGATTATTTCTTTGACAGTTGCAATTTCAGAACTGTTCTCCTACATGTTACAATGTTTACTTACACAAACTCCATGTGTTACAGATTTATCATTTGTAATGATAATACGAGTTCAAGCTAACTGCAAAACATTGCAAACTTCTTTCATTAAATTGCAAATTACACAAATCTATAAGCAGATATCTCCCACTCCAACAAACACAGACAACAACTGTGCATTGGATGCAGAACCATGGAAAGATCAATACTCCAAAATGTGAGTTTAAGTTCCCATAACCTCCCCCGTGTCACCGCGATCTTAGATTGACCAACATTTAGACATGATATTGCACCTTCATCAATGCCAATATTATTCAGGAGAACAATATAAGGTGACAAGGAATGAAAATTTGGAATTTGCAAATGATTAGCAAGTTCTCTTGATCATAATAACAGCAACCTAATGGATTCTGTTAAATCTCGGATTTTAATGATGAAACCATTTGATAAGTGTTTATGATTTGATCTGCGTTTTGAGTGAAGCAGGATGCTTCGATCAGGATGAGATAATTAAAGCAGGAAGAATCATGTTGGACCGAAGAAAAACATGTTAGAAGATTGGACGTCGGGCCGGAGGATCGGTCGACATATCGACAGAAGGCTTCGGGCCATGGATTCAGGCATCGGGCCAAGAAGAGCGGATATTACGCCAAGGATATCGGAGTTGTGGAGTCAACTGGCCAATTAGGCAATAAGCCGCAAGAGAGAGACGCGCTAAAGAATCGGAAACGCTGAGGGACCAATGACATTTGGACAACATGATTAATGCTTAGTATTAATTGTCTAGATGAAGTGTGTTTTAAATGTGTAGAATTAACTACGATAGCAAGGCATAAAAACAAAATGAAGTTCGAGTCAAGAACGCGATTTCGTTTGGGAGTTCGAGAGTTCGTTGGAAGTCCAAACGTTCGTCAAAGTTCGCACAGAACTAGCCGAGAAGTCGAGGAGCTTACGAAAAAAGAAGCTCACGGAACTCGCTAAGAAGATCGCTAGAAGTCCAGAGCTCACGGAGTCCATTGAATATCTTCGAGAGATCGCCGGAAGTTCGCCTTAAGATCACTAGAAGCTCGTAGGAAGAAACTAGACTTATGAACTTGTTTAACTTAGAATATGTCTTAGGAATCGTGATTAGTACGTGGTGGGTTTGGACGAAGGCCAACTCAATTGGGGCTAGTTGAACATGTAAGGACCGTGTTGGGCCTAACGAGAGGCCCAAACAAATGTCCCAAGAAGTGGCACCGTTGTGGCGTAGTCTCCAAGATCAGATCGCGGTGGAAATGGGCCGGTAGGGGTGGTATCGCCCGCATACGACCAAAGAGGAGAGGCCGGTGATGGTACCGCCAGATCAGGAATGGTACCGCCTATTGCAAGATGTCGATGTCGGATCGACACTACGGTGGTACCGCCTGGGCTCCAGAAACTTAGGGATGAGATGTTTTAGGCTCAAAGTTTGAATCAACTTGGGCTTATAAAGACCCTCTCATCCCGGTTAAAGAACACAAACACAAAGAATTTAAAAGTGAGAAAACAGCAATCTCTTCGAGAAATTCCCTCCTCTCCTAAGTTTAGAATGCGTAAGAGAGAGTGCTTGCCAGGGGGGTTGTCTCCTAAACAGGGAAAAAAAGAAGAGGGTGTAAAAGGTGGTTGGTCTTCGCCTATTGAAGGAAAAACCGATAGTGGATCTTGATGGCCTCGAATAAAGAGGAATCGGAAGTGGATGAGGGTCACGACGACCGAACCACTATAAAATTTGGTTTGCATTTCTTTTCTTTGCAATTTACATTAACCTAAACCGCCTTCAATACTTTTTACTTAACATGCTTTTCAAGTTAAGTTTCAAATTGTTTTATCGTCTGAAGAGATTTTTTGAATCGACGCTTTTTAACAAGACTAATTCAACCCCCCCCCCCCTTAGTGTGGGCCGGTTCCTAACAATTGGTAATAAAGCCTCGTTTTCATTTGGTTTAACACCCAAAGAGAAATGGCTCTTTTCGGCTTTCAAAAGGGTCACTTCATTCGTCCTCCCTTTTTCAATGGGACGTGCTTGAAAACTCGAATGAGAGTTTTCTTTACTTTCATTGAATCTCGATTTATGGCACATAGTCGAATTTGATTTTCAAAGGTCTTTTCTTCCAATGATGAAACCAATTGATAAGTGGGAGATTGTTGAATCTCGGATTTTGATGATGAAACCAATTGATAAGTGTTTATGATTTGATCTGCGTTTTGAGTGACACAAGATGCTTCGATCAGGATGAGACAATTAAAGCAGGAAGAATCATGTTGGGCCGGAGGAAAACATGTCAGAAGATTGGACGTCGGGCCGAAGGATCGGTTGACGTATCAACAGAAGGCTTCGAGCTATGGATTCGGGCATCGGGCCAAGAAGAGCGGATATTGCGCCAAGGATATCGGAGTTACGGAGTCAACTGGCCGATTAGGCAATAGGCGACAAGAGAGAACGATGCACAAAAGAATCAGACGAAGCGTCGAGGGACCAATGACATGCTGGACAATATGATTAATGCTTAGTATTAATTGTCTAGATAAAAGTGTGTTTTTATATGTGCAGGATTAACTACGATAGCAAGGCATAAAACAAAATGAAGTCCCGGAGTCAAGGACGCGATTTCGTTGGGAGTTCGAGAGTTCGTCGGAAGTCCAGACGTTCGTCGGAAGTTCTGTAGGAACCAACCGAGAAGTCCAAGAGCTTGCCAAAGAAGCTCGCCAGAACTCGCTAAGAAGATCGTCGTGAAGTCCAGGAGCTTGCCGGGAGTCCGTTGGAATATTGCTGAGAGATCGTCGGAAGTTCACCGGAAGATCGCCGGAAGCTCATCGAAAGAAACTAGACTTACGGACTTGTTTAACTTAGAATATGTCTTACGAATCGTAGTCAGCACGTAATTGGGTTTAGATTTGGGCCAACCCAATTAGGGGCTAGTTGGGCCCATGTAAGAACTGTGTTGGGCCCAATGAGAGGCCCAAGCAGTGTCCCAAGAAGTGGCACCGTCGTGGCACAGTCTTCGAGACTGTGTCAAGCGGTGCTATCGTCGGTCTGGACCGCCCAGGCACAGCCTCCGAGAGGCTGCAGGTGGTGGTACCGCCAGTCTGGGTGATGGTACTGCCCAATGTCAGGCGGTGGTACCGCCCAGCATAGTGTTAGTGTCAGACTGACACTGGTGATGGTACCGCCTAGCATAAGCGGTGGTACCACCCAGCATAGGCGGTGGGATCACCCGTGCCCAGGAAACCCTGGATGAGATGCTTTTAGGCTCTAAGATTGAATCAACGTGAGGCCTATAAATACCCCTCTCATCCCTGGTTAAAGAACACAAGCACAGAGAATTTAAAAGTGAGAAAACGCTGCTGCAATCTCTTGAGAAATTCCCTCCTCTCTAAGTTTAGAATTCTGTAAGAGATGAGTGAGTGCTTGTAAGGGTTGTCTCCTAAACCCGGGAAAAAGAGAAGAGGGGTGTAAAAGGTGGTTGATCTTCGCCTATTGAAGGAAGACCGATAGTGGATGCCGGTGGCCTCGACGGAAGAGGAATCGGCGGAGTGGATGTAGGTCACGACGATCGAACCACTATAAAATCTGGTTTGCATTTCCTTCTTGCAATTTACATTAACTGCAAACTGCCTTCAATACTTTTACGAACACGCTTTCAAGTTAAGTTTCCGAATCGGTTTTTATCGTACGAAGAGATTTTTCACCCCCCCCTCTTAGTGCCGACCCCATTCCTAACAGATTCATATATAATTTTGGCATAAGACAACAATCTGATACTTGTTAAGTAAACAAAAACTGCCTGCAAATTAATAACAGGATGCTAACTTAATCAAACTTGTTTAACCAAATATTATTTTCCCATCAGGATTTGTCCATGGTCACTGTAACTAGTTTGAAATTCTATTAGTAACAAAGATTGAACAATCACATTCATTGATCACAAAACCAGCCGAATAAAGCCTTAGCTTGGAACTGATTTCTGCTGAGAATTAAATAGTCCGATTCAGGCATGCAAGAAATCAAAATCCTAGACTTAAAAGACTCATCATACCTGTAAATAGTTTGAATGCAGTAGGCACACTCCTCCTCTGAGGGATCCAGAAAACATCAGCTTTCTTCGACATATACAACCCTGGATCTATAATTATGGGTTTCGCCCTCTGGAACCTACAAGCACAGATCAAAACAGTAGTCAATTCTTATCCAATCCAAACAAGTCAAGGAAAATTGCAACATAAATTTTATCAAACATACGCCTTCCACCCAATATTACTGGTATGATCGATGAAGTTGAGATCCCTCGGTAAGTACGACAAAGTGTGCAGCAGATCTAAATCCAAACGCCAGAAAAACCACGCTTTTGCTTTTAGTCCATGGAATAAGAGGAGCATTTTGTCCAAAAAGGGGAAAAGAAGCTTATTTACCGTCTTGGGTGACAAGCGGGTAATCCGATGCACTGAGATTAATGAACCAATCCCAGTTGCCACCCTCCTTCAGCAGAATAGCCGCAGCATGGAGAGTGTTGGCCACCATGGTCGGCCCACGGTACGTGACCAAGTTCGCCTTGGTGATCATCCTCACATTCTTGACAGACGCAAAAAGCGGGTGGCCGGCAATATAATTCCTGAGGTCGTCGCGCTCTTCCGAGGAGGCCTCCAGATCGAGGTGGACGACGTAGAGGTTGGCGGGATGGTAGACGGCAAGGAGGACACGCTTGAGCATATTGCCATCGCCGACGGTGCCGGAGATAAGGTACGCGAGGCGGGGCGGGGGCGGAGAGGGGCGGAGATGGGAGGAGGGAGGGGTGGGGCGGAGCTTGGGCTCGACGAAGACGGGAGCGTAGAGGGCGGCGAAGGGATTGGAGGGATGGGAGAGGAGCGCGGAAGGGAGGAGGGAAAGGGGGAGGAGGGCGAGGGGGTCGTCCGGGGAGGAGAAGGTGGTGAGACAGAGGAGGAGGACAAGGGAGACGGTAGCTCCGACGGCCAGGGGGGCGATCCACTTCCGCTCCGCCCCCATCGCCGCCGGCCGCGCGTGCAGGGAGTTGAGGGCCGCCTTCATCTCCCAATCTGGGGCGCATTCTCTGCTACCATCTGGTCTCACTCCCTCCTCAAAACGGCTTCTTCTTCATCTTCTTCACTTCCAAACCCTCACGAAGAGACGACGGTGGCGTTGGTTTGCTGTGCTTGTTTCTTCTTCTATTAAAACTATTATTATGGCGTCGAAGTTGGAGAAAAGAGAATGGAATTTGCTCTCTTGGACAAATATTTTTCAAAAAAGAAATCTACCATTTTACTTACCTCATAAATCAAAGGGTTACCGTTGCCCAACGGGCCCCACGTGTTCCAGTGGCTGGGCAATCAATAACAAAAATACCGCTTAATTTAAATTTCTTCCTGTATTTTTATATTTTTACACCAAGTTATCACTTAATTGCATATTTATTCAATTAGTTCATGAGCGGGTCAAATCGAGTTTGTACGATGGAAACTTCCCGATCATCTACCGTCAATTTGGGCATTTTACTTTAAGAAAAAACCTTTATTATTGGGCTTGTAGCTCATGATGTCCCTAATTAGATTTTATTTATTTAGAGGCTCCTTTTCTTTTGTTATCAAACCGACAAAAATACCTCAGCATCTTTCACTGGACATCCACCCACGTCACCTTTACTCTTTCACCTTGAGCTAAAAATTTGTTCTCTTTCTCCTCGTATTTATTACCCTCTAGTTCACCCACAATATCTTTCCGGTGAAATCTCAAATTTGGATAAAATCAATTAATAAATTAATGATCTAATTTATGTTTTAAATGATATAAGACTAGTTTCGATCAGAAAAGATAAATTCATTAAAGCAGGAGAAATCGGGTCGGAGTAGAACATGTCAAAAGATTGGACATCGGGTCGGAGGATCGATCGACGTATTGGTAAAAGGCTTTATGTCATGAGTTCAAGCATCGGGCCGAAGGATCGGACATTACGCCAAGGAGATCGAAAGTTATCGGAGTCAACATGCCGATTAGACAATACATCGAAAGAGAGGATGATGCGCCGAAGAATCAGACGAAGTGCCGGATGAACCAATGATATGCCGGATAATATAGGATTTATGCTTGTAATCATGTGTCTAGATCGAGTTAGTTAAGGATTAATTGAGCCAGTTTTGGGATGAAACAATGGCAACTCAATTAGGGGCCAATCATGTTTGAATCAGGGCTGAATTAGGCTTGTTGTTTGGCCCATTCAATAACCTATAGCAGGGTCTAGCGGTGGTACCGCCAGACTAGGCGATGGTATCATCTAAACATAGTCTCCCAGACTATGTCAAGCGGTGGTACCGCCAGAGGTGATGGTACCGCCTAGTGTCAATGCTGTAGATGGTAGTACCGCCCAACACAAGCGATGGTATTGCCAGGACCCGAAAAACCTAGAATGAGATCTTTTTTACTTCATTTTTAAAATCATTTGGGGTTTATAAATACCCTTGATATTTCTACTTAGCTAAGCACAAAATTAAGTTGAAAGGAGAGAAAGAATACTTGAGAAAAATTAGAAAGTCTCTTAGGATTTAGAGTCTCTTCCTCCTAGAGTTAGAAGTTTTTAAGGGAGGAATGAGGTCTAAAAAAGAGGTATAAAGGTTTCTCTTGAGCTTGTGAAAAGGAGAAAGAGTTGTAAGAGTAGTTGATCTTCACCCGTTGAGAGAAGATCGGTAGTGGAAGCCGGTGGCCTCGAGTGAAGAGGAATCGAGAGTGGATGTAGGTCATGACGACTTAACCACTACAAATCTGGTTTGCATTTACTTTAAGCTTTTCGTTTTTATTGCAAACTGATTTCTTACTTTCACTACGCTTATGAACGTTTTCAAGTTAACATCTTTTCGATATTGGTTTTCATCAAACAAGAATTTCTAAGTTGACGAATGTTTACGTAAGCACTAATTCACCACCCCCCCCTCTCTTAGCTCTAAGTGCCATCATGGTCCTAACAATTGGTATCAGAGCCATCGTTGGATTAACATTAACTCAAGAGATATGACTTTTTTCAACTTTCAAGATGGTCTTTCTATCATTCATCCTCTTATATTCAATGGGACGTTATACGACATATTTTGGCCCCCAAGACACGTCAAGGTCAGAATTCGTACTAAGGTACTGCTCGACCCATCCACCATGCCAACCCTCGTACGATCGACCCATGTACAGTAATATAAAGACCCTTGGCTAGCATCTAGCTAGAGGAGGGAAAAAAATGAATCAATCACTTGACTAACTTGCTCTTCGGAGGGGCCTCGTCGGGTGATCCCAACGAGGGCCATTTTTGTAGGAAAACACGGCCACCACACGAAGATGAGCTGCCAACCACCTGAGAATCGTCGTCTAGTGCATGAAGGAGAGTAGCCAACTAGCCCGGATCTCGACCAACACCAACCAACACCCCTTCTCGAGAGCGCGGCCACCTCACGAGGATGAGCTGTCAACCACCCCGGAGAGGGAGAGACATAGCTCGGCATACATGGCGCCCGGATCGGCACACCAAAGAATAATGATCAACACCCTGTCACGAGGGCCCGATCGACCTTGGCATCTAGCTCAACCGACAGAAACTCCCGACATCGGCCCGTGGACCTAACCGTGCTGACTCATCAGCAGTGATACTTTTGTTCACTAACATTTTGGCACTAGAAGGAGGGCCATGTCGCAGGAGCTCTCCCCGAGGGAGAACCACCGACCGGTCTCCCCTCTATCGAACCTAGAGGCGTTTCTAATGGGCTTGAAGCCTTTAAGGTTATTTTGGTCACTGATCGAGAAGCCGCCAGTAACCATCCCTGAGATGCTCTAGCGCGCCAACCAGTACATCGTCGCCGAAGCTCTGGTGGCGGGAAAACACATGAACGACAAGAGACCAAGGGTGGAACAATCCCGGGGAATGACTTCAGCAACTTCGGTGCAACCCCGCTAGAGGCCCGACTGACAAGGGCTACTGCTCCCGAGGCCCTCGCCTCTCCCTCTGAGCACGTTCCACCGGGATTATAGCCATGACACAGAAGATTACCGTGACCTCTAGAATCAAATCGAGGATTTGATTCGAAAATGTCACCTCGGGCACTATCTTAAGGAACCCCGAGAAGTAACTCCATGTCCCAAGTGTCACGCCCCTCAAAAATATCGACAATATTTTAAAATTTTCATCATAACTAACCCAGGATCCAAGCACACATTTGAGGTCACTAAGAAAACATTCAGATCAAAATTTCACCTCTATAGTCTACAAATTCATAACCTGTATAATTCATAAACATACCACATATCACTTTCGATAATTCTTACAATCGAACTCAACTCATCAAAATAATAACCACAATATAAATTCACAAATGGGGAAGTCTATGCAGTCACCAAACCAACGATTACCATAAGATCATATCATTATCTGAATATAACTTAACATACCAAAATCCTATACATGAGGGATCCTTTATCTTACACAAAATCCACAGGTTTAGATTCATCGTCACATTTCATAAGATGTAGAGTATCTTATACAACAAATACACATATGCTAACAAAGATCTGCCCAAAATCTTCTAAACTTTCCACCGCCTCACCCAATCTTAACATTTAAGCAAGCAATATGCTATCCTGAAAAATTTATCAACAAAGCGGGGTGAGCATAAAGAGCTCAAACAAGTGACTAACATATCCATATCAAAATAGTACAACTTTCAAAGAGATACAGTTCCAAAATACAAAGGCAGAATATATGATTTTCGTAGACATAATATCATTAAGAGCAGAAACACAATTGTCCTTTCAATCTTACATATTTGGTTCTGACAGATTGGGGCATAGAGTAATTGGAGCATATCAATAACAAAGGTAACATATCGAGACTTATCAATGGCATATAAAATGTTAGAAGCATATCAACGGCATATGGAACATTTGAAGCAAAATCATCGATTGAATGAAGCATATCGAGCATATCAAAACAAATATCGTCACAGAAGCTCAAACGTCGTCCTTGACGTTGCAATCATATCATTCTTATCCGAGCATGAACAAAAACAACTCACCAAAACTCACGGATGTCATATCAAACATATAGAAGGTGTGGTGGGATCTCCGGTCGAATGTGATTCATCCATTTCTGAATGACTACCGACAAAAGTCTCCCCGTCCCTGGGAGATCCATCCACCCACGCGTCTAGGTGAAGTCGGAGGGGCGGCAGAGCATCGTAGGCTCTAAGCATATCCCACGGAGGCGGGACCCCACAGAGCGGGTAATAAAGCGATCCCACGAGCGGGACCCCGGGAGCGGGTAATAAGCGCGCATACCCTTTACCATTTTCTGGCAAAGGTCAGACAATCCCACACCGGAGTACAAGAGGGCAGTTTTAACAATAAGTAGCATATATCGGAAGCACACGGAACAACGAACGTGCATGTGCTTTTTTTCAAACAATCTGAAACAAAGAACAAATCTCTCACAAATGTATTCAGATTTGGAATGAAATAAAAACAAGAGTGTACAGGAATTTCCAAGCAATCATATTTAGCTCAAATCCAATAAGAAGGTTTAACGAATTCAAATATCCAAAGGAACGGAGCAGAATATGCGAAATCGACCAAAGCTCGATTTCGGACAGAATTCCAGTGGCACATCAAACAAATACTTCAGAATATCAATTATGCTCCAATACCCATAAGAAAACTATGGTCAAACCATATATCAATCTATATTCTGATGGAACAAATTTTATACGAAACAGGGTTCCCAACGCGGAGTTACCTTTGATTTGGTAACACAAGGTCAAAAACACAATCACTGGTTTGCAGAATTTATAGGGTCGGATTCAACAGATAATAGGGTAGGCAATTGAAATCCAAAATTTTCAAACTAGAAGTCCAAAGAAAGATTTTCAAGTCTAGTTTCAAATAAAATCAGTTTGGTACAATTCAAAATTTTCAACAGGGAGTTATAGGCATTTTAGTATCGATAGGTCAGAAATCTCGAACCCTGTTTTACAGTGTCTATAGGCTCAATTGAATCAGATGTTTGGGTAAGTATTCGGTGTCCAAAATCTACAAAATCAGTGTCAAAAGGAAGATATAAGAGTCTAATTTCAAACAAAATAGTTTCTGCCCGAATTCACATTTTGTACTAAAACTTATAGCTGAAACAGTGTATAGGGGTCAGTTTACTGAAAAAAAAAACTTCAGAATCCATGGTTCTATGTCCAAAGAGAGGCATATCAGTTTCTAAATAGAAATCCTTCAATTATTTCGATTCAACATAAAAACAGAGACTAAAAATTCTATAGGATGGGGTTAGAACACTTGTCTTTGAGAATTTTAGCCCTAAATGAGAAGAATTGAGCAAGAAACCTTAAAGCCCAATTTCTTCTTCCTCTTCTTCTTCTTCTTCTTCTTCTTCTTCTTTCTTTCTTTCTTTCCCAGATCATCCACGCAGCTGCCTTCTCTGCTTCCTTAAGAACTAAGTCAGAGAGGCTTAAGCGGTGGAGTTTGTATTTTTGTACATTTTACAGTTTAGTCCTTGTATTTAACATATTTACGATTAGGTCCTCAGGATTTACATATAGGTCCTCGGATTTTTGTTTGAATAAATCCTCCAACTCTTATGAATAAGTTCTCAGATTTATACTTTGACTTTTTATCAAATTTAAAATAGATACATACATTACAACTAGAAACTTATACGAAAATTCGGAAATGAGGGGTGTTACACTCTCCCCCCCTTAAAAGAAAAATTTAGTCCTCTAAATTTATCGTACCTCTATCGATGAAAAGGAGGGGGTACACCTTTGTCATTTCCTCCTCTAGCTCCCAAGTTGTTTCCTCTCGAATGATGTCTCCAAATTACTTGAACCAAGTGAGATGACCCGATTCCTTAGGACTTTTTTCTTTCTTATCAATGATCTGAATAGGCTCTTCCACATAAGATAAATCTTTATCAATCTCCACCAGCTCATACTTAATGTTGTGAGAAGGGTCATATATATACTTCTAATCATCGAGACATGAAATATATCATGGACATGACTCAATCTTTGGTGGCAAGGCAATCCGTGGTTTACGTAACCAACCCTCTCGAGAACCTCAAAAGGTCCAATAAATCTAGGGCTTAACTTTCCTTTCTTCCCAAACCTAATAATGCCTTTGGAAGGGGAGACTTTCAAGAATACAAAATCTCAGATTTCAAACTCAATATCTCGTCTTCTATTGTCGGCATAAGATAACTTTTGTGACGGCGGCTGTTTTTAACCTTTCCTTATAACTTGAATTTTCTCGAGGAAGTTTCTTGTACCTTATCCCGGTGCTAATGACTTTACGTCACCAACTTCTTCCCAACATATAAGTGTTATGCACTTTAAGCCCATATAAAGCTTCATAAGGAGCCATCCGAATACTTGAATGATAACTATTATTATAAGTGAACTCAACAAGTGAAATATCCTTATCCCATTCACCTTTCCAATCCATAACATAGGCTCTAAGCAAATCCTCAAGTGTTTGAATTGTTCTTTTCGGACCACCATCGGTCCGAGGATGATATCTTGGTACTAAACTTAACTTTAGTGCCCATAGATTCCTGTAATCTTCTCGAGAATCTAGAGAAATCTGGAGTCTCTATCGAGATGATCTCCTTTGGAATACCATGAAGTCTTACTATTTCACACGACATATAAATCTGCAAGTCTATCAGCTTAATAAGTCATATTAATCGGTAGGAAATGTGCAGATTTTGTTAACCTATCAATGATAACCCAAATAGCATCATGCTTTTTAGAGGTTCTGGGTAGTCACGAAACAAAATCCATAGTAATGCATTCCCATTTCCATTCAGAATATCTAAAGGTTGTAACAACCCTCCGTGTCTTTGGTGTTCTACTTTGATTTTTGACAAGTCAAACATTTTGAAACATACATTGCAATTTCCTTCTTCATGCCTTCCCACCAATAATGACTTTGAAGATCTCTATACATCTTAGTGCTCGGGATGTATGGTGTACTTTGAAGTATGACTTTCCTTTAGGATTTGATTCTTAATATCTGGTTCATTTGGTACACATACCCTCTCCCCAAATCTCAATAGGCCATCCTTTGAAACTTGAAATTGTGGCTTCAATTCCTTTTCTACTTCACTCCTCAAGTGGATTAAATGTGGATCGTAATTGTCCTTCCTTAATTTGTTGAATAAGATCGGAATGCACTTGAATGGAGGCCATCAATATCATTGAGTCTTGCTCTTTCCTCAAAGCTTTCAAATCAAAATTTTCTTCTAATAACTTCCATTGCTTTCTGGCCGGACTAGCCATAAAACTTGTAGATTTC
The DNA here is from genome assembly GCA_900464855.2 of Musa schizocarpa. Lineage (NCBI taxonomy): Eukaryota > Viridiplantae > Streptophyta > Magnoliopsida > Zingiberales > Musaceae > Musa > Musa schizocarpa. The sequence continues at coordinate 18,260,635 of LS990920.1, forward strand.
CTACTAAGTGCATCACTACAACATTGGCTTTGCTGGGGTGATAACGGATGGCACAATCATAATCCTTGAGAAGTTCTATCCATCTTATTTGCCTCATGTTTAACTCTTTTCGAGTGAAAATGTATTTTAAACTCTTGTGATCGTGAAGATTTCAAAGTAATCGACCATACAAATAATGTCTCCAAATCTTTAGAGCAAAAATAATTACTGCTAATTCCAAATCATGAGTTGGATAATTCAATTCATAACCTTTAAGTTGCCTAGAAGCATAAGCAATTACTCTCCCTTCTTGCATCAAAACACATCCTAGGCCTTTTCTTGAAGCATCAGTATAAACTACAAATCCATCACTACCACTTGGAATAGTGAGAATAGGGGCACTAGTAAATCTTCTTTTTAACTCTTAAAAACTTTGTTCACAATCATCACCCCATACAAATTTCATATTCTTTTTAGTGAGGTTGGTGAGAGGTTGAGCGATTCGAGAAAATCCCTCCACAAATCTCTGTAATAAACTGCCATGCCCAAAAAAAGCTTGAACCACATGTTACATTTGTTGGTACTTCCCATTCAACTACAACTTCTATTTTCCTTGGATCAACAGATATACCCTTCCCTGAAATCACATGGCCTAAGAAAGCAACTTCATTCAACCAAAATTCACATTTCTTTGAACTTGAAGATACAACTTCTTTTCTCTTAGTATGGACAACACATCTCTCAAGTGTTCCTCATGCTCTCGATTACTCTTTGAATACACCAATATGTCATCAATAAATACAATTACACAGATATCCAAGAGCGGTTGAAATATCCTATTCATTAGTTCCATAAAGGCTGCAGGGGCATTTGTCAAACCGAAAGGCATCACCAAGAATTCATAATGACCATATCGAGTTCTGAAAGCTGTTTTTGAAATATCCTCCTCCTTGATCTTCAACTGATAGTAACATAACCTCAGGTCAATCTTAGAGAATACTTGTGCACCCTGCAGTTGATCAATCAAATCGTCAATTCTAGGTATGGGATACTTATTTTTGATGGTCACCTGATTCAACTGTCTATAATCAATACAAAGCCTCAATGTTCCATCCTTCTTCTTCACTAATAGTACCGGAGCACCCCATGGGGATACACTAGGTCGTATGAAACCCTTATCTAATAATTCTTGTATTTGCTTCTTTAATTCCTCTAGCTCGAGTGGTGCCATTCTGTAGGGAGGCTTAGATATTGGGGTTATACTGGAGACCAGATCAATAGCAAATTCACCCTCTCTATCTAGAGGTAAACCAGGCAAGTCATCCGGGAATACATCGGGGAATTCTTTGACCACTACAATTTCATCTAGATGGGTTTCTGATTTGAATGCTCCTTTACACACACCATATAACAAAAAAACAACCTTTTCTGCATAAGACGATAAACTTGAAGTGTCGATATCAAGCAAGGAGGCAAATCATGCCTAATGCCCTCAAAGAAAAAAATATAGGCTGATCCGGTATGCAGAAAGTAATTATTTTTTTGTAACAATCAATACTAGCGTGATGAGAAGATAACCAATCCATGCCAAGTATAATATCAAAGCCCTAGATCTCTAGGAGAATCAAATTAGCAAGGAGTTAAGTAGTCCCCAATAGAGATCAAACATGATGGGTAGACCAAGTTTGTTGCCAATGAATCTCCAACAGCCAGTTTGTTACATATAACATATAATCAGGGGGTTTAGGTAGAATATCCAAGTGACAAGCAAAGTATTGTGAAACAAACGATAAGTTGGGTAGGGATCAAACAAAACTTTTGCATTTCTTTTAGAAACATGAAGAATACCTTCCTGTGATTTAGAAGCTTTAGAATCTTGTTCAGTGATGATAGTATACACTCTAGCATGGGTGAGGGTCTAGGAGACAGTGGCTCTTTCTTCTTCCTCAAAGGGCAATCTTTTTATTTGATGATCCAACTTTCCACAACCAAAACATGCCCCAGTCTAGAAAACACCGACTTGTTTCATGATTTAATCCGCCAATTTGCACATGACCGAGTCCTCCACAATGGTTTCCTTTTCTCAAATCCAGGATGTCTTAAACCTCTTGTTACTAGCTTCATATTCATTTTCTCTCCTGCTTTTTGCCGAGAATTTGTTCCTTTTGTCCTTACCCAATGATTTCTTGAATTTCCTCCATGTCTCTTTCAATTTTCAAAGCTCTTTTACCAGTATCGACATATGTTTGTAATTTTAGAGTTGACATTTGGGCTTCTTATCATTTGGTCGTAATCCCCTTTCAAACCTTCTTGCTTTTCTAGATTCATCATCAGTCATATGTGTGGCAAACCCGGAGAGCTCAGTGAATTTAGATTCATACCTTTAACCCATCTTACTTCCTGGATAAGATTCAAGAACTCCAATTCTTTTTGCTCTCTCATACAATCTGGAAAATATTTATCATTAAACTTTTCTTGGAATAACTTCCATGTCATTGGCTCATGTTTGATTTGGACATCCTCTTAATCATTCTCCACCAGTGTTCAGCTTCTCCTTCCGGCATAAAGGTGGCAAAAAAAACCTTTTCGATCATCGGGGTAATTTAGAGCATCAAATATTTTTCTATCTGTATCATCCATCGTTTCGCCACCATTGGATCGGACTCACCACTAAAACTGGGAGGACTAAGCTTTTAAACTGTCCAATTCCCAACCCCATTTGGTTTGATGTCTCTATTCCATCATTACTTCCTTGTTGGCAGGTTGTTGTTGTTGTTGTTGCATCACTTGTGCCATAGTCTCCAAAGTCCGCATGATACCACTCAATTGATCGTTGAGTGAAGACGAATAGAGAACCGGATGATCTCGTCATCCTCGCTTCCTAAAACATCAAAGGAACATTTTTTTTGATCAATCTCTAATTGATAGTCAATAAACCTAAAAAAAATGATATTCTTAGTGATTCTCAAATCATGCTCTGATACCACCTCTGTCACGCCCCTCAAAAAAATATCGACAATATTTTAAAATTTTCATCATAACTAACCCAGGATCCAAGCACATTTGAGGTCACTAAGAAAACATTCAGATCAAAATTTCACCTCTATAGTCTACAAATTCATAACCACAGTACAATTCATAAACATACCACATATCACTCGATAATTCATACAATCGAACTCAACTCATCAAAATAATAACCACAATATAAATTCACAAATGGGGAAGTCTATGCAAAGTCACCAAAACCAACGATTACCATAAGATCATATCATTACACGAATATAACTTAACATACCAAAATCCTATACATGAGGGATCCTTTATCTTACACAAAAATCCAGGGTTTAGATTCATCGTCACATTTCATAAGATCAGAGTATCTTATACAACAAATACACATATGCTAACAAAGATCTGCCCAAAATCTTCTAAACTTTCCACCGCTTTCAGCCCAATCTTAACATTTAAGCAAGCAATATGCTATCAAAAAAAATTTATCAACAAACGGGGTGAGCATAAAGAGCTCGACAAGTGACTAACATATCCATATCAAAATAGTACAACTTCCAAAGAGATACAGTTCCAAAATACAAGGCAGAATATACGATTTCGTAGACATAATATCATTAAGAGTAGAAACACAATTGTCCTTTCAATCTTACATATTTGGTTCCCGACAGATTGGGGCATAGAGTAATTGGAGCATATCAAGAACAAAGGTAACATATCGAGACTTATCAATGGCATATAAAATGTTAGAAGCATATCAACGGCATATGGAACATTTAGAAGCAAAATCATCGATGAATGAAGCATATCGGAGCATATCAAAACAAATATCGTACAGAAGCCAAAGCGTCATCCTTGACGTTGTAATCATATCATTCTTATCCGAGCATGAACGAAACAACTCACCAAAACTCGGATGTCATATCAAACATATAGAAGGTGTGGTGAGATCTCGGTCAGAATGTGATTCATCCATTTTGAATGACCACGACAAAAGTCTCCCACGTCGGGAGATCCATCCACCCACGTCTAGGTGAAGTCGAGGGGGGGGCAGAGCATCGCAGGCTCTAAGCATATCCCACGGGCGGGACCCCACAGATCGGGTAATAAAGCATCCCACAAAGCGGGACCCACGGAGCGGGTAATAAGCGCATACCCTTTACCATTTCTGGCAAAGGTCCAGACAATCCCACACACCGGAGTACAAGAGGGCAGTTTTAACAATAAGAAGCATATATCGGAAGCACACGCGGAACAATGAACGTGCATGTGCCTTTTCGAAACAATACGAAACAAAGAACAAATATCTCACAAATGTATTCAGATTTGGAATGAAATAAAAACAAGAGTGTATAGGAATTTCCAAGCAATCATATTTAGCTCAAATCCAATAAGAAGGTTTAACGAATTCAAATATCCAAAGGAACGGAGCAGAATATGCGAAATCGACCAAAGCTCGATTTCGGACAGAATTCCAGTGGCACATCAAACAAATACTTCAGAATATCAATTATGCTCCAATACCCATAAGAAAACTATGGTCGAACCATATATCAATCTATATTCTGATGGAACAAATTTCATACGAAACAGGGTTCCCAACGCGGAGTTACCTTTGATTTGGTAACACAAGGTCAAAAACACAATCACTGGTTTGCAGAATTTATAGGGTCGGATTCAACAGACAATAGGGTAGGCAATTGAAATCAAAAATTTTCAAACTAGAAATCAAAAGAAAGATATTCAAGTCTAGTTTCAAATAAAATCTGTTTCGTACAATTCAGAATTTTTCAACAGGGAGTTATAGGCATTTTAGTATCGACAGGTCAGAAATCTCGAACCCTGTTTTACAGCGTCTATAGGCTCAATTGAATCAGATGTTTGGGTAAGTATTCGGTGTCCAAAATCTACAAATTCAGTGTCAAAAGGAAGATATAAGAGTCTAATTTCAAACAAAATAGTTTTTGCCCGAATTCACATTTTGTACTAAAACTTATAGCTGAAACAGTGTATAGGGGTCAGTTTACCGAAAAAAAAACTTCAGAATCCATGGTTCTATGTCCAAAGAGAGGCATATCAGTTTCTAAATAGAAATCCTTCAATTATTTCGATTCAACATAAAAACAGAGACTAAAAATTCTGTAGGATGGGGTTAGAATACTTGCCTTTGAGAATTTTAGCCCTAAATGAGAAGAATTGAGCAAGAAACCATAAAGCCCCAATTTCTTCTTCTTCTTCTTCTTCTTCTTCTTCTTCTTCTTCTTCTTCTTCTTCTTCTTCTTCTTTCTTTCTTTCTTTCCCAGATCATCCACGCAGCTGCCTTCTCTGCTTCCTTAAGAACGAAGGCAGAGAGGCTTAAGCGGTGGAGTTTGTATTTTTGTATATTTTATAGTTTAGTCCTTGTATTTAACATATTTACGATTAGGTCCTCAGGATTTACATATAGGTCCTCAGATTTTTGTTTGAATAAATCCTCCAACTCTTATGAATAAGTTCTCAGATTTATACTTTAACTTTTTATCAAATTTAAAATAAATACATACATTACAACTAGAAACTTATACGAAAATTCGGAAATGAGGGGTGTTACACCAAGGGACCCATCGAAAGACACCTCTCCATCCAAAATCTCTCACCAAAAAGCCACTCACGACAAGAGGTCCACAAGCTCTCCAGATCGGTTCCCGACCTACGGCTCGTTGGCCCAACTCTTGTGTGAGCCTCTCTAGATCGGTTCCCGACCTACGGCTCACTAGCCCAGCTCTTGCCTGAGCCTCTCGAGATCGGTTCCCAATCTACAGCTTGCCGGCCCAGCTCCTACCCGAGCCTCTCCAGATCGGTTCCTGACCTGCGCCTTGCTGACCCAGCTCTTGCCCGAGCTGTTGGGAAATCAGGGGGGGCGACATCATATCATGTGGAAGAACAAGAAAACAAAATCCCAGATTCCCAAAAAAAGATGTTATTAGATGCGAAGATTGGTGCGTAAAAATCCACAAAACACAAAACTGCGATAGAGATTGTGTTACCTAGGGAGATCGTATATCCCTGTTTCCTTGCAGATCCTTAGGGAGGGGGTGAAGGAGGTCAAGCGTCCTCCTCTCTGGCGGTGATCCACACAGCAGAGGTTGCGGCGACCCTCCCCTCAAAACTCCGTGGTCTCAGGAGGTGGAGAGGGAGAGGAGAATAGGAAAGGCAAGCAAAGACTCTAGCCTATGAGGTGTGAATCCCTCCTATTTATAGAGATCCCGTGTCAAACCCTAATGGGTCCTTCCTAGTGGGTATTGGATCTGCATCCAATAAGACAAAGGGCTCCGGTCGGATATCTCATATCCGAACCTCTACTCATCATAATGCCTACCATATGTGTGTGACCCTCTAGGCCCAATATCGAGTGGCCGTGAGTCATACTGTCGAGAACTCCTTCTAACTCGGTGAATTATTATCTCTGTAATAATTCACTCGACTCATCGACTATGACGGGCGTACTAGGCCACTAGTAGTCCCAGAACGACTCTGGGAATCCAATCCATTGGTTTTTGTCGTCTCGATTACCATGTACCTATAGTCCCTCATCCATCTAATATCCCAGGACCAGAGTATATCGAGCATGGTGTTGTCGGACCCATACGGTTTCTACTGAAGTCTCGCTCTGTCGGATTCTCAGGAGAACTCTTTCTCTCTCAACCCGAATGACCCTGGCGAGGGATTTTGTCGAGCAAGAACACATGGGATATTCCTCTCATGGCCGAGAGTGGATGATCCTCTATCGACACTCAATAGCCCTCGTAAGGTCGACTACCACTCCCAATGACCAGGCTGTACTAGATCTGGGACAGCCAAACCTATAAGTGCGGTATCAAAGAGTGGAGCACTCATACAGGACATCCTTGGTGTCTCAATTCTAAGGACGGATACACCCTATGGACTCACGGAATCATTTGTCGACAATAAGGCATCATCAACCATCCGAGCATTCCGTAGCGGATCAATCAGTGAACTCATTCTCCAATGAGCACTGCATCTTGTATCCCTAGTGTCCCTACACGAGCAGCAACTATGAGACCATTTGCATCCATCATATGGGCCGGGTATCTGACACACCAGTCTATCAGGTTATCACGATGTCCCTCTCGGTAACCTATGGTAGGGATTATTTAGGATATGTGTTTAAAGGTGAATCGATCTCATTATCGTGATCTCATCACGATCCGATTCCCATTGCACAAATCCAAGGACATCACAATATATATATATGCATTTATGCAATAGTTATAAAGTGATATACGCTAAAATATAATAAGCAAAAAGATTACGTATCAAGTCACACGTGCCATCACTCCGTGATTGGCTTTCGGGCACCTATGACTAGCAATCTCCCACTTGACCTAAAGCCAATCACCTATGGTTCATCCCCATCGGACCGCGGACGCTTCAAAGACAAAATGAGACAACGGCTTTGTCTTTGGATCCCAATGTTATCTTAGGATGGAACTCTTTCCACTGCTACATCTCCTCGGTTCTGATCTCTCTTATAAGTTTGGAACCTCCTCGAACATTCGATGAGACCGGGTTCCCTTATTTGAGTAATCACCCCATAGTTGTCGCAATATAAGGAAGTGGAATTTGTCGCTATCGTATCGACTCCCAAATCTGTGATGAACTTCTTCACCGGACTCCCTCCTTTGCTGCATCCGATGCAGCAATGTATCCGCCTGGTGGTCGAGTCGGCGATGGTATCTTGCTTGGAACTCTTCCAAAGACACTGCTCCTCCATTCAAAGGTGTACATACCCCTGAATTGACTTGCTATCATCGACATCGACTGAAAACTTGAGTCAGTGTAGCCTTCAACCTTAAGGCTATTACCTCCATATACTAGTAAAAGATCCTTAGTCCTTCTCAAGTACTTAAGGATACACTTTTCTGCTTTCGGTCTCCAAGCCCGGATCCTGCCTGGACACTTTCAGTGACACTCATAGCATGCGCTATATCGGGCCTAGTACATAGCATGGCATACATGATAGACCCTATTGCTGAGGCATAAGATATCATATCCATGTTAGCCCTTTTTTCGAGTCTTTGGGGACATACTGTAGAAAGCGATATCCCATGTCTCATCGGTATGAGACCTCTCTTGGAATTTTCCATGCCAAACCTTTTGACAATAGTTTCTATGTACCTGGACTGGGACAAGCCAAGCATCCTCTTGGATCTATCTCTATAGATTCTAATCCCCAAGATATAAGATGCTTCCCCTAAGTCCTTCATGGAGAAGTGTCTAGATAACCAAGCCTTTCACTGTGGATAGCATTCCTATGTCATTCCCAATGATGAGGATGTCATCCACATATAACACCAAAAAGGTGATAGCGCTCCCACTTACCTTTCTGTATACACACAAGGCTCATCTTCATTCTTAATTTAAGTCATAAGATCCGATTGCCTCATCAAATCTTATGTTCCAACTTCATGAAGCTTGCTTTAGTCCATAAATGGATCTAAGCAACCTACACACCTTATCCGGCAAGTTCTTGGATTTTTAATCCCTCAAAGTTGCATCATATACACCTCCTCCTCGAGGTTCCCGTTGAGGAATGCGGTTTTCACATCCATCTGCCAGATCTCATAATCATAGTGTGCTGCAATAGCCAATAGAATTCTAATGGATTTTAGCATTGCTACGGGTAGTCAACACTTTGCCTTTGACGATACCCCTTAGCCACTAGCCTTGCTTTATAGGTCTCTACCTTTCCATCTACTCCGATCTTTTTCTTAAAGATCCACTTGCAACCGATGGGTACAATACCTTCGAGCGCATCAACTAGTTTCCAAACCTTATTGGAGTACATAGAATCCATCTCGAAATTCATGGCTTTTTTCCACTTCCTGAGTCTATACTCATAATAGCCTCCTCAGAGGTCTGAGGATCAATATCCTACACATCCTCTGCTCTAATATGTCCCACATATCTCTCAGGAGGATGGGATACTCTATCATACCTGCGTAAAGTTGATACTTGTGTATTAGGTACCCGAAGGACTTTCGAGTCAGAGTGGTGCTTGAGCTTGGTTCTCCAACCTCGCCTCAATTCTATCATTCTCCCACTTGTCTCTGTCAAGAATGTGTTCCTTCTCAAGGAACACTGCTCTCTTAACTACAAAGACCTTTTGGTCCTCGAGATGATAGAAATAATACCCACAAGTTTCCTTAGGGTATCCCACAAATTTGCATCGCTCTGTCCTTGATTCTAACTTATCGGGGTTGTGTCTTCTAACATGGGCAGGGCAGCCCCAGATCTTAACAACCTTAAGATCAGGCTTCTTCCCTTTCCATATCTCATATGGTGTAGACACTACCGACTTAGTTGGAACTCTGTTTAGAAGGTAAGCTGCGGTTTCTAGGGCATATCCCCAGAATGAGATGGGTAGGTCAGCGAAACTCATCATGGACCGTACCATATCTAATAATGTACGATTTCTCCTTTCAGAGACACCATTGAGCTCAAGTGTATAAGGAGGTGTCCATTGGGATAATATCCCATGGTCCTTGAGGAACTGAGGAAATTCATGTACTTAAGTATTCACCTCCTCGATCGATCGAAGAGTTTTGATACTCTTTCAGTCTGGTTCTCCCCCTCATTCTTATACTCTCTCTGAATTTCTCAAAGGCCTGGACTTGTACTTCATTAAGTACACATATCCATACCTTGAGAAATCATCGGGTAAATATAATGAAGTAGGAGTAACCTCCAATGGCATGAGTTGACATGGGTCCACATACATCACTATGTATGAGTTCCAACAACTCATTGGCTCTCTCGATTCTACTAAATGGAGATTTTCGATTTTCCACGAATGCAAGGCTCACAAGTTGTATATGACACATAGTCGAATGGATCTAGATATCCATCATTTAGTAACTTTTGAATCCTTCTTTCATGGATGTGACCTAGCCTACAATGCCACAGGTATGCACTTTGTTCAACTCATCTCGTTTCCTTTTGGACACATTTACATTCATGATATGTGGAGTGGTGTCTAACATAAATAAACCATTATGCAATGTTCCTTTCGTGATGATCTTATCATCTAATAATATTGATCAACCATTGTTCTCAAAAACAAATTTATATCCACTAACTGTTAAACATGAAATGGAGATAATGTTTTTGATAATAGAAGGAACAAAATAACATGCATCTAATGCAATAAAAGCTCCACTAGGCAGATGTAGGGGCGACCTCGCCAACGACTAATACAAAGAACTTTTGCTCCATTACCCATCTTGAGGTCCATCTCGTCTCTCAGTAGTCTCCTAGGTCTTGCTAAGAACCACAACGAATTGCATATATGATAAGCACTACCGGTATCCAATACCCATGTGTTATCATAAGAGTCCGACAAATGGAGACCCGATCATGAATGTACCAAGCTTCATCAAGCTTTTTGTTTAGCCCTTTCTGCAAGGTACTCTTTGCAGTTTCTCTTCCAATGCCCATCTTTACCATAGTGGAAGTAATCTGGCCTTTGTCCTTTCTTTGGGTCTTTCTTAGCAACCTTTGCTTTACCTTGTTTGCCCTTGCCCTTTCCCTTCTTAAGGGACCTTTATGCTTTCCTTTTCTTTCTGGTCTCACCAGTGTAGAGAACTGGCTTCTCTTTCTTAATAGTACTCTCTGCCTCCCTCAACATATTGAGGAGCTCTGGGAGAGTCACCTCAAGCTTGTTCATATTAAAATTCATTATGAACTGTGAAAAGGAATCTGGTAGGGACTGAAGCACAATGTCCACACACAAGTTATCCTCTAGGACCATTCCTAGACCTGTGAGTTTCTCTATCACTCAATCATCTTTAGGACATGGTTCTGAACCGGTGTCCCCTCAGTCATCCTAGCGCGGAAAAGGCTCTTGGATATCTCATATCGTTGAGTCCTTCCCTGTTCCTCAAACAATTTGCGGACATGTAGGAGAATGGATCTGACATCCATCTTTTCATGTTGTCTCTGTAACTTTGGAGTCATAGAGCCCAACATATAGCACTGAGCAAGAGTGGAGTCATCAATGTACTTCACGTAGCGAGCGATCTCATCCTCGCTTGCCCCTTCTTCGGGCGTAGGCATCACTATATCAAGGATGTACATGATTTTCTCCGTTGTGAGAACAATTCTCAAGTTACGGAGCCAATCCGTATAATTTGGACCAGTAAGGCAGTTGACATCAAGTATGCCACGTAAGGGATTTGAAAGCGACATTTTCTAAAAATAAAGATGTAGCAGAAATGAATAACATGCAGATTTTGCAAGAAATAAACTATCAAGATATGGACTTCTATCTTAATATGCTCCCACTATTTTACTAACGAGTCACGCGACACCCTCAGCACGTGAAACGGAAGTCTCCAGCAGACTTCTAGTGGGGATCAGGATCCAATCAGCGTCTTAGAGTAACCTCGAGGGACTCGACCAATCACACTAAGCCTAAAGGTAGGCAACTCTTGCCGATCACAACTCCTTGTGATTCCCGTCCTATTCGGCCTCCGAATCACCATGGCATCGAGGGACCCGACCAACCATGATGCTCGGTTAAGTCAACACCTTCATTACAAGATGAGTCTGATTTGATGATATACCCTCGAGGGACTCGACCAAGCATACCATGTCCTCAGGTCACCGGTGATATCTCTATGTCGTAAGCAAGATAGCGAATCGTGATATAGGTGAGTCTCGAGGGACTCGACCAACTCAACCTAAACCGAGAATCGGTTCCTACTCATAACGATGGAAGGCCACGTGGGTCAATCTAATTGCCTCACGTTTATCGACTTAATATTATCAAGAGATGTTTCTATAATTTGGTCTCCTAATATGACATGTCACACATATACATATTTAATATATATCTACATCGCATGCAAATATATATACATATCTAGCATGTGTATAAGCAATCACATCGGATGATCATGGACTACAACCTAATATGATTAGGCCCGAGCCGATAGGCCTAATCACTCACATCAAGATCTATGTGTGCAACGGTGCATCTCCATGCCCTGTGATCGTCCATCTCGCCCTCGTCGGTTCCAGTTCGACATCTTGATGCATCTCCATGCATCACGATCGTCCGTCTCGTGGGTCCCGCTTATCGCATCCACGCTCGGCCGCGCCTCCTCATGTGATTACAACTTAATCATAGGCACGCAGGCCCCGACAATAAACGAGAAATATAATGGAGGTTCGCAGACCTCAATAATAATAATCACAAGTACACACATCACACGGTCCATGATCATCCGTCCACACATCATACATCACATGTATAAATAATCATTATCATGTAGGACTACTAGATAATAATAAAAAATAATAATCAACTAAACCTTTTAATTAATTAATATTTTTCTGAAATCAGGGACATGTAGGGAATTTATCAATTCCTAAGGGTATTTTCGTAATTTGGACAAAAGACAGAAACTAGAATTTCTCAAATTCATAGGGGCAAAACTATCCTTTTGCCCAAAACCCTAATTCCCTCTGCTGGGTTGTTGCCGCCGGCCCATCCGGTGCGGGCGGGCTGTAGGGGCGAGGGCATCGCTTCCGGGCAGCCATACCCGGCGGCGACAACATCGGCGGTGGGCGCCTCGCCAGGCGCCGCTGCCCTCGCGGCGGTGTTGTCCGCCGGTGTGCCAGTGGTGGGGGGGGTTTTCGCCGCGGAGATGGTGGCGGTAGGTGTCGCCGCTCATGGGCGGCGGCGCCTCCCTGGCGGCGAAGCGCCACCTTGGCGGCAGGGCGCCATATGCGGCGTTGTTCTGTTCGGGCGGCAGCGCCGCTTTTGGGCGGTAGGCGGCTGGCACGCTCGCTCGCGGGCGGCCTTCATGGCCGCCAGCCAGTTGGCCGCCAAGAAAGCGGCTGAACCAGCCGGCCCACCGCTGCAGGTACGAGCACACGACGCTACTGCCGCCCGCCTGCTGCGCTGCGCGCACGAGATCGAGGGCAACAACTGTTGCTGCCCTTCCTCGCTTTTCGTCAATGATTTTGACGTCAATATTCTTCCTAAACACAACACACGCAGTTCAAAACCAATCATTCGCGACGAACAACTGGCTCGATACCATTGTTGGAAAAATCGGGGGGCGACATCATATATAAGCGGAAGAACAAGAAAACAAAAATCCCCGATTCCCCAAAAAATGATGGTCGTCGTATGTAAGATTGAAATTAAAAAATCCATAAAAACACAAAACTGGCGTGATAGAGATTGTGTTACGTAGGGAGATCAGATATCCCCTGTTTCCTTGCAGATCCTTAGGAGAGGGTGAAGGAGGTCAAGCGCCCCTCCTCTCTAGGTGTGATCCACACAGCAGGGTTGTGACGACCCTCCTCAAAACTCCAGGCCTCCGAGGTGGAGAGGGAGAGGAGAATAGGAAAGGCAAGCAAAGACTCTAGCCTATGAGGTTGTGAATCCCTCATATTTATAGAGATCCCGTGTCAAACCCTAATGGGTCCTTCCTAGTGGGTATTGATCTGCATCCAATAAGACAAGGGCTCACGGATATCTCATATCGAGAACCTCTACTCATCGCAATGCCTACCATATGTGTGTGACCCTCTAGGCCCAACATATCGAAATGTGAGTCATACCTGTCGAACTCCTTTTAACTTCGGTGAATTATTATCTACGTAATAATTCACTCGACTCATCGACTACTGGACGTATTTAGGCCACTATCTTGCCGTAGTCCCGGGCGATATAGGGAATCCAATCCATTGGACATGTCTGTCCTCGGTTACCATGTACCTATAGTCCCTCATCCATCTAATATCCCAGAGACCGATATATCGAGCATGGTGTTGTCGTGGGACCCATACGGTTTCTACTCGAAGTCTCGCTCTAATCGGATTCTCCGGGAGAACTCTTTTCTCTCAACCCGAATGACCCCGGCTAGGGATTTGTCTCGAGCAAGAACACATGGGATATTCCTCTCATGACGCCGAGGGTGGATGATCCTCTATCGACACTCAATAGCCCTCGTAAGGTCGACTACCACTCCCAATGACCTCTTTGTACTAGATCCGGGACAGCCAAACCTATAAGTCCGTATCAAAGAGTGGAGCACTCATACAGGACATCCTTGGTGTCTCAAGTCTAAGGACCAGATACATAATTTGGACTACGGAATCGCTGTTGTCGACAATAAGGCATCATCAACCATCCAGCATTCCGTAAAGCGGATCAATCAAATGAACTCATTCTCCAATGAGTACTGTCATCAGTATCCCTAGTGTCCCTACACGAGCAGCTATGAGACCAGCTGCATCCATCATATGGACGGTATCAAGACACCCGGTCTATCCGGTTATCACGATGTCCCTCTCGAAAAACCTATGACCGGGATTATTTAGGATATGTGTTTAAAGGTGAATCGATCTCATTATCGTGATCTCATCACGATCCGATTCCCATTGCACAAATCCAAGGACATCACAATATATATATATGCATTTATGCAATAGTTATAAAGTGATATACGCCAAAATATAATAAGCAAAAAGATTCTGTATCAAGTCACACGTGCCATCACTCACGTGATTGGCTTGCTTGGCACCTATGACTAGCACGAGCCTCTCTAGATTGGTTCCCAACCTGCGACTCGCCAGCCTAGCTCCTGCCTGAACCTCTCCAGATCGGTTCCCGACCTACGGCTCACCAGCCTAGCTCTTGCCCGAGCCTCTCCAGATCGCTCCCGACTGGTGACCCGTCAGCGCCCCAAGCATGATTCCTGCTTGGGTCCCTCCCGAGTGGCGACCCGCCAGACTCAATTCAGAGCCGAGCTCATAAACTCGGTCCCCAGACTCAATTCGGAGCCGAGCTCACAAAGTTGGTCCCTAAACTTAATTCAGAGTCAAGCTCACAAACTCGGTCCCTAGACTCGATACAGAGCTGAGCTCATAAACTCAGTCCCCAGACTCAATCCGAAGCCGAGCTCACAAACTCGGTCCCTAGACTCGATACGGAGCTGAGCTCACAAACTTGGTCCCCAAACTCAATTCGGAGCCGAGCTCACAAACTCGATCCCCAGACTCAATTTGGAGCCGAGCTCACAAAATCGATCCTCAGACTCGATACGGAGCCGAGCTCACAAACCCGGTCCCCAGACTCGATACGAAGCCGAGCTCACAAACTCGGTCCCCAGACTCGATACGAAGCCAAGCTCACAAACTCAATCCCTAGACTCGATTTGAAGCCGAGCTTACAAACTTGGTCCCCAGAATCAATCCAGAGTCGAGCTCGTAAAATCAATCCCCAAACTAAATTCGTAGCTGAGCTCACAAACTCGACCCCCAGACTCATTTCAGAGATGAGCTCACAAACTCGGTCCCTAGACTCAATTCGGAGCTGAGCTCATAAACTCGGTCCCTAGACTCAACATGGAGCTGAGCTCACAAACTTGGTCCCTAGGCTCAATTCGGAGCCGAGCTCACAAATTCGGTCCCCAGACTCAATTTGGAGCCGAGCTCATAAACTCGGTCCCCAGACTAAATTCGGAACCGAGCTCATAAACTCGGTCCCCAGACTCAAATCGAAACCAAACTTATTTGGTCCCAAGGTTTGATTCGGAGCCAAATATACCCACTCGGCCCCCAAATCTAGCTCCCGTCCAAGTCTCGGTTTGTGACCTGCCGGCACAAAACTTGAGCCCGGACGTAGTTACTTGGCCCACAGGCCCAACTCCATTGCCCGAGCCACGCCTCGCGGCCAATCTAATGCAGAGTCACATCTCAGCTAGATCCAATGCTCGAGCCATGCCTCGCGGCCTATCCAATGCCTGAGTCGCATCTCGGCCCAATCCAAACGCCCGAGTCACATCTTGACCCAATGCAAACGCCCGTGTCACATCTCGGCTCGATCCAACGCCCAAGTCGCACCTCGGCCCAATTCGATGCCCAAGTCGCATCTTAGCCCAATCCGATGCCCGAGTCGCATCTCGGCCCAATCCGACGCCCGAACCACGTATCTCGACCAATCCGATGCCCGAGTCGCATCCCGGTTGATCCAATGCCTGAACCTCACATCTCAGCCAAATCTAACTCCTGAGTCACATCTCGGCCAAATCCAATGCTCGAGTCGCATCTCAGCTAAATCCAACGCTTGAGTCGCCTCTCAGCCAAATCCAACATCCGAGCCACGCATCTCGGCCAATCAAGCATCCGAATCGCATCTTGGCCAAATCCAATGCTTGAGTCGCATCTCGGCCAAATCCAGCATCCGAGCCACACATCTTGGCCAATCCAACGCCCGAGTCGCATCTCGGCCAGATCCAACACCTAAGCCACACCACATGGCCAATCTTATGCTCGAGTCACATCTCGGTCGTGTTGAATCTCGGATTTTGATGATGAAACTAATTGATTGTGTTTAGATGTTTAACTGCAGTTTAAGTGATGCAGGTCTACTCGATTAGGATTAGACAGTTGACGCAGGAGGAATTGACATTGCGCCGGAGGAGATCACATCAGGATATTGGACGACGGAAGGCTTCGGACGTTGGGCATCGGGCCAAGGAAAGAGAAATTACGCCAAGGATATCGGGGTTGCGGAGGTCAACCACCGATTGGGCAACAAGCCGCAAGAGAGGACGATGCACTGAAGAATCGGACAAAGCGCCAACCAATGACGTGCCGGGCAGCAGAATGTCAATTCGCGTTGTAATAATTGTCTAGATCGGAGTAGAGTTTTAGTTTGTGTGCAGGAATAACTACAATAACGATGAAGACATAAAGCGAAACAAAGTGCGGAGTCAAGCGTGAAAGATTCGTTGGGAGTTCGAGAGTTCGACGGAAGTTCAAAGGTTCGTCGGGAATGCTACCGGAACTAGCCAAGAATGAGTAGGGAGCTTGCCGATGTTGAATCTCGGATTTTGATGATGAAGTCAATTGTTATTTGTTGTCTAATCTATGTGTTGAGATAAGTGTGCAGGATTAACTACGATAAAAGTTAGACATGCAGCAGGAGTTACACCGGAGTCAAGACAATGATCACGTTGGGAGTTCGAGAGTTCGACGGAAGTTCGGACAGTCGTCGGAGGTTCTGCGGGAACAAATCCGAGAAGTCCATAAGCTTGCCAAAAGAAGCTCATCGGAACTCGCCAAATGGATCGTCGCAAGTCCAGGAGTTTGCCGGAAGTCCGCAGGAGCATCACCGAGGGTTCATCGGATGATCGACGGAAGTTCGCCGGAAGAAGCGATTGACGCACCGGAGCAAGCTGCAGAAATTGTCTTAGGATTTATCATAGTTAGCACAATGATTAAGTTGGAAATGGTAGGTGATCCCATTAGCTTAATCTTGGGGCAATTGGGCCCCTGAAAAACCCAAATTGGGTCGAATGGATCAACCCATTCGGACCCTAATTGCTGTGGGAGGTGCAACCGCCCAAGCCAGGAGGTAGCACCGCCTGGGCTAAGTCTCCCAGGGAGACTAGGCGGTGCAACCACCCCAGCCAGGAGGTAGCACTGCCTGGGCTCAGTCTCCGAGCGAGACTGGGCGGTGCAACCTCCCCTGACAAGAGGTAGCACCGCCTGAGCTCGGTCTTCGAGCTCTGGCAGGCGGTGCAACCACCCCAGTCAGGAGGTGCAACCGCCTGAGCTCGGTCTTCGAGCTCTGGCAGGCGGTGCAACCGCCCCTGAAAGAGGTGGCACCGCCCAGAGGCTCAGTCTTCGAGCTCTGCTAGGCGGTGCAACCGCTCTAGTCAGGAGGTGCAACCGCCTGATCCTGGAATTCCGGGAATTGATAGATTTGAGCTCCAAATTTGAACTGGGTTGGGGCCTATAAATACCCCACCCATTCAGCACTGAAAGAGCATAGACATACTCGAAATCTTGATCTCTTTCTGTGATTCTTAGAGCTCAAAATTGTTGTAAAGGCCAAAAGTTCTCCTCCCTCTGTTCTTCAAAGTTTTGAGTTGTAAAGAGAGGAGAGAAAATTTCTGTAAGGGTTGTCTCCTAAGCCCGTCAAAAGGAGTGAAACTGTAAAAGGGTGGTTGGCCTTCGCCTATTGAAGGAAGGCCTCTAGTTGACGTCGGTGACCTTGTCGGTGGAGGAAGCCAAAAGTGGAGTAGGTCAAGATCGATCGAACCACTCTAAATCTCGGTTTGCATTTACTTTGAGCATATTATATTTACTGCAAACCTCCTCTGAAGCTTACTGCTTTCTGCGATCGGGTTTCAAGCTTTGCACTTTCCGAATCAGCATTTAGACGTAAATCTGCTTTTTTGTACGATCATCATATTTCAGATTACGTTTACGTTTTGATTTTTACCATAACTGCAAACTGCCTTTCTACCCTTGCTTAAACAGTATCTCACCTAATCAAGTGATTTACGAATCAGCATTTAGACGTAAAACAGTTTCTTCGTACGAACGTCGTATTTCAGTTTGCGCTTATATTCTAGTTTTCATCATAACTGTAAACTGCCTTCATAGATTTGTTGAATCTCGTATTTTGATGATGAAACTACTTGATATATGTTTATGATTTAATCTGCGTTTTGAGTGACGCAGGGTGCTTCGATCAGGATGAGACAATTAAAGCAGGAACATCATGTTGTGCCGGAGGAACATGTCAGAAGATTGGACGTCGAGCCGGTGGATCGGTCGACGTATTGACAGAAGGCTTCGGGCCGTGGACTCGGGCATCGGGCCAAGAAGAGCGGGAATTGTGCCAAGGATATCGGAGTTGCAGAGTCAACTGGCCGATTGGGCAATAGGCTGCAGGGAGGACGATCGTCAAGAAGAACGGAGATGGCGTCGAGGGACCAATGACATGCCGGACAACTTGGTTAAATTGCTTAGGATTAATTGTCTCGATCGATGTTTTGTTGTGCAGGATTAACTACGATGAAAGTTAGACAAGCAGCAGGAGTTGCGCCGGAGTCAAGATCATGATCACGTTGGGAGTTCGAGAATTGGACGGAAGTTGGACGGTCGCGGAGGTTCTCCTGCGAGAACAGATCTGAGAAGTCCGAAGCTTGCCAAGCGAAGCTCGCCGGAACTCGCCAAGTGGATCGTCGTGAAAGTCCAGGAGTTTGCGGAAGTCGCGAGAAGAATCACCGAGGGTTCATCGGATGATCGACGGAAGTTCACGAAACTTCGCCGGAAGAAGCGATGGGACGATCGGAGCAAAGATGCAGAAATTGTCTTAGATTTAATCGTAGTTAGCACGTTGATTAAGTTGGAAAATGGGAGGTGATCCCATTAGCTTAATCTTGGGGTAATTGGGCCCCTGAAAAAGATTGAAATCGGGCGAATGGAGCTAACCATTGGACCGATTACACAAAGGCGGTGCAACCGCCTAGGCGGAGGTGCAACAGCCTGGGCTATGTCTCCCAAGCCGAGGCGGGCGGTGCAACCACCCCAGCCAGGAGGTGCAACCGCCAGAGCTCGATCTTCGAGCTAGATCGGGCGGTGCAACCTCCCCGGACAGAGAGGTACCGCCGCTGAGCTCGGTCTTCGAGCTCGGGCAGAGAGGGCAACCGCCTCGGTCGGGAGATGGCACCGCTTGGGGCTCAGATCTCGAGCGATTCTCGGTGCAACCGCCCCGACAGAGAGGTGCAACCGCTGGGCTCGATCTCCGAGCTGCCAAGGCGGTGCAACCTCTCGGTCGGGGAGGTGCAACCACCGATCCGGAATTCGAATTTGATCGTTTTGAGCTCCAAATTTGAACTGGGTTGGGGCCTATAAATACCCCACCCATTCAGCACTGAAAAGACACAGATCTACACCGAATTCTTGATCTTTTTTCTGTGATTCTAAGAGCTCAAATTTGTGTAAAGTCCAAAAGTTCTCCTCTTTCTGTTCTTCAAGTCTTGAGTTGTAAAGAGAGAGAGAAAGGATCTGTAAGGGTTGTCTCTCGAGCCCGTCAAAAGGAGTGAAACTGTAAAAGGGCAGTTGGCCTTAGCCCATTGAAGGAAGGCAGCTAGTTGGCGTCGGTGACCTCGCCGGAGGAGGAAGCCAAAAGTGGAGTAGGTCAAGACTGACGAACCACTCTAAATCTCTGGTTTGCTTTTACTTTGAGTACTTTATCATTACTGCAAACCTCCTACATAGCTACTGCCCCTCTGCGCTTTTATTT
The DNA here is from genome assembly GCA_900464855.2 of Musa schizocarpa. NCBI lineage: Eukaryota > Viridiplantae > Streptophyta > Magnoliopsida > Zingiberales > Musaceae > Musa > Musa schizocarpa. The sequence goes on from LS990920.1 coordinate 18,280,748, forward strand.
AACGTGTCTCTAAGTTCTGATCTTTCCGAATCTGCATTCAGACGTAAATCGGTGTTTTCGCATGCGAACTTTACACTGCAGTTTACGCTTTTTTACGTTTTGATTCCATTTATAACTGCAAATTGCTTTCTGCGTATTCATAAAACGCTTTTCAAAGTTCAAAACTGGCGTTTAGGCAAAAAAACTGCGTTTAGACGTAAAAAATTATGCTTTGTAAAAAACTGCGTTTAGGCGTAAACTGAGTTTAGACGTAAAACTGCGCTTTAGGCGATAAAACCGCGTTTAGACATAAAAACAGCGTTAGGCGTAAAACTGCATTTAGACGTAAAACTGTGTTTAGACGTAAAACTGCGTTTAGACGCAAAACTGCGTTTAGACGTAAAACTGCACTTAGACGTAAAACTGCACTTAGACGTAAAACTGCGTTTAGATGCAAACTGCGCTCAGACGCAAACTGTGTTTAAGACGCAAACTGCGCTTAGACGCAAACTGTGTTTAGACGCAAACTGCACTTAGACGCAATCAGCGCTTAGATGCAAACTGCGCTTAAATGCAAACTGCGCTTAGACGCAATCTGCATTTAGACGCAAACTGCATTTAGACGCAAACTGCGTAAACTGCACTTAGATTCAAACTGTGAATCGGGTTTTACATTAAAATCGTTTTTATCGGACGAACGCAGCTTTTGTTTTTAAATCGCTGAAAGATTTCCGCTGCACTAATTCACCCCCCCCTCTTAGTGCTCTCGATCCTAACAATTGGTATCAGAGCGGGGTATTTCTCATTTCGGATTTACACCCGAGAGAAATGGCTCTTCAAGAGGGCTTTTCGGTCTTTCGTCCACCGTTCTTTAACGGATTGAACTACACTTATTGGAAAACTTGAATGAGAGTTTTCTTGATTTCTCTAAATCTGGATTTATGGAATATCGTTGAAAATAGTTTTCAACTTCCCTCTAAACCGATGAACGAATGGTCGGATTTAGAGAAGAAGTATTTTTCTTTAAACGCAAAGGCTATGAATGCCTTATTTTGCGCTTTGGACAAAAATGAGTTCAATCGGGTTTCTTTGTGCGAAACGGCTTTCGATATCTGGCGCACTCTTGAAATCACGCACGAGGGAACTAGTAGAGTCAAAGACTCGAAAGTTAATATTTTACTGCATGATTTCGAGCTTTTTCATATGAAACCAAGCGAAACCGTTGTTGACATGTACACCCGTTTTACGGATGTCGTCAATGGTTTAAAATCACTTGGTAAAAGCTTTTCGGATTTTGAACTCGTTAACAAAGTTTTGCGCTCACTTTCTAAAACTTGGGATACAAAAGTAACTGCTATTCAAGAATCGAAAAACTTGAACCAATTTACACTTGAAGAACTAATTGGTTCATTGATGACATATGAAATGGTGCACAATGCACATGATGAACATGTTGAACATAATCACCTTCCAAAGAATAGGAAGGATTTGGAACTCTAGACAAATGAATGCCACTTGAGCGATGACTCAAGTGATGAGGACAATGATGAACAAAACAACCTTCCAAAGAACAGGAAGGATTTGGGACATAGAACATTTGAAGACCACTCGAGCATAAGCTCAAGTGATGGTGAACTTAAACTACAAATGAAACGAAAATTAAAAAGCAAAAAGAATGGAACTACTTGCTTTGAACGCAAGAAGAAGAACAAAAATTGCGATGAATCGAGCTCCTCCGAAGACGAGGAGAAAATCAACAAAGGCGAGGTGGCAAACTACGCCTTTACGCCTTTCGATGCTGAGGTAATCAAAATGCCTTTAATTTACTTTGAAATTACATGATGCTTTTCATAAAGAATTTTTTTTTAATTTTCTTGAAAATTGCATGAAAACACAAACAATTAGGAATCATGCTTATCATTCTAGTAATTTTGAAAATAATCATGAAAATTGCATGTTTATGATAAACAAAATAATTTTGATTAAAAATACCTTATCATGCTATATGTGGTTGAGAAGTAATAATGTGTATCATGTTGATTTCCATTGTTATTTCTCTATTTTGAGTATATGAAATCATGTTCAATTTGAAGTTATGATTAATGAGTATATATTTTTGAAATTATGGTGATTATCGATTTTCATGATAATAACAGTGACTTTAAAAAAAAAAAAAAATTTTGTTGATGCATGTTTTCATAAATGAAAAGGCATGCTAACATGGAATCGATCACTTAAAATGAAACACTTAAAAAGGGGGAAAATATATTATCAATGAAATCATGAATCTATTTATGTTTTGTGAGCCGTAGAAATGATTTTGATGACTTAAAATTGAAATGAGTTTTATCAAAATCATGATCTTGATTTATCAAATTGAATGAATTGAAAATGAATAATAATTTTTCTCTTGAATGATTGTGACTTGTATTCCTTGTATTCATGATATGATTTTTATGCAATTCCTTGTATTCATGAATATTTATCTCATCACTCAATTATTTCTTTTCAATATTCCTCAAGTGATGATATGAATGCATGAGATATTCATGAATTTATTTTTTCGATCATGCATGGTAGGATGCAATGTGACAAATTAATATCATGATGATTTAAAATATTTATGATTTGGAATGATGCACATGTCTTTTTTATGTGCTTTAAATGATAAATGTTTGGAATCATGATTAAAATGAAGTGATAAATACTGATTCAATGTTCGGTATCATGAATACTTCATTATCATACATTAAAATAGTGATAAATATTTTGAAAATAAATGATTGTATCATGTTAGACGATTTTATATATTGTGCATGATAAGCTATAAGTGGTGATTGAAACAATGATTGAAATAATATGAATGATGATTTGGAATCATGCATATAATAATGAGTTTATTTGTTTTGAAAATGTGCATGTTTTAATTTGAAAATATAATGATGCACAAATAAGATTGATACTAACCTTTGTCATGATTTAAAAATTGATGTAAAGGGTTTTTCCCTTCTTTTTGACAATGACAAAAGGGGAGATAGCTAGCTTGCACAATTCAAGAAGAAAGCAAAAATTGCACTTCTCAAAAAAGAAGAAATTGCTATCTTGAACATCACTAAGAAGTGATATCTTGCAGATCTCAAGACACACAAATGCAATCATGCAAAATTTGTAATTTTGCACATCATTAAAATTTATGATGCTTTGGTGATTATGCATGTTCTAAAATGTTATAAAATTCACTAGCTTGCATGATGTAGAACTTAGCTATATTGAACATCACCAAGGAATGCTATCTTGCCTATCTCAAAAAGCAAAAAGTTAACTTGCACATCTAGCAAAACTTATATTTCAAGAAGCAAGAGTTGCTTTCTTGAACATCTCAAAATTGCTAGCTTGCGGGCCTTAAAATTTAGAAATTTTTTGCTAGCTTGTATATGATAAACTTGCTATCATACTACCATGATGATGAACATGTCTTATCTTTATGATTGTTTTTGAAAAACTATGGCAAAAATACGTCCTAATGATTGAACGTGTTAAAATTATTTTTCGAACCTTCTTGATTGAATGATTGGCATAATGATTTTACACAATTACATGTTGAAAATTATGTGCTTGAATACAAAACTTCCATAGTAACAAGTATGCTTTACCTTCATGATTGTAATTGAATATCTATAGCAAAACCTTGTCCGAATGGAAGAAAGAGTCAAATTTCATTTTCAGATTCTCTTGAATCTAACATATCAAGTTCATCCTCTTCCGAATTTAACAAGCATATGTCATATCAAGTTTAATTCACATCATTGATTTTTGACATATGGAATCATCTTGCAAATGCACTTATCATGTGAAAAATATTTTTCGAAAAACATATTTGATGATTCCCACTTACCAAAGGAAGATATTTTTACATACAAGGATTTGACTCACTTACATATCTTAATCCTTGCAAAAATGAAGTGTGCTTTAATATCTTATCGATTTGAACTTCACATATGGCTTTCCTCCTTCATGTAAAAAGATAACAAATAAAAAGGAAGAAGCAATAAAAGCTATCTCCATATCATGTTTTCCTCGAGATGTTTGCATTAATCGGTATCCTATCACTCCATTGTTGGAAAATGACATGAACCAACTTATGGCATCACACTTATATTTAAAATTTGTTTATATCGTTCTCCTTGTTGTTGATGACAAATGGGGAGAAATATATGAATTGATATGTTTGCTATCACTAATGGTTGCTATCAATCGATCTTTGATATGTTTGCTATCACTAATGATGATATGGTTGCTATTCTCGATGTTGATATGCTTGCTATCACTAATGATGATATGGTTGCTATATCGATGTTGATATGTTTGCTATCATTGATGTTGATATGGTTGCTATCTATCGATGCTATGATTAGGCCATACTTGCATCACCAAGAAATATATGATTGCTATCATTGCTATGATTAGGCCATACTTGCATCACCAAGTAATATATGATTGCTATCATTGCTATATGCCCCTGTATCAAGATATCAAACAAAAAAATTTGCATTTACGAACTGATATCTTACCATGTGATGCAATGCTTGCTAAAATATTCGAAATGTGTACATCATGAAATGATATCAAAATCTTGCTTCACAACTATACATGTCGATATCATGCCATATGATGAAATGCTACAATTGATAAACACTTGAAATAGTTGCGTTACAATATCAAAAGCTAACACTGCAAAGGAAGCAAAAATTTGCTAGCTTGCAACTTGCATATTTCAAGAAGCAAGAGTTGCCTTCTTAAATATCTCTAAACTGCTAGCTTGCAAGTTCTAAAATATTGTAACATTGCTAGCTTGCATGTGCTATCTTGTATGCCGTAAAACTTGCATATATAAAACTTGGTAGCTTGAATGTTCTAAGCACGATGTAACATTTGCTAAATTTTCTGGCTTCAAAACTGCATGATAATAAAACTTGATATTATATTTTTCATGCAATAAGTTGAATCTATATCACAAACGATTGATTGTGATACTTCTCCTTTTTGTTGATGACAAAGGGGGAGAAGTATGTTGATGACATGACATGTGATGCATAAGTTTATGCATATGTTCATGTTGACGTGTTGCAAGTATTCATGATGAATATTGCAATGACTTGAATTCAGTTTGAATTCAAGGTTCTATCAATATGGCATATTGATAGGGGAGTTTGTTTAAACTCGGGAGTTAAGGTTAACTCCGTTTATGATGACATGTTGCTTAGATTTTTGAATCTAAGAGTTTCTATCAATATGGCATATTGATAGGGGAGTCTGTTTAAACCCGTGAGTTAAGTTTAACTCCGTCATCAATAGTTGTCATCATCAAAAAGGGGGAGATTGTTGAATCTCGTATTTTGATGATGAAACTACTTGATATATGTTTATGATTTAATCTGCGTTTTGAGTGACGCAGGGTGCTTCGATCAGGATGAGACAATTAAAGCAGGAACATCATGTTGTGCTGGAGGAACATGTCAGAAGATTGGATGTCGGGCCGATGGATCGATCGACGTATCGACAGAAGGCTTCGGGCCGTGGACTCGGGCATCGGGCCAAGAAGAGCGGGTATTGTGCCAAGGATATCGGAGTTGCAGAGTCAATTGGCCGATTGGGCAATAGGCTGCAGGAGAGGACGATGCGCCGAAGAATCGGACGAAGCGTCGAGGGACCAATGACATGCCGGACAACTTGGTTAAATTGCTTAGGATTAATTGTCTCGATCGAAGTTTTGTTGTGCAGGATTAACTACGATGAAAGTTAGACAAGCAGCAGGAGTTGAGTCGGAGTCAAGATCATGATCACGTTGGGAGTTCGAGAATTCGACGGAAGTTCGGATGGTCGTCGGAGGTTCTGCGAGAATAGATCCGAGAAGTCCAGAAGCTTGCCAAGCGAAGCTCGTCGGAACTCGCCAAGTGGATCGTCGCAAAGTCCAGGAGTTTGCCGGAAGTCCGCAGAAGAATCACCGAGGGTTCACCGGATGATCGACGGAAGTTAGCCGAAACTTCGCGGAAGAAGCGATTGACGATCGAGCAAAGCTGCAGAAATTGTCTTAGATTTAATCGTAGTTAGCACGTTGATTAAGTTGGAAAATGGGAGGTGATCCCATTAGTTTAATCTTGGGGCAATTGGGCCCTGAAAAGATTGAAATCGGTCGAATGGAGCTAACCATTCGGGACCGATTACACCAGCGGTGCAACAACGCCAGGCTATGTCCCAGCCCGAGACCGGCGGTGCAACCCAACCGAGGAGGTGCAACCGCCCGAGCTGATCTTCGAGCTAGACTGGCGGTGCAACCTCCCCGAGAGAGGTAGCACCGCTTCCGAGCTCGGTCTTGAAGCTCAGCGAGAGGTGCAACCGCCGGGCCGGAGGAGGAGCACCGCTGGGGGCTCGATCTCCGAGCGGACTTCAGCGGTGCAACCGCCCGACGAAGAGGTGTAAACCGCTTGGGCTCGATCTCGAAGCTCGCCGGCGGTGCAACCTCTCCGGTCGGGAGGTGCAACAGCTTGATCCCGGAATTCCGGGATTTGATCGTTTTGAGCTCCAAATTTGAACTGGGTTGAGGCCTATAAATACCCCACCCATTCAGCACTGAAAAGACATAGATCTACACCGAATTCTTGATCTTTTCTGTGATTCTAAGAGCTCAAATTTGTGTAAAGTCCAAAAGTTCTCCTCTTTCTGTTCTTCAAGTCTTGAGTTGTAAAGAGAGGAGAGAAAGGATCTGTAAGGGTTGTCTCCTGAGCCCGTCAAAAGGAGTGAAACTATAAAAGGGCAGTTGGCCTTCGCCCATTGAAGGAAGGCAACTAGTTGACGTCGGTGACCTCGTCGGAGGAGGAAGCCAAAAGTGGAGTAGGTCAAGACTGACCGAACCACTCTAAATCTCTGGTTTGCTTTTACTTTGAGCACTTTATCATTACTGCAAACCTCCTACATAGCTACTGCCCTCTGTGCTTTTACGAATGAGTCTCTAAGTTCTGATCTTTCCGAATCTGCATTCAGACGTAAATCGGTGTTTTCGTACGATCTTTACACTACAGTTTACGCTTACGTTTTGATTCCATTTATAAATGCAAATTGCTTTCTGTGTATTCATAAAACGCTTTTCAAAGTTCAAAACTGCGTTTAGACGCAAAACTGCGTTTAGACGTTAAATTACGCTTTGACGTAAAAAACTGCGTTTAGACGTAAACTGAGTTTTGACGTAAAACTGCGTTTAGACGTAAAACTGCGTTTAGACGCAAAACAACGTTTAGACGTAAAACTGCATTTAGACGTAAAACTGTGTTTAGACGTAAAACTGCGTTTAGACGCAAAACTGCGTTTAGACGTAAAACTGCACTTAGATGTAAAACTGCACTTAGACGTAAAACTGCGTTTAGACGCAAACTGCGCTCAGACGCAAACTGTGTTTAAGACGCAAACTGCGCTTAGACGCAAACTGTGTTTAGACGCAAACTGTGTTTAGACGCAAACTGCGCTTAGACGCAATCTGCGCTTAGACGCAAACTGCGCTTAAATGCAAACTGCGCTTAGACGTAATCTGCATTTAGACGCAAACTGCATTTAGACGCAAACTGCGTAAACTGCACTTTGATACAAATTGTGAATCGGGTTTTACATCGAAATCGTTTTTATCGGACGAACGCAGCTTTTGTTTTTAAATCGCTGAAAGATTTCCGCTGCACTAATTCACCCCCCCCCCCTCTTAGTGCTCTCGATCCTAACAAGATTGACTTTAACATCATCTTGCTTGATCTTAAGTTAAAGTAATCTTAGAATCGGCTTTCAAAGAGAAATTATTTTTATCGTTCGAACGCAGTTTCGTTTTAATCACAAAAAGTTTTCCGCTGCACTAATCCCCCCCCCCTCTTAGTGCTCTTGATCCTAACAATTGGTATCAGAGCGGGGTTAACTCTCTAACGGATTAAAACCCAAGAGAGATGGCATACGCCGGAAACCAAGAGGGCCATTCTATTACACGTCCACCCATGTTTAGTGGGACCGACTACACCTATTGGAAGACCCGAATGAGGATCTTTCTTATTTCTTTGGATTTTGAACTTTGGAATCTTGTCGAAAACGGATTTTCAAAGTCTTCTTTTCCAATGATCGATTGGAATGAATTGGAGAAGAAGGCTTTCGCTCTTAATGCAAAGGCTATGAATGTCTTATTTTGTGCACTTGATAAAAACGAGTTTAACCGTGTTTCAACTTGTGAAACCGCATTTGATATTTGGCACACACTCGAAGTGACTCACGAAGGCACAAGTAGAGTGAAAGAGTCAAAAATCAATCTTCTGTTACATTTTTCAAACTTTTCCGGATGAAACCGAGTGAAACCATTGGCGACATGTTTACCCGTTTCACGGATGTCGTCAATGGTTTAAAAGGACTCGGAAAAAGTTTTTCAGATTTTGAGCTCGTAAATAAGATTCTAAGATCCCTTCCTAAGAGTTGGGATCCTAAAGTCACTGCTATTCAAGAGGCAAAAGATCTACGCAACTTCCCTCTTGAAGAACTAATCGGGTCATTAATGACCTACGAGATGACTTGTAAAGCTCATGAAGAGCAAGAAGACATCCTTCCAAAGAACAGGAAGGATATGGCACTTAAAACTTCAGAAGGCCACTTGAGTGAAAACTCAAGTGATGAGGACTGTGATGATGACTTGGCACTTCTAACAAGAAAATTTAAAAAATTCTTTAAAAGAAACAAGTTTAAGAATGACGCAAAAAATAAACTTGAACCCAAGAAGGATTGTCCCCAAGAGTGCTATGAGTGCAAAAAGCCGGGACACTACAAGAGTGATTGTCCCCAAGCCAAGAAGAGAACATCAAAGAAGAAGGCGCTCAAAGCAACATGGGATGATTCGAGCGCATCCAAAGAAGAGGAGTCCAACACCGAGCAAGTTGCTCATTACGCCTTAATGGCCATCGGAGATGAGGTAACAAATTTAATTGATGCAGATTTACCTTATCATGAATTATTAAATGCTTTCCATGAATTATTTGATGAATGTAAGACAATTAGTAGAAAATACAAATTGCTAAAAAAGGAGCATGATAGTCTTATTTGTAATTTCGATAAGTTAAAAGCTGAACATCATGATAGTTTAAGCTCATGCATAAAATGCCATGATCTAGAAACTCTCCAAAAGGAAAACTTGCTACTTAAGGACACCTTGAAGAAATTCGAGGTTGGTAGCAAGTCATTAAACATGATCCTTGCAAACAAGGGTCACATTCCCAAAAGAAGTGGAATTGGATTTGTGAGAAGTCCTCACCAAAATCCAACCACCTTCATAAAAAGCCCCATCTTACATGTTCGACATCAAAACAAATGCAACTTTTGTTGTAAATTTGGACACAAGACGCATTATTGTCCATTCAAGAAAATTAGTCCAAACAAATTGATTTGGGTTCCTAAAGGAACCATGATAAATTCTATGCAACATGATAGACAATGTAGATCTATTTGTGAGGCACCCAAAAGCAAATGGGTACCTAAAAATCATCCCTTCTTGTAAAAATATTAAAAACATAAAAATTTTAGGCTGGAGCAAGAAATAATATTCTGCTCCTTGATTCTCGATAGTCATGACCCAAGATCCAAAAAGGAACTCGCAATGCTCTCTAGCCTAAATAACAAATGGAGATTATAAATTTAAAATCACAAATGCGATTTAGATACAACCTTATTTGACTTTCAGAATTAGAAACGTATGATTCCCAAATTCACATATCCTCTGGATTTTCAAACCCATCAATTTCATCCGTTCATAACCTTCGAATCCAACTTTGTATCATGAAGTAACTAAGTCTGTCATGAACTTGCAAGGCTTACCAATTTGAACAAACTATGACAAACATGTGTACGACATTGAGAGTATGCACGTTAAAAGATCTATCTTGATTGTGCAAAAGTCCTTGCCTTAAAATGAAAACTCTTACGTAATTACGTAAGTAAAGTTGATTGCTCTAAATGAAAATTCTTCTCAAGACAAAAAACTCTCAGATTATATCACACTGATCAGAACAAGTGCTCACCGCTTGCAGGCGGTGGCACCGCCCCAGCTGGAGGTAGTACCTCCAGCTGTCACGTGTTGCAACTTTGCTCTTTTTAACCCAAGCTAGGGCCGGCGGTGAAACCGACCCCAACTCACTCCCTTCCCTCCTCTACTCTTCTAAGCCTCCTCCATCCTCATTTCACCCGTCTTAGCATCCCAAATACCCCTCATTTCGAAGCAAAACATCAACAATCCTTCCCTCTCTTGAAGATCTCACTAAGGTAATCTCTAAGAAGCCCTTAAACTCTGTTTTTTATTTACTCTTACTCATCACTATTCTTCTAAACAGCAGTAGTTATGGGATCTAGAAGATCCTCAAGGGACAAAGGAAAGAGGAGATTAGTAGAAGATTTTGATCTCACCCTTTTTGATTCAAAATACCATGCTGAAAAATTTTCCTCTTTCGAACTTAGGAGTGTCAATAAGGGAAAATACATATATTTAAATGAACCAAGAGACTTAGAAAAAATCCAATGGTTTGCAAACTTAGATCTACTTCCAATTTTGCAAATTAACGAACCCATCTATCCAAGACTTGTTAGATTGTTTTACAACAACATACAAATAGATGAAGAAGAAAGAATGTCCACCTATCTTTTAGGATAACACATCTCAATTACGGATAGATTCATTTGCGACATGATAGGCATTCCCATAAAAAGTAGAGGACTTTACTTTAGAGGATCATGGGATGATGAAACTGTTGGAACAACATATGTTGAAGCCTTAGGAACAATTTTTGCCAATCCCAACTTAGCATTTGTTCCTAAAAGTTGTGAACATCTACTGCCTCTAAACACTAAGGTACTTCATCATATCCTAACTAGCATCATTCTCCCTAAACAATACCATCATGATGAAGTAAGTCAATTAGAATTAGGAACTATGTATTTGATCATGAAAGGACATGACATCTGTCTTGGTTATCTTATCCAACAAAACATGTTAGAACTATCTAAGAAAGACATGATGCTCCCATATGGTGGTATAATCACTAGAATAATGAAAGCCTACGATATTCTAATACCACCGGAAGAAGAAGTAATAAAAATAGATAGATTTAGCATAATAAACAAACATCTACTTCACCGATTAAGATGTTTTTATAGAAACGGTAACTGGGTTAGAATGCCAAGAAGAACTGATCCCCCTCAACCTGAACCAAAACCGGAAACACCAGTATTTAGGGGTACCCAATCTCCTCCGATCTGTCCCTTTGAGGAAATACATTCATTCGAGCAAACTCATACATCATCTGTCGAAGATATTGGGATTCGGATGGACAGATTCGATCAAAGACAAGAATGGCTTGAACAACGACAAGATCAAATCCTATCTGAGCTGCAGCAAATTCATCGTCAATTTGACTCCTTGTTTAGGCACTTTAATTTTCCACCTCATGAATGAGCTTGTATGAACACAATCATCTGTTGTTATTGTAAATTCCTTATGTTACTCACCATGATGTGCTTTGCCTTGATCCTTGATATGGTTACCTGATATATTTTGAGCATATGTAGAGTTGTAAACATCTATCGTGGTAAATATATGCCTTGTGCCTTGTGGTAAATATAAAGTAAATGATTATCTCAGATTTTATATTGAAACTAAAAGTTTTAAAAACCTTGTGCTTTGATTTCCATGATAAATATAGTTTGAAAAAGTGATATACCAATACAGTTGATAAGTCATTGCCATTGATACTAAACATCAACTAGCTGACATTTTTACAAAACCTCTAAGTGAAGAACAATTTGATTTCATAAGAAGAGAATTAGGAATGTTGATGTGTCCGAATAGATAAACTAGTTAAAATTATTTTTCGGACTTTATTGAATGATCAAATCACTTGATTGCCATTACATAACATGTGTTGAAATGTTTTGTCTTCATGATTGTATTTGAAAATTTGTAGCATAGTCTTGTCCGAATGCATGAAAGAGTTCATCTCATTTTCAGATTCGCTTAATAGTTGAAATGCTAAAAGTCAAATTTTCTCATATACTCTTATGAAAAATATTTTTTTTCTGAAATGGATTTGATGAAATGATTCCTGCTTGTGAATTCCATCTTGAAATATGGATGATAGTATTTTTACTTGCAAAAAGCTGTTTCAAACACATATCTTGACTCAAAGTAAACTCACAAATAGCTGGAATCACAAATAGCTTTCCTCCTTCATGCACAAAGGATTATAACAAAAAAAAAGAAGGAAGAAGTATTCAAAGCAATCTACGTATCATGCCTTCCTTTATATACTTGATAACTTGCTTATATTGTTTTCCTGGTATCACAACTACCATGCTTTTTGTTGATGACAAAGGGGGAGAAATATATGAATTGATGCTATGATTATGCCATGCTTGCATCACCAAGAGATATATGAACAAATGCTATAATTTGCATTATGCCTTGAGTTGATATCTTACCAAGTGAAGAAATGCAACACTTGCTAAAATATTTGAAATGTGTACATCATGTAATGATATCAAAATCTTACTTCACAGCTTTACATGTTGATATCTTACAATATGATGAATTGTTACTATTACCATCATTCAAACTTGTAATGTAAATTCTGAAAATGAATGTCAATCCTTGACATCATCTTCAGAGAAATACATCATGATGGGAATCATGATGGGAGTATTGATAAGTTCAAATGATTTAACTTATCAATATGTAGATTGAATTCTTAGGTCTTGAATTCAAGAATGACTTATCTCAAGTATGACATATAGACAGGGGGAGTTAAGGTTAACTCCATTATAAATTGATTGTCATCATCAAAAAGGGGGAGATTGTTGAATCTCGGATTTTGATGATGAAGTCAATTGTCATTTGTTGTCTAATCTATGTGTTGAGATAAGTATGCAGGATTAACTACGATGAAAGTTAGACATGCAGCAGGAGTTGCGCCGGAGTCAAGACAATGATCACGTTGGGAGTTCGAGAGTTTGACGAAAGTTCGGACAGTCGTCGGAGGTTCTGCGGGAACAAATCCGAGAAGTCCATAAGCTTGCCAAAAGAAGCTCGTCGAAACTCGCCATGTGGATCGTCGCAAGTCCAGGAGTTTGCCGGAAGTCCGCAAGAGCATCACCGAGGGTTCATCGGATGATCGACGGAAGTTCGCCGGAAACTCGTCGGAAGAAGCGATTGACGCACCGGAGCAAGCTGTAGAAATTGTCTTAGGATTTATCGTAGTTAGCACAATGATTAAGTTGGAAATGGGATGTGATCCCATTAGCTTAATCTTGGGGCAATTGGGCCCCTGAAAAACCCAAATTGGGCCGAATGGATCAACCCATTCGGACCCTGATTGCTGTGGGAGGTGCAACCGCCCAAGCCAGGAGGTAGCACCGCCTGGGCTAAGTCTCCCAGGGAGACTAGGCGGTGCAACCGCCCCAGCCAGGAGGTAGCACCGCCTGGGCTCAGTCTCCGAGCGAGACTGGGCAGTGCAACCCCCCCTGACAGGAGGTAGCACCGCCTAAGCTCGGTCTTCGATCTCTGGCAGGCGGTGCAACCGCCCTAGTCAGGAGGTGCAACCGCCTGAGCTCGATCTTCGAGCTCTGGCAGGCGGTGCAACCGCCCCTGAAAGAGGTGGCACCGCCTAGAGGCTCAGTCTTCGAGCTCTGCCAGGCGGTGTAACCGCTCTAGTCAGGAGGTGCAACCGCCTGATCCTGGAATTCTGGGAATTGATAGTTTTGAGCTCCAAATTTGAACTGGGTTGGGGCCTATAAATACCCCACCCATTCAGCACTGAAAGAGCATAGACATACTCGAAATCTTGATCTCTTTCTGTGATTCTTAGAGCTCAAAATTGTTGTAAAGGCCAAAAGTTCTCCTCCCTCTGTTCTTCAAAGTTTTGAGTTGTAAAGTGTTAGGATCGGAGCGGCACTAAGAGGGGGGGGGGTGAATTAGTGCAGCGGATTAAAACTTCTGTTTTAATAAATCTTTCGTACGATAAGAATAATGTTTCGTTTGAAACCGTTTCAATTGCGTTGAAAGCGTACATAATAAGATGAGGGCAGTGAACTTAGCAAAGTAAAGGTTTGCAGAAAGATAAATGCATAAACATAAACGCAAACCGGAGATTACGCCGATTTTAGAGTGGTTCGGTCAAATGACCTACATCCACTTGCGCGGCCCCTCTTCGATGAGGCTCCCACCTTCCACTAGCAAATCTCTTGAAATGGAAGGGCAAATACCCCTCTTACAACCTTTTACAAACAGTTCAACCTCTTACAAATTTTCAGCAAGAAAAGAGGAGAACTTTCCTAGCAAATTGAAAACTAGACTTGCTAAGACTTTCTAAGACTTTTCTCTCAATCAATTGCTACTCCAAAAAGTTGTTATCTTAGCTGAGATTTGAGGGGTATTTATAGGTCTCAAGAGGATTCAAATTTGGGCTCCAAATTTGAATTCTCGTGGAGTTCCCGATGCTGGCGGTGCCACCGCCTGTCAGTGTCAGGCGCTGACAGTGCTAGGCGGTGCCACCGCCCAGCTCTCGGGTGCTGGGCGGTGCAACCGCCCAGTCTAGCAGTGCCACCGCCAAACTTTTCGGTTGACTGGTTGGGCTTCAAACTTAGCCTAAACCCAGTCTAATTTTGGGCCCAGTTGGCCCCTAACCAGGATATAGGCTTATTTCTTAATCCTAATCCTAATTGCAAGTTAACTACTTAACAAAACACATCCTAAACAATATTTCAACCGTGGACGTTGAGTCTTGTTCCGGCGAGCTTTTTCCGACGGGCTCCTAGCAAGCTCCCGAACTTGTGATGACTTTAATAAGTAGCCGAGCCTTCTCGGTGATCTCCGTGAACCTCCGACGATCTTTTCGGCGAACTTCCGAAAATTCCGATAGGTTCCCGATTTCTTCTCGGTTGGTTCTGGCAGCATCTCCGACGATTCTTCGGACTCTTAAACGTCCATCGAACTTGACTCTGGTATCCTTGCTTTGTGTTTTCTGGTTATCGTAGTTAGTCCTGCACACTTAAGCCAAAACTCTACTCCGATCTAGACAATTATTACAACGCGAATTGACATTCTGTTGCCCGGCACGTCATTGGTTGGCGCTTCGTCTGATTCTTCAGCGCATCGTCCTCTCTTGCGGCTTGTTGCCCAATCGGCGGTTGACCTCTGCTACCCCGATATCCTTGGCGTAATTCCGCTCTCCTTGGCCCGATGCCCGACGTCCGAAGCCTTCTGCCGTCCAATATCCTGACGTGATCTCCTCCGGCACAACGTCAATTCCTCCTGCGTTAATTGTCTAATCCTGATCGAGTAGACCTGCATCACTCAAAATGCAGTTTAAATTATAAACACATATCAAGTGGTTTCATCATCAAAATACGAGATTCAACAATCTCCCCCTTTTTGATGATGACAACCACTTGATGACTGAGTTAACCTTAACTCCCGGAGTTTAAACAAACTCCCCCTATCAATATGCCATATTGATAGAACCTTGAATACAAGCAGAATTCAAGTCATTGCAATATTCATCATGAATACTTGCAACACATCATCATGAACATATGCATAAACTTATGCATATCATGTCATCAACATACTTCTCCCCCTTTGTCATCAACTAAAAGGAGAAGTACAACTATTCTTTGTGTTGGTAATATAAGTTCAACTTATTGCATGAAAAACATAATATTAAGTTTTATCATCATGCATTTTTGAAGCTAGAAAATTTAGCAAGTAATGCATCATGCTTAGGACATTCAAGCTATCAAGTTTTAGATATGCAAGTTTTACAGCATACTGTTAGCATCGGAGCGGCACTAAGAAGGGGGAACTTTTCGCGATTTAAAACCTTTCGGAAACTTCGTATGATAAAAGTAACATTTTCATTTGAAACCGTTTCGATTGCGTTTTAACTTAAAGGGATAAGTAAGACAGAGACAAAGAAGTAGAGCATTAAAGTGCAAATGATTTGCAGCAATATAAATGACAATAAGTAAATGCAAACCAGAGATTATGCCGATTTTACAGTGGTTCGGTCAAATGACCTACATCCACTTGCGAGGCCCCTCTTTGATGAGGCTCCCACCTTCCACTAGCATATCTCTTGAAAGGGAAGGGTAAATACCCCTCTTACAACTTTTACAAGCGGTTCACTCTCTTACAGATTTTCAGCAAGAAAGAAGGAGGTGAACACTAGCAAATTGAAACCAAGACTAGCAAAGGCTATTCTAAGGCTTTTCTCTCAATCAATTGCTTCTCTAAAAAGTTGTAATCTCAGCTGAGATTTGAGGGGTATTTATAGGCCTCAAGAGGATTCAAATTTAGGCTCCAAATTTGAATTCTCGTGGAGTTCCCGATGCTGGCGGTGTCACCGCCTGTCAGTGTCAAGCGCTGACAGTGCTAGGCGGTGCCACCGCCTGGCTCTCGGGCATTGGGCGCTGACAGTGCTAGGCGGTGCCACCGCCCAGTCTGGCAATGCCACCGCCAGACTCTTCGGTTGACTGGTTGGGCTTCAAACTTAGCCCAAACCATGTCTAATTTTGGGCCCACTTGGCCCCTAACCAGGATATAGGATTCTTTCTTAATCCTAATCCTAATTACATGTTAACTACTTAACAAAAATACATCCTAAGCAATTTTTCAACCGCGAACGTCAAGTCTTGTTCCGGCGAGCTTTTCGACGAACTTCTTCCGACGGGCTCCCAGCAAGCTCCCGAACTTGTGATGACTTTAATGAGTAGCCGAGCCTTCTCGGTGATCTCCGTGAATCTCTGACGATCTCTTCGGCGAACTTCCGAAAATTCCGACAGGTTCCCGATTTTTTCTCGGTTGGTTCCGGCAGCATCTCCGACGATTCTTCGAACTCTTAAACGTCCATCGAACTTGACTCCGGTATCCTTGCTTTGTGTTTTCTGGTTATCGTAGTTAATCCTGCACACTTAACTCAATAATATGGATTAGATCAATTAACTCATCAATTGATTGCATCATCAAAATCCGAGATTCAACAATCTCCCCCTTTTTGATGATGACAATCAATTGATGATGGAGTTAAACATAACTCCCCCTATCTATATGCCATATTATGAGAAGATAAAATACTTGAATTTCATCCCATTGAATTCAAGCATAAACCGATAAGTTCTAACCGTAGAACTTATCATTGTTCTCATTAAGTATAATGTAAATGCGAAACTTCGATGAAAATCTTTTTCAAGTCGAAAGATAAGAGATAAAGATTTTCAACATGATCATACATTTTAGATATGCATTCAATATGATCAATCGATTGTGCGATATACTGAAAGATTATGCAAGGCACATAAGACATTCATATCACATTAGCTTATATAAGTTATGCTATAAGTCATCACTTTTCTCCCCCTTTGTCATCAACAAAAAGGAAAAAACTATTTTACAGAAAAAAATTAGCATTCATTCTATCAAAAATTCATGTTCAAAGTGAAAAATCAGCATTCATCCAGAAGCATATATCCAGAATTTAAACAACAAAAGTTCAGTTTTTGTTCAAAAGACGACCAGCTTGGAACATGAGATCAAGAGTAAAACAAAACAGAATACAAAGATACATCAATCCGTAGGAGGTAATCCATAGTGCTGATATATAACATCTATTTTTTAGTTTAGCTGTCATAGTTCCTTTAAAATTTTCATTTGCTGGAGCTGAATTTGTTCCTGCTGCAATTTAAGTTGGTCTTGTTGGAATTTGATCTGAGATAGTTCTGCCATAATGATTCCTTCAGAGGATGAAACAAGAGCTGAAGGCGCTGCATCAAAGGGACTAGGAGGAGGAGATTCATTTCCTATAAGAATTGGTGTTTCTGGTTGTTCTACTGGTGGAGGAATAGGATCTGTCCTTCTAGGTTGCCTTACCCATATTCCATTGTTAAATATGCACCTAAGTCTCTTTAGCAGAATTTTATTGATGACGTTATATCTATTACTCTGAATTGTTTCTTCATCGGGTGGGATGCAAATGTTATAGGCACGAAGAAATCTAGTGATTAACCCCCCATATGGCAATATAATATCTTTAGTTGTAATTTCCTACATGTGTTGCCGTATTGAGTATCCAAAACAGTTTTGTTGACCAGTCATGATCCAATACATGGTGCTTATCTCTATTGTACTCATTTCATCAAGATGATATTGCTTAGGGAAAAGTATGCTTGTCATGATATGATGAAGAACCTTAGAGTTAAAAGGTAGTAAGTGTTCGCAACTCTTGGGTATTATTCCAAAGTTTGAGTTTGCAAAAATGGTTTCGACAGCTTCGGCGTAAGTTGCTCCTATTATATTCACATCCCATTTTGCTCTAAAATAGCAGCTCCTATATTTTTCAGTGATGCCGATTAGTTCACAAATAGAATTATCAGAAATCCTAATTTGTGTTCCTAACATGTAAGAACTTAGGCTATCGTTATCTACCCAAAGGTTTGCATAGAAGAGCTTAACTAATCTAGGATAACTTGGTTCATCTATTTGTAAGAGAGGTAGGGCCTCTAGATGAGCAAACCACCTAATGGGTTCTAAATCTCCTAGTTCATCAAGATCAACGTATTTTCCCTTATGGACATATCTTGTTTCAAAGTTTGAAAATCTAAGGGCATCTTCTTTGGATCTAAAAAGATTATGGTCATATGAATCTCCTTCAATCCTTTTCCCTTTTGATCTCTTAGGAGCCATTTTCTAGACAAAATGATAAGAGAAATATGAATTGTAATGAATAGGTGACACAAGAAGAGAGTGAAGGGAAGATTTTACCTTATAGAGTGTTTCTGAGATGATGGAGAGTTTGGACCAACAATATTCCTTCTCCAAGGTCTGTAGAAGTTAGAATGAGGGATTGAGAGATTTTGGGAGAGTTGGAGCAAGAGTTCCACGGGTTGGGGGCGGTGTCACCGCCGGCCCTAACCCTCTCGGGTTTAAAAGAGCTCTCGGGCGGTGCCACCGCCTGAACAAGCGGTGCCACCGCCTGGCGCCCGAGTGCTCAGGCGGTGCTACCGTCGATTCTGGCGGTGCTACCGTCGATTCTGGCGGTGCCACCGCTGGCTGGCCGCGGAAGAAAAAAAATTTTTCTTTCTCCTTCTTGATTTCCAAAGGTCTTTGACGCAAGCAAAGGTTGAGATATTGAGTTGTATTTTAATATATCATTTGGAATCGAAAGAAGAGGATGAAATCAAATCCACAAATGAGCGGGACAAGGATAAGCCAATCTTCGTAAACTACATTCAAACGTCTTACTCTAAGGGACAATTTAACATGCCCAGTTCCCTTCTAATAAATTCAAATTTGTCTTCATTTAGGTCTTTTGTAAATATATTTGCTAATTGATACTTCGTGTCAATGAATTCTAGAACAACATCATTGTTAAGGACATGATCATGTATGAAATGGTGCCTAACGTCGATGTGCTTAGTTCTAGAGTGCTGAATTGGATTTTTAGTAAGACATATGGCACTAGTATTATCACATTTTATGGGGATATTTTTAAAATGAATTCCATAGTCTTCTAATGTATTTAGCATCCATACAACTTGTGCACAGCATGCACTCGCAGCAATATATTCGGCTTCCGTCGTAGATAGTGCAACTGAATTTTGTTTCTTGGAAGTCCAAGAAACAAGTGCATGTCCTAAAAATTGGCATGTTCCGGATGTACTTTTTCTATCAATCCTACATCCCCCAAAATCGGCATCCGCATAAGCCATTAAATCAAATTTTTCAGATTTTGGATACTATAAACCTAAATTTGGAGTTCCTTTAAGATATCTAAATATTCTTTTAATACTTTTAAGATGAGATAATTTAGGATTTGATTGAAACCTAGCACAAAGTCCTACACTAAACATGATATCTGGTCTAGTCGCGGTAAGGTAGAGTAGACTACCTATCATACCCCTATATGTTTTTTGATCGAAATTTTCACTATTTTCATCCATATCTAACTTAGTCGCAGTACTCATAGGGGTATTTATTACTTTTGAATTATCCATGTTAAATCGTTTTAACAATTCTAACGTATATTTAGATTGGTTAAGAAATATACCATCCTTAAGTTGTTTGATTTGTAATCCTACAAAGAAAGTTAATTCTCCCATTAAACTCATTTCAAATTCATGACTCATAGATTTGGCAAATGATTCACATAGTGATTCATCCGTAGAGCCAAAAATAATATCGTCAACATAAATTTACACAATAAGAAAATTATTTTCAAAATGTTTAATAAATAATGTAGTATCAACCTTGCCTTTGGTAAAATTATTTAAAATAAGAAAGGAACTAAGCCTTTCATACCAAGCTCTATGAGCTTGTTTCAAGCCATAGAGAGCCTTAGTCAATTTGAATACATGATTAGGAAGAAGAGAATTTTCAAATCCGGGAGGTTGTTCGACATATACTTCTTCGGAAATAAAACCATTCAAGAAGACACTTTTGACATCCATTTGAAATAGTTTAAGATTATAACAACTAGCATAGGCAAGGAGCATCCTTATGGCTTCTAATCGAGCCACGAGAGCGAAGGTTTCTTCGTAATCGATACCTTCTTCTTGGTTGAAACATTTGGCCACTAATCTAGCCTTGTTTCTAACCACGATACCATTTTCGTCTTGCTTGTTTCTAAAGACCCACTTAGTACCAATTACTAAATGGTCACTAGGTCTAGGAACAAGCTCCCACACCTTGTTTCTCTCAAATTGATTCAATTCCTCTTGCATTGCAATAACCCAAAAATCATCTTTTATGGCCTCGTCAATGCACTTAGGTTCGATTTGAGAGAGGAAGCTGGCATTAGCACAAAAAATTCTTGAAAGAGGAACGAGTTTGAACCCCTTTAGATGTATCCCTATAATTAGCTCCTTTGGATGAGCATCTATATACTTCAATTCCTTAGGTAAGGAAATTTTGGAAGAAGGTGCATCCAAGTTGCTATTTTGAGGGAGGAGTTCATTTAAATTCAAATTATCAAAACCAAGATCATCATCAAAATCATTTTTCTTTAAATTTGAAACTTCACTAAAAACTACATGAATAGACTCTTCAATTACTAAGGTTCTTTTATTAAAAACCCGAAAAGCTTTAGAAACGGAAGAGTAACCAAGAAAGATGCCTTCATCGGATTTAGCATCAAATTTTCCTAAGGCATCCCTTTCATTTAAAATAAAGCATTTACAACCGAAAACTTTAAAATAGGAAATATTTGGTTTTTTGTTATTCCATAATTCATAAGGAGTTTTTGATAAGGATGGTCTTATTAGGACTCTATTTATGATGCAGCAAGCCATATATTCTGACTTATTAAAAAATACTTAGGTAAACTATGTTCATTTAACATAGTTCTTGCCATTTCTTGTAGGTTTCTATTTTTCCTTTCAACTACTCCACTTTGTTGGGGATTTCTTGGAGTAGAGAAGTTGTGATTGTATCCATTAACTTCACAAAAATTTTGAAAGTCACGATTTTGAAATTCGCCACCATGATCACTCCGAATTGATGAAATCATGAACCCTTTTTCGTTTTGAGTGAGTTTACAAAATTTAGAGAAATACTTGAAACAATCACTTTTGTGAGCTAAGAAATAGGTCCAAGTGTATCTAGAGTAGTCATCCACAATCACAAAAGCATATTTGCTTCCACCTAGACTAGTTGTATCAATTGGTCCAAATAAGTCCAAATGGATCAATTGTAATGGTCTAGTGGTGCTAATTTGATTTTTTGATTTGAAGCTTGTTTTTATTTGCTTCCCTAGTTGACATGCATCGCATACCTTATCATTAATAAACTTCATATTCGGAATCCCTCGTACTAATTCTTGAGATGAGATTTTAGATATTATTTTCATGCTTGTATGGCCTAATCTCTTATGCCAAAGCCAAGCATCATCATTTATGGCAGAGAAACACACTTCATTACTTAGTTCATCAAGATTGATGGTATAGACATTATTTTGTTTTAAAGCAATCATAGTTATGTTATGATTTGGTTTTTCAATAATATACATATTTGATTCAAATCTAACGATATAACCTTTATCGCATAATTGACTAATGCTCAATAGATTATGTTTTAATCCATCAACTAGTAACACATCATCAATGGAAAAACTTGATTTGTTACCTATGGTTCCCTTGCCAATGATTTTGCCTTTGTTGTTGTCTCCGAAGGTGACATAGCCTTCGTCCATGCTAGTGAGCTTGGTGAATTAGGATGGATCTCCGGTCATATGCCTTGAGCATCCACTATCAAGATACCATCTCTTGCTCCTAGCATGTGATGGTGTATGTTTCTACAAGAAGGAATTATTTTTAGGTACCCATTTACTTTTGGGTGCCTCAAAAACTAATCTAGCTTGTTTATCATGTTGTATAGACTTGATCATGGTTCCTTTAGGAACCCAAATCAATTTGTTTGGACTAATTTTCTTGAATGGACATTGGTAAGTCATATGTCCATATTTGCAACAAAAGTTGCAATCGCTTTGGTGTTGAACATGTAAGATAGGACCTTTAATGAAGGTGGTTAGATTTTGGTGAGTACTTCTCACAAATCCGATTCCACTCCTTTTAGGGACATGACCCTTATTTGTAAGGATCATGTTTAAGGACTTGCTACCGACCTTGAATTTCTTCAAGGTGTCCTTAAGTACCAAGTTCTCATTTTGGAGAGTATTTAAATCATGTCATTTAGCACATGGAGCTAGACTATCATGATATTCAGTTTTTAATTTATCAAAAGCACAAGTAAGACTATCATGCTCCTTTTTTTAGCAATTTGTATTTTCTACTAATTGTCTTACATTCATCAAATAACTCATGGAAGGCATTTAATAATTCATGATAAGGTAAATCTGCATTAATTAAATCCGTTACCTCTTCTTCGAAGGCCATTAGGGCGTAGTGAGCAACTTGCTCGGTGTTGGACTCCTCTTCTTCGGACGTGCTTGAATCATCCCATGTTGCCTTGAGCGCCTTCTTCTTTGGTATTCTCTTTTTGGCTTGAGGGCAATCGTTCTTGTAGTGTCCCAGTTTTTTACATTCATAGCAAATCACTTGGTCCTTCTTTTGTTCAAATTTATTTTTTGTATTCTTTTTAAATTTGTTCTTCCTTAAATATTTTTTTAATTTTTGAGTCAAAAGTGCAATGTTATTGTCACTGTCCTCATCACTTGATGTTCCTTTCAAGTGGTCTTCTTATGATTTGAGTGTCATATCCTTCCTGTTATTTGGAAGGGGGTTCTCGAGCTCGTCATGAGCTTGACATGTCATTTCGTAGGTCATTAGAGACCCAATGAGTTCTTCAAGAGGGAATGTTTTAAGGTCTTTGGCCTCTTGAATGGCCGTAACTTTTGGATCCCAACTTTTAGGGAGGGATCTTAAGATTTTAGTTACTAGTTCAAAGTTAGTAAAATCTTTACCAAGAGCTTTGAGTCCATTGATGACATTCGTAAAACGGGTGTACATGTCTCCAATGGACTCACTTGGTTTCATTCGGAAAAGTTCGTAAGAGTGCACAAGAATGTTGATTTTGGACTCTTTCACTCGGCTAGTGCCTTCATGAGTGACCTCAAGAGTTCTCCAAATATCAAAAGCCGAATCACAAATTGAAACACGATTAAATTCATTTTTGTCTAGTGCACAAAACAAGGCATTCATAGCCTTTGCATTTAAAGCAAAAACCTTCTTCTCCGATTCATTCCATTCGCTCATCGGAAGAGAAGATTTTTGAAATCCGTTTTCTACAATAGTCCAAAGCTCGAAATCCATAGAAATGAGGAAGATCCTCATCCGAGTCTTCCAATACGTGTAATCCGACCCATTAAACATGGGTGGACGTGTGATAGAGTATCCCTCATGCATGCCGGAGTAAGCCATCTCTCGTGGGTATTAAACCAAATATGAGAGTGAACCTGCTCTGATACCAATTGTTAGGATCGGAGTGGCAATAAGAGGGGGGGGTGAATTAGTGTAGCGGTAAAGTGCGATAAACTTTTCGCGATTTAAAACCTTTCAGAAACTTCGTACGATAAAAGTAACGTTTTTGTTTGAAACCGTTTCGATTGCGTTTTAACTTAAAGGGATAAGTAAGACAGAGACAAAGAAGTAGAGCATTAAAGTGCAAATGATTTGCAGCAATATAAATGACAATAAGTAAATGCAAACCAGAGATTACGCTGATTTTACAGTGGTTCGGTCAAATGACCTACATCCACTTGCGAGGCCCCTCTTTGATGAGGCTCCTACCTTCCACTAGCAAATCTCTTGAAAGGGAAGGGTAAATACCCCTCTTACAACTTTTACAAGCGGTTCACTCTCTTACAGATTTTCAGCAAGAAAGAAGGAGGTGAACACTAGCAAATTGAAACCAAGACTAGCAAAGGCTATTCTAAGACTTTTCTCTCAATCAATTGCTTCTCTAAAAAGTTGTAATCTCAGCTGAGATTTGAGGGGTATTTATAGGCCTCAAGAGGATTCAAATTTGGGCTCCAAATTTGAATTCTCGTGGAGTTCCCGATGCTGGCGGTGTCACCGCCTGTCCGTGGCGGTGCCACCGCCTATCAGTGTCAGGCGCTGACAGTGCTAGGCGGTGCCACTGCCCAGCTCAGGCGGTGCCATCGCCTGGCCCTCTGGCACTAGGCGGTGCCACCGCCTAGCTCTCGGGTGCTGGGCGGTGCAACCGCCCAGTCTGGCAGTGCCACCGCCAGACTCTTCGGTTGACTGGTTGGGCTTCAAACTTAGCCCAAAGCAAGTCTAATTTTGGGCCCAGTTAGCCCCTAACTAGGATATAGGATTATTTCTTAATCCTAATCCTAATTACACGTTAACTACTTAACAAAAATACATCCTAAGTAATTTTTCAACTGCGAACGTCAAGTCTTGTTCCGGCGAGCTTTCCGACGAACTTTTTCCGACGGGCTCCCAGCAAGCTCCCGAACTTGTGATGACTTTAATGAGTAGCTGAGCCTTCTCGGTGATCTCCGTGAACCTCCGATGATCTATTCGGCGAACTTCCGAAAATTCCGACAGGTTCCCGATTTTTTCTCGGTTGGTTCCGGCAGCATCTCCGACGATTCTTCGAACTCTTAAACGTCCATCGAACTTAACTCTGGTATCCTTGCTTTGTGTTTTCTGGTTATCGTAGTTAATCCTGCACACTTAACTTAATAATATGGATTAGATCAGTTAACTCATCAATTGATTGCATCATCAAAATCCGAGATTCAACACATACAAGATAGCACTTTTGGTAATGTTCAAGATAGTAAGTTTTACATCATGCAAGCTAGCAATATTGAGATGTTCAAGAAAGCAACTCTTGCTTCTTGAAATATGCAAATTTGTCAAGTTTTGCTAGATGTGCAAGTTAGCATTTTTGCCTCTTAAGATAGGCAAGATAGCACATTTGCTTCTTTTGAGATAGCAACTTTTTGCTTCTCTTTAGACTACAAGCTAGCAATGTTTACGATATGTAAGTTTCACAATATACAAGCTACCAAAAATTTCGAAAGCAAATGTAAGATAGCTTTCTTGTGTAAGCTCATAATTCTTGCTTCCTATTGCAATGTGCAAGTTGCAAGTTTTGCTTCTTGAGATAGGCAAGATAGCACTTTTGCAATTTTTGTTTCTTAAGATAGGCAAGCTTGTGATGTTCAAAATAACAAGCTCTTTCTTCTAGAAGTGTCATTTTTGCTTTCTTTACAAAGTGTAAGCTAGCAAAATGTTTGAAAAAGTGATCAAGTTTTGCAACATACAAGCTAGCAAAAATGCCAAACTAGCAAGAGATAATATTTTACACGAGGCAAGCAAACAATTTGGCAAATGTTACATTTGCATCTTCTCTTTTGAGAAGTGCAATTTTTTGCTTTCATCTTGAATTGTGCAAGCTAGTTAGTTTGCCTCTTTTCATGATGTCCACGCTAGAAATTCTTGCTCCCCCTTTGTCATTGTCAAAAAGAAGGGAAGACCCTTATATCAATTTTCATATTATGACAAATGTAAGTATCATTCTTATTTGTGCATAATTATATATTCAAATTAAAACATACACAATTTCAATAACCTTATTTTTCATGCACGATACTGAAAAATAAATCAATCATCATTAATAAGCATATCATACTGTTGGGAAATCTTGGGGGCGACATCATATGTGCAGCGGAAGAACAAGAAAACAAAAATCCCCGATTCCCAAAAAGATGTTCGTCGTCGTGCGAAGATTGGTGCGTATAAATCCACAAAACACAAAACTGTGTATAGAGATTGTGTTACCTAGGGAGATCGTATATCCCTGTTTCCTTGCAGATCCTTAGGAGAGGGTGAAGGAGGTCAAGCGTCCTCCTCTCTAGCGGTGATCCACACAGCAGGGTTGTGACGACCCTCCTCAAAACTCCAGGCCTACTCTGAGGTGGAGAGGGAGAGGAGAATAGGAAAGGCAAGCAAAGACTCTGGCCTATGAGGCTGTGAATCCCTCCTATTTATAGAGATCCCGTGTCAAACCCTAATGGGTCCTTCCCTAGTGGGTATTGGATCTGCATCCAATAAGACAAGGGCTCCGTCAGATATCTCATATCCGAACCTCTACTCATTGCAATGCCTACCATATGTGTGTGACCCTCTAGGCCCAATATCGAGCTGGCCGTGAGTCATACCTATCAGAACTCCTTCTAACTCAGTGAATTATTATCTCTGTAATAATTCACTCGACTCATCGACTACGGACGTACTAGGCCACACTGCCAGTAGTCCCCGGACGATCTCTGGGGAATCCAATCCATTGGACCTGTCGTCTCTCGATTACCATGTACCTATAGTCCCTCATCCATCTAATATCCCGGAGACCAGTATATCGAAAGCATGGTCTTTGTCGGGAACCATACGGTTTCTACTGAAGTCTCGCTCTAATCGGATTCTCAGGAGAACTCTTTCTCTCTCAACCCGAATGACCTGGCCGCGGGATTTGTGCGAGCAAGAACACATGGGATATTCCTCTCATGACCTTAGAGAGTGGATGATCCTCTATCGACACTCAATAGCCCTCGTAAGGTCGACTACCACTCCCAATGACCATTTGTACTAGATGGGACAGCCAAACCTATAAGTCTTGTATCAAAGAGTAGAGCACTCATACAGGACATCCTTGGTGTCTCAAGTCTAAGGACCAGATACACCACTAGGACTACTGGAAGATTTTGTCGACAATAAGGCATCATCAACCATCCAGCATTCCGTAAAGCGGATCAATCAGTGAACTCATTCTCCAATGAGCACTGCATCTTGTATCCCTAGTGTCCCTACACGAGCAGCTATGAGACCAGCTGTATCCATCATATGGACGGGTATACAGCACACCAGTCTATCCGGTTATCACGATGTCCCTCTCGAGTAACCTATGACCGGGATTATTTAGGATATGTGTTTAAAGGTGAATCGATCTCATTATCGTGATCTCATCACGATCCGATTCCCATTGCATAAATCCAAGGACATCACAATATATATATGCATTTATGCAATAGTTATAAAGTGATACACGCCAAAATTTAATAAGCAAAAAGATTCTGTATCAAGTGCCATCACTCACGTGATTGGCTTGTTGGGCACCTTTGACTAGCACATACATGATACTCAAACATTAAAATTTTTAAGCATTTATCAACATGTTGATCATGATACCAAACACTCATCATTTAAAGCATTCATGATACACATCATATGCAATAAATACATCATGTATATCATTATCATAAGTATTGCATATATCATTTTAACTTTATGAATATTTCATCATTGCATGCATTATACCAAAACATTTCAAGCCATGGAAGCCATAAATACAAAGAAATCATGTCAAGAAGGATAAAATCATTTGAATACCAAAAGACATGATTCATATAGTAAATATCTTCTTTAAATAAAATATCAAGAAAAATCATAGGAGTACAAAGAAGAGATCTTGTTTTAAAAGAAAAATCAAGTAATAACTCCAAGAACTCACAAGGAAAAATCATGATTCATTTAGAAAATCTCCTCTCAAGAGAATATCAAGTAAAATCGTAGACGATCGATTAATGAGAAATTTTGATTTATAATAAAATCTCATGTATCGAATGTCGAGAAATCAAAATGATGATTTATATAAAAAATATCACAAGTTATATTCAAGAGAAAAATCATCATTCATTTTCAACTTATTCAATTTGTCACATCAATATTTCTTAAATATGCATGATACCAAAACATGGTTTTAAATCTTTAACATATAACATGCATAAATTGAAAGGAGAAGGGAAGAATTCAAACGTACAAAGATTTCAACCATCTCATAAACAAATGTAAGACCAAGTCATGAATCCAAAATTCTATGAATCAAAATGATCATCAAAGGTAATCTCATGTTATTCCAAGAAATCAATATCATGATTTTGATAAAACTCATTTCAAATTTAAATCATCAAAATATCAACATTACTTTCAAGAGATTCAAAATGGTATACATACATTTATCATACTAAACATCAAGATCAATAGGATAGAGAAAAATAATTTTTCAAGGAAAAAATATTTTCCTCTTTTTAGTTGTTTCAATTCATATGATTTTATTTCACTTATACCAAATAAAAACATGTATAATGTTTAAAACCGAAAGTGTAAGATTTATTACAACAAAGATTAATAAGGCACTTTCATTATAGTAAAAATCAATAATCCATAAATCACAAGATTCATATGCATAATTTTGAAATTTATTAAGCATGATCATTATGCATGACACTAAAACATGGTTTCAAAATGTTTAATATTTTCATTACATCATTATGCAATGGTTTCATTGAACATAATTTTGAATGATTCTTATAAATAACTAAAACTTCTTTAGTTTTAATTTATGTGATTGACTTTATATTAGCATGCTCAAGTTTTGTTCTTATGTCAAAAACATACATCATGTTTGAAAACCAAAGACAAGGTTTAAAAAAAATATCATCAAGCCTTCCATATAAAAACCATGCATCATCATTGAAAGTTAATATAGAAATCATCAAAATACACATTCTTGCTTCTCAAGCACATATATATGATTATTTAAATCTAACATTTTATTCTATTAACATAAAACATACAATTTTCAAGAAAAATAATTATTCAAAAGAAAATAGAAAATACATCATGGAAAACATCAAGTAATTTCAAAATAATTCAAGAGAGTTGAGTTACTTACCTTGTAGTCGAAGCCCGTCAAAGCCCAATTCTCCGTTTCACCTTTGGAAGTTCTTGATTCATCCTTGGTTGCCTTCCTCTTCTTTGGCCTCTCCCTCCGTTCAAGTTCATTGTTTATTTTAGATTTTTGTTTAATAAACTTATTAAGATTTAGTGTTCGAAGTTCAAGTTCATCATTGTCCTCATCACTTGAGTCATTGCTCAAGTGGTATTCATTTGTCCGGGGTTCCAAATCCTTCCTGTTCTTTGGAAGGTGATTTTGTTCATCATGTGCATTGTGCACCATTTCAGAATCCTATCTTTTTGGAAGGGATCTTAAGATCTTGCTTACGAGATCAAAATTTGAAAAAGATTTACCAAGAACTCTTAGATTATTGACGACATCCGTGAAACGGGTGTACATGTCGCCTATAATCTCGCTTGGTTGCATTTGAAAAAGCTCAAAATCATGCATTAAAATGTTAACTTTTGAGTCTTTAACTCTACTAGTTCCCTCGTGCGTGATTTCAAGTGTTCGCAAAATATCGAAAGCCGTTTCACACGTAGAAATCCGATTGAACTCATTTTTGTCCAAAGCGCAAAATAAGGCATTCATAGCCTTTGCGTTTAAAGAAAAAATATTTCTTCTCCAAATTCGACCATTCATTCATCGGTTTAGAGGGAAGTTGAAAATCATTTTCAACAATATTCCATATATCCAAATTCATAGAAATCAAGAAAACTCTCATTCGAGTTTTCCAATAAGTGTAGTCCAATCCGTTAAACAATGGTGGACGAACAACCGAAAAGCCCTCTTGAAAGCCATGAAGAGCCATTTCTCTCGGGTGTAAATCCGAAATGAGAAATACCAGGCTCTGATACCAATTGTTAGGATCGGAGCGGCACTAAGAGGGGGGGGTGAATTAGTGCAGCGGATTAAAACTTCAGTTTTAATAAATCTTTCGAACGATAAGAATAATGTTTTGTTTGAAACCGTTTCAATTGCGTTGAAAGCGTATGTAATAAGATGAGGGCAGTGAACTTAGCAAAGTAAAGGCATGCAGAAAGATAAATGCATAAACATAAACGCAAACCAGAGATTACGCTGATTTTAGAGTGGTTCGGTCAAATGACCTACATCCACTTGCGAGGCCCCTCTTCGATGAGGCTCCCACCTTCCACTAGCAAATCTCTTGAAATGGAAGGGCAAATACCCCTCTTACAACCTTTTACAAACAGTTCAACCTCTTACAAATTTTCAGCAAGAAAGGAGGAGAACTTTTCTAGCAAATTGAAAACTAGACTTGCTAAGACTTTCTAAGACTTTTCTCTCAATCAATTGCTGCTCCAAAAGTTGTTATCTCAGCTGAGATTTGAGGGGTATTTATAGGCCTCAAGAGGATTCAAATTTGGGCTCCAAATTTGAATTCTCGTGGAGTTCCCGATGCTGGCGGTGCCACCGCCTGTCAGTGGCGGTGCCACCGCCTGTCAGTGTCAAGCGCTGACAGTGCTAGGCGGTGCCACCGCCCAGCTCAAGCGGTGCCACCGCCTGGCTCTCGGGCAATGGGCGGTGCCACCGCCCAGCCCAAGCGGTGCCACCGCCCAGCTCTCGGGTGCTGGGCGGTGCAACCGCCCAGTCTGGCAGTGCCACCGCCAGACTTTTCGGTTAACTGGTTGGGCTTCAAACTTAGCCCAAACCCAGTCTAATTTTGGGCCCAGTTGGCCTCTAACCAGGATATAGGATTATTTCTTAATCCTAATCCTAATTGCAAGTTAACTACTTAACAAAACACATCCTAAGCAATATTTCAACCGCGAACGTCGAGTCTTGTTTCGACGAGCTTTTTCTGACGGGCTCCTAGCAAGCTCCCGAACTTGTGATGACTTTAATGAGTAGCCGAGCCTTCTCGGTGATCTCCGTGAACCTCCGACGATCTCTTCGGCGAACTTCCAAAAATTCCGACAGGTTCCCGATTTCTTCTCGGTTGGTTCCGGCAGCATCTCCGACGATTCTTCGGACTCTTAAACGTCCATCGAACTTGACTCTGGTATCCTTGCTTTGTGTTTTCTGGTTATCGTAGTTAGTCCTACACACTTAAGCCAAAACTATACTCCGATCTAGACAATGATTACAACGCGAATTGACATTCCGTTGCCCGGTACGTCATTGGTTGGCGCTTCGTCCGATTCTTCAACGCATCGTCCTCTCTTGGGGCTTGTTGCCCAATCGGCGGTTGACCTCCGCAACCCCGATATCCTTGGCATAATTCCGCTCTCCTTGGCCCAATGCCCGACGTCCGAAGCCTTCTGCCATCCAATATCCTGACGTGATCTCCTCCTGCGTTAATTGCCTAATCCTGATCGAGTAGACCTGCATCACTCAAAATGCAGTTTAAATTATAAACACATATCAAGTGGTTTCATCATCAAAATACGAGATTCAACATAAAAAGAGGAGAGAAAATTTCTGTAAGGGTTGTCTCCTAAGCCCGTCAAAAGGAGTGAAACTGTAAAAGGGTGGTTGGCCTTCGCCTATTGAAGGAAGGCCTCTAGTTGACGTCGGTGACCTCGTCGGTGGAGGAAGCCAAAAGTGGAGTAGGTCAAGATTGACCGAACCACTCTAAATCTCGGTTTGCATTTACTTTGAGCATATTATATTTACTGCAAACCTCCTCTGAAGCTTATTGCTTTCTACGATCGGGTTTCAAGCTTTGCACTTTCCGAATCAGCGTTTAGACGTAAATATGCTTTTTCGTATGATCATCATATTTCATATTACGTTTACGTTTCGATTTTTACCATAACTGCAAACTACCTTTATACCCTTGCTTAAATAGCATCTCGCCTAATCAAGTGATTTACGAATCAACATTTAGACGTAAAACAGTTTCTTCGTACGAACGTCGTATTTCAGTTTGCGCTTATATTCTGGTTTTCATCATAACTGCAAACTGCCTTCATAGATTGACTTTAACATCATTTTGCTTGATCTTAAGTTAAAGTAATCTTAGAATCGGCTTTCAAACAGAAATCGTTTTTATCGTTCGAACGCAGTTTCGTTTTAATCGTAGAAAGTTTTCCGCTGCACTAATTCACCCCCCCTCTTAGTGCTCTTGATCCTAACAGCCGAAGGGTTTTTCGGAAGCTCGCCGGAAGGTTCGTTGGAAGTTCTCGGAGCTCGCCGAGAAAGATCGAAGCTTGCCAAAGAAGCTCGTTGGAACTCACCAAGATCAAATCGTGAAGTCTAGGAGCTTGCCGGGAGTCCACAGAATGGTTTCCGAGAGTTTATCGGAAGACCGCCGGAAGTTCGCCGAAAGCTCGCCGAAAGAAGTCTTGACTTGCGGACTTTGTAATAGCTTAGGAAATGTCTTTAAATTTGTAGTTAGCACATTAATTAGGGTTAGGATTAGGTGTTAATCCTATAACCCAAGTAGGGGCCAATTGGGCCCGAGTTCGGACTGGTTTGAGCCATGTTTGGAGCCCAACCAGTGAGCTAAAATAGTGTAGGCGGTGGCACCACCAGATTAGGTGGTGGCACCGCCTAGAACCCGAGATCTGAGCGGTGGCACCGCCCAGCACCCGAGAGATCCGGCGGTGGCACCGCCAGCCTCGGAAACCCAAGAGAATTCAAATTTTGGAGCCTAAATTTGAATCCTCTTGGGGCCTATAAATACCTCTCAATTCTCAGCTGAGATCACAACCTTTTGCAAAGCAATAGTTTGAGTTAAGAGCCTTAGAATAGTCTTAGCAAGTCTTGTTTTTCATATTGCTTGAGTGTTCACCTCCTCCCATCTTGTTGCAAAGAATTGTAAGAGTGTGAACCACTTGTAAAGGTTGTAAGAGGGGTATTAGTCCTTCCCCTACAAGAGATTTGCTAGTGGAAGTTGGGAGCCTCTTCGAAGAAGGCTTCGCAAGTGGATGTAGGTCATTTTGACCGAACCACTTTAAAAATGCTACGTTATCTGGTTTGCATCCTACTCTTGCCATTTACATACTACAAACTTCTCTACTTAGTCACTATGCTTCCATACGCTTCTAAGTTATCAAGCTTCTAAAATCGGTTTTCATTGATATTACTTTTTATCGTACGAAAGATTTTTTAAAACCGAAGTTTTAATCCGCTCCCTCTTAGTGCCGCTCTGATCCTAACAGGTCGATCCAGTGCCCGAATCACCGGCCTAGTCCTTTAAATCCAAGTCACTCCATGTCGACCCCCCGACTCGTCGCCCATCAAGTCTCTAACCGAGCTGCCCTGGCTTGCTCGCCGACTTACAAACTCGGCATCTGTAACTCCGAGCCATGCCAAACCCATCATCTGACCTATGCCACGTTGATTTCGACACGTCGTTTTTGCCTCGTCAGTTTCGCCACGTCGGTTTTGACACAACAATTTTACCTCGTTAGGCCCTTGTCTCCCGATCAGCAGAGTCAATCCTGCCCATAGCACGGGGCGCCGCCCCTCTAAATCGCCTCGTGACGAGTTAATCCAGCTTCCCCTCATGAGTGATCAGCCTCACTCCGACCTAGGCATGCCGCCCGGCCCCTTAAGGACCCCGCGGCATGCCTTGGAGGGGGAGAGAAGTGATACAGCATATTTTGGCCCCCAAGACACATTAGGTCAAAATCCGTACTAAGGCACTGCTCGGCCCATCCACCATGCCAACCTGCGTATGACCGACCCACGTACAATAATATAAAGACGCTTAGCCAGCATCTGGCCAAAGGAGGAAAAAAATGAATCGATCACTTAACTGACTTGCTCGTCGAAGAGGCCTCATCGGGTGATCCCTATGAGGGCCATTTTTGTAGGAAAACGCGGCCACCACACGAAGACGAGCTACCAATCACCCGAGAATCATCATCTAGTGCACGAAGGAGAGCAGCCAACCGGCCTAGATCCTGACCAACGCCAACCAGCACCCCTTCCTAAGGGCGCGACCACCTTATAAAGACGAGCTGCCAACCACCCAAGAATCACTGTCCAGTGAATGAAGGAGAGCAGCCAACCGGCTCGGATCCTAACCAATGCCAACCAACACCCCTTCCCGAGGGCGCAACCACCTCATGAAGACAAGTTGCCAACCACCCGAGAATCGCTATCCAGTGCATGAAGAAGAGCAGCCAATCGGCTCGGATCCCGACCAATGCCAACCAGCACCCCTTCCCGAGGGCGCGACCACCTCACGAAGATGAGTTGCCAACCACTCCGGAGAAGGAGAGATGCAGCTCGGCATACACGGCGCCCGGATCGGCACACCAAAGAACGTTGATCAACACCCTATCGCGAGGGCCCGGTCGACCTCGGCATCCAGCTCAGCCGATAGAAACTCCTGACATTGGCCCGTGGACCTAACCGTGCTGACTCATTAGTAGCGGTACTTTTGTTCACTAATAGGATGTATTACATGTAGGGAAATCTAGGGTTGACATCACATGCGTAGCGGAAGAACATTAAAAACAAAATCCTTAATTTCTTAAAAATGTGTTCGTTATTGTACGAAGATTGGTGCTTAAAAATCATGAAACGTAAAACTGCTTATATGAAAGATTGTATTATATAGGAAGATTGTATATCCCTGAATCCTTACAGATTTGTAGGAGAGGATGAAGGAAGTCAAGTGTCCTCCTCTCTAGTGGTGATCCATATAGCAGAGCTTCGACGATGCTCCTCAAAACTCCAGGCCTACTATTTGAGAAGAATATGAGAGGTAACCCAAAAAGCTCTAGCCTATGAATCATTGGTTTTCTCCTATTTATAAAGGTCCCCTATCAACTTAACCCAAATGGATCCTACCGTATTGGGTATTGGATCTTCATCTAACTACCCAAGCCTCTTAGACTAGTAGATCTCTATCCAATAATCTCTCATTGACTCTTATTGGATCTCATCTATAGGATCAAATAATTTAGGGGCTTATTGGATATATAATAAGATAGGGGCTCCGACAGATATCTCATATCCGAACCTCTACTCATTGCAACGCTTACCATATGTGTGTGACCCTCTAGGCCCAATATCGAGCTGGCCATGAGTCATACCCGTCATAACTCCTGGCTCAATGAATTATTATCTCCATAATAATTCACTCAACTTATCGACTACAGACGTACTAGGTCACTACACCGTAGTCCCCAAACAATACAGGGGAATCCAATCCATTGGACTTATCTATCCTCAGTTACCATGTACCTATAGTCCCTCATTCATCTAATATTTCATAGACCATATACCGGTCATGGTGCTATCAGACCCATATGGTTTTTGTTCGAGTCTCGCTCTAATCGGATTCTCCCGGAGAACTATATCTCTCTCAATCTGAATACCTTGATCAGAGATTTGTTAGAGCAAGAACATGGGATATTCCTCTCATGACACCGAAAATAGATGATCGATCATCTATCGATACTCAATAGTCCTCATAAGATTAGCTACTGTAATATCCCTCACTTCTGAAATTTATTTATAAAGACATATTTGTAAATCAGAGAACCTATATGTAAATATAGCAAATATAATTATTAAACTGTTATGCCGCACGAAGAAAAAAAAGGGAAATTGCAGTTTTATCCCATCGCCTTCCATGCACTCTGAGAGGATCTGTGGGACGTTGGGGAGAAGAAGGGAAGAAACGTGAAGAACAGATGAAGAAGAAGAGGAGAAGAGAAGAAAAAGAAGAGAAGAAGAAGAAGAGGGAGAAGAAAGGGAAGAAGAAAGAAAAGAGGAAGGTGGCTGCGGCAAGGGCTGCAGGTGTGAGGCGTCGGGGAGGAGAAGAAGAGGGAGAAGAGAAGAAAATTTGAAGAAGAAGGAAAAGAGAGGGAAGAGGGAGAGGAAAGGGAGGTGGCTGCAGCTAGGGCAGCAGCACCTCTGTTTCCTGCACGAGGAAACAGAGGAGGTGTGAGGCATCGGGGAGGAGAAGGGAAGAAGATGAGAAGAAGAAGAAGCGGGAGAAGAGGCTGCGGCACCTCTATTTCCCACAGGAAGAAATAGAGGAGAAGAGAGGCAGTGCGTTGGAGAAAAGAAGGGGAGGAAGGAGAAGAAGAAGAAGAAGGGAAGGAGAGGGAAGAAGAGGAGGGACAGAAGAAGGGGCTGCGGCTGGAAGAGAAGAAGGAGAGGAAGAAGAGCAAGGGAGGAAGAAGAGGCTGCGGTTGAGGCTATGGCTGTGGTTGTGGCTGCGGTGGCTGCGGTGGCTGCGGTTGTGACTGCAGCAGTTGCGTCGGCGAAAGAAGAAGAGGAAGAGGGGAAGGCGGCTGTGGCCATAGCTGCGGCGGCGGTGGCAACGGCATGACTGTGGCAGCAATGGTGACTGCAGCAGCTGTGTTTGGGAAAGAGAAAAAAAGAAAGGAAAAAAAAGGGGTTGCGGCCATGGTTGCGACTGCGACTACAGCAGCTGCATCTATGAAAGAAGAGGAGGAAGAAAATAGTACAGTGGAACGGGCTGTGGTTGTGAGAACGGCTACGACTATGGCTGCGGCTGCGACTATGGTAGTGGTAGTGGAGTGGCTGCGGTAGCTACGTTTGGGAAAGAAAAAATAAAAGGAATAAGAGTAAGGGAGAGCAGGTGACTATGCGTCTATGTACTGCATGAGCTGTAGTTGTGAAGGAAGAAAGAAGACAGATATAGAAAATAAAATAGGGAGAGGGCACGGAAGAAAAGTAGAAGAATTTAGGCTTACACCTTCTTCAGATCTTTGGATCAAAACTTTCAAAAGGCAAGTGTTTCAATCTTTCCTATTGCAAGTATTCTATTCTTTTCTATTGCAAGTGTTTTGATCCTTCATATTGCGTGTGTTTTAATCTTTTCTACTACAATTCCATCTCTGCTTTTGCCTTGAATATGAAAACTTTGAATTGTTCTAGCCTTCCATTTGATACATCTCTTGTTTAGACGTAACGATTTGAATATGAAAAATTTTCGAGTTTCTAACCCGTCCACCTTGTTTTAGCTATAAATCCCTACGTAGATCTTCAATATAGATAAAACTTATTTGATCAGAATATAGACTCGTAAACTTTCTTTTGACATCTTATTTGAATAATTTAGAGTAGATTTGCCTTCCTAAACTTCTATTTCGATTGACCCTATAGATTTTGCAAAACATAGTCCATACCTTCTGACCTTTTGATACTAAACTGCTTATAAGGCCATGATGGGAATTCTGATTTATACAAAACTTAGTTTCTAGAAATTAGACTCCTAGATCTTTCTTTTAGTATCTACAATAAAAGATTTAGAGTACAAATACCTGCCTAGCAATCTATTGAATCTGATCCTATGAATTCAGCCAAATAGAGATTTTATTCTCCGACCTTTGTTTACCAAATTATTTGTAACTCTCTGTTAGGAACTTCAATTCATATGAAGCTTATTTTATCTGAAAGCAGGTTAAAATATCTTTTCAATGATATATTTATTTAATAAATTAGAGCACAATTGATTATTTGAATTATTTGTTCAATGTGCCTCTCGAATTCTGTCATAAATCGAGCTATGGTTGATTTCGCCTTTTCTGGTTCCATTCTCTTTGGAAATTGATTTCATCTAGCATTCTTTCTTCAATTGAGCTTTATATTGTTGAATCTCGTATTTTGATGATAAAACCAATTGATAGTATTTATGATTTGATCTACGTTTTGAGTGACGCAGGATGCTTCGATCAGGATGAGACAATTAAAGCAGAAAGAATCATGTTGGGCTGGTGAAACATGTTAGAAGATTGGATGTCTAGCCGGAGGATCGGATGACGTATCAACATAATACTTCGGGCCATGGATTCGGGCATCGGGCCAAGAAGAGTGGATATTACGCCAAGGATATCGGAGTTGCGGAGGTCAACTAGCCGATTGGGCAATA
This sequence comes from Musa schizocarpa, assembly GCA_900464855.2. Taxonomy (NCBI): domain Eukaryota; kingdom Viridiplantae; phylum Streptophyta; class Magnoliopsida; order Zingiberales; family Musaceae; genus Musa; species Musa schizocarpa. The sequence continues at coordinate 18,318,880 of LS990920.1, forward strand.
GGCCGCAAGAGAGGACGATGTGCCAAAGAATCAAACGAAGCGTCAATGGACCAATGACATGCGAAACAACATGATTCATGCTTAGTAATAATTATCTAGATCGAAGTGTGTTTTACATATACAAGATTAACTACGATAGCAAGACATGAAGCAAAATGAAGTCCCGAAGTCAAGAACGCGTTTTCGTTGGGAGTTTGAGAGTTCGTCAGAAGTCCAGACGTTCGTCAGAAGTTCTGCAGGAACTAGCCGAGAAGTCCAGGAGCTTGCCAGAAGAAGCTCGTCGGAACTCGCCAAGAAGATCGTCGTGAAGTCCAGGAGCTTGCTGGAAGTCCATTGGAACATTGCCGGGAGATCGTTGGAAGTTCGCCGGAAGATCGCTAGAAGAAACCAAGACCTAAGGACTTGTTTAGCTTAAGTATGCCTTAGATTTCGTAGTTATCACGTAATTGGGATTGAATTTGGGCCAACCCAATTATGGGCTAGTTGGGCTCATGTAAGGACTGTGTTGGGCCCAATTAAAGGCCCAAACAGTGACCCAAGAAGTGGCATGGTCGTGGCATAGTCTTCGAAACTATGTCAGGTGGTGGTACCACTAGTTTCGGCGGTGGTACCACCTAGTGGCCCAGTGTTAGGCAGTGGTACTGCCCAGTGTAGTGTCAGTGTCAGACTGACATTGGCAGTGGTATCGCCCAGCATAAGCGGTGGTACCACCCGAACCTAGGAAACCTAGGATGAGATATTTTTAGGCTCCAAGTTTTAATCAAATTGAGACCTATAAATACTCCTCTCATCCCTGGTTAACAAACACAAGCACAAAGAGTTTAAAAGTGAGAAACGACTATAGAAATCACTTGAGAAATTTGCAATGACTTGAATTCAAGGTTCTATCAATATGACATAATGATAGGGGGAGTTAAGGTTAACTCTGTCATCAATTGGTTGTCATCATAAAAAAGGGAGAGATTGTTGAATCTCGTATTTTGATAATAAAACCAATTGATACTATTTATGATTTGATCTATATTTTGAGTGACATAGGATGCTTCGATCAGGATGAGACAATTAAAGCGGGAAGAATCATGTTGGGCCAGTGGAACATGTCAGAAGATTGGACGTCTAGCCGGAGGATCGGATGACGTATCGACAGAATGCTTCGGGCTATGGATTCGGGCATCGGGCCAAGAAGAGCAAATATTGCGCCAATGATATTGGAGTTGTAGAGGTCAACTGGCCAATTGGGCAATAGGCTACAAGAGAGGATGATGCACCGAAGAATCGGACGAAGCGTCAATGGACCGATGATATGCCGGATAATATGATTCATGCTTAGTATTAATTTTCTAGATCGAAGTGTGTTTCACATGTGCAGGATTAACTACAATAGCAAGATATTAAGCAAAATGAAGCCCCAGAGTCAAGGATGCGATTTCATTGGGAGTTCGAGAGTTCGTCGGAAGTCTTGACATTCGTCGGAAGTTCTGCAGGAACCAACCGAGAAGTCTAGGAGCTTGCCAGAAGAAGCTCATCGGAACTAGCCAAGAAGATCGTTGTGAAGTCTAGGAGCTTACTAGAAGTCCATTGGACCATTGCCGGGAGATCGTTGGAAGTTCACCGGAAGATCGCCGGAAGTACGTCAGAAGAAACGAAGACATAGGGACTTGTTTAGCTTAAGTATGCCTTAGATTTCATAGTTAGCACGTAATTGAGATTGGATTTGGGCTAACCCAATTATGGGCTAGTTGGGCTCATGTAAGGACTATGTTGGGCCCAATGAAAGGCCCAAACAGTGACCCAAGAAGTGGCATCGTCGTGGCACAATCTTCGAGATTGTGTCAGGCGATGGTACCACCAGTTTGGGTAGTGGTACCACCTAGTGGCCCAATGCCAGGTGGTGGTACCACTCAGTGCAGTGTTAGTGTCAGACTGACACTAGTGGTGGTACCGCCCAACACAAGCTGTGGTACCGCCCGAACCTAGAAAATCTGGGATGAGATATTTTTAGGCTCCAAGTTTGACTCAACTTGAGGCCTATAAATACCTCTCTCATCCCTGGTTAACAAACATAAGCACAGAGAGTTTAAAAGTAAGAAAACGCCATAGAAATCACTTGAGAAATCCCTCATCTAGCTTAAACTTAGAATTTTGTTTAGAGAGGAGTGTGTGTCCTTGTAAAGGTTGTCTCCTAAACCTATGAAAGAAGAAGAGGGGTGTAAAAGGTGGTTGGTCTTCGCCTATTGAACGAAGACTGATAGTGGATGCCGGTGGCCTCGATGGAAGAGGAATCAACGAAGTGGATGTAGGTCACGACGACTGAACCACTTTAAAATTGGCGTGTTCTTTAATTTGCATTTCTATTGTTGTCATTTACTTTACTACAAACCATTTTACTTGCTTACTACCTTCAATACATTTACGAACACATGTTTCAAGTTAAGTTTCCGAAATTGATTTTTATTGTACGAAATAATTTTCTGAAACCGACGTATTTTACTACTACACTAATTCACCCCCCCCTTTTAGTGCCGACTCTTTTCCTAACAATTGGTATTAGAACCATGTTTTTCTCATTTGGTCTAACACCCAAAGAGAAATGGCTATTTTTGGCTTTCAAGAGGGTCACTCTCTCATTCATCCTCCCTCTTTCAATGGGATGGACTACACATATTAGAAAACTCAAATGAGAGCTTTCTCACTTTCTTTGGATTTAAATTTATAGAGTATTGTGGAAAACGGTTTTCGAATGTCTTCTCTTCCAATGAACCATTGGAATGATTTGGAGAAAAAGATGTTTTCATTAAATGCTAGAGCTATGAATGCTCTATTTTGCATTTTAGATAAAAATGAATTCAATCGGGTTTCTTTGTGCGAAATGACTTCCGATATTTGGCATATTCTCGTAATCACACACAAAGGAACGAATAGAGTTAAAGAGTCTAAAGTCAATCTTTTATTGTACGATTTTGAACTTTTTCTAATGAAGCCTAGTGAAACCATTGTTGACATGTACACCCGTTTTACGGATGTCTTCAATGGTTTAAAAGCTCTTGGCAAATGCTTTTCTAATATTGAACTCGTTAACAAGGTTTTATGATCGCTTTCTAAGAATTGGGATTCGAAAATAATGGGTATACAAGAATAAAAAAATTTAAACACTTTTTTGATCGAAGAACTTATCAGGTCTCTAATGACCTATGAAATGACGTGCAATGCACGTGAAGAACTTAAGAATCACCTTCTAAAGAACAGGAAGGATTTCAAACATTGAATAAAAAAAGACCACTCGAGCGAAAGCTCAAGTGATGATGAACTTAAACTTCTCACAATAAAACTTAAAAAGTACTTAAAGCTAAGAATCAAAAAATAAAAATAAATTGAATAAGAAGAAAGCACTTTGGGACGAATCGAGCTCCTCCGAAGACGAGGAGAATATCAACAAAGGTGAGATGGCAAACTATACCTTAACGGCTTTCTACAACGAGGTAAACAACTCAAACGAAACTCCTTTAATTTATTTCGAAATTACATAATACTTTTCATGAATTGTTCTTAAATTAGTTTAGAATATTTATTTTTCTTAAAAAATATATGTTTAATAATGTAATGAAAATGAAAAAAAAGTAGGAATCATGCTTATCATGATAGTAATTTTGAAAATGATAATAACAAATGCATGTTCCATGATAAACAAACAAAATGATTTTGAATGCCTTATGAAATCATGCTTGATGTTTTAATGATGAAAATACAACTAAATGTTAGATTTAAATCTAATGATTAATCCTATGTTTAATGTGTTATTTTTTTTGTCATGATGATTTTGATTGAAGATGATTTGAAATCATGCTTAGTGAGTTTATCTTTCTAAATTATGCATGATGATTCTTAGGATTTATGGATTATCAATTTTTACCATAATAAAAGTGACTTTTTCGGTTTTAAAAATAATGCATGTTTTTGATTTGACATAAATGAAAAAGGTATGCTTATATGAAATCAATCACTTAAAATGAAACACATAAAAAGGAAAAAATATTATCATTGGAATTAAAATAATGAATCTATTTATGATATGAATTTTGTACACTATGAAATTGATTTTGATAAATCTATTTTTATCATTTTTATGAATCTCTTAAAAGTGACTTTGTTGATTTAATTATTGAATATCAAATTTTGATAATAAAGTCAATTATTATTTGTTATCTAATCCATATGTTGAGATAAATGTGTAGGATTAACTACGATGAAAGTAAGACATGCAGTAGGAGTTGCGCCGGAGTCAAGACTTTGATCACATTGGGAGTTCGAGAGTTCGACGGAAGTCCGGACGGTCGTCAGAGGTTTTGCAGGAACAAATTCGAGAAGTCCAAGAGCTTGCCAAAAGAAGCTCGTCGGAACTCTCCAAGTGGATCGTCGCAAGTCTAAGAGTTTACCGGAAGTCCGTAGGAGCATCACCGAGGGTTCATCGGATGATTGACGGAAGAAGCGATTGACGCACCAGAGCAAGTTGTAGTAAATGTCTTAAGAAATATCGTAGTTAGCACGATGATTAAGTTAGAAATGGGAGGTGATCCCATTAACTTAATCTTGGGGCAATTGGGCCCTTGACAGACCCAAATTGGGTCGAATGGATCAGCCCATTCGGATCCAGATTTCTTGGCCAACGGTGGCACTGCTTGGGTTGGCGATGGCATCGCCTGGGCTCAGTCTCCAAGCTAGGCTGGGCGGTGCAACCGCCCCTGACAAGCGGTGGAACCGCTTGAGCTCGGACTCCGAGCTCTGCCAAGAGGTGCAATTGCCCTAGTCAGGCAGTGGCATCGCCTGGGCTCAGTCTTCGAGCGAGATTGGGTGGTGCAACTACCCCTGTCAGGCGGTGGAACCGCCCAGAGGCTTAGTCTCCAAACTACCAGGCGGTTGTACCGCCCCAGTCAGGAGTTAGTACCGCTAGGACCCTGGAAATCTGGGAAATGACATTTTTGAGCTCCAAATTCAAACCAGTTTGGGGCCTATATAAACCCCACCCTTTCCTGCATGAAAGAGAACTAAAGGCACCAAAAATCTAATCTTACTCTGTGATTTTTAGAGCTCAAAAGTGTTATAAAGGCTAGAAGTTCTCCTCCCTCTTTTCTTCCAAGTTTTAAGCTTTCAAGAGAGGAGAGAAATTCTGTAAGGGTTGTCTCTTAAGCATGTCAAAATGAGTGAAACCGTAAAAGGGTGGTTGGCCTTTGCCTATTGAAGGAAGGCCTCTAGTGGACGTCGGTGACCTCGTCGGAGGAGGAAGCCAAAAGTGAATGTAGGTCAAGATTAACCGAACCACTCTAAAATTTTGGTGCTCTCTGGTTTGCATTTATTCTTGCTGCTTACCTTACTGCAAACCTCCATATTGTTAGGATCGAAGTGGCACTAAGAGGGGGGGGTGAATTAGTGCAGCGGATTAAAACTTCGGTTTTAAAAAATCTTTCATACGATAAAAAGTAATATCAATGAAAATCGATTTTAGAAGCTTGATAACTTAGAAGCGTATGGAAGCGTAGTGACTAAGTAGAGAAGTTTGCAGTATGTAAATGGCAAGAGTAGGATGCAAACCAGATAACGCAGCAGTTTTAAAGTGGTTCGATCAAAATGACCTACATCCACTTGCGAAGCGTTCTTCGAAGAGGCTCTCAACTTCCACTAGCAAATCTCTTGTAGAGGAAGGACTAATATCTCTCTTACAACCTTTACAAGTGGTTCACACTCTTACAATTCTTTTTAACAAGATGGGAGGAGGTGAACACTCAAGCAATATGAAAAACAAGACTTGCTAAGACTATTCTAAGGCTCTTAACTCAAACTATTGCTTTGCAAAAGATTGTGATCTCAGAAGAGAATTGAGAGGTATTTATAGGCCCCAAGAGGATTCAAATTTGGGCTCCAAAATTTGAATTCTCTTGGGTTTCCGAGGCTGGCGGTAACACCACCGGATCTCTTGGGTGCTGGGCGGTGCCACCGCTTAGTCCAGCGGTGCCACCGCTCAGATCTTGGGTTCTAGGCGGTGCCACCGCCTACACTATTTCAGCTCACTGGTTGGGCTCCAAACTTGGCCCAAACCAGTCCGAAGTCGGGCCCAATTGGCCCCTACATGGGTTTTAGGATTAACACCTAATCCTAACCCTAATTAACGTGCTAACTATGAATTTAAAGACATTTCCTAAGTTATTACAAAGTCCGTAAGTCAAGACTTCTTTCGGCGAACTTCCGGCGGTCTTCCGATAAACTCTCGGAAACTATTCTGCGGACTCCCAGCAAGCTCCTAGACTTCACGATTTGATCTTGGTGAGTTCCAATGAGCTTCTTCGGCAAGCTTTGATCTTTCTCGGCGAGCTCCGTGAACTTCCAATGAACCCTTTGGCAAGCTTCCGAAAAACCCTTCGGCAAGCTCCCTACTCATTCTTGGCTAGTTCCGGCAGCATTCCCGACGAACCTTCGAACTTCCGTCGAACTCTCAAACTCCCAACAAATCCTTCGCGCTTGACTCCGACATTTGTTTCGCTTTATGTCTTTGTCATTATCGTAGTTATTCTTGCACACACAAACTAAAACTCTACTTCGATCTAGACAATTATTACAACGCAAATTGACATTCTACTGCCCGGCACGTCATTGGTTGGCGCTTCGTCCGATTCTTCAGTACATCGTCCTCTCTTGCGGCTTGTTGCCCAAATGGTGGTTGACCTCCGTAACCCCTATATCCTTGGCGCAATTCTGCTCTCCTTAGCCCGATGCCCGACGTCCAAAGCCTTCTGCCATCTAATATCTTGACGTGATCTCCTTCGGCGCAACATCAATTCCTCCTGCGTCAACTGTCTAATCCTGATCGAGTAGACCTGCATTACTTAAAATGCAGTTAAACATCTAAACACAATCAATTAGTTTCATCATCAAAATCCGAGATTCAACAATCTCCCCCTTTTTGATGATGACAATTAATTGATGACTAACAGAGTTAACCTTAACTCCCCGAAGTTTAACCAAACTCCCCCTATCAATATGCCATTGATAGAATACTTTAGATTATCCCAAATCCAAGTAACATTCATCACATGTTATGAAAAACATTTAAACCATCATGCAAATTTAAAATATTCAATTCAATGCATGAAGTCATCAATATACTTCTCCCCCTGTTGTCACGGACAAACTTCTAAACAGGATGTTTGATGTAATGCTTATATATGTCCGTATCTTTTGGTATGTTCATGCTTTGTACAGCATGTTGAGGGACGGCCGAAGGTTTAATAGTCCCATTTTAGTTGGGTTAGTGGCCGCTTTAGGCTTGTAAATAAAGGTTGTGTCATGTGGACACGTGTGAGAGATTTTTGGTTTGTAATGGACCATTTTACCCTTTGTTGTGCATCTGTTCAGAGCTTGTAAAGTATGTTTGTAATTTGCATTGTCTATAAAGTATTTTTCGGAGATGTTTGCTTGTGGATCCCGAGTGAGGCCTTTTCTCTGTCCTGTTCTCTCTTTTGTGGGACCTAAGGGACCATTGGAGGCTTCGGGGAGGATGACCTTTGCGGACGGACACGCAAGGGTGCCGCACGACTTAGGCAAAACTAGCTAAGTCTGTGACAGATGGTATCGGAGCGGGGCAAGCACTCATAGAAACACTTAGCATACAAACGTGGGGGACCTAGCGGGGCTGCGTTGAGGGCAGTCAGCACACGCGCGGCCGTTTGGGGGAAAACGGGCATGGAGATGTAGGGAAAAGGAGTCGCTCAGAGGAGCGGGCATCCGAGATTGGCATTCAGAGGAATGGCCAACCCTTCGCGCAAGAGGCACCACGAGAACAGATAAGCTTGGAAGAATGTGAAGCGCATAAAGGTTGGGATGGCTGAGTTTGAGCTACGGCTCAACGTTGACAACTATACTTGATGGTGCTTAAGGCAAGCGAGGCGCTTGGTAAAGGATGAGACCATGCAAGGTGGAATGAGTTGCTCAACGACCAAAAGAGTTATGCAAAGCTCATAGAGGTGAGGGGAATTACTAGCTCGAAGAATTTGGTACTCATACATGGGCTTATATGCGGACGATGGAATGTTCGTGGCCATCCCATGGCGACCGAAACTCGGTGTCATGGAGCATTGAAACTTTCTCTTCGACATGCGAAGGATACATCCGTAGGAGGCTGAATGGTGCAACTAGTTCAGCATGTTGCTAGGCCTTGAGGGGTGCAGTGGCGGCTGTATTGACGTGGAGTCGCAATCTAGCAAGTGTGTTTGCAAGAGGCAGAACAATGCACAGTTTGTTCAGCAGATCAGAGTAGTCCAAGGGGATGGTGGTCTCCGAAACGAAGAAAGATGTTGCTCCAACGGGACAGTTATCCAAGAGGGATAAGTCCCGGCTCTCCAGAGGGAGAATCATGTGGGATGGACCTCACAAGTTGAGGAGGAGTACCTCAACAAACAACAACTCCACGAAGCTCAATGGACTGAGCAAGTGGCGAGGAGTCGTCGCATGATCTCGCTTGAGAGAATGCATTGTGAGATCAAGTGGGGGAGTGACCCAAAGCAACACAAATAAAGGCACACTTGGAGTTGATACGGAGATCGGACGCAAGGGAGGGCTGACCCGTGGAATGGTGGGCGCGAGGGCCACCATCAACTCAATGCAAAAACGAGGAGCGGAGCAACTTGGGTGTAACTTGGCGAAGTACCCAAGCCGCATGAAGGGAGCCAGCATAGAAGATGGAATATGGAGCAGAGGCATAGTGCTTTCCTTGGACAGAGGTCAAGGACATGAACTCTTGCAGAGGCAAGAGCAGGATCATGTTGTTCCATGGGTCATTCATTCTGACGGAGCGGACTCATCTTGCATGGTGCCAAAGATGAAGGGAGTTCTGGGCACATGCACTTTATCTCGGAGGAGCATTTGATGGAGGAACTAAGGCGACTCAATTTGCGGAGGCGAAGTTGGGTTCAGAAGGCCTTAGCACGGGGCAAGAGGACGCAGAGGTGGGTACTCTTGAAGAATATGCCATAGTATTGTCATTCAAGTTGCTATAAAGGAGGCAGTGCGTAGCGAAGATTGTGCTGGTAGGGGTAGAGGCCCAGGATCCAGACAATGGTGCACTAATTGCAGCGAAGTCGGGGGACTTTGGAGCTACTAGGTGACGGACTGTCCTAGAGCGGTGCTTCATCTTGGTGTGACCCAAGAGTGGGTGGATGAAGATCGATTGCCAAAGGAGCGAACAAAATCGAAGGTGGAAGAGACCCTGCGATATATTGGTAGAGGCCACACATGAAGGGTTCACAATTCGAGTTCATCCCACAAGGATCAGCATACAATAGAGATGTCACCAGGAGGCGACATGGTGCAGCGGATCGTGGTGAAATTGTTCGTGGCAATGCGATTCACACAACCTCACCCCGTGAGGGACTGGATCATACGGAGGTATGATCGGGAGCTACTGGAAGCTCCACTTCGGTGAACAACATGATGGCAAGAAGGGCTATGGATTCAAGGAGTGTAGGCTATGGTACCGCAGAGGCGGGTCTTCCGTGCGTGCATCGAATTTTGTATCGGATGAAAGCCTTGGTCATCAACTTATGGGGGCTGCGTTCCACCTAGGGAAAAGTTCGAATGCAAGTACTAGTGAGTCCCATGGGAGGGACTTGATCATACAATGGTATGATCGAAGCAGTTGGAGAGTTGGACTGCTCCAAAGCTCATATTCGCTTCAGGGAGCCCGATAAGTCAGAAGACAAGATCGAGTAAGTGAACATTGCTACCAAGGAAGCTAAGGAGAATAGAATCAGTGTAAACCCTACAACGTGATGGCAGAGGCCGTACATGGGAGTTGCAGTCTGTCTTTCTATCGACTAAAGGGTGCTGCTTGGAGAACACAGAGGTGTTGAAGCAGAGGGTCGAAAGGGGTGAGGAAGCGACGACGAGTCCAGAGGGACTTAGCTACCCAAAATCAAGCATCAGATAGAATAGAGGTGGACTCGGAGGCATATCTACTGATTGTGAAGAAAAGGGATGCAGATGCGAGGCTATGGATAGTAGTGCCATGGGCATGGCAGCGCCATGGTACCGTAGAGGTGGGACTTCCATAAAAGTCATTGATCCCTTGCTCTCATGGAGGGAGAGTGCTTGGTCGTGAAAGGGGCCGAGGAGGTGGAGCATGCAGAGGCAAACTCCAAGCACCAAGACAAGGCTGAAGGGCAAAGGCCAAGGAACTTCGTAAGACCGGTGTCAATGAGTTTCTCATCAAGATAGCCGAAAGTGAAGGACTTCAGGTCATGCAAGAGTGCACAACCAAGGAACGAAGTAGTCAGTACACGGTGCTGTACCTTCGCTACTCAGGGGAGTAGGCGGCAGGGTTGATGGAGAAGACGGTACAATCCTAGAGGCGACCAAATCTATTAGAGAATTACTCCAAGTTGGGGTGAAAACTTCCTGCATTCCAGAAGTTCGATGGCATTGAGAAGGTGAATCACAGTAGCTAACTCAACGCAAGGAGTGCAAACACTTCAAGTGCTTCAGAAGTATGAGCAAAGAGCAGGCGAAGGCTAGTAACCAGCTTGATGCATAGAGTACAACCTCGAGGAGGCGAGCGAAGTCAAGTAACCTTTGTCTTCTCAACCCTTAAGAGAATGGGCGAAACCGAGTACCCCAATTCTCTTATCTATCCAGCAGAGGAGCTCTGCATAAGTTCAAAGACCCTTCGAAGATAATTGAAGACAATAGTTGTCAAATCCTCACCAATGATGATCAGTGTTACTGAGAGTAGATTTTCCGCTTCATTTCCCAACGAAATGCCAATCGAAAGTGGAAGTGATGCGAACCTACTTGGATGTGACAACTAAGTGAAAGAAGAGTTAATAAGCAAATTTTATAGAGGAAGGACCCAAATCTTCAGAAGTTTGCGAGACGTTGCTCGTTAAAAGCTCCAACAAGCATCCACCCAATTCAAACAGCAGGAGGCATTTGAGAGACTGGCGTAGTAAGGATGGTCTTTTCCTTCATCTGAAGGATCCGCAGGAACCAACAGAGATCAACACAACTTAGCCAACCCCACACTAGAGTCAGAGTCATTGGCGAGTTGAAGCAGCAAGGCGGATCAAAGGTTTGACTACTCAAAAACAGCAGCGGAGAGCAGTTGGGAGCCAAGAGACGCAATGCAGCTGGAGCAGAAGATTGAAGACTCAGTAGAGGCGAGGAGTTGCAGTGTCGACAAAGGCTTCGACGAGGACGTAGAAGGAATAAGTGGGAGAGAATGTCACAGACAAACTTCTAAACAGGATGTTTGATGTAATGCTTATGTATGTCCATGTCTTTTGGTATGTTCATGCTTTATACAGCATGTTGAGGGACGACCGAAGGCTTAATAGTCCCATTTTAGTTGGGTTGGTGGCCGCTTTAGGCTTGTAAATAAAGGTTGTGTCATGTGGACACGTGTGAGAGATTTTCGATCTGTAATGGACCATTTTACCCTTTGTTGTGCAACTGTTCAGAGCTTGTAAAGTCTGTTTGTAATTTGCATTGTCTATAAAGTGTTTTTCGGAGATGTTTGCTTATGGATCCCAAGTGAGGCCTTTTCTTTGTCCTGTTCTCTCTTTTGTGGGACCTAAGGGACCATAGGAGGCTTCGGGGAGGCTGACCTTTGCGGACGGACACGTAAGGGTGCCGCACGACTTAGGCAAAACCAGCTAAGTCCGTGACACTATGTTATCAACAAAAAGGACAAGTAGCTCTAGCTATTTTAAAAGATATGCAAGTTTTTGGAACATGAAGCTAGATTTTCATCACAACATATAAGCACAAAAGCATAACAAGATTCTTAAGTTTAATCATGGCAATTCAACACTTGCTTCTTGTGCAAGATTGCACTTTGCTTTTCTTTACATGTTCTAACTAGCAAAAGCTTTCTCCCCTTTATTTTTGTCGAAAAGAAGGGAAGAGTACAAGATAGCCAACATTTGCCTTGAGCTAGCAATCTTTCTCCCCCTATGTCATTGCCGAAAAGAAGGAGAGGAACCAATGATTTAGACTTTTACATAAATTATGAATTTGCATCAATCAATATTTCAATCATCACATGATACATACAAGACAAAAATGCAAAGAAATCATATCATGAAAGACATCAATTGTTAAACATGATATGATAATAGTCTCAAAATTTTCAATTTGCGATACATGTGATACATTGCAATACTAAAAAACTTTAATGCGATGCTTTTAAGGATATCAACCTATTTTTGATACAAAGCATGGCAAGAGCAATTATATTGCAAGTTTTCTAAGTTTTGCATTTTTTGCTTCTTTCGAGATAGCAATTCTTTGCTTTTCTATAAGCTAGCAACTTTTACGATATGCAAGTTTTACTATATACAAGCTAGCAAATTTAAAGATGTGCAAGTTGGCATATTTGCTTTTCTTTGCAATGTGCATGATAGTATTTCTTTGTGATGTTCAAGATAGCAAATTGTACATCATGCTAGCTAGCAAATTAAAGATGTTTAAGAAAGCAAGCTCTTTCTTCTTTTATGAGAAGTTTCATTTTTGCTTCCTTAGCAAAATGCCAACCTAGCAAGGGACAATGTTTTACATGAGGCAAGCAAACAATTTGGCAAGTGTTACATTTGCATCTTCTCTTTAGATGTGTAAGAAAGTAAGCAAGTTTTTACATTTTCTTGACTTGTGCAAGCTAGCTAATTTTTTTTTGAGATAACCCTTTACATCAATTCAAGATAGCACATTAGCAACTCTTTCTCCCCCTTTGTGGCAAAAGGAAAGGAAGATTCAAGTCATGAATATCAAAATAATAATTTTATCATGAATATTTCATCATTGCGTGCATCATTATCATACGTTAAAGTATTGCATACATGATACCAAATCATCATATATATTTTTAAAACATATAAACTCATCATTATATGCATGATTCTAAATCATCATTCATATTATTTCAATCATTGTTTCAATCATCACTATAACTCATCATGCACAAAATGTAAAATCATCTGATACAAACATTTATTTTCAAAATATTTATCACTATTTTCATGTATGATAATAAAGTATTCATGATACACATTATATGCATATATCATCATAATAAAAAGTAATTGCATGCATAATTTCAAATCATAAATGTTTCAAATCATGATGGTATTAACTTGTCAAATTTCAACCTACCATTCATGATCATAACTTTTCATCAAAACAAATTAATGAATATTTCATGTATTCATATCATCACATAAGGAATATCAAGGAGAAAATAATTGGGTGATGAGATAAACATTTCATGAATATAAGGAATTACATAAAAATTATACCATAAAATATTAGAATATGTGAATGCCAAAAGACATAATTTCTTTTTGAAAAGCCTCCTCATAAATAATCAAAGGAAAATATTAGGAGATCAAATAATAAGAGATTTTTAAATAAAATTTTATGTTAAGAATTTTCAAAAAGGATATTCTCTTTAATAAATCATAAAAGGAAACGTAGGAGAAAAAGATTTCAATTCATGCATAAGAACACTTATGATTTATATTGAAAATTTTCTCAAAATGTAAGAGAATAAAGAGTAAGAAATCTTGATTCATAAAGGATTTCATGTTATAAATTTCAAGAGATCAAGATCATGATTACGATAAAAATTTATTCAAATTTAAATCATCAAAATCATTATCAAAATCCAAGAGATTCACAAAGATAATACAAATGGATTCATCAAAATCAATAAGATTGAGCAAAATAATTTTCAAGAATGTTTTCCTCTTTTTGGTTGTTTCAAAACATATGATTTTGTTTTATTTATGCCAAATAAAAACATATATCATGTTTAAAACCGAAAGTGTAAGATTTGTTACAACAAAAATTAATAAGGCAATTTCATTATGGTAAAAATCAATAATCCATAAATCACAAGATTCATCATGCATAATTTCGAAATTTATTAAGCATGATCATTATGCATGACATAAAATCATCAAGATACACATGCATGGATTAATCCTAAGCATTATCACATATTATATAATTATCATCCCTAATGTTGCATACATCATTCAACATTTCAAAACATAACATGCATGAAACCTTAGCAATATACTTTTCATGATCAAATTTTTAATTTTTCAAAGATACTAAAAAGGAAAAAAGAAACATGATATAATTTTTGAAAAATAATTTTTTATTTCCTATTCCTACTATCTAAATTAAGCACTCATGAAAGACTTCAAGTAATTTCAAAATAATTTAAGAGAGTTGAGTTACTTACCTTGTAGTTGAAGCCCATCAAAGCCCAATTCGCCGTTTCACCTTTGGAAGTTCTTGATTCATCCTTGGGTGCCTTCCATTTCTTTGGCCACTTCCTCCGTTCAAGTTCATTGTTTATTTTAGATTTTTGTTTAATGAACTTATTAAGATTTAGTGTTCGAAGTTCAAGTTCATCATTGTCCTCATCACTTGAGTCATCGCTCAAGTGGTATTCATTTGTCCAGAGTTCCAAATCCTTCCTATTCTTTGGAAGGTGGTTTAAGTGTTCATCGTTTTCATCATATGCATTGCGCACCATTTCATATGTCATCAATGAGCCGATAAGTTATTCAAGTGGAAAAATATTTAAACCTTTTGTTTCTTGTATTGCGGTTATTTTAGGATCCCACCTTTTTGGAAGGGATCTTAAGATCGTGCTTACGAGATCAAAATTCGAAAAAGATTTACCAAGAACTCTTAGATTATTGATGACATCCGTGAAACGGGTGTACATGTCGACAATAGTCTCGCTTGGTTGCATTCGAAAAAGCTCAAAATCATATAATAAAATGTTAACTTTCGAGTCTTTGACTCTACTAGTTCCCTCGTGTGTGATTTCAAGTGTTCGCCAAATATCAAAAGCCATTTCGCACGTAGAAATCCGATTGAACTCATTTTTGTCCAAAGCCCAAAATAAGGCATTCATAGCCTTTGCGTTTAAAGAAAAATACTTCTTCTCCAAATCCGACCATTCGTTCATCGGTTTATAGGGAAGTTGAAAACCGTTTTCAATGATATTTCATAAATCCAAATTCATAGAAATCAAGAAAACTCTCATTCGAGTTTTCCAATAAGTGTAGTCCAATCCGTTAAACAACGGTGGACGAACAACCGATAAGCCCTCTTGAAAGCCATGAAGAGCCATTTCTCTCAAGTGAAAATCCGAAATGAGAAATACCGGGCTCTGATACCAATTGTTAGGATCAGAGCGGCACTAAGAGGGGGGGGTGAATTAGTGCAGCGGATTAAAACTTTGGTTTTAAAAAATCTTTCGTACGATAAAAAGCAATATCAATGAAAATAGATTTTAGAAGCTTGATAACTTAGAAGCGTATGGAAGCGTAGTGACTAAGTAGAGAAGTTTACAGTATGTAAATGGCAAGAGTAGGATGCAAACCAGATAACGCAGTAGTTTTAAAGTGGTTCGGTCAAAATGACCTACATCCACTTGCGAAGCTTTCTTCGAAGAGGCTCCCAACTTCCACTAGCAAATTTCTTGTAGGGGAAGGACTAATACCCCTCTTACTGTTGAATCTCGGATTTTGATGATAAAATCAATTGATGGGTTATTTGATCTAATCCATATTATTGAGTTAAGTGTGCAGGAGTAACTATGATAACCAGAAAACACAAAGCAAGGATACCGGAGTCAAGTTGGATGGACGTTTAAGAGTCCGAAGAATCGTCGGAGATGCTGCCGGAACCAACCGAGAAGAAATCGGGAATCTGTCGGAATTTTCGGAAGTTTGCCGAAGAGATCGTCGGAGGTTCACGGAGATCACCGAGAAGGCTTGGCTACTCTTTAAAGTCATCACAAGTTCGGGAGCTTGCTGGGAGCCCGTCGGAAGAAGTTCGTCGGAAAGCTCGCCGGAACAAGACTCGACGTTCGCTGTTGAAAATTTGCTTAGGATATGTTTTGTTATGTAGTTAACTTGTAATTAGGATTAGGATTAAGAGATAATCCTATATCCTGGTTAGCGGCCAACTGGGCCCAAAATTAGACTTGGTTTGGACTAAGTTTGAAGCCCAACCAGTCAACCGAAAAGTCTGGCGGTGGCACTGCCAGACTGGGCGGTTGCACCGCCTGGGCTGTCAACGTCTGACAGTGATAGGCGGTGGCACCGCCACTGACAGGCGGTGGCACCGCCATCATCGGGAACTCCACGAGAATTTAAATTTGGAGCCCAAATTTGAATCCTCTTGTGGCCTATAAATACCCGTCAAATCTCAGCTGAGATTACAACTTTTTGAGCAGCAATTGTGTGAGAGAAAAGCCTTAGAAATGTCTTAGCTAGTCTTGTTTTCAATTTTCTAGTGTTCACCTCCTTCTTTCTTGCTGAAAATCTGTAAGAGAGTGAACCACTTGTAAAAGTTGTAAGATGGGTATTTACCTTTCCCTTTCAAGAGATTTGCGAGTGGAAGGTGAGAGCCTCATCAAAGAGGGGCCTCGTAAGTGGATGTAGGTCATTTGACCGAACCACTGTAAAATCGGTGTAATCTCTGGTTTGCATTTACTTATTGTCATTTATATTGCTGCAAATCATTTGCACTTTAATGCTCTACTTCTTTGTCTCTGTCTTACTTATCCCTTTAAGTTAAAACGCAATCGAAACGGTTTCAAAACGTTACTTTTATCGTACGAAGGTTCCGAAAGGGTTTAAATCACGAAAAGTTTATCGCACTTTACCGCTGCACTAATTCACCCCCCTTGTTAGTGCCGCTCTGATCCTAACAATTGGTATCAGAGCTAGGCTCACTCTCATATTTGGTTTAATACCCAAGAGAGATGGCTTACTCTGGCATGCATGAGGGACACTCTATCACACGTCCACCTATGTTTAATGGGTCGGATTACATGTATTGAAAGACTCGGATGAGGATCTTCCTAATTTCTATGGATTTCGAGCTTTGGACTATTGTTGAAAACGGATTTAAAAAATCTTCTCTTCCGATGAGCGAATGGAATGAATCGGAGAAGAAGGTTTTTGCTTTAAATGCAAAGGCTATGAATGCCTTGTTTTGTGCACTAGACAAAAATGAATTTAATCGTGTTTCAATTTGTGATTCGGCTTTTGATATTTGGAGAACTCTTAAGGTCACTCATGAAGGCACTAACCGAGTGAAAGAGTCCAAAATCAACATTCTTGTGCACTCTTACGAACTTTTCCGAATGAAACCAAGTGAGTCCATCGGAGACATGTACACCCGGTTTACGGATGTCATCAATGGACTCAAAGCTCTTGGTAAAGATTTTACTAACTTTGAACTAGTAACTAAAATCTTAAGATCCCTCCCTAAAAGTTGGGATCCAAAAGTTACGGCCATTCAAGAGGCCAAAGATCATAAAATATTCCCTCTTGAAGAACTCATTGGGTCTCTAATGACCTACGAAATGACATGTCAAGCTCATGACGAGCTCGAGAACCCCCTTCCAAAGAACAGGAAGGATATGGCACTCAAATCACAAGAAGACCACTTGAAAGGAACATCAAGTGATGAGGATAGTGACAATGACATTGCACTTTTGACTCAAAAATTCAAAAACTATTTAAGGAATAACAAATTTAAAAATAATACAAAAAATAAATTTGAACAAAAGAAGGACCAAGTGATTTGCTATGAATGCAAAAAATCGGGATACTACAAGAACGATTGCCCTCAAGTCAAAAAGAGAACATCAAAGAAGAAGGCGCTCAAGGCAACGTGGGATGATTCAAGCTCGTCCGAAGAAGAGAAGTCCAACACCGAGTAAGTTGCTCATTACGCCCTAATGGCCATCGGAGAAGAGGTAACGGATTTAATTGATGCAGATTTACCTTATCATGAATTATTAAATGCTTTCCATGAGTTATTTGATGAATGTAAGACAATTAGTAGAAAATATAAATTGCTAAAAAAGGAGCATGATAGTCTCACTTGTGATATCGATAGATTAAAAACTGAATATCATGATAGTTTAGCTCCATGTATAAAATGCCATGATCTAGAATCTCTCCAAAAGGAGAACTTGCTACTTAAGGACACCTTGAAGAAATTAGAGGTTGGTAGCAAATCCTTGAACATGATCCTTACAAATAAGGGTCACGTTCCTAAAAGAAGTGGAATCGGATTTGTGAGAAGTCCTCACCAAAATCCAACCACCTTCGTTAAAGGCCCCGTCTTACATGTTCGGCACCAAAGCCATTGCAACTTTTGTTGCAAATTTGGACATAAAACTTATAAATGTCCATTCAAGAAAATTAGTCCGAACAAACTAATTTGGGTTCCTAAAGGAACTATGATCAATTCTATGCAATATAATGAACAAGTTTTTAAGGCACCCAAAAGAAAATGGGTACCTAAAAATAATCCTTTCTTGTAGAAACATACACCATCACAAGCTAGGAGCAAGAGATGGTATCTAGATAGTGGATGCTCAAGACATATGACTGGAGATCCATCTCATTTCTCTATGCTCACTAGCAAAGAAGAAGGGTACGTCACCTTCGGAGACAACAACCAAGGGAAAATCATTGGCAAGGGAACCATAGGTAACAAACTAAAATTTTCTATTGATGATGTCTTACTAGTTGATGGATTGAAACATAATCTCTTAAGTGTTAGTCAATTATGCGATAAAGGTTATATCGTTAGATTTGAATCAAATGTATGTGTTATTGAAAAACCAAACCATAATATGACAATGATTGCATTAAAACAAAATAATGTCTACACCATCAACCTTGATGAACTAAGTAATGAAATGTGCTTCTCTGCTTTAAATGATGATGCTTGGGTTTGGCATAGGAGACTACGCCATGCAAGCATGAAACTAATCTCTAAGATCTCATATAGAGAATTAGTGCGAGGAATTCCAAATATAAAGTTTATTAAGGACAAAGTATGCGATGCATGTCAACTAGGTAAACAAATAAAAACTAGTTTCAAATCAAAAACTCAAATTAGTACCATTAGACCATTACAATTGATTCATTTGGACTTATTTGGACCAATTGATACGACAAGTCTAGGAGGAAGCAAATATGCATTTGTAATTGTGGATGACTATACTAGATACACTTGGACCTATTTCTTAGCTCACAAAAGTGATTGTTTCAAGTGTTTCTCTAAATTTTGTAAACTCACTCAAAACGAAAAAGGTTTCATGATTTCATCAATTCGGAGTGATCACGGTGGCGAATTTCAAAACCATGACTTTCAAAATTTTTGTGAAGTTAATGGATACAATCACAACTTCTCCACTCCGAGAAATCCCCAACAAAATGGAGTAGTTGAAAGAAAAAATAGAAACCTACAAGAAATGGCAAGAACTATGTTAAATGAACATAGTTTACCAAAGTATTTTTGGGCCGAAGCCGTAAATACGGCTTGCTACTGTTGAATCTCATATTTTGATGATGAAACTACTTGATATATGTTTATGATTTAATCTGCGTCTTGAGTGACGCAGGGTGCTTCGATCAGGATGAGACAATTAAAGCAGAAAAATCATGTTGTGCCAAAGGAACATGTCAGAAGATTGGACGTCGGGCCGGTGGATCGGTCGACGTATCGACAGAAGGCTTCGAGCCGTGGACTCGGGCATCGGGCGAAGAAGAGCGGGTATTGTGCCAAGGATATCAGAGTTGCGGAGTCAATGGCCGATTGGGCAATAGGCTGCGGGAGAGGACGATCTTGAAGAATCGGACGGCGTCGAGGGACCAATGACATGCTTGGGACAACTTGGTTAAATTGCTTAGGATTAATTGTCTTGATCAAAGTTTTGTTTTAATTGTGCAGGATTAACTATGATAACGATGAAGACATAAAAGCGAAACAAAGTGTCGGAGTTAAGCCTTGAAAAGGATTTGTTCTTGAGTTCGAGAGTTCGACGGAAGTCCGAAGGTTCGTCCGGGAATGCTACCGAGCTCGCCGAGAAATATCGAGCTTGCCGAAGAAGCTCATTGGAACTTCGCTAAGATCAAATCGTGAAGTCTAGGAGCTTTGCCGGGAGTCCGCAGAATGGTTTCGAGAGTTCATCGGAAGACCGCCGGAAGTTTGTTTGGAAGCTTCATGAAGAAGTCTTGACTTTGCGGACTTTGTAATAGCTTAGAAAATGTCTTTAAATTCATAGTTAGCACGATAATTAGGGTGAGGATTAGGTGTTAATCCTATAACCCAAGTAGGGGCCAATTAGGCTCAAGTTCGGACTGGTTTGGGCCAAGTTTGGAGCCTAACCAAGTGAGCTGAAATAGTAAAAGAGGTGGCACCGCCAAGGTTGGAGGTAGCATCGCCCAGGCTATGTCTCCCAGTGAGACTGGGCGGTGCAACCGCCCCAGCCAAGAGGTGCAACCGCCCAGGACTCAGTCTCCGAGCGAGACTGGGCGGTGCAACCTCCTCTGTTAGGAGGTAGCACCGCCAGAGCTCAAGTTTCGAGCTCTGCCAGGCGGTGCAACCTCTCCAGTCAGGCGGTGCAACCGCCTGAGCTCGGTCTTTGAGCTCCGGCAGAGAGGTGCAACCGCCTTTGACAGAGGTGGCACCGCCCAGAGGCTCAGTCTTCGAGCTCTGCCAGGCGGTGCAACCTCTCCAGTCAGGAGGTGCAACCGCCTGATCCCGGAATTCCGGGATTTGATCGTTTTGAGCTCCAAATTTGAACTGGGTTGGGGCCTATAAATACCCCACCCATTCAGCACTGAAAGTACAGCACATACACTCGAAATCTTGCTGTCTTTCTGTGTTTCTTAGAGCTCAAAACTACTAGTTCTCCTCCTTCTATTCTTCAAGTTTGAATTGTAAAGAGAGGAGAGAAAACTTCTGTAAGGGTTGTCTCCTGAGCCCATCAAAAGGAGTGAAACTGTAAAAGGGCAGTTGGCCTTCGCCTATTGAAGGAAGGCAGCTAGTTGACGTCGGTGACCTTGTCGGAGGAGGAAGCCAAAAGTGGAGTAGGTCAAGACTGACCGAACCACTCTAAATCTCTGGTTTGCTTTTATTTCGAGTACCTTATCATTACTGTAAACCTCCTACATAACTACTGCTCTCTGCGCCTTTACGAATAAGTTCTAAGTGCTGACCTTTTCGAATCTGCATTCAGACGTAAATCTGTGTTTTTCGTACGATCAGCTTACGTTTGTGTTTTGATTCTGCAAAACAGTCTTCTGCGCTTTTATGAACTAGTTTCTAAGTTTAGATTCCTTTGAAACTATTTTAGACGCAAACTGCGTTTAGACGTAAAACTGCGTTTAAACGTAAACTGTGTTTAAACATAAAACTGTGTTTTAGACGTAAACTTCTTTTAAACGTTTAGACGTAAAACTGTGTTTATACGCAAACTACGTAAAACTGCGTTTAGACGTAAACTGAGTTTAGACGCAAAACTGTGTTTAGACGCAAACTGCGCAAACTGTGTTTAGACATAAAACTGTCTTTTAGACGTAAACTACTTTTAGACGCAAACTGCGTTTTGACGTAAAACTGCGTTTAGGCGTAAACTGAGTTTAGACGCAAAACTGCGTTTAGACGTAAAACTGTGTTTAGACGCAAAACTACGTTTAGACGCAAACTATATTTAGACGCAAACTCAGTTTAGACGTAAACTGTGCTTAGACGTAAACTGTGCTTAATCTTAAGTAATCTTAGAATCGGCTTTTACATCAAAATCGTTTTTATCGGACAAACGCAGCTTTCGTTTTTAAATCGCTGAAAGATTTCCACTGCACTAATTCACCCCCCCCCTCTTAGTGCTCTCGATCCTAACAATTGGTATCAGAGCGGGGTATTTCTCATTTCGGATTTACACCCGAGAGAAATGGCTCTTCAAGAGGGCTTTTCGGTCTTTCGTCAACCGTTCTTTAACGGATTGGACTACACTTATTGGAAAACTCGAATGAGAGTTTTCTTGATTTCTCTAAATCTGGATTTATTGAATATCGTTGAAAACGGTTTTCAACTTCCCTCTAAACCGATGAACGAATGGTCGGATTTAGAGAAGTATTTTTCTTTAAACGCAAAGGCTATGAATGCCTTATTTTGCGCTTTGGACAAAAATGAGTTCAATCGGGTTTCTTTGTGTGAAACGGCTTTCGATATCTGGCGCACTCTTGAAATCACGCACGAGGGAACTAGTAGAGTCAAAGACTCGAAAGTTAATATTTTACTGCATGATTTCGAGCTTTTTCATATGAAACCAAGCGAAACCGTTGTTGACATGTACACCCGTTTTACGGATGTCGTCAATAGTTTAAAATCACTTGGTAAAAGCTTTTTGGATTTTGAACTCGTTAACAAAGTTTTGCGCTCACTTTCTAAAACTTGGGATTCAAAAGTAACTGCTATTCAAGAATCGAAAAACTTGAACCAATTTCCACTTGAAGAACTAATTGGTTCATTGATGACATATGAAATGGTGCACAATGCACATGATGAACATGTTGAACACAATCACCTTCCAAAGAACAGGAAGGATTTGGAACTCTGGACAAATGAATGCCACTTGAGCGATGACTCAAGTGATGAGGACAATGATGAACAAAACAACCTTCCAAAGAACAAGAAGGATTTGGGACATAGAACATTTGAAGACCACTCGAGCATAAGCTCAAGCGATGGTGAACTTAAACTACAAATGAAACGAAAATTAAAAAGCAAAAAGAATGGAACTACTTGCTTTGAAGCGCAAGAAGAAGAACAAAAATTGGGATGAATCGAGCTCCTCCCAAGAGGCGAGGAGAAAATCAACAAAGGCGAGGTGGCAAACTACGCCTTTACCCTTTCAATATTTGAGGTAATCAAAATGCCTTTAATTTACTTTGAAATTACATGATGCTTTTCATAAAGCATTTTTTTTTAATTTTCTTGAAAATTGCATGTTTAATAATCTTATAATGAAAATACAAATAATTAGGAATCATGCTTATCATTCTAGTAATTTTGAAAATAATCATGAAAATTGCATGTTTATGATAAACAAAATGATTTTGATTAAAAATACCTTATGAAATCATGCTATATGTGGTTGAGAAGTAATAATGTGTATCATGTTAATTTCCATTGTTATTTCTCGATGAAATCATGAATCTATTTATAAATTTTGTGAGCCATAATAATGATTTTGATAATTTAAAATTGAAATAAGTTTTATCAAAATCATGATCTTGATTTATCAAATTGAATGAATGGAAAATGAATAATGAATTTTCTCTTGAATGATTGTGACTTGTATTCCTTGTATTCATGATATGATTTTTATGCAATTCTTTGTACTCATGAAATATTTATCTCATCACCAAATTATTCCTTTTCAATACTCCTCAAGTGATGATATGAATGCATGAGATATTCATGAATTTATTTTGATGTATGCAAATGAGAAGTTTCGATCATGCATGGTAGGATGCAATGTGACAAATTAATATCATGATGATTTAAAATATTTATGATTTGGAATGATGCACATTTTTTTTTATGTGTATCATGATGCTTTAAATGATAAATGTTTGGAATCATGATTAAAATGAAGTGATAAATACTGATTTAATGTTCGGTATCATGAATACTTCATTATCATACATTAAAATAGTGATAAATATTTTGAAAATAAATGATTGTATCATGTTAGATGATTTTATATATTGTGCATGATAAGCTATAAGTGGTGATTGAAACAATGATTGAAATAATATGAATGATGATTTAGAATCATGCATATAATAATGAGTTTATTTGTTTTGAAAATGTGTATGTTTTAATTTGAAAATATAATGATGCACAAATAAGATTGATACTAACCTTTGTCATGATTTAAAAATTGATGTAACGGGTTTTTCCCTTCTTTTTGACAATGACAAAAGGGGAGATAGCTAGCTTGCACAATTCAAGAAGAAAGCAAAAATTGCACTTCTCAAAAGAGAAGAAATTGCTATCTTGAACATCACTAAGAAATGCTATCTTGCAGATCTCAAGACACACAAATGCAATCATGCAAAATTTGTAATTTTGCACATCATTAAAATTTATGATGCTTTGGTGATTATGCATGTTATAAAATTCACTAGCTTGCATGATGTAGAACTTAGCTATATTGAACATCACCAAGGAATGCTATCTTGCCTATCTCAAGAAGCAAAAAGTTAACTTGAACATCTAGCAAAACTTATATTTCAAGAAGCAAGGGTTGCTTTCTTGAACATCTCAAAATTGCTAGCTTGCGGGCCTTAAAATTTAGAAATTTTTTGCTAGCTTGTATATGGTAAACTTGCTATCATACTACCATGATGATGAGCATGTCTTATCTTTATGATTGTATTTGAAAAACTATGGCAAAAATACGTCCTAGTGATTGCGTGTTAAAATTATTTTTCGAACCTTCTTGATTGAATAATCGAATCACTTGATTGGCATAATGATTTTACACAATTACACGTTGAAAATTATGTGCTTGAATACAAAACTTCCATGATAACAAGTATGCTTTACCTTCATGATTGTAATTGAATATCTCTAGTAAAACCCTGTCCGAATGTATGAAAGTGTCAAATTTCATTTTTGGATTTTCTTGATCCTAACAATTGGATTTTCTTGATACATTATCCTCTTCCGAATTTAACAAGCATATGTCATATCAAGTTTAATTCACATCATTGATTTTTGACATATGGAATCATCTAGCAAATGCACTTATCATGTGAAAAATATTTTTCGAAAAACTTATTTGATGATTCCCTCTTATAAAAGGAAGATATTTTTACATACAAAGATTTGACTCACTTACATATCTTAATCCTTGCAAAAATGAAGTGTGCTTTAATATCTTATCGATTTGAACTTCACATATGGCTTTCCTCCTTCATGTAAAAAGATAACAAATAAAAAGGAAGAAGCAATAAAAGCTATCTCCATGTCATGTTTTCCTCGAGATGTTTGCATTACTGGTATCCTATCACTCACTGTTGGAAAATGACATGAACCAACTTATGGCATCGCACTTATATTTAAAATTTGCTTATATCGTTCTCCTTATTGTTGATGACAAAGGGGGAGAAATATATGAATTGATATGTTTGCTATCACTAATGGTTGCCATCACTGATGTTGATATGTTTGCTATCACTGATATTGATATGGTTGCTATCACTGATGCTATGATTAGGCCATACTTGCATCACCAAGAAATATATGATTGCTATCATTGCTATGATTAGGCCATACTTGCATCACCAAGTAATATATGATTGCTATCATTGCTACATGCACTGTATCAAGATAGCAAACAAAAATTTGCATTGTACGAGCTGATATCTTACCATGTGATGCAATGCTTGCTAAAATATTCGAAATGTGTACATCATGAAATGATATCAAAATCTTGCTTCACAGCTTTACATGTCAATATCATGCCATATGATGAAATGCTACAATTGATAAACACTTGAAATAGTTGCGTTACAATATCAAAAGCTAACACTACAAAGGAAGCAAAAATTTGCTAGCTTGCAACTTGCATGTTTCAAGAAGCAAGAGTTGCCTTCTTGAATATCTCTAAACTGCTAGCTTGCAAGCACTAAAATATTGTAACATTGCTAGCTTGCATGTGCTATCTTGTATGTCGTAAAACTTGTATATCTAAAACTTGATAGCTTGAATGTTCTAAGCATGATGTAACATTTGCTAAATTTTCTGGCTTCAAAACTGCATGATGATAAAACTTGATATTATGTTTTTCATGCAATAAGTTAAACTTACATCATAAACACTTGATTGTGGTACTTCTCCTTTTTGTTGATGACAAAGGGGGAGAAGTATGATGACATGACATGTTATGCATAAGTTTATGCATATGTTCATGTCGACGTGTTGCAAGTATTCATGATGAATATTGCAATGACTTGAATTCAGTTTGAATTCAAGGTTCTATCAATATGGCATATTGATAGGGGGAGTTTGTTTAAACTCCGGGAGTTAAGTTTAACTCCGTCATCAAGTAGTTGTCATCAACAAAAAGGGGGAGATTGTTGAATCTCATATTTTGATGATGAAACTACTTGATATATGTTTATGATTTAATCTGCGTCTTGAGTGACGCAGGGTGCTTCGATCAGGTTGAGACAATTAAAGCAGGAAAATCATGTTGTGCCGAAGGAACATGTCAGAAGATTGGACGTTGGGCCGGTGGATCGGTCGACGTATCGACAGAAGGCTTCGAGCCGTGGACTCGGGCATCGGGCCAAGAAGAGCGGGTATTGTGCCAAGGATATCGGAGTTGCGGAGTCAACTGGCCGATTGGGCAATAGGCTGCAGGAGAGGACGATGCGCCGAAGAATCGGACGAAGCGTCGAGGGACCAATGACATGCCGGACAACTTGGTTAAATTGCTTAGGATTAATTGTCTCGATCGAAGTTTTGTTTTAATTGTGCAGGATTAACTATGATAACGATGAAGACATAAAGTGAAACAAAGTGTCGGAGTCAAGCGCAAAGGATTTGTTGCGAGTTCGAGAGTTTGGAAGTCCGAAGGTTAATTCGGGGAATGCTACCAGAGCTCGCCGAGAAAGATCAGAACTTGTCGAAGAAGCTCATTGGAACTTCGCTAAGATCAAATCGTGAAGTCTAGGAGCTTTTAGGGAGTCCGCAGAATGGTTTCGAGAGTTCATGGGAAGACCGTGGGAAGTTTCTTGGGAAGCTCGCTGAGAAGAAGTCTTGACTTGCGGACTTTGTAATAGCTTAGAAAATGTCTTTAAATTCATAGTTAGCACGTTAATTAGGGTGAGGATTAGGTGTTAATCCTATAACCCAAGTAGGGGCCAATTAGGCTCAAGTTCGGACTGGTTTGGGCCAAGTTTGGAGCCAAACCAAGTGAGCTGAAATAGTAAAAGAGGTGGCACCGCCAGGGTTGGAGGTAGCACCGCCCAGGCTATGTCTCCCAGTGAGACTGGACGGTGCAACCGCACCAGCCAAGAGGTGCAACCGCCCAGGACTCAGTCTCCGAGCGAGACTGGGCGGTACAACCTCCTCTGTCAGGAGGTACCACCGCCAGAGCTCAAGTTTCGAGCTCTGCCAGGCGGTGCAACCTCTCCAGTCAGGCGGTGCAACCTCTCTAGTCAGGCGGTGCAACCGCCTAAGCTCAGTCTTCGAGCTCTGGCAGAGAGGTGCAACCACCTCTGACAGAGGTGGCACCGCCTAGAGGCTCAGTCTTCGAGCTCTGCCAGGCGGTGCAACCTCTCCAGTCAGGAGGTGCAACCGCTTGATCCCGGAATTCCGGGATTTGATCGTTTTGAGCTCCAAATTTGAACTGGGTTGGGGCCTATAAATACCCCACCCATTCAGCACTGAAAGTACAGCACATACACTCGAAATCTTGCTGTCTTTCTGTGTTTCTTAGAGCTCAAAACTGCTAGTTCTCCTCCTTCTATTCTTCAAGTTTGAATTGTAAAGAGAGGAGAGAAAACTTCTGTAAGGGTTGTCTCCTGAGCCCATCAAAAGGAGTGAAACTGTAAAAGGGCAGTTGGCCTTCGCCCATTGAAGGAAGGCAGCTAGTTGACGTCGGTGACCTCGTCGGAGGAGGAAGCCAAAAGTGGAGTAGGTCAAGACTGACCGAACCACTCTAAATCTCTGGTTTGCTTTTATTTTGAGTACCTTATCATTACTGCAAATCTCCTACATAACTACTGCTCTCTGTGCCTTTACGAATAAGTTCTAAGTGCTGACCTTTTCGAATCTGCATTCAGACGTAAATCTGTGTTTTTCGTACGATTAGCTTACGTTTGTGTTTTGATTCTGCAAAACTGTCTTCTGCGCTTTTATGAACTAGTTTCTAAGTTTAGATTCCTTTGAAACTGTTTTAGAGCGCAAACCGCGTTTAGGCGTAAAACCGCGTTAAAGCGTAAACTGCGCAAACTGTGTTTAAACATAAAACTATGTTTTAGGCGTAAACTTCTTTTAAACGTTTAGGCGTAAAACTGCGTTTAGGCGCCAAACCACGTAAAACTGCGTTTAGGCGTAAACTGAGTTTAGACGCAAAACTGTGTGTTTAGGCATAAAACTGCGCAAACTGTGTTTAGACATAAAACTGTCTTTTAGGCGTAAACTACTTTTAGGCGCAAAACTGCGTTTTGACGTAAAACTACGTTTAGACATAAACTGAGTTTAGGCATAAAACTGCATTTAGACATAAAACTGTGTTTAGGCATAAAACTGCATTTAGACATAAACTATATTTAGGATAAACTCAGTTTAGACGTAAACTGTGCTTAGACGTAAATTGTGCTTAATCTTAAGTAATCTTAGAATCGGCTTTTACATCAAAATCGTTTTTATCGGACAAACGCAGCTTTCGTTTTTAAATCGCTGAAAGATTTCCGCTGCACTAATTCACCCCCCCCCTCTTAGTGCTCTCGATCCTAATAGTTACATCATGAATAGAGTCCTAATAAGACCATCCTTATCAAAACTCCCTATGAATTATGGAATAACAAAAAACCAAATATTTCCTATTTTAAAGTTTTCGGTTGTAAATGCTTTATTTTAAATGAAAGGGATGCCTTAGGAAAATTTGATGCTAAATCCGATGAAGGCATCTTTCTTGGTCACTCTTCCGTTTCTAAAGCTTTTCGGGTTTTTAATAAAAGAACCTTAGTAATAGAAGAGTCTATTCATGTAGTTTTTAATTAAGTTTCAAATTTAAAGAAAAATGATTTTGATGATGATCTTGGTTTTGATAATTTGAATTTAAATGAACCCCCTCCTCAAAATAGCAATTTGGATGCACCTTCTTCCGAAATTTCCTTACCTAAGGAATGGAAGTATATAGATGCTCATCCAAAGGAGCTAATTATAGGGGATACATCTAAAGGGGTTCAAACTCGTTCCTCTTTCAAGAATTTTTGTGCTAATGCCGCCTTCCTTTCTCAAATCGAACCTAAGTGCATTGACGAGGCCATAAAAGATGATTTTTGGGTCATTGCAATGCAAGAGGAATTGAATCAATTTGAGAGGAATAAGGTGTGGGAGCTTGTTCCTAGACCTAGTGACCATTTAGTCATTGGTACTAAATGGGTCTTTAGAAACAAGAAAGACGAAAATGGTATCGTGGTTAGAAACAAGGCTAGATTAGTGGCCAATGGTTTCAACCAAGAAGAAGGTATCGATTACGAAGAAACCTTCGCACCCGTGGCTCGATTAGAAGCCATAAGGATGCTCCTTGCCTATGCTAGTAGTTATAATTTTAAACTATTTCAAATGGATGTCAAAAGTGCCTTCTTGAATGGTTTTATTTCCGAAGAAGTATATGTCGAACAACCTCCCGGATTTGAAAATTCTCTTCTTCCTAATCATGTATTCAAATTTAGAAGTGTCAATAAGGCAAAACAAGTAGATCTAGATGAACTAAGAGACCTAGAGACAATCCAATGGTTTGCAAACTTAGATCGACTCCCAATTTTACAAATAAGTGAACCCATCTATCCAAAACTTGTTAGATTGTTTTACAACAATCTACAAGTAGATGAGGAAGAAAGAGTGTCTACCTATCTCTTAGGACAACACATCTCCATTATGGATAGATTCATTTGCGACATGATAGGCTTTCCCATAAAAAATAGAGGTCTTTATTTTAGAGGATTGTGGGATAATGAAATAGTTGTGACAACATATATTGAAGCCTTAGGAATAATTTTCGGTAATCCCAACTTAGTGATAGTTCCTAAAAGCTGTGAACATCTACTACCATTAAACACTAAGGTACTTCATCATATCCTAACTAGCATTATTCTCCCTAAACAATACTATCATGATGAAGTAAGTCAAATGGAATTAAGAACCATGTATTGGATCATGAAAGGACATAACATCTGTTTTGGTTACCTTATCCAACAGAACATGATAGAACTATCTAAGAAAGACATGATGCTTCTATATGGTGGTATAATCACTAGAATACTTAAATCCTACGATATTCCAATACCACCCGATGAAGAAGTGATGAAAGTAGATAGGTTTAGCATAATAAATAAAAATCTACTTCACCGATTGAGATGTTTTTATAGAAACAGTAATTGGGTTAGAATGCCTAGAAGAACTGACCCCCCTCAACCTGAACCAGAACCTAGAACACCAGTATTAGGGGTACTCAATCTCCTCCGATCTGTCCCTTTTAGGAAACACATCCATTTGAGCAAGCTCCTGCATCATTTATCGAAGACATTGGGATTCGGATGGACCAATTTGAATAAAGACAAGAACAACTTGAACATCGACAAGATCAAATCCTATTTGAGCTGTAACAAATTCATCGATAATTTGACTCCTTGTTTAGACATTTTAATTTTTCATCTCCTGAATAAGCTTGTATATGTATATGTGGACACAATCGCCTCTTGTTGTAACAATTATGTTGTTGTAAACTCTTTATGTTACTCAGCTTGATCACAATGCCTTGATGACTACTAATCTCTGATATGGTTACTTGATGTATTAATTGGTGAGCATATGTAGGGTTACATTGTTTAATCTCCTTACTCATTGTCGGATTTCACGTTGAAATTAAATGTTTCTATAATGCCTACTTTGAAAACCTTGTGTATTGGTTTCCATGATAGATATGATTTGAAAAAGTAATATAGGCATGAAATTGATGTGTCATTACCATGATGTTAATATGTCATGATGTTACCATGATATTGATGTATTGCCATGATGTTAATGTGTCATTGTATTGCTATAATACTAAACATCAACTAGCTGATATTTTTACAAAACCTCAAAGTGACGAACAATTTGATTTCATTAGAAGAGAATTAGGAATGTTAATATGTTCGAATGCATGAACTTGTTAAGATTATTTTTTATATTTTTTTAATGATCAAATCACTTAATTACCATGATGATTTTTCATAATTACATGCCTTAATTATATGTTGCAAATTATGCATTTTGGATACAAAAATTTTCATGATAATAAGCATGTTTTATCATCATGATTGAATTTGAAAATTTATAGCAAAACCTCGTCCGAATGCATGTAAGTGTTAAATTTCAATTTCGGATCTTCTTGATCCTAACAATCGGATTTTCTCGATACATTATCCTCTTCCGAATTTAATAAGTATACATCATATTGAGTTTGATTCTCATCATTGATTTAGATTCTCATCATTGACATATGTAATCAACTAGCAAATACATCTCTCATACACTTATCATGTGAAAAATATTTTTTGAGAAATGGATTTGATGAAATGATTCTTGCTTGTAAATTCCTTCTTATATGGATGATAGTGTTTTTACCTGCAAGGATTTGTTTCACATACATATCTTGATCCTTGTAAAAATGAAGTATGATTTAATCTCTCATCGATTTTAACTTCATTCAAAGTAAACTCACAAATAGCTGGTATCACAAATAGCCTTCCTCCTTCATGCAAAAAGACAATAACAAATAAAAAGGAAGAAGTATCCAAAGCTATCTCCATGTCATGTTTTCCTTGAGATGTTTGCATAATTGGTATCCTATCACTCACTTTTGAAAAATGACATGAACCTAGTTATGACATAATTACCGCACTTATGCTTAAAATTTGCTTATATCGTTCTCCTTTTTGTTGATGACAAAGGGGGAGAAATATATGAAGTGATGCTATGAGTGCCATATTTGAATGAGAAATATAAGAATTGATGCTATGAGTGCCATACTTGCACTATGTTATTGCAATATTTGCACTATGTTATTGCCATATCATGATAAGATATCAAGAACTTGCATAGCAACTTTACTTGTTGATATCTTGCCATGTGATGCTACGATTGCTAAACACTTGAAACATTTGTATTATGCTAAGATTTCAAGAACTTATATCGCAGTCTTACATGTTGATATCTTACCATATGATGAATTGCTACGATTGCTATCTCTCACATTTGAAATGTAAAACTTGAGAATAGATGTCAAGTCTGTTGAATCTCGGATTTTGATGATGAAACTAATTGATTGTGTTTCGATGTTTAACTGTATTTTGAGTGATGCAGGTCTACTCGATTAGGAATAGACAGTTGACGCAGGAGGAATTGACATTGCGCCGGAGGAGATCACGTCAGGATATTGGACGGCAGAAGGCTTCGGACGTTGGGCATCGGGCCAAAGGAGAGTGGAATTGTGCCAAGGATATCAGGGTTGCAGAGGTCAACTGCCGATTGGGCAACAAGCTGCAAGAGAGGATGATGCGCTGAAGAATCGGACAAAGCGCCAACCAATGACGTGCCGGGCAACAGAATGTCGATTCGCATTGTAATAACTGTCTAGATCGGAGTAGAGTTTTGGCTTGCATGTGCAGGATTAACTACGATAACCAGAAAACATAAAGCAAGGATACCGGAGTCAAGTTCAATGGATGTTTAAGAGTCCGAAGAATCGTCGGAGATGTTGCAGGAACCAACCGAGAAGAAATCGGGAACCTGTCGGAATTTTCGAAAGTTCGCCAAAGAGATCATCGGAGATTCACGGAGATCACCGAGAAGGCTCGGCTACTCATTAAAGTCATCACAAGTTCGAGAGCTTGTTGGGAGTCCGTCGGGAGAAGTTCGTCGAAAAGCTCGCCGGAACAAGACTCGACGTTCGCGGTTGAAAACTTGCTTAGGATTTTTTTTTGTTATGTAGTTCACTCATAATTAGGATTAGGATTAAGAGATAATCCTATATCCTGGTTAGGGGCCAATTGGGCCCAAAATTAGACTTGGTTTGGGCTAAGTTTGAAGCCCAACCAGTCAACCGAAGAGTCTGGCGGTGGCATTGCCAGACTGGGCGGTTGCACCGCCTAGCACCCGAGAGCTGGGCGGTGGCACCGCTTGGGCTAGGCGGTGGCACTGCCCAGCACTATCAGCGCCTCACACTGACAGGCGGTGGCACCGCCAGCATTGGGAACTCCAAGAGAATTCAAATTTTGGAGCCCAAATTTGAATCCTCTTGAGGCCTATAAATACCCCTCAAATCTCAGCTGAGATAACAACTTTTTAAGCAGCAATTGTTTAAGAGAAAGGCCTTGAAAAGTCTTAGCTAATCTTGTTTTCAATTTTCTAGTGTTCACCTCCTTCTTTCTTGCTAAAAATCTGTAAGAGAGTGAACCACTTGTAAAAGAGTTGTAAGAGGGGTATTCACCCTTCCCCTTCAAAAGATTTGCTAGTGGAAGGTGGGAGCCTCATCGAAGAGGGGCCTCGCAAGTGGATGTAGGTCACTTGACCGAACCACTTCAAAAACGGTGTAATGTCTCGTTTGCATTTTATTACTGCTATTTACATTACTGCAAACCTTCTTACTTGCTTTATTTCATCATTACCTTTGCTGCAAAACTTTGCGAATACGCTTTCAAGTTAAGCACTTCCGATTCCGATTTTTATCGTACGAAAGATTTGTTGAAACCAATGTTTTAATCCGCTGCACTAATTCACCCCCTCCTCTTAGTGTCACTCCGATCCTAACAATTGGTATCAGAGCCCGGTATTTGTTATTTCGGATTTACACTCGAGAGAAATGGCTCTTAATGGCTTTCAAGAGGGCTTATCGGTTGTTCGTACACCGTTGTTTAACGGATTGGACTACACTTATTGAAAAACTCGAATGAGAGTTTTCTTGATTTCTTTGAATTTGGATTTATGGAATATCGTTGAAAACGGTTTTCAACTTCCCTCTAAACCGATGAACGAATGGTCGGATTTGGAGAAGAAGTATTTTTCTTTAAACGCAAAGGCTTTGAATGCCTTATTTTGCGCTTTGGACAAAAATGAGTTCAATCGGATTTCTACGTGCGAAACAGCTTTTGATATTTGGCGAACACTTGAAATCACACATGAGGGAACTAGTAGAATCAAAGACTCGAAAGTTAACATTTTAATGCATGATTTCTAGCTTTTTCAAATGAAGCCGAGCGAAACTGTTGACATGTACACCCGTTTTACGGATGTCGTCAATGGTTTACAAACTCTTGGCAAATGTTTCTCAAATTTTGAACCTATTAGTAAAGTTTTACGATCAATTTCTAAAGTTTGGGAATCAAAAGTTACAGCAATACAAGAAACAAAAGATTAAAATATTTTTCCACTTGAACAACTTATCGGCTCATTGATGACATATGAAATGGTGCGCAATGCACATGATGAACACAATGAACACTTGAACCACCTTCCAAAGAATAGGAAGGATTTGGAATTCCGGACAAATGAATACTACTTGAGCGATGACTCAAGTGATGAGGACAATGATGAACTTGAACTTCAAACACTAACTCTTAATAAGTTCATTAAACAAAAATCTAAAATGAACAATGAACTTGAACGGAGGAAGAGGCCAAAGAAAAGGAAGGCACCCAAGGATGAATCAAGAACTTCCAAAGATGAAACGACGAATTGGGCTTTGATGAGCTTCGACTACAAGGTAAGTAACTCAACTCTTTTCAATTATTTTGAAATTACTTGAAGTTTTTCATGAGTGCTTAATTTAGATAGTAGGAATAGGAAATAAAAATTATTTTTCAAAAATTATATCATGTTTTTCTTTTTAGCATCTTTTGAAAAATTAAAACTTTGATCATGAAATGTATATTGCTAAGGTTTCATGCATGTTATGTTTTTGAAATGTTAAATGATGTATACAACATTAGGGATGATAATTATATGATATGTGATAATGCTTAGGATTAATCCATACATGTGTATCTTGATGATTTTATGACATACATGAGTTTTTGATGTAAATGTTGATTTGAAACTCTCATTTTAGATTAACATGTTTTTAGACTAATCGTTTTTATGACATATTAAGATGACATAGTGCATGTACATCTATGTATGAATTTCTTGATAGTCTTTTGATGATAGATGTGATATCATGATGTGTTTGGTCTTAATGGCTTTATGACGAAACTTATGTTTCGATGATGATACATGTTTTCACAAAAGACTTGAATACTCTCACATGAAATTAATTGTATGAAATGGAAATGAATTTTCTATCCTATTGAAATTAATGAATTTATTTTACTAATTTTGTGAATCTCGAAATTGATTTTGATGACTTGATTATGAATTTCAAGTTAACGATTTGATTTAAATGAGTTTTATCTAAATCATAATCTTGATCTTGCAAAATTGGAATCATAAATAATGTCTTTTAGTATTCATGAATTGATACTCACAATATGAAAGTATTGTTATTCATGACTTGAATTTGATTGAAACATTGCATGCTTAAATTAATAATTCTCTTATGTTTCAAAAATTCTTTAAATGACTTATGTGATGATTGAAAATTAATTTACTTTATGATAAATCTATGTATACCATTTTGAATCTCTTGAAAGTAATATTGAGATTTTGATGATTTGAACGATTTGAATTTGAATGAGTTTTTTCCAAAATCGTGATCTTGATTCCGTGATATTTACAAATTAAGATTTATTATGAATCAAGATTATTTCATTAATCGATCTCCCAAGATTTTCTTTTGATTATTTATGAGTAGGTTTTTCAAAAAGAAATTATGCATTTTGTTATTCACATATTCTAATCTTTCATGATATGATTTTTATACAATTCCTTGTATTCATGAAATGTTTATCGCATCACCCAACTACTTTCTTCTTGATATTCCTCATGTGGTGATATAAAATTATGCATGAAATACTCTTGATATTATTTTGATACATACAAATGAAAAGTTATGATCATGAATGGTCGGATGAAATTTGACAAGTTAATACCATCATGATTTGAAACATTTATGATTTGAAATTATACACGTAATTATATTTTATTGTGATGATATATGCATATAATGTGTATCATAAATGCTCTAAATGATGA
This sequence comes from Musa schizocarpa, assembly GCA_900464855.2. Lineage (NCBI taxonomy): Eukaryota > Viridiplantae > Streptophyta > Magnoliopsida > Zingiberales > Musaceae > Musa > Musa schizocarpa. Next base: position 18,354,739 of record LS990920.1, read on the forward strand.
ATGTGTGGTATCATGATCAAAATATTGATAAATGCTATGATTTATTACCAAAATAATGTATCATGTATGATATGCTCATAATGTTGATTGATTTATTCAATATCGTGCATGAATGAAATATAAGGTTTTTGAAATAGTGCATGTTTCAATTTGAAAATATAATGATGCACAAATGAGATTGATACTTACCTTTGTCATAATTGATGTAAAGGGTCTTCCCTTCTTTTTGACAATGACAAAGGGGGAGATAGCTAGCTTGCACAAGTCAAGAAGATGCAAAAACTTGATTGCTAACTTGCTTATTTGAAGAAGCAAAAGTTGTCTTCTTGAACATCACTATCTTGCCTATCTCAAGAAGCAAGACTTGCAACCTGCACATTATAATAGGAAGCAAGAATCGATAGCTTACACACTCCAACAAGAAAGCTATCTTGTATTTGCTTTCGAAATTTCTGCTAGCTTCTATGTTGCAAAACTTGCTCACTTTTTCAAACACTTTGCTAGCTTGCACTTTGTGAAGGAAGCGAAAATAGCACTTCTCAAAAGAGAAGAAAGAACTTACTATCTTGAAACATCACAAAAGTTTGCTACCTTGCATGATATAAAATTTGCTATATCAAACATCATAAATATTGTTACTTGCAAAGAAAAGCAAAGTGCAATCTTGCACAAAAATTCAAGTGTTGAATTGCCATGCTTTTGTGCCTATATGTTGTGATGAAAATCTAGCTTCATGTTGTAAAAACTTGCATATCTTTTAAAATAGCTAGAGCTACTTCTCCTTTTTGTTGATGACATAGGGGGAGAAGTATATTGATGACTTCATGCATTGAATTAAATATTTTATATATATTTGCATGATGGTTTAAATGTTTTTCATAACATATGATGAATGTTACTTGGATTTGGGATAATCCAAGTGTTCTATCAATGGCATATTGATAGGGGGAGTTTGGTTAAACTCCGGGGAGTTAAGGTTAACTCTGTTAGTCATCAATTAGTTGTTATCATCAAAAAGGGGGAGATTGTTGAATCTCAGATTTTGATGATGAAACTAATTAATTGTGTTTTGATGTTTAACTACATTTTGAGTGATGCAGGTCTACTCGATTATGATTAGACAGTTGATGTAGGAGGAATTGACATTGCACCGGAGGAGATCACGTCAAGATATTGGACGGCAGAAGGCTTCGGACATTGGGCATCGGGCCAAAGGAGAGTGGAATTGTGCCAAGGATATCGGGGTTGCGGAGGTCAACTGCCGATTGGGAAACAAGCTGCAAGAGAGGATGATGCGCTGAAGAATCGGACGAAGCGCCAACCAATGACGTGCCGGGCAACAAAATGTCAATTCGCGTTGTAATAACTATCTAGATCGGAGTAGAGTTTTGGCTTGCATGTGCAGGATTAACTACGATAACCAGAAAACACAAAGCAAGGATACCGGAGTCAAGTTCGATGAACGTTTAAGAGTCCGAAGAATCGTCGGAGATGCTGCCAGAACCAACCGAGAAGAAATCGGGAACCTATCGAAATTTTTGGAAGTTCGCCGAAGAGATCGTCGGAGGTTCACGGAGATCACCAAGAAGGCTCGGCTACTCGTTAAAGTCATCACAAGTTCGAGAGCTTGCTGGGAGTCCGTCGGGAGAAGTTCGTCGGAAAGCTCGTCGGAACAAGACTCGACGTTCGCGGTTGAAAACTTGCTTATGATGTTTTTTTTGTTATGTAGTTCACTTGTAATTAGGATTAGGATTAAGAGATAATCCTATATCCTGGTTAGGGGCCAATTGGGCCCAAAATTAGACTTGGTTTGGGCTAAGTTTGAAGCCCAACCAGTCAACCGAAGAGTCTGGTGGTGGCACTGCCAGACTGGGCGGTTGCACCGCCCAGCACACGAGAGCTGGGCGGTGGCACCGCCAGCATCGAGAACTCCAAGAGAATTCAAATTTTGGAGCCTAAATTTGAATCCTCTTGAGGCCTATATTACCCCTCAAATCTCAGCTGAGATAACAACTTTTTAAGCAGCAATTGTTTAAGAGAAAGGCCTTAGAAAAGTCTTAGCTAGTCTTGTTTTCAATTTGCTAGTGTTCACCTCCTTCTTTCTTGCTGAAAATTTGTAAGAGAGTGAACTGCTTGTAAAAGAGTTATAAGAGGGGTATTCACCCTTCCCCTTCAAGAGATTTGCTAGTGGAAGAGGGGCCTCGCAAGTGGATGTAGGTCACTTGACCGAACCACTTCAAAAAGGCGTAATCTCTGGTTTGCATTTCATTACTGCTATTTACATTACTGCAAACCTTCTTACTTGCTTTATTTCAACATTACCTTTGCTGCACAACTTTGCGAATATGCTTTCAAGTTAAGCACTTTCGATTTCGATTTTTATCGTACGAAAGATTTATTGAAACCAATGTTTTAATCCGCTGCACTAATTCACCCCCCCCTCTTAGTGCCGCTCCGATCCTAACAAAGTCTTGACATCATTTTCGGTAAGATACATCGTGATAGGAATCATGATGGGAGTAATTGATAAGGTTAAGAGTTCTTAACTTATCAATAAGTCTATTGAATTCAAGAATGACTTATCTCAAGTATGGCATATAGAAAGGGGGAGTTAAGGTTAACTCCGTTATCAATTGATTGTCATCATCAAAAAGGGAGAGATTGTTGAATCTCATATTTTGATGATGAAGTCAATTGTCATTCGTTATCTAATTCATATGTTGAGATAAGTGTGTAGGATTAGCTACGATGAAAGTAAGACATGCAGCTAGAGTTGCGCTGGAGTCAAGACTATGATCATGTTGGGAGTTCGAGAGTTCAACGGAAGTCCGGACGGTCATCGGAGGTTCTGCGGGAACAAATCCGAGAAGTCCAGAAGCTTGCCAAAAGAAGCTCGTTGGAACGTGCCAAGTGGATCATCGCAAGTCCAGGAGTTTGCCGGAAGTCCGCAGAAGCATCACCGAGGGTTCATCGGATGATCGATGGAAGTTCGCCAGAAGAAGTGATTGATGCACCGGAGCAAGTTGCAGTAAATGTCTTAAGAAATATCGTAGTTAGCATGATGATTAAGTTAGAAATGGGAGGTGATCCCATTAACTTAATCTTGGGGCAATTGGGCCCTTGACAGACCCAAATTAGGCCGAATGGATCAGCCCATTCGGACCCAGATTTTTTGGCCAGCGGCGGCACCACCTGGGTTGACGGTGACACTACCTGGGCTCAGTCTCCGAGCTAGGCTAGGCACTGCAATCGCCCCTGCCAAGCGGTGGAACCTCTTGAGCTCGGTCTCCGAGCTCTGCCAAGCGGTGTAACCGCCCCAGTCAGGTAGTGGCACCGCTTGGGCTCAGTCTCCGAGCGAGACTGGGCGGTGCAACCGCCCTTGTCAGGCGGTGGCACTGCCTAGAGGCTCAATCTCCGAGCTGCCAGGCGATTGTACCACCCCAGTCAGGAGGTAGTACCGCCATGACCCCGGAAATCCGGGAAATGACATTTTTGAGCTCCAAATTCAAACCAGTTTGGGGCCTATATAAACCCAACCCTTTCCTGCATGAAAGGGAACTAAAGGCACTGAAAATCCAATCTTACTCTATGATTTTTAGAGCTCAAAATTGTTATAAAGGCTAGAAGTTCACCTCCCTCTTTTCTTCTAAGTTTTGAGCTTTCAAGAGAGGAGAGAAATTTTGTAAGGGTTGTCTCCTAAGCCCGTCAAAAGGAGTGAAACTGTAAAATGGTGGTTGGCCTTTTTCTATTGAAGGAAGGCCTCTAGTGGACATCGGTGACCTTATCGGAGGAGGAAGCCAAAAGTGGATGTAGGTCAAGATTGACCGAACCACTCTAAAATTGTGGTGCTCTCTGGTTTACATTTATTCTTGCTGTTTACCATACTGCAAACCTCTATATGTGCTTTACTTCCTCTTTACTTTTGCTGCACTCCTTTACGAACTCGCTTTCAAGTAAAGTTTCCGAAAATGGTTTTACGTCAGAAACGATTTCATCGTACGAACATAGTTTTAAACGTCGAAAGTTTTCCGCTGCACTAATTCACCCCCCCCCCTCTTAGTACTCTTGATCCTAACATTAATAAGTTGAATGATTTGAAGATAAATGATTATTTTTCTTTTGATTATAACTTGTGATCTTTTTTATATGAATCATCATCTTGTTTTCTCGATATTTGATACCTGAGATTTCTCTATGAATCAAGATATTGATTTTGAACTCCTATCTTTCTTCTTACCATTTCTCTAAAAAGGAGAGATTAATGAATCTATCTATATCTTTTTTATGAATATCTTGAAAATAATTTTGATTTGATGATTTGAATATGAATGAGCTTTATCTTGATTTTTTTTTTAGATTTATAACTAGAGATTTCTTATGCATCAATCAAGATATTATATCATTTTTTCTCCTTTGGTTCTTTTTGCCAATTGCTCAAGAGAAAATAAATGATTAAAATGTTGTTTTATTGATGAATGTTTGGTACCAACAATCATGAAGTGATAAATGGTTAAAAATGTTGATTTAATGTTTGGTATCATGAATGCTTTATTATCATGCATGGGAGTAATGATGAAGGTTGTGAGCACAAATATTTGGATCATGTTTGATGATTTTACATTTTGAAATTATGCATGATGAGTTGAAGTGATGTTGGTTTAAATGTATAAATCAACAATCTTTTTATCAAATGAATCATGATTTTTGTTAATTCTTGAATTATAACTTGAGTTTTCTTTTTGAATCAAGATCATTTCTTATCATGCTTTCTATTTACAAAAAAGAAGAAACTTGTCAAAAATGATATATGATCTTTTGACATTCATTTTTGTTGTTTACCTTTGTCATGATTTGGAAATTGATGTAAAGGGAAAAGAATTATAATATTGTATTCTTCCCTTCTATTTGACAATGACAAAGGGGGAGCAAAACTTGCTAGAAAGCAAAATTGATAAGCTTGCACTTCTCAAAAGAGAAGAAAGAATGATGCTATCTTGTGAATTTTGTTAAGTTACACATTTCAAGAAAATACAAAAATGGTGCTATCTTGTACTTTTCAAAAACTTGATAGTTTTGAACATCATAAAGAAAAGCAAATATGCCAACTTGCACATCTTTAAATTTACTAGCTTGCATGATGTAAAGCTTGCTATGTTGAAAATCACTATCTTGCCTATCTCAGCAAGCAAAAAATGTTAACTTGCGCATCTAGCAAAATTTACGAACTTGTATATTTCAAGAAGCAAGAGTTGCTTTCTTGAACATCTCAAAATTGCTAGCTTGCATGTTTTAAAATGTTATAAAATTATTGTTAGCTTGCATGATGATAAAACTAAAGATTATGCTTAGTATGCGATGATTTGAACTAATATCCAAACACTTGAAAGCTACACTTCTCTTTTTTATTGATGACAAAGGGGGAGAAGTATGATCATGTTATGCATGATGACGTATTGCAAATATTCATGATAAAATTTGCAATGACTTGAATTCAGCTTGAATTTAAGGTTCTATCAATATGGCATATTGATAGGGGGAGTTAAGGTTAACTCTGTCATCAATTGGTTGTCATCATCAAAAAGGGGGAGATTGTTGAATCTCGGATTTTGATGATGAAACCAATTGATAAGTATTTATGATTTGATTTGCATTTTGAGTGATGCGTGTGTTAGGATCGGAGCGGCACTAAAAGGGGGGGGGAGGGGGCGGATTAAAACTCGTAAGTTTGAAAACGATTTTGCAAATGCGTAGAGATTTCGATTCGACAAAGAATAACTTGGTAAAAGTAGCTCGAGTAAAGTAAGGAGATAAAAATCAAAAGTTGCTGCTATGTAAATAAAGGTTTCAGAAAGATAAACACTCACACATTCAAGGAACACACCAATTTAAAGTGGTTCGGTCAAATGACCTACATCCACTTACGAAGCCTTCTTCGATGAGGCTCCCAACTTCTACTAGCAAATCACTTTGAAGAGGAAGGACAAATACCCCTATTACAAACTTTTACAAGTGGTTCACACTCTTATAGATTTTTTAAAGAGAAAGAGGGAGGTGAACACTTAAGCTATTGAATACAAGACTTGCTAAAGACTTTGCTACGGCTTTTCTCAATCTCTAACTTCTCAAAAGGGTGTGTTCTCTGCTGAGAATTAAGGGGTATTTATAGGCCCCAAGAGGATTCAAATTTGGGCTCCAAATTTGAATTGCTTTTGGGTTTCCCGGTGCTGGCGGTGCCACTGCTTGTTAGTGTCCGACACTGACAGTGTACTGGCGGTGCCACTACCGAAACTCTCGGGTTCTAGGCGGTGCCACCGCTTAGTCTGGCGGTACCACCGCCTGACCTTTCGGGTTCTAGCGGTGCCACCGCCCAGCCCGGTGGTGCCATCGCCCGACCTTATGGGTCACTGGTTAGGCTCCTAATTTGGCCCAAACTAGTCTATATTAGGGCCCAATTGACCCCTAACTAGATTATAGGATTAACCCTTAATCCTAATCCAAATTACATACAAACTATGAAATTAAGACATAGTCCTAAGCAAGTTTTTAACTGGCAACGTCGAGTTTCCTTCCAGCGAGCTTTTCGACGAACTTCCGGCGGACTTCCGATACACCCTCGGATTTGTTCCGGCGGATTCCCAGTAGGCTCCCGGTCTTGTGGCGAGTTCAGTGAGTCTTTGGCAAGTAGCCGAACCTTCTCGGTGATCTCCGCGAACCTTCGATGATCTCTCTGGTGGACTTCTGAAAACTTCGACAAGTCCCCGATTTCTTCTCGGTTGGTTCCGGTAGCACTTCCGACGAATCTTCGGACTCTCGGCGGACTCTCGAACACCCATCAAACTTAACTCCGGTAGACTTGCTTTATGTCTTCAAGCTATCGTAGTTAATCCTACACACTTAATAATATGGATTAGATCAATTAACCCATCAATTGATTTTATCATCAAAATCCGAGATTCAACAATCTCCCCCTTTTTGATAATGACAATAAATTGATGATGGAGTTAAACATAACTCCCCCTATCTAAATGCCATATAATGAGAAGATAAAAACTCTTGAATTCAATTTCTTTGAATTCAAGCCTAAACCAATAACTTCTATCCATTGAACTTATCACTATTTTCTATACATGAGTAATACGAAACTTCGTATTTCTCATAATTTCAAGCTATGAAAATTATTTTCAAGTCGAATGATAAAAGACAATTATCATTTCGACAAAAGATATGAACTTTCAATATAAATCTCATGATATAAATGTAAGGCATGATTTCATATGATCATGAGATGAAACGACAACCAATCTAAAAACTTTCATATTGCGATATTCTCAAAAAGTTTTACGATGCATATAAGACATTTGCATTACACAACATATTAGCTTTTGCAATTCATATAAGTCATGCTATCACATTTGCGATGCATATAAGACATTTACATTACATAAGCTTTTGCAATTCATGTCATGCTATCACATTTGCGATGCATATAAGACATTTGCATTACACAAACTTTTGCAATTCATATAAGTCATGCTATCGATGCATATAAGACATTTGCATTACACAACATATTAGCTTTTGCAATTCATATTTTGCACAAGTCATTAATCTTTTGCACATTCTTCTCTCCCTTTGTCATCAACAAAAAGGAGATGAGGTTTTAAGCATAAAACTTGTGAGTATTGAAGCCATTCATAAAATCATCTCATAAGAAAAAAATCTTGAAAAGGAGATGGCAAAATTGACAAAGCTTCAACTTGGCATTAATATTGATCATTCAAGGAAGACATCAAATCATCCAAAATAACATGAAGAAGCAATCAAAAGTTGACAAAATTTCGGAAAGAAACATCTAACATCATATACTAGGATAATGTCAAACGCATGTCAAGGTAGCATAAAAGTTTACAATAATAAGAAAGAAGTCAAATCCACGAAAACCGAAAAGAGGATGAAAAATTTTTGAAAAATATATACAATCAAGCTCATTCACAAGGACAATTCAACATGCCTAATTCCCTTCTAATAAAGTTAAATTGATCTTCATTTAAAGCTTTTGTGAAAATATCCGCTAATTAATGCTTTGTATCAATAAATTCTAGAATGACATTATTATTATTGACCCGATCTCGTATAAAGTGATGTCTAATGTCAATATGCTTAGTTCTAGAGTGTTGAATTGGATTTTTGGTTAGACAAATAACACTTGTATTATCACATTTTATGGGAATGTTCTTTAAGTAAATTTCATAGTCTTCCAATGTTTTTTTCATCCAAACAACTTGTGCATAGCATGCACTTGCAGCTATGTATTTGGCTTTCGCCGTAGATAGTGCAACCGAATTTTGTTTCTTGGAAGTCCAAGAAACAAGTGTATGTCCTAAAAATTGATATGTTCCGGATGTACTTTTTCTATCTATCCTACATTCGCCAAAATCGGCATCTGCATAAGCTATTAAATCAAAATTATCGATTTTGGATACCATAATCCTAAATTAGGAGTTCCTTTAAGATATCTAAGGATTCTTTTAAAACTTTTAAGATGTGACAATTTAGGATTAGCTTGAAACCTAGCACAAAGTCCTACACTAAACATGATCTCCGGTCTAGTTGCGATGAGGTAAAGTAAACTACCAATCATTCCCCTATATATTTTTTGATCAAAGCTTTCACCACTTTCATCCATGTCTAACTTAGTAGAAGTACTTATAGGAGTGTTTATAGCTTTTGAACCATCCATGTTAAATCGTTTTAACAATTCTAATGTATATTTATATTGATTAAGAAATATACCATTACTAAGTTGTTCAATTTGCAATCCTAAAAAGAAGGTTAATTCACCCATTAGACTCATTTCAAATTCATAACTCATACACTTGCAAATGATTCACATAGTGATTCATCTGAAGAACCAAAAATAGTATCGTCAACATAAATTTGAACGATAAAAAACTTATTTTTAAAATATTTGATAAACAATATAGTATCAACCTTGCCTTTTGTAAAATTATTTAAAATAAGAAAGGAACTAAGCCTTTCATACCAAGCTCTAGGAGCTTGTTTTAAGCTATAGAGAGCCTTAGTCAATCTAAATACATGATTAGGAAGAAGAGAATTTTTAAATCCGGGAGGTTGTTCAGCATACACTTCTTCAGAAATAAAATCATTCAAGAAAACACTTTTGACATTCATTTGAAATAGTTTAAAATTATTACTACTAGCATAGGCAAGGAGTATCCTAATGGTTTCTAATTTTGCCGCAGGAGTGAATGTCTCTTCGTAGTCGATACCTTCTTCTTGGTTGAAACCTTTGACCACTAGTCTAGCCTTGTTTCTAACCATGATACCGCATTTATCTTGCTTGTTTCTAAAGACCCATTTAGTACCAATGACTAAATGGTCACTAGGTCTAGGAACAAGCTTCCATACCTCATTCCTCTCAAATTAGTTCAATTCCTCTTGCATTGCAATAACCCATGAATAATCTTTTAAGGCTTCATCAATGCATTTAGGTTCAATTCGAGAAAGGAAGGTGGCATTAGCACAAAAATTCTTAAAGGAAGAACGAGTTTGAATCCCTTTTAATGTATCTCCTATAATTAGCTCCTTTGGATGAGCATCTACATACTTCCATTCCTTGGGTAAGAAAATTTCAGAAGAAGATGCATCCAAGTTGCTATTTTGAGGAGGGGGTTCATTTAAATTCAAATTATCAAAACCAAGATCATCATCAAAATTTCATTTAAATTCAAATTATCAAAACCAAGATCATCATCAAAATTATTTTTCTTTAACTCAGAAATTTCATTAAAAACTACATGAATAAACTCTTCTATAATTAAGGTTCTTTTGTTAAAAACACAAAAAGCCTTAGAAATAGAAGAGTAACTAAGAAAGATACCTTCATTGGATTTAGCATCAAATTTTCTTAAGGCATCCTTTTCATTCAAAATAAAGCATTTGCAACCAAAAACTTTAAAATAAGAAACATTTGGTTTTTTGTTATTCTATAATTCATACGGAGTTTTTGATATAGATGGTCTTATTAGAACCCTATTCATAATTGTTAGGATCGGAGCGGCACTAAGAGGGGGGGGGTGAATTAGTGCAGTGGTGAAGTGCGATAAACTTTTCACGATTTAAACACTTTTCGGAAACTTCGTACGATAAAAGCAACATTTTCGTTTAAAACCGTTTCGATTGCGTTTTAACTTGAAGAGATAAGTAAGACGGAGACAAAGCAGTATAGCATTAAAGTGCAAATGGTTTGCAGTAATATAAATGACAATAAGTAAATGCAAACCAGAGATCACACTGATTTTACAGTGGTTCGGTCAAATGACCTACATCCACTTGCGAGGCCCCACTTCGATGAGGCTCCCACCTTCCACTAGCAAATCTCTTGAAAGGGAAGGGTAAATACCCCTCTTACAACTTTTACAAGCGGTTCACTCTCTTACAGATTTTCAGCAAGAAAGGAGGTGAACACAAGCAAATTGAAAACAAGACTAGCAAAGACTCTTCTAAGACTTTTCTCTCAATCAATTGCTTCTCTAAAAGTTCTAATCTCAGCTGAGATTTTAGGGGTATTTATAGGCCTCAAGAGGATTCAAATTTGGGCTCCAAAATTTGAATTCTCTTTGGGTTCTCGATGCTGGCGGTGCCGCCGCCTATTAGTGGCGGTGCTATCGCCCAGCTCTCGGGCACTGGGCGGTGCCACTGCCCAGCCCAGGCGGTGCCACCGCCTACAGTGTTTCAGCCCACTAGTTGGGCTTCAATCTTGGCCCAAACTAGTCCGAACTCGGGCCCAATTGGCCCCTACTGGGGTTATAGGATTAATACCTAATCTTAACCCTAATGAATGTGCTAACTATGAATTTAAAGACATTTTATAAGCTATTACAAAGTCCATAAGTCAAGACTTCTTCCGGCGAACTTCCGACGATCTTCCGATAAACTCTCGGAAACCATTCTGCGGACTCCTGACAAGCTCCTAGACTTCATGATTTGATCTTGGCGAGTTCCAACGAGCTTCTTCAGCAAGCTTCGATCTTTCTCGGCGAGCTCCGCGAATTTCCAACGAACCTTCCGGCGAGCTTCCGAAAAACCCTTCGGCAAGCTCCCTACTCATTCTTGGCTAGTTCCGTCAGCATTCCCGACGAACCTTTGAACTTCCGTCGAACTCTCGAACTCCTAATGAATCCTTCACGCTTGACTCCGCACTTTATTTCGCTTTATGTCTTCATCGTTATCGTAGTTATTCCTGCACACATAAACTAAAACTCTACTCCGATCTAGACAATTATTACAACGCGAATTGGCATTCTGCTGCCCGACACGTCATTGGTTGGCGCTTCGTCCGATTCTTCAGTGCATCGTCCTCTCTTACGGCTTGTTGCCCAATCGGTGGTTGACCTCCTCAACCCCGATATCCTTGGCGCAATTCCGCTTTCCTTGGCCCGATGCCCAACGTCTGAAGCCTTCTGTCGTCCAATATCCTGATGTGATCTCCTCCGACGCAACGTCAATTCCTCCTGCGTTAACTGTCTAATCCTGATCGAGTAGACCTGCATCACTCAAAATGCAGTTTAAATTATAAACACATATCAAGTGGTTTCATCATCAAAATACGAGATTCAACAATCTCCCCCTTTTTGATGATGACAACCACTTGATGACGGAGTTAACCTTAACTCCCGGAGTTTAAACAAACTCCCCCTATCAATATGCCATATTGATAGAACCTTGAATTCAAGCAGAATTCAAGTCATTGCAATATTCATCATGAACATATGCATAAAACTTATGCATCACATGTCATGTCATCAACATACTTCTCCCCCTTTGTCATCAACAAAAAGGAGAAGTACCACAATCAAGTATTTGTTATATGGGTTCAACTCATTGCATGAAAAACATAATGTTAAATTTTTATCATCATGCAATCTAGTAATTAAAGATGTGTAAGTTTAGCTTGTTTGGTCTTCTTGAGATAGCTATTGATTGCTTCTCTTTAGTCTACTAGCTAGCAGTTTTCACGATATGCAAGTTGCAAGCTAGCAAATTTTTGCTTCCTTTCCAATGTTTGAGCTAGCAATTTTGCTTCTATAGCAAGTTAGCATATTTTGCATTTTGAGATAGCAACTATTTGCTTCTCTTTAGACTATAAGCTAGCAATTTTTACGATATGCAAGTTTTACTACATACAAGCTAGCAAAAAATAACGAAAGCAAATACAAGATAGCTTTCTTGTGTAAGCTCATGATTCTTGCTTCCTATTGCAATGTGCAATTTTTCAAATTTTGTATCTTGAGCGAGTAATATTTCTCCCCCTTTGTCATTGTCAAAAAGAAAAGAAGAATACAGTTTTGTAGTTCTTTTTCCTTTTACAACGATTTCAAAATCATGACAAAGGATGAATAATCAAGTTATGAATATCAAGACAATTTTTCATCATGAATATTTTATCATTGCATGCATCATTATCATAAGTTGAAGTATTCCATGCATAATATCATAAGTGTTTCATACATTCATATCATCACATGAAGAAATATAAACAAAAATTAGTGATGAGATATTACTTCATGAATACAATAAAATTCATATAGCATATCATGGTTTATTAGAATTAGTCTTCCTTTTGGTGAATAGCAAAAAGAATATTAGGAGAGCAAGATCTCAATTCATGCACATCAAATATTCAATCATCAAAATCATGATTCATCTAGAAAATTCTTCTCTTTAAATATTCAAATCATGATGAACATTCTTGGTTTACATAAAGTTTCAAAACATAATTATCAAGATCATGAATACTAAAAGACTATGAAACATTTCGACAAATCTCCTTTTAAATAGAAAACAATGTTGATTCATAAAGAATTTCATATTATAAATTTCAAGAGATCAAGATCGTGATTTCGATAAAAAATTATTCAAATTTAAATCATCAAAATCATTAACAAAATCCAAGAGATTCACAAAGATGATACAAATGGATTCATCAAAATCAATAAGATTGAGCAAAATAATTTTCAAGAATGTTTTCCTCTTTTTGATTGTTTCAAAACATATGATTTTGTTTCATTTATGCCTAATAAAAACATGTATCATGTTTAAAACCAAAAGAGTAAGATTTATTACAACAAAGATCAATAAGGTACTTTCATTATGATAAAAATTAATAATCCATAAATCGTAAGATTCATCATGCATAATTTCAAAATTTATTAAGCATGATCAATATTCATGACACTAAAACATGGTTTCAAAATGTTTAATATTTTTATTACACAATTTCATCATTATGCATCATTATATATAACTTTATAATGTCATGCATAAAATCATCAAATCATAGTATTAAAATATTAATATTTTCATTACAACTTTATGCATCGTTAAGTATACAATTGTCAAGCATGACACTTCACTATTTCCTATAAGCATGCCTATTTCATTTATGTCAAATCAAAACATACATCATTTTTTAAAGCCATTTTTATGTCAAATCAGAAAATACATCATTAAGCATCATCATTATGCATGACATAAAATCATCAAGATACACATGCATGGATTAATCCTAAGCATTATCACATATTATATAATTATCATCCCTAATGTTGCATCATTCAACATTTCAAAACATAACATGCATGAAACCTTAGCAATATACTTTTCATGATCAAATTTTTAATTTTTTAATGATACTAAAAAGGAAAAAAAAATATGATATAATTTTTGAAAAATAATTTTTATTTTCTATTCCTACTATCTAAATTAGGCACTCATGAAAGACTTCAAGTAATTTCAAAATAATTCAAGAGAGTTGAGTTACTTACCTTATAGTCGAAGCCCGTCAAAGCCCAATTCGCCGTTTCACCTTTGGAAGTTCTTGATTCATCCTTGGGTTCCTTCCTTTTCTTTGGCCTCTTCCTCCATTAAAGTTCATTGTTTATTTTAGATTTTTGTTTAATGAACTTATTAAGATTTAGTGTTCGAAGTTTAAGTTCATCATTGTCCTCATCACTTGAGTCATCGCTCAAGTGGTATTCATTTGTCCAGAGTTCCAAATCCTTCCTATTCTTTGGAAGGTGGTTCAAGTGTTCATTGTGTTCATTATGTGCATTGCATACCATTTCATATGTCATCAATGAGCCGATAAGTTCTTCAAGTGGAAAAATATTTAAATCTTTTGTTTCTTGTAATGCCGTAACTTTTGATTCCCAAACTTTAGAAAGTGATCGTAAAACTTTACTAACAAGTTCAAAATTCGAGAAACATTTGCCAAGAGTTTGTAAACCATTGACGACATCCGTAAAACGAGTGTACATGTCAACAATGGTTTCGCTCGGCTTCATTTGAAAAAGCTCGAAATTATGCATTAAAATGTTAACTTTCGAGTCTTTGACTCTACTAGTTCTCTCGTGTGTGATTTCAAGTGTTCGCCAAATATCAAAAGCCATTTCGCACGTAGAAATCCGTTTGAACTCATTTTTGTCCAAAGCGCAAAATAAGACATTCATAGCCTTTGCGTTTAAAGAAAAATACTTCTTCTGAAAATCCGACCATTTGTTTATCGGTTTAGAGGGAAGTTGAAAACCATTTTCAATGATATTCCATAAATCCAAATTCATATAAATCAAGAAAACTCTCATTCGAGTTTTCCAATAAGTGTAGTCCAATCCGTTAAACAACGGTGGACGAAAAACCGATAAGCCCTCTTGAAAGCCATGAAGAGTCATTTCTCTCGGGTGTCAATCCGAAATGAGAAATACCGGGCTCTGATACTAATTGTTAGGATCGGAGCGGCACTAAAGGGGTGAATTAGTGCAGCGGTGAAGTGCGATAAACTTTTCATGATTTAAACACTTTTCGGAAACTTTGTACGATAAAAGCAATGTTTTCGTTTAAAACCGTTTCGATTGCGTTTTAACTTGAAGAGATAAGTAAGATGGAGACAAAGCAGTATAGCATTAAAGTGCAAATGGTTTGCAGTAATATAAATGACAATAAGTAAATGCAAACCAGAGATCACGCCGATTTTACAGTGGTTCGGTCAAATGACCTACATCCACTTGCGAGGCCCCTCTTTGATGAGGCTCCCACCTTCCACTAGCAAATCTCTTGAAAGGGAAGGGTAAATACCCCTCTTACAACTTTTATAAGCGGTTCACTCTCTTACAGTTTTTCAGCAAGAAAGAAGGAGGTGAACACTAGCAAATTGAAAACAAGACTAGCAAAGACTCTTCTAAGACTTTTCTCTCAAACAATTGCTTCTCTAAAAGTTCTAATCTTAGCAGAGATTTGAGGGGTATTTATAGGCCTCAAGAGGATTCAAATTTGGGCTCCAAAATTTGAATTCTCTTTAGGTTCCCGATGCTGGCGGTGCCACCACCTATCAATGGCGGTGCCACCGCTTGTCAGTTTCTGACCCTGACAGTGCTGGGCGGTGCCACCGCCTAGCCCAGGCGATGCTACCGCCCAGCACTCGGGCACTGGGCGGTGCCACCGCCTACAGTGTTTCAGCCCACTAGTTGGGCTTCAATCTTGGCCCAAACTAGTCCGAACTTGGGCCCAATTGGCCCCTACTTGGGTTTATAGGATTAATACCTAATCCTAACCCTAATGAACGTGGTAACTACGAATTTAAAGACATTTTATAAGCTATTACAAAGTCCGTAAGTTAAGACTTCTTCCGGTGAACTTTCGGCGAACTTCCGACGATCTTCCGATAAACTCTCGGAAACCATTCTGCGGACTCCTGACAAGCTCCTAGATTTCACGATTTGATCTTGGCGAGTTCCAACGAGCTTCTTCGGCAAGCTTCGATCTTTCTCGGCGAGCTCCGCGAACTTCCAACGAACCTTCCGACGAGCTTCCGAAAAACCCTTCGGCAAGCTCCCTACTCATTCTTGGCTAGTTCCGGCAGCATTCCCGAAGAACCTTTGAACTTCCGTCGAACTCTCGAACTCCCAACGAATCCTTCACGCTTGACTCCGCACTTTATTTCGCTTTATGTCTTCATCGTTATCGTAGTTATTCCTGCACACATAAACTAAAACTCTACTCCGATCTAGACAATTATTACAACGCGAATTGACATTCTGCTGCCCGGCACGTCATTGGTTGGCGCTTCGTCTGATTCTTCAGCGCATCGTCCTCTCTTGCGGCTTGTTGCCCAATCGGTGGTTGACCTCCTCAACCCCGATATCCTTGGCGCAATTCCGCTTTCCATGGCCCGATGCCCAACGTCCGAAGCCTTCTGTCGTCCAATATCCTGACGTGATCTCCTCCGGCGCAACGTCAATTCCTCTTGCGTTAATTGTCTAATCCTGATCGAGTAGACCTGCATCACTCAAAATGCAGTTTAAATTATAAACACATATCAAGTGGTTTCATCATCAAAATATGAGATTCAACAATAACATAGGAAGCCGTATTAATGGCTTCGACCCAAAAATACTTAGGTAGACTATGTTCATTTAACATGGTTCTTGCCATTTCTTATAAATTTCTATTTTTTCTTTCAATTATCCTGTTTTGTGGAGGATTTCTCAAAGTGGAGAAGTTGTGATTATATCCACTGGATTCATAAAAACTTTGGAAGTCACGATTTTGAAATTTGCCACCGTGATCACTCTGAATTGATGAATTCATGAAGCATTTTTCGTTTTGAGTAAGTTTACAAAATTTAGAGAAACATTTGAAATAATCACTTTTGTGAGCCAAGAAATAGGTCCAAGTGTATCTACTATATTCATCTACAATTACGAAGGCATATTTGATTTTTTTGTTTTGAAACTATTTTTTGTTTATTTTCCTAGTTGACAAGCATCACACACTTTGTCCTTAACAAACTTTATATTAGGAATCCCTCGTACTAACTCTCTAGATGAAATCTTAGATATTAGTTTCATACTTGCATGGCCTAATCTCTTATGTCAAGCCAAGCATCATCATTTAAAACGGAAAAGCACATTTCATTATTAAGTTCATCAAGGTTGATGATGTAGACATTATTTTGTTTTAAGGCAATCATCGGTATGTTATTGTTTGGTTTTTCAATAATGCACACATTAGATTCAAATCTAACGATGTAACCTTTATCGCATAATTGACTAATGCTTAAGAGATTATATTTCAATCCATCAACTAGCAACACATCATCAATTGAAAAACTTGATTTATTACCTATGATTCCCTTGCCAATGATTTTGCCTTTGTTGTTGTCTCTGAAGGTGACATACCCTTCTTTGCTAGTGAGCATAGAAAAATGAGATAGATCTCCGGTCATGTGCCTTGAGCATCCACTATCAAGATACCATCTTTTGCTCCTAACTTGTGAGTTTGTCTACAAAAGAGGATGGTTTTTAGGTACCCATTTGATTTTGGGTGCCGCAAAAATTGATCTACTAATTTTGTCATTTATCATTGAATTATTTATAGTTCCTTTGGGAACCCATATCAACTTATGTGGACTAATTTTCCTAAATGGACATTTATAAGCAATATATCCGGATTTGCAACAAAAGTTACATTTCAAATGAGGTGAAACATGTAATGTAGGTCCTTTAATGAAAGTGGTAGGATTTTGGTGAGATCCTCTCACAAAACCAATTCCACTTCTATTTACGACATAACCCTTGTTTGCAAGGATCATGTCCAAGCATTTGCTACCGACCTTAAACTTGTTTAAGGTCTCTTTAAGTAGTAAATTCTCATCTTTTATTGCTTCTAAGTGTTCACACTTAGTGCATGGAGGAGTTTGAAGATTATCAAGCTTATTTTGTAGTAAGGCATGCTCTTTCTTTAAAAGATTGAACTTCTTACTTATAGTTCTACACTCAACAAAAAATTCATGAAAAGCAATAGAAAGTTCATCGAAAAATAAATCTTCATTAATTAAATCACATACCTCTCCTCCTAAAGCCATTAGCGTGAAGTTTGCCTCCTCTTTGTTGCTAGCTTCTTCATTCTCGAAATCACTTGAGTCATCCCAAATCGCTTTTAAAGCTTTCTTCTTCTTTGATTGCTTCTTCTTGGCTTGGGGGCATTCATTTTTGAAGTGCCCCAGCTTCTTGCATTCGTAGTATATTACTTGGTCCTTTTTATGTTAAAGTTTGTTTTTGGTGTCATTTTTAAATTTATTCTTTCTTATAAATTTTTAAAATTTTTGAGTTAAAAGTGCAATGTCATCATCACTGTCCTCATCACTTGATGTTCCTTTCAAGTGGTCTTCTTGTGTTTTAAGTGCCATATCCTTCCTGTTCTTTAGAAAGGGGTTCTCGAGCTCTTCATAAGCATGACACATCATTTCGTAGGTCATTAGAGACCCAATAAGTTCTTCGAGAGAAAATGTTTTAAGGTCCTTGACCTCTTGAATGGCCGTAGCTTTTGGATCCCAATTCTTTGGAAGGGATCTTAAAATTTTAGTTACTAGTTCAAAGTTGAAAAAACATTTATCAAGAGCATTGAGTCCATTGATGACATCCGTGAAACGGGTGTACATGTCTCCGATAGACTCACTTAGTTTCATCCAGAAAAGTTCGTAAGAATGCACAAGAATGTCGATTTTGGACTCTTTCACTCGGTTAGTGCCTTCATGAGTGACCTCAAGAGTCCTCCAAATATCAAAAGTTGAATCACAAATCGAAACATGATTAAATTCATTTTTGTCAAGTACACAAAACAAGGCATTCATAGCCTTTGCGTGTAAAGCAAAAACCTTCTTCTCTGATTCATCCCATTCGCGCATCGAAAGAGAAGATTTTTAAAATCCATTTTTGATAATATTTCAAAGCTCAAAATCCATAGAAATAAGGAAGATCCTCACACGAGTCTTCCAATATGTGTAATCCTACCCATTAAACATAGGCGGACGTATAATAGAGTGACCCTCACTCTGATACCAATTATTAGGATCAGAGCGACACTAAGAGGGGGGGGGGTGAATTAGTGCAGCGGAAAACTTTCAACAATTAAAACTGCGTTCATACGTTGAAATCTGATTCCGACGTAAAAGTCGTTTCATGTAGATAATAACTTTGAGAGATTACGGAAACGTAATTGAAGTAAAGTAAGGAAGGCAGTTTGCAGTTAAGATAGACATCAGAATGTAAGCGCAAACTGAAATATGATGTTCGTACGATAAAACTGATTTCCATCTTAACGCCGATGCGGAAAATATTTAACTATAAAACACATTTGTAAATGAACAGAAGACAGTAAGCTATTGAGGAGGTTTGAGTAAAAATAAGATGCTCAAAGTAAATACAAACCGAGATTTAGAGTGGTTCGGTCAATCTTGACCTACATCCACTTTTGGCTTCTTCCACCAACGAGGTCACCGACGTCCACTAGAGGCCTTCCTTCAATAGGCGAAGACTAATCATCCTTTTACAGTTTTACTCCTTTTGACGGGCTTAGGAGACAACCCTTACAAACTTTTCTCTCCTCTCTTGAAAGATCAAAACTTGGAAAAAGAGGGAGGAGAACTTCTAGCCTTTACAACACTTTTGAGCTCGAAAAATCACAGAGTAAGATTGGATTTTCGGTGCCCTTTCATGCAGGAAAGGGTGGGGTATATATAGGCCCCAAAGTAGTTTAAATTTGGAGCTTAAAAGTGTCTTTTCCCGGATTTCCGGGGTCCTGACGGTGCCACCTCCTGACTAGGGCGATATAACCGCTTGGCAGCTTGGAGACTGAGCCTCTGAGCGGTGCCACCGCTTGACAGGGGTAGTTGCACCGCCCAGTCTCACTCGGAGACTAAGCCCTAGCAGTGCCACCGCCTAACTGGGGCGGTTGCACCGCTTGGCAGAGCTCGGAGACCGAGCCCACATGGTTCCACCGCTTGTTAGGGGCGGTTGCACCGCCCAGTCTCGCTCGGAGACTGAGCCCAGGCGGTGCCACCGCCTGCCTGGTGCAGTTGCACCGCCCAGCTTTCCTGGGAGACCCTCTCCTGGGCGGTGCCACCACCGACCCTGGCGGTGCCACCGCCTAGCAAGAATTCTGGTCCGAATGGATTGATCCATTAGGCCCAATTTTGGTCTGTCAAGGGCCCAATTGCCCCCAGATTAAGTTAATGGGATTACCTCCCATTCCTAACTTAATCTACATGCTAACTATGACATTTCTTAAGACATTTACTACAACTTGCTCCGATACGTCAATCGCTTCTTCCGACGAGCTTCCGGCGAACATTCGACGAACCTTCGGCGATGCTTCGACGGACTTCTGGCAAACTCCTGGACTTGCGACGATCTACTTGGCGAGTTCTGACGAACTTCTTTTGGCAAGCTCCTGGACTTCTCAGATTTGTTCCCGCAGAACCTACGACGACCGTCCGGACTTCCGTCGAACTCTTGAACTCCCAACGTGATCATAGTCTTGACTCCGGCGCAACACTTGTTGTATGTCTTACTTTTATCATAGTTAATCCTGCACACTTATCTCAACATATGGATTAGATAACAAATGACAATTGACTTTATCATCAAAATCCGATATTCAACAATCTCTCCCTTTTTTATGATGATAACAATTGATAACAGAGTTAACCTTAACTCCCCCTATCTATATGCGATACTTGAGATAAGTCATTTTTGAATTCAATAGACTTATTGATAAGTTAAGAACTCTTAACCTTATCAATTACTCCCATTATAATTCATATCATGATATATCTTACTGAAAATGATGTCAAGACTTGACATCCATTCTCAAGTTTTACATTTCAAATATGAATGATGGTAGTAGTTCAACATAAGATATCAACAGGTAAATTTACAATTTAAGCTTTTGATATCTTAACGTAAAGCAAACATTTCAAGTGTTTAGCAATCGTAGCATTTCATCACATGGTAAGATATCAACACATAAAATTATGATGCAAACATGGCATAGTGCAAATATGGCAATCATAGTTATCATCAATTCATATATTTTTTATGATGCAAGCATGGCATAATCATAACATAAATACTCATAGCATCAATTCATATATCTCTCTCCCTTTGTCATCAACAAAAAAGGAGAACGATATAAGCAAATTTTAAGCATAAGTGCAGTATTTATTCATGCCATAACTAGTTCATGTCATTTTCCAACAGTGAGTGAAAGGATACCAATTATGCAAACATCTCAAGGAAAACATGACATGGAGATAGCTTTTAATACTTCTTCATTTTTATTTGTAATTATTTTTTTGCATGAAGGAGGAAGGCTATTTGTGATACCAACTATTTGTGAGTTTACTTTGAATGAAGTTAAAATCGATAGAGATTAAATCATACTCCATTTTTATAAGGATCAAGATATGTATGTGAAACAAATCCATGTAAGTAAAAACACTAACATCCATATTTCAAGAAGGAATTTACAAGCAGGAATCATTTTATCAAATCCATTTCTCAAAAAATATTTTTCACATGATAAGTGTATGAGAGATGTTTTTGCTAGTAGATTTCAGATGTTAAAAATCAATGATGAGAATCAAACTCGATATAACATATTCTTATTAAGTTCGGAAAAGGATAATGTATCGAGAAAATCCGATTGTTAGGATACTACTAGTTAAGAGAATCCGAAAATGAAATTAACACTTTCATGCATTCGGACAAGACTATACTATAGATTTTCAAATACAATCATGAAGACAAAACATGCTCATTATTATGGAAATTTTTATATCCAAAAAACATAATTTCCAACATGTAATTTTAGGCATGTAATGGCAATCAAGTGATTTGATCATTCAATCAATAAAGTCCAAAAAATGATTTTAACAAGTTTATGCATTCAGACACATTAACATTCCTAATTCTCTTCTAATGAAATCAAATTGTTCTTCACTTAGAGGTTTTGTAAAAATATCAACTAGTTGATGCTTAGTATCAATGAACTCTATGATTACATCATGATTAGTGACATAATCTCGTATGAAGTGATGTCTAATATCAATATGTTTTGTTCTTGAGTGTTGAATGAGATTCTTTGTTAAACATATTGTACTTGTGTTATCACATTTAATGAGAATGTTTTTAAGATGGACTTTATAATCTTCTAAGGTGTTTTTCATCCACATAACTTGTTCACAGTATGCACTAGCTACAATATACTTAGCTTCGGTTGTTGATAGTGCAACCAAGTTTTGTTTCTTAGATGACCAGGAAATAAGAGAATGTCCCAAAAATTGACATGATCCTGATGTACTTTTTCTATCTAATCTACACCCAGCAAAATCCACATCATAATACGCAATTAACTCAAAATTCTCATATTTTGAATACCATAATCCTAGATTTGTGGTATCTTTAAGATATCTAAGTATTCTTTTAACCATTTTAAAATGAGATATCTTATGGTTCGATTGAAACCTAGCACAAAGTCCTACACTGAACATGATATCTGGTCTAGTTGTAGTAAGGTAAAGTAAACTTCCTATCATACCCCTATAAGTTTTTTGATCGAAGCTTTCTCTACTTTCATCAACTTCTAACTTAGTGGAGGTGCTCATAGGAGTGTTAATAGCTTTTGAGTTATTCATATTAAATCTTTTTAGCAAATCTAAGGCATATTTAGTTTGACTAATAAAGATGTCATTGCTTAGTTGCTTAATATGTAAGCCTAAGAAAAAGGTTAATTCTCCCATCAAACTCATTTCAAATTTGAGACTCATGGTTTCAGCAAAAGATTCACAAAGAGATTCATTCGTATAACCGAAGATAATATCATCAACATAAATCTGACCAATGAAAAAATTATTTTCAAAATTTTTGATAAACAATGTAGTATCAACCTTGCCTTTTGTGAAATTATTTTCAATAAGAAAAGTACTAAGTCTATCATACCAAGCCCTTGGGGCTTGTTTTAAACCATAGAGAGCTTTAGTTAATTTAAATACATGATTAGGGAGGCTATTATTTTCAAATCCGGGAGGTTGTTCAACATAAACTTCTTTAGAAATAAAGTCATTAAGAAAAGCGTTTTTAACATCCATTTGAAACAACTTAAAATTATTATTACTAGGGAGGCTTCTAATCTAGCTATAGGAGCGAAGGTTTTTTCGTAATCGATACCTTCTTCTTGGTTGAAACCTTTGGCCACTAATCTAGTCTTGTTTCTAACCACGATACCAGATTCATCTTGCTTGTTTCTAAAGACCCATTTAGTACCAATAACTAAATGGTCATTTGGCCTAGGAACAAGCTTCCACACCTTATTTCTCTCAAATTGATTTAACTCATCTTGCATTGCGATAATCCATGAATCATTTTTCATGGCTTCGTCAATACATTTAGGTTCAATTTGGGAGAGAAAGAAGGCGTTGGCACAATTTCCTAAGGCATCTTTTTCATTCAAGATAAAACACTTACACCAAAAAACTTTAAAATATGAAACATTGGGTTTTTTATTATTCCACAACTCATAGGGAGTTTTGGTGAGTAAGGGTCTTACTAGAACTCTATTCAAAATATGGCATGCAGTGTTTACGGCTTCGGCTCAAAAGTATTTGGGTAGGCTATATTCATTTAACATGGTTCTTGTCATTTCTTGTAAATTTCTATTCTTTCTTTCTACTACTCCATTTTGTTGAGAATTTCTCGGAGTAGAGAAGTTGTGGTTGTATCCATTAGATTCACAAAATTCTTGGAAATCACGGTTTTGAAATTCAACACCGTGATCACTTCAAATTGATGAAATCATAAAACACTTTTCATTTTGAACAAGTTTACAAAACTTGGTGAAATATCTAAAGCATTCATTTTTGTGTTTCAAGAAATAAGTTCATGTGTATCTACTATAGTCATCTACAATGATGAAGGCGTATTTGCTACCTCCTAGGCTTGATGTAGAGATTGGTTCGAACAAGTCCATATGGATTAATTGTAAGGGCCTAGAGGTACTTATTTGATTCTTAGATTTGAAACTACCCTTAATTTGTTTTCCTAATTGACAAGCATCACACACATTATCTTTGATGAACTTGATATGAGGAATTCCTCGTACAAGTTCTTTGGATGATATTTGAGTAATTAGTTTCATGCTAGGATGACCTAATCTCCTATGCAAAAGCCAAGCATCCTCATTCAAAACCGAGAAACACATTTCATTGCAAAGATCATTGATGTCAATGGTGTATATTTTATTATGTTTTAATGCAATCATAGATGTGTTTTTGTGTGATTTTTCAATGATGCAAGCATTAGATTCGAATTTGACGATATATCCTTTATCACATAATTGACTAATGCTTAAGAGGTTATGTTTTAAACCATCAACTAACAAAACATCTTCAATAAAGTTGGATTTGTTACCTATGGTTCATTTGCTAATGATTTTACCCTTGTTGTTGTCTCCGAAGGTAACATAGCCTTCGTCTATGCTAGTGAGCTTAAAGAATTGAGATGGATCTCTGGTCATATGCCTTGAGCATCTACTATCAAAGTACCATCTCTTACTCCTAGCTTATGATGGTGTATGTCTCTATAAAAAAGGATAATTTTTAGGTACCCATTTCTTTTTGGGTGCCTCAAAAACTGATCTACATTGTTTATCATGTTGCATAGAGTTTATCATGGTTCCTTTAGGAACCTAAATTAATTTGTTCAGACTAATTTTCGTGAATCGACACTGATGCGTTTTGTGTCCATATTTGTAACAAAAGTTGCATTTGCTTTGGTGTCGAACATGTAAGATAGGGCCTTTTATGAAGGTGGTTGAATTTTGGTGAGGACTTCTCACAAATCCGATTCCACTTCTTTTGTGAACGTGACCCTTGTTTGCAAGGATCATGTTCAAAGACTTGCTACCAACCTCGAATTTCTTCAAGGTGTCCTTAAGTAGCAAGTTTTCTTTTTGGAGAGTTTCTAGATCATAGCATTTTTCACATTGAGCTAACAAGACTATCATGCTTATTTTTCAGCAATTTATATTTTCTACTAATTGTTTTACATTCATCAAATAAGTCATGGAAGGCATTTAATAATTCATCAAATGATAAATCTGCATCAATTAAATTTGTTACCTCTTCTCCGATGGCCATTAAGGCATAATGAGCAACTTGCTCGGTGTTGGACTCCTCTTCTTCGGACGTGCTTGAGTCATCCCACATTGCTTTGAGCGCCTTCTTCTTTGATGTTCTCTTCTTGGCTTAGGGACAATCACTTTTGTAGTATCCTGACTTTTTGCATTCGTAACAAATAACTTGGTCCTTTTTTGGTTCAAGTTTATTTTTTGTGTCACTTTTAACCTTGTTTCTCTTAATGAATTTTTTGAATTTCCTTGTTAGAAGTGCCAAGTCATCGTTACAGTCCTCATCACTTGAGTTTTCTCTCAAGTGGTCATCTAAAGTTCTAAGTGTCATATCCTTCCTGTTCTTTGGAAGGATGTCTTCTTGCTCTTCATGAGCCTTGCAAGTCATTTCATAGGTCATTAATGACCCGATTAGTTCTTTAAGAGGGAAGTTGTTTAAATCTTTAGCCTCTTGAATAGCTGTGACTTTAGGGTCCCAACTCTTAGGAAGGGATCTTAGAATCTTATTTACGAGCTCAAAATCTGAAAAACTTTTTCCGAGTCCTTTTAAACCATTGACGACATCCTTGAAACGGGTGTATATGTCGCCAATAGTCTCGCTCGGTTTCATTCGAAAAAGTTCAAAGGAATGTATCAAAAGATTGATTTTTGACTCTTTCACTCTACTTATGCCTTCGTGAGTCACTTCGAGTGTATGCCAAATATCAAATACGGTTTCACAAACCGAAATACGATTGAACTCATTTTTATCAAGCGCACAAAATAAGGCATTCATAGCCTTTGCATTAAAGTGAAAGTCTTCTTCTCCGATTCATTCCAATTGATAATTGGAAGAGAAGAGTTCGAAAATCCATTTTCGACAAGATTCCAAAGTTCAAAATCCATTGAAATAAGAAAGATCCTCATTCGGGTCTTCCAATAGGTGTAGTTCGTCCCATTGAACATGGGTGGACGTATAATAGAGTGGCCCTCTTAGTTTTCGGCATATGTCATCTCTCCTGGGTTTTAATCCATTTGAGAGTTAACCCCGCTCTGATACCAATTGTTAGGATCAAGAGCACTAAGAGGGGGGTGAATTAGTGGAGCGGAAAACTTTCGACGATTAAAACAGCATTCGTACATTGAAATCCGATTCCGATGTAAAAGTCATTTCATGCAGATAATAACTTTGAAAGCTTATGGAAACGTATTTGAAGAAAAGTAAGGAAGGTAGTTTGCAGTTAAGATAGAAATCAGAATGTAAGCGCAAACTGAAATATGATGTTCGTACGATAAAACTAATTTCCGTCTTAACGCTGATTTGGAAAATACTTAACTATGAAA
The DNA here is from genome assembly GCA_900464855.2 of Musa schizocarpa. Lineage (NCBI taxonomy): Eukaryota > Viridiplantae > Streptophyta > Magnoliopsida > Zingiberales > Musaceae > Musa > Musa schizocarpa. Next base: position 18,381,103 of record LS990920.1, read on the forward strand.
CATGTTCGTAAATGAGCAGAAGGCAAAAAGCTATTGAGGAGGTTTGTAGTAAAGATAATATGCTCAAAGTAAATCCAAACCGAGATTTAGAGTGGTTCGGTCAATCTTGACCTACATCCACTTTTGGCTTCCTCCACCAATGAGGTCACCGACGTCCACTAGAGGCCTTCCTTCAATAGGTGAAGGCCAACCACCCTTTTACAGTTTTACTCCTTTTGACGGGCTTAGGAGACAACCCTTACAAACTTTTCTCCCCTCGCTTGAAAGATCAAAACTTGGAAAAAGAGGGAGGAGAACTTCTAGCCTTTACAACACTTTTGAGCTCTAAAAATCACAGAGTAAGATTGGATTTTCAGTGCCCTTTCATGAAGGAAAGGGTGGGGTATATTTAGGCCCCAAAATAGTTTGAATTTGGAGCTCAAAAATATCTTTTTCCAGATTTTTGGGGTCCTGGCGGTACCACCTCCTGACTTGGGTGGTACAACCGCTTGGCAGCTCGGATACCGAGCATCTAGGTGGTGCCACCGCCTGATAGGGGTGGTTGCACCACCCAGTCTCGCTTGGAGACTGAGCCCTGGCGGTGCCACCGCCTGGCAGAGCTCAGAGATCGAGCTCAGGCAGTTCCATCGCCTATCAGGGGCGGTTGCACTGCCTAGTCTCACTCGGAGACTGAGCCCAAGCAGTGCCACCACCTGCTTGGGGCTGTTGCACCGCCCAGCTTTCCTGGGAGACCCTCTCTTGGGCGATGCCACTGCCGACCCTAGCGGTGTCATCGCCTAGCAGGAATTCTGGTCCGAATGGGTTGATCCATTCGGCCCAATTTGGGTCTATCAAGGGCCCAATTGCCCCCAGATTAAGTTAATGGGATCACCTCCCATTCCTAACTTAATCTACATGCTAACTACGATATTTCTTAAGACATTTACTACAACTTGCTCTGGTGCGTCAATCACTTCTTCCGGCGAACTTCCGGTGAATATCCGACGAACCTTTGGCGATGCTCCGACGGACTTCCGGCAAACTTCTGGACTTGCGACGATCCACTTGATGAGTTCCAACAAGCTTCTTTTGGCAAGCTCCTGGACTTCTCGGATTTGTTCCCGTAGAACCTCCGACGACCGTCTGGACTTCCGTCGAACTCTCGAACTCCCAACGTGATCATAGTCTTGACTCTAGCGCAACTCCTACTGCATGTCTTACTTTCATCGTAGTTAATCCTGCACATTTATCTCAACATATGGATTAGATAACAAATGACAATTGACTTCATCATCAAAATCCGAGATTCAACAGTACCACCAGTTTAGGCAATGGTATCGCCCAATGGCCCAGTGCCAAGCGGTGGTACCGCCCGAACCCAGGAAACCTGGGATAAGATATTTTTAGGCTCCAAGTTTGAATCAACTTGAGGCCTATAAATACCCCTCTCATCCCTGGTTAACAAACACAAGCACAGAGAGTTTAAAAGTGAGAAAACGTTATAGAAATCACTTGAGAAATCCCTCCTCTAGCTTAAACTTAGAATTTTGTTTAGAGATGAGTGTATGTGCTTTTAAAGGTTATTTCCTAAACCTATGAAAAGGAGAGAGGGGTGTAAAAGGTTGTTGGTCTTCACCTATTGAAAGAAGACCGATAGTGGATACCGGTGGCCTCGACGGAAGAGGAATTGGCAAAGTGGTTGTAGGTCACAATGACCGAACCACTATAAAATTGGCGTGTTCTCTGGTTTGCATTTCTATTGTTGTCATTTACTTTACTGCAAACCATTTTACTTGCTTACTGCCTTTAATATATTTACGAACACATGTTTCAAGTTATGTTTCTGAAATCGATTTTTATCGTACGAAAGAATTTTTTGAAACTGACATATTTTACTTGTATGCTCTTGTCATTAAATTATTTGCATTCTTGAAACCTTTTATGTAAAGTTTATATTGTATCACATTATTTCGTATGGACACATGTATATTCTGTTGTTCCACATGTGCTTTTGATATGTGCCAAAATCCCTGTATACTCTTGCTTTTAGTTCTTTAAACATTTGAATGCTTTTGTGAAAGATTATGTTCGTATCGTATTGACTCATAAAGGCACATGTATGTTTCATTATTCCGTATGTGCTTCTGACATGTGCTAATTTTATTATTCACACTATCCTTTTGTACTCTAGTGTTTATAGGATACTATGAACCTTTGCCAAAAATGGTAAAGGGAGTTATGCATAGAGCCTACGATACTTTGTCGGCCCCCTTTGACTTCACCTAGACATGTGGGCAAGTCTTGTTGGTTGTTATGTTATTATTGTATAAGCATATTTAGTATATAATAAAATGTTGTCGATGAACTTGAATGGATATATCGTGTAAAAATGTTAAAAGATCTCTCTTATTTAGAATTCAGAATGTTAAGTTTAGTTTACAATGATTTGAACTAGTGGTAAATGGTTGGAGTTCTGATTGTATAAATTGTTTAGCTTATGGATTTATAAGTGTTGTTAATGTTTTGTTAAGTTTCCTTGGGTTCCATAAATGTGAATTATTAAGTGATGCAATATATGATTATAAACTGCACAGGTTGTATGGATGTGAATTTGACTAAATATTTCTTAGAGTCCTCAAATGTTAGTTTGGATCTTGAATTGATTTTTGATAGAAAATTTTAATATTATCGATATTTGAGGGGGTGTGATAGCTACTACTCCCGATGACTGACTGTGCTAGATATGTAACCTCCAGACCTATAAGTTCGGTATCAAAGAGTGGAGTACTCAAATAGGATATCTTTGGTGTCTCAAGTCTAAGGACCAGATACACCATTGGGATTACAGAATCGATATTTAACAATAAGTTATCATCAACCATTCAGTATTCCGTAAGCGAATCAATCAGTGAACTCATTCTCCAATGAGCACTTATACTGTATCCTTAGTATCTTCACACAAGCAGCTATGAGATCAATTGCATCCATCATTTGGATGGGTATATAACACAACAGTATGTCTGGTTATCTCGATGTCTTTCTCGAATAACCTATGACCAAGATTATTTATGATTTGTGTTTAAAAGTGAATTAGTCTCATTATTATGATCTCATCACGATCTGTCTCCCATTGCACAGATCCATGGACATCACAATATATTCAAGTGATAGGCAATATAAAGTGATAAAATATCAAATAATAATAATAAGCAAAAAGACAGCATGTCAAGTCACACGTGTCATCACTCACGTGATTGGCTTGCATGGCACCTATGACTAACACTACACGTATTGGAAAACATGAATTAGAGTTTTCTTGCTTTCTATACGATTAACTACGATGAAAGTAAGACATGTAGTAGGAGTTGCACCGGAGTCAAGACTATGAACATGTTAGGAGTTCGAGAGTTCGATAGAAGTCCGGACGATCGTCGGAGGTTCTACGGGAACAAATCCGAGAAGTCCAGGAGCTTGCTAAAGAACCTCATCGGAACTTACCAAGTGGATCGTCGCAAGTCCAGGAGTTTGTCGGAAGTCCGCCGGAGCATCGCCGAAGGTTCGTCGGATGTTCGCCGGAAGTTCGTCGGAAGCTCGCCGGAAGAAGCGATTGATGCACCGGAGCAAGTTACAATAAATGTCTTAAGAAATATCATAGTTAGCATGTCGATTAAGTTAGGAATGGGAGGTGATCCCATTAACTTAATATGGGGGCAATTGGGCCCTTGATAGACCCAAATTGGGCCGAATGAATCAACCTATTCGAACCAAAATTCCTGCTAGGCAGTGGCACCACCAGGGTCGGCGGTGGCACCGCCCAGGAGATGGTCTCCCAGGAAGGCTAGGCGGTGCAACCGCCCAAGTTAGGCATGTTAGGATCAAGAGCACTAAGAGGGGGGGGGGGGTGAATTAATGCAACGAAAAACTTTCGACGATTAAAACTATGTTCGTACAATAAGAGCGATTTCGGTAGAAAAGCCGATTCATAAATCACTTTAACTTGTGATCAAGCAAGATACAGTTAAAGCAAATCTATAAGGGCAGTTTGCAGTTATGATGGAAATCAGAATGTAAGCGCAAACTGAAATATGATGTTCATACGATAAAACTGATTTACGTCTAAACACCGATTCGAAAAATACTGAACTTTGAAACACGATCGTAAATTAGCAGAAGGCAGTAAGCTATTGAGGAGGTTTGCAGTAAAGATAATATGCTCAAAGTAAATGCAAACCAGAGAGCACCACGATTTTAGAGTGGTTCAGTCAATCTGGACCTACATCCACTTCTGGCTTCCTCCACCGACGAGGTCACCGACGTCCACTAGAGGCGTTCCTTCAATAGGCGAAGGCCAACCACCCTTTTATAGTTTCACTCCTTTTGACAGGCTTAGGTGACAACCCTTACAGAATTTTCTCTCCTCTCTTGAAAGATCAAAACTAGGAAGAAAAGAGGGAGAAGAAATTTTAACTCATACAACACTTTTGAGCTCTAAAATTCATAGAGTAAGATCAGGATTTTGGTGGTGTTTGGTTGCTCTTTTATGCTAAAAGAGTGGGGTATTTATAGGCCCCAAACCAGTTTGAATTCCGAGCTCAAAACTGTCAATTCCTGGAATTCCGGGGTCTGGCGGTTGCACCGCCTGGCAGAGCTCAGAGGCTGAGCCTCTGGGCGGTGCTGTCGCTTGTTAGGGGCGGTTGCACCTCCTACCAGAGCTCGGAGACCAAGCTCAGGTAGTGCCACCGCTTGACTGGGGCGTTTGCACCGCCCAGCCAAAGCTCGGAGACCGAGCTCAGGCGGTTGCACCTCTGTCAGAGGCGGTTGCATCGCCCAGCCAAAGCTCGGAGACTGAGCCCTGTGTTAGGATCAAGAGCACTAAGAGGGGGGGGGGTGAATTAGTGCAGCGGAAAACTTCTGACGTTTAAAAATGCATTCGTACAACAAGAGCAATTTCGGTAGAAAAGTCGATTCGTAAATTACTTTAACTTAAGATCAGGTAAGAAGTAGTTAAAACAAATCTATAAAGCCAGTTTGCAGTTATGATGGAAATCAGAATGTAAGCGCAAACTGAAATACAATGTTCGTACGGTAAAAGTGATTCCAGTAGAAAAGCCGATTCGTAAATCACTTTAACTTGTGATTAGTTAAGAAGCAGTTAATACGAATCTATGAAGGCAGTTTGCAGTTGTGATGGAAATCATAATGTAAGCACAAACTGAAATACGATGTTCGTACGAGAAAAGTGATTTACGTCTAAACACCGATTCGGAAAATACTGAGCTTGGAAATGCAATCGTAAAAGCGTAGAAGACAGTAAGCTATGAAGGAGGTTTGCAGTAAGGATAATAAGCTCAAAGTAAATGTAAACCAAAGAGCAGTGCGATTTTAGAGTGTTTCGGTCAATCTTGACCTACATCCACTTTTGGCTTCCTCCACCGATGAGGTCACCAACGTCCACTAGGGGCATTCCTTCAATAGGCGAAGGCCAACCACCCTTTTACAGATTCACTCTTTTTGATAGGCTTAGGAGACAACCCTTACAAACTTTTCTCTCCTCTATTGAAAGATCTGAACTTGGAAGAAAAGAGGGAGAAGAACCTTTAGCTTATACAACACTTTTGAGCTCTAAAAATCACAGAGTAAGATCAGGATTTTGGTGGTTTTTCGTTTCTCTTTCATTGCTGAAAGAGTGGGGTATTTATAGGCCCCAAACCAGTTTGAATTTGGAGCTCAAAACTATCATTTTCGAAAATTTCGGGGTCTGGCGGTTGCACCGCCTGATAGAGCTCGAAGACTGAGCCTCTGGGCGGTGCCACCACTTGTCAGGGGCGGTTGCATCGCCTGGCAGAGCTCGGAGACCGAGCTCAGGCGGTTGCACCGCCCAGCCAGAACTCGGAGACTGAGCCCTAGGCGGTGCCACTGCCGACCCAGGCGGTGCCACCTTTGGGCAAGAGATTTGGGTCTGAATGGGTTGATCCATTCGGCCCAATTTGGTTCTTTCAAGGGCCCAATTGCCCCTAGATTAAGTTAATGAGATCACCTCCCATTTCTAACTTAATCATCATGCTAACTACAACAATTCTTAAGACTTTTACTACAGCTTGCTCTGGTGCGTCAATCGCTTCTTCCGGCGAACTTCCGGTGAACATCCGATGGACCTCCGACGATGCTCCTACGGACTTCCAGTAAACTCCTGGACTTGTGACGATCCACTTGGCGAGTTCCGGCGAGCTTCTTTTAGCAAGCTCTTGGACTTCTCGGATTTGTTTTCGTAGAACCTCCGACGACCGTCCGGACTTCCGTCAAGCTCTCGAACTCCTAACGTGATCATAGTCTTGACTCCGGCGTAACTCCTACTGCATGTCTTACTTTCATCGTAGTTAATCCTGCACACTTATCTCAACATATGGATTAGATAACAAATGACAATTGACGTCATCATCAAAATCCGAGATTCAACAATCTTCCCCTTTTTTATAATGACAATTAATTGATAACGGAGTTAACCTTAACTCCCCCTATCTATGTGCCATAATTGAGATAAGTCATTCTTGAATTCAAAGCCTTTGAATTCAGGAGACATATTGATAAGTTAAAATCATTTAACCTTATTAATACTCCCATCATGATTCTTCTCATGAAGTATCTCTCTGTATGATGTCAAGACTCGACATCCATTTTCAAATTTCAAATGTGAATTATAGTAATGATAGCAATTCATCATATGGTAAGATATCAACATGTAAAATTATAATGCAAGTTCTTGATATCTTAACATGATGCAAATATGGCAATCATAGCAAACATGGCATAGCATCAATAATCATATATTTGCTTCTTTCAACATAATATGGCATTTATAGCATCAATTCATATACTTCTCCCCCTTTGTCATCAACAAAAAGGAGAACAATATAAGCAACTTTTGAATATACGTGTGATACCATAAGTAGGTTCATGTCATTTATAGGATACAAACATCTCAAGAAGACCATGACATGGAGATTATTTACATAGAGTGAAAACTTTTTTCCTTTTTATTTGTTATTATCTTTTTTGCATGAAAGAGGAAAGTCATTTGTGTAGTTCAAATCGATAGCATGCTTTACAAGGATCAGGATATTTATGCGAGTAAAGTCCTTACAAAAAAATATCTTCCTTTTATAAGAAGGAATCATCAAATTTATTTCTCAAAGGCAATATTTTTCACATGATAAGTCTAAAAGCTATGCATTTGCTAGATTATTCTTTTTGTCAAGAATTAATGATGTGAATCAAAATCCGAAAGAGAATAATGTATTCATGAAATCCGATTAGAACCAAAAATTTAATTTAACACTAGACTATGAAGACATGCTCATCGTTTATGAAAATTTTTGTATTAATTTTCAACATGTTATTTTTGGCATGTAATGGCGATTAAGTGATTTGATCATTCAATCAATAAAGTATGAATAATAATTTTAACAAGTTTATGCATTCGGACATATCATCATGGCAATACATCAACATCATGGTATCAACATCATGGTAATATATCAATATTATGTCATATGACACATCAATTTCAAGGCTATATTACTTTCACATTCATCATGGAAACCAAAACACAAGGTTTTCAAAGTTGATATTATAGAAACATTTAATATCAACATGAAATCCGACAATGAGTAATGAGATTGAGCAACGTAACCCTGCATATTCTTGCATCAAGTAACCATAAAGCATTGTGATCAAGGTGAGTAATATAAAGAGTTTACAACAACGTAGTTGTTACAACAAGAGGTTATTGTGTCCACATATACAAGCTTTATTCAGGAGGTGAAAAATTAAAGTGCCTGAATAAAGAGTCAAATTGTCGATGAATTAGCTACAGTTCAGATAGAATTTGATCTTGCCGATGTTCAAGCCGATCTTGTCTTTGTTCAAATCGGTCTATCTGAATCCTAATGTCTTCAATGGATAATGCATGAGCTTGCTCAAATGGATGTGTTTCCTCAAAGGGACAGATCGAAGGAGATTGAGTGCCTCTAAAGACTAGTGTTTCGGGTTCTGGTTCTGGTTGAGGGTGATCGGTTCTTCTAGGCATTATAACCCAATTACCATTTCTATAAACACATCTCAATCGATGAAGTAGATTTTTGTTTATTATGCTAAACCTATCTACTTTCATCACTTCTTCGTAGGGTGGGATTTGGATATCGTAGGCTTTAAGGATTCTAATGATTCTACCACCATATGGAAGCATCATGTCTCTCTTGGATAGTTCTATCATGTTTTATTGGATGAGGTATCCAAAACAGATGTTATGTCCTTTCATGATCCAATACATGGTTCCTAACTCCATTTGACTTACTTCATCATGATGATATTGTTTAGGGAGAATGATGCTAGTTAGGATATGATAAAGTACTTTAGTGTTTAGTGGTAGTAGGTGTTCACAGCTTTTAGGAACTATCACTAAGTTGGGATTACTAAAAAATGTTCCTAAGGCTTCAACATATGTTGTCCCAACTGTTTCATTGTCCCATGATCCTCTAAAATAAAGTCCTCTATTTTTTACAGGAATGCCTATCATGTCACAAATGAATTTATCCGTAATGGAGATGTGTTGTCCTAAGAGATAGGTGGACATTCTTTCTTCTTCATCTACTTGTAGATTGTTGTAAAATAGTCTAACAAGTCTTGGATAGATGGGTTCAATAATTTGTAAAATAGGGAGTAGATCTAGGTTGGCAAACCATTGGATTGTCTCTAAGTCTCTTAGTTCATCTAAATCTATATGTTTTCCTTTATTGACACTTCTAAATTCAAAGGAGGAGAATTTTTCAGCATGATACTTTGAATCAAAGAGGGTAAGATCAAAATCTTTCACTAATCTCCTCTTTCCTTTGTCCCTTGAGGATCTTCTAGAGACCATAACTACTATTATTTGAGAGGATAGTAATGAGAAAGAGTAAATGAATCAAAAACAGAATTTAGAAGGCTCTTAGAGAATACCTTAAGTGAGATCATCAAGAGAAGGAGAAATTATTGATCTTTTGCTTCGAAATAAGGAGGATTTGGGATGCTAAGATGGGAGAAATAGAGGTGGAGAGGCTTTGGAAGAGAAAAGAGGGGAAGGGAGTAAGTTGGGGTCGGTTCCACCGTCGGCCCTAGCTCGGTTTAATAGGGGGCAAGATTGCGGGCGGTTGCACCATTGGCTAGGGCAGTGCAACCGCTTGCAACCCGTGACAGCCAACGGTGCTACCGTCAGCTGGAGCGGTGCCACCACTTGCAAGCAGTGAGCACTCGTTTTGACTGCTGTGTGGCCTGTTTTGAATGTTTCTTACTTGAGAAGAGTTTTTATTTATGGAGCAGTCAACTTTACTTACGTAACTACGTAAGAATTTTAAGATGAGACATTTGCACGATCAAGATAGATCTAGTGATGCGCATATTCTTCTTCAAATGTCGTATTCATGTTTGTGATAGTTTGTCCATGTTGGTAAGCTTTGCAAGTTCATGACAAACTTTGCTTACAAAACGTAAGTTCATGATATAATTGAATTTAAAAGTAATGAACTAATCAGTTTGATGGGATCGAAAATCCAGAGGATATGTGAAGGTAGAAATATGGGTTTCCAATTCTGAGGGATCAAATAGGTTTGTATTACTCTTGTAATTTTAGTTTTCTAATCTTCTTTTTGTTATTTAGGCTTAGGGAGCATTGCATGTTCTTTTTAGATCTCGGGTTATGAATATCGAGAATCCAAATAGCAGGATATTATTTCTTGCTCCCAGCTTGGGATGGTTTACGTTTCTATAAGACAGGATAATTTCTAGATACCCATTTACTTTTGGGTGCCTCAAAAGTTGATCTATATTGTTTGTCATGTTGCATTGAGTTTATCAAGGTTCCTTTAGGAACCCAAATTAATTTGTTCGGACTAATTTTCTTGAATGGATAATAATACGTTTTGTGTCCATGTTTGCAACAAAAGTTGCATATGCTTTGGTGTCAAACATGTAGGATGGGGCCTTTTATGAAGGTGGTTGGATTTTGGTGAGAATTTGTCACAAATCTGATTCCACTTCTTTTGGGAACTTGACCCTAGTGTGTAAGGATCATGTTCAAAGATTTGCTACCAACCTCAAATTTCTTCAAGGTGTCTTTGAGTAGCAAGTTTTGCTTTTCGATAGTTTCTAGATCATGGCATTTTATACAAGAGCCTAAACTATCATGATATTCAGTTTTTAACTTATCGAAATCACAATTAAGACTATCATGCTCCTTTTTTAGTAATTTATATTTTCTACTAATAATCTTGCATTCATCAAATAAATCATGGAAGGCATTTAATAACTCATCAAATGATAAATCTGCATCAATTAAATTTGTTACCTCCTCTCCGATGGCCATTAAGGCGTAATGAGCAACTTGCTTGGTGTTGAACTCCTCTTCTTCGGACGCGCTCGAATCATCCCATGTTGCTTTGAGTGCCTTCTTTTTTTATGTTCTCTTCTTGGCATGGGGACAATCACTCTTGTAGTGTTCCGGCTTTTTACACTCATAGCAAATAACTTGGTCCCTTTTGGGTTCAAGTTTATTTTTTGTATCATTTTTAAACTTTTTTCTCTTAATGAATTTTTTGAATTTCCTTGTTAGAAGTGTAAGTCATCGTCACAGTCCTCATCACTTGAGTTTTCTCTCAAGTGGGCATCTAAAGTTCTAAGTGTCATATCCTTCCTGTTCTTTGGAAGGATGTCTTCTTACTCTTCATGAGCCTTGCATGTCATTTCATAGGTCATTAATGACCCGATTAGTTCTTCAAGAGGGAAGTTGCTTAAATCTTTAGCCTCTTGAATAGCAGTGACTTTAGGGTCCCAACTCTTAGGAAGGGATCTTAGAATCTTATTTATGAGCTCAAAATCCGAAAAACTTTTGCCGAGTCCTTTTAGACCATTGATGACATCCGTGAAACGGGTGTACATGTCGCCAATAGTCTCGCTCGGTTTAATTAAGAAAAGTTCGAAAAAGTATATCAAAAGATTGATTTTTGACTTTTTTACTCTACTTGTGCCTTCATGAGTCACTTCGAGTGTATGCCAAATATCAAACGCGGTTTCACAAACCGAAACACGATTAAACTCATTTTTGTCAAGCGCACAAAATAAGGCATTCAAAGCCTTTGCATTAAGAGCGAAAGTCTTCTTCTCCAATTCATTCCAATCAATCATTGGAAGAGAAGATTTCGAAAAACCATTTTCGACAAGATTCCAAAGTTCAAAATCCATTGAAATAAGGAAGATCCTCATTCGGGTCTTCCAATAGGTGTAGTCCATCCCATTGAACATGGGTGGACGTATAATAGAATGGCCCTCTTGGTTTCCGGCGTATGCCATCTCTCTTGGGTTTTAATCCGTTTGAGAGTGAACCCCGCTCTGATACCAATTGTTAGGATCAAGAGCACTAAGAGGGGGTGAATTAGTGCAGCGAAAAACTTTCGATGTTTAAAACTATGTTCGTATGACAAGAGCAATTTCGGTAGAAAAGCCGATTCGTAAATTACTTTAACTTGAGATCAGATAAGAAGCAGTTAAAACAAATCTATAAATGCAGTTTGTAGTTATGATGGAAATAAAAATATAAGCGCAAACTGAAATACGATGTTCGTACGGTAAAAGCGATTTCAGTAGAAAAGATGATTCGTAAATCACTTTAACTTGTGATTAGGCAAGAAGCAGTTAAAACGAATCTATGAAGGCAGTTTGCAGTTGTGATGGAAATTATAATGTAAGCGCAAACTGAAATACGATGTTCGTACAAGAAAACTGATTTACTTCTAAACACCGATTTGAAAAATACTGAGCTTGGAAACGCAATCATAAAAGCGCAGAAGGCAGCAAGCTATAAAGGAGGTTTGCAGTAAGGATAATAAGCTCAAAGTAAATGCAAACCAAAGAGCAGCCCGATTTTAGAGTGGTTCGGTCAATCTTGACCTACATCCACTTCTGGCTTCCTCCACCGATGAGGTCACCGACGTCCACTAGAGGCCTTCCTTCAATTGGCGAAGGCCAACCACCCTTTTACAGATTCACTCCTTTTGACGGGCTTAGGAGACAACCCTTACAAACTTTTCTCTCCTCTCTTGAAAGATATAAACTTGGAAGAAAAGAGGGAGAAGAACCTTAGGTTATATAACACTTTTGAGCTCTAAAAATCACAGAGTAAGATCAGGATTTTGGTGGTTTTTCATTTCTCTTTCATTGCTGAAAGAGTGGGGTATTTATAGGCTCCAAACCAGTTTGAATTTGGCGCTCAAAACTGTTATTTCTCGGAATTCCGGGGTCTGGCGGTTGCACCGCCTGACTGGGGCGGTTGCACCGCTGTCAGAGGCGGTTGCACCACCCAGCCAGAACTCCGAGACTGAGCCCTGGGCGGTGCCACCGCCGACCCAAGCGGTGCCACCTCTGGGCGAGAGATCTATGTCCAAATGGGTTGATCCATTCGGCCCAATTTGGTTCTTTCAAGGGCCCAATTGCCCCTAGATTAAGTTAATGGGATCACCTCCCATTTCTAACTTAATCAACGTGCTAACTATGACAATTCTTAATATTTTTACTACAGCTTGCTCCAGTGAGTCAATCGCTTCTTCCGGGAGCTTCCGGTGAACTTTCGGCGAACATCCGACGGACCTCCGGTGATGCTCCTACGGACTTCCGGAAAACTCCTAGACTTGCGACGATCCACTTGGTGAGTTCCGACGAGCTTCTTTTGGCAAGCTCCTGGACTTCTCAGATTTGTTCCCGTAGAACCTCCGATGACCGTCCGGACTTCCGTCAAGCTCTCGAACTCCTAACGTGATCATAGTCTTGACTCCGGCGCAACTCCTGCTGCATGTCTTTACTTTCATCGTAGTTAATCTTGCACACTTATCTCAACATATGGATTAGATAACAAATGACAATTGACGTCATCATCAAAATCTGAGATTCAACACCCTGAGCGATGCCACCGCCGACCCAGGCGATGCCACCTCTGGCCAAGTAATCTGGGTCCGAAAGAGCTGATCTATTCGGCCCAATTTGGGTCTTTTAAGAGCCCAATTGCCCCAAGATTAAGTTAATGGGATCATCTCCCATTTCTAACTTAATCATCATGCTAACTATGAATTTCTTAAGACATTTACTGTAACTTGCTCCGGTGCATCAATCGCTTCTTCGGACGAGCTTCCGGCGAACATCCGACGAACCTCCGGCGATGTTTCGACGGACTTCTGGCAAACTCCTGGACTTGCGATGATCCACTTGGCGAGTTCCAACGAGCTTCTTTTGGCAAGCTCCTGGACTTCTCGGATTTGTTCCCGCAGATCCTCCGATGACCGTCCGAACTTCCGTCGAGCTCTCGAACTCCCAATGTGATCATAGTCTTGACTTCGGTGCAACTCCTACTGCATATCTTACTTTCATCGTAGTTAATTCTGCACACTTATCTCAACATATGGATTAGATAACAAATGACAATTGACATCATCATCAAAATCCGAGATTCAACAAGGCGGTGGCACCGCCTGGGCTCGTCTCCGAGCGAGACTAGGCGGTGCAACCGCCCCAGTCAGGTAGTGGCACCGCTTGGGCTCAGTCTCCGAGCAAGACTGGGCGGTGCAACCGCCCTAGTCAAGTGGTGGCACCGCCTGGGCTTAGTCTCCGAGCGAGACTGGGTGGTGGTACCGCCCCTGTCAAGCGGTGGCACCACCCAGAGGCTCAATCTCCAAGCTGCCAGGCGGTTGTACCGCCCCAATCAGGAGGTAGCATCGCCAAGACCCCGAAAATCCAAGAAAAGACATTTTTAAGCTCCAAATTCAAACCAATTTGGGGCCTATATATACCCCACCCTTTCTTGCATGAAAGGGCACCGAAAGCTTGATATATTACTCTGTGATTTTAGAGCTCAAAAGTGTTGTAAAGGCTAGAAGTTCTCCTCCCTCTTTTCTTCCAAGTTTTGATCTTTCAAGAGAGGAGAGAAACTTCTGTAAGGGTTGTCTCCTAAGCTCGTCAAAAAGAGTGAAACTGTAAAAGGGTGGTTGGCCTTCGCCTATTAAAGGAAGGCCTCTAGTGGATGTCGGTGACCTCATCGGAGGAGGAAGCCGAAAGTGGATTTAGGTCACGTTTGACCGAACCACTCTAAAATCTGGTTTGCATTTCCTTTGTGCTATTTATTTTAACAGCAAACTGCCTTCCTTACTTTACTTCAAATACGTTTTCGTAAGCTTTTAAAGTTATTATCTGCATGAAATGACTTTTACGTCGGAATCGGATTTCAACGTATGAACACAGTTTTAATCCTCGAAAGTTTTCCGCTGCACTAATTCATCCCCTCCTCTTAGTGCTCTTGATCCTAACAATTGGTATCAGAGCCTCATTATTTCTCACTTGAATTAACACCCAAGAGAAATGGCTCTTTTCGACAACCAAGAGGGTCACTCTCTCATTCATCCTCCCTTTTTCAATGAGACAGACTACACTTATTGGAAAACTCAAATGAGAGTTTTCTTGTTTTCGTTGGATTTAAATTTATGGCACATTGTCGAATCCGAATTTTAAAAGATCTTCTCTTCCAATGAAAGATTGGAATGATTTGGAGAAGATGACTTTTTCTTTAAATGCTAGAGCTATGAATGCTTTATTTTGCGCCTTAGATAAAATGGAGTTTGATCGGGTTTCTTTGTGTGAAACGACTTTCGATATTTGGCGCACTCTTGAAATCACACACGAAGGCGCAAGTAGTGTAAAAGAATCTAAAGTAAATTTTTTGATGCATGATTTCGAGCTTTTTCGAATAAAGCCGAGCGAAACCATTGTTGATATGTACACCCGTTTTACGGATATCGTCAATGGTTTAAAAGCTCTTGGTAAATGTTTCTCGAACTTTGAACTTATTAGTAAAGTTTTACGATCACTTTCTAAAGCTTGGGAATCAAAAGTAACGGCAATACAAGAAACAAAATATTTAAATATTTTTCCACTTGAAGAACTTATCGGTTCATTGATGACATATGAAATGGTGCACAATGCACATGATGAACATGATGAACAAAATCACCTTCTAAAGAACAGGAAAGATTTGGGACATAGAACATTTGAAGACCACTCGAGCATGAGCTCAAGTGATGGTGAACAAGAACTACAAATTAAATCTAAAAAGTTCATAAAACAAAAATTAAAAAGCAAAAAGAACGGAACTACTTGCTTTGAACGCAAGAAAAAGAATACAACTTGGGATGAATCGAGCTCATTCGAAGACGAGGAGAAAATCAAGAAAGGCAAGGTGGCAAACTACGCCTTAAGGACATTCAACGATGAGGTAATCGAAACCCCCTTAATTTATTTTGAAATTACTTAATATTTTTCATGATGCATTTTCCTTTTTTTTGTTTAGAATTAATTTTCTTGAAAATTACATGTTTTATAATGAAAATGCAAAAATTAGGAATCATGCTTATCATTCTAGTAATTTTAAAAATAATCATGAAAATTACATGTTTTTTATAAACAAAATGATTAAAAATGCCTTATGAAATCATGCTATATGTGGTTAAGAAGTAATAATGTGTATCATGTTTGATTAACATTGTTGAATGGTATCATGTTTGATTAACTAATTTCTCGATTTTGATTAAATGAAATCATGTTTGATTTGAAATAATGCATAATGATGTTTTTGATACCATGAGTGATGATTTTATGCATGAGATTTTAAAAGTTATACATGATGATTTGGTCTTGATAGTTTTTATGACAAAATTCATTTTTCGATCCTAAACGTTGATGCATGTTTTTATTTGGTATAAAAGAAAAGAACATGCATGTATGAAATAAATCACATGAATTAAAACAACTAAAAAGTGGAAAGGTTTCTTCTTGAAAATTTTATTTTTCCGACTTTATTGATTTTTTAAAAAGGAAAATTAATAAATTTATTTTACCAATCTTGTGAATCTCATGAAAATAAACATGATGAATATTTTGAAAATAAATGAGTGTATCATGCATTTAGTCTTAATAATTTCTCTTGAACATACTTTTTGAAATCATACTTAATGATGAATATCAAGATATTAAAAGGATGTTATCATTGAATCATGCTTGATGATTTGTTTTATAAAATTTACCTTTCCATCTTAAATGTTGACACTTGTTTTATTAAAGATAAAGGCATGCTTATAAGAAGCAAATCACATGAATAGAAATTTATAAAAACGAAATGTGATCCTCTATCTTATCGATTTTTCAATAAATCTATGCTTGTCATGTATGAATTTATTGAATGTGACTTTGAGGATGATTTCGGATTTCACAAATGCTTGATTCATACTTATGACATGAGACACATTTTAAATATGAATCATGTTCAATGCTTCAATCATGTTAAATATGATAAAATGAGGAGAAATTTTGATCATGCATGGTAGGATATAATTGCTATAATGAGAATTTTACACTATTACATGCCTTAATAACATGTTGGAAACTATGTGTTTTGGATACAAAAATTTCCATGATTATAAGCATATTTTATCTTCATGATTGTGTTTGAAAATCTATAGCAAAACCATGTCCGAATGCATGAAAGTGTTAAATTTCATTTTCAGATTTTCTTGATCCTAACAATTCACTTTTGAAAATCTATTGATCTTGATTTGATGATTTAAATGAGCTTTATCTTGATTTTTCAAAATTTATAAATTGAGATTTCTTATGCTTAAATCAAGATTTTATATGCATGAATTAATATCTTGTTCTCTTACAAGATTGAATGAATTCTATCTTTTTCATGATCTCCTAAGAATTCTTTATGTTATTTATTTAATATGAGATTTGATAAAATGAATCACGGTTTCTCTTGACTTTTCAAAATTATAAGTTGAGTATTCATTTTATAAATCAAGATTGTTTATATGTTTTCTCATGACATCTTTTGAGGCTTATGACTTGAATTTTGTTATGTAAAATTCTTTGAATGAATGAAATACATCTCATCACCTAATAATTCTTCTTGATATTCCTTATGTGATGATATGAATACATGAAATATTCATTAATTTGTTTCGATATATACAAATAAGAAGCTTCGATCATGCATGGTAGGATGTAATTTGACAAAATTGGTACCATCATGATGTGAAATAAATGATGATTTGGAATCATGCATTAATGATGATTTTATATTTTATGATTTGGTATGATGCATGCAATGATGAAATATTCATGAATTTGAAATGATGCATACAATACTTATGACAATGATGTACATGATGTATTGCATATGATGTGTATCATGAATGCTTTAAGTGATGAATGTTTGGTATCATGATCAACATGTTGATAAATGCTTAAAAATTTTAATATTTGAGTATCATGTATGATATGCTCATTAACGATGATTGATTTATTTTTCGGTATCGTGCATGAAAAATAAGGTTTTTAAAATTGTGTATATTTTAATTTGAATATATAATGATGCACAAATAAGATTGATATTTACCTTTGTCATAATATGAAAATTGATATAAGGGTCTTCCCTTCATTTTTACAATGACAAAGGGGGAGCAAGAATTTCTAGCGTGGATATCATGAAAAGAGGCAAACTAGCTAGCTTGCACAATTCAAGACGAAAGCAAAAATTGCACTTCTCAAAAGAGAAGAAATTGTTATCTTGAACATTACCGATAATTGCTAGTTTGAAATCTCAAGAAGAAGCAAAACATGCTAACATGCACATCTAGCAAACGTGCATATTTCAAGAGGCAAGAGTTGCTTTCTTGAATATCTCTAAATTGCTAGCTTGCATGTTCTAAAATATTGTAACATTGCTAGCTTGCAAGATGTAGAGCTTGCTATCTTGAAATCTCAAGAAAATGCAAAAATGTTCTATCTTGCCTATCTCAAGATGCTAAACATGCTAAACTTGCACTTTACAACAAAAGCAAAATTACGATCTCAAACATTGCAAAGGAAGCAAGAATCATGAGCTTACACAAGAAAGCTATCTTGCATTAGCTTTCGAAATCTTTGCTAGCTTGTATTTAGTAAAACTTGCATATCATAAAAATTGTTAGCTTGTAGTCTAAAGAGAAGCAAACAGTTGCTATCTCATGAAAAGCAAACATGCTAAACTTGCACATCTTTAATTGCTAGATTGCATGATGATAAAATTTGATACTATGTTTTTCATGCAATAAGTTAACCATATATTCCAAACACATTAAAGTTGGACTTCTCTTTTTTGTTGATGACAGAGGGGGAGAAGTATGATGTTATGTATAAGTTTATGCATAAGTTCATGATGACGTGTTGCAAGTATTCATAATGAATATTGCAATGACTTGAATTCAGTTTGAATTTAAGGTTCTATCAATATGGCATATTGATAGGGGCAGTTTGTTTAAACTCCAGGAGTTAAGTTTAACTCCGTCATCAATTGGTTGTCATCATCAAAAAGGGAGAGATTGTTGAATCACGTATTTTGATGATGAAACCAATTGATAATTGTGTTTATGTTTTAATCTACGTTTTGAGTGACGTAGGATGCTTCGATCAGGATGAGGCAATTAAAGTAGGAAAAATCATGTTATGCTGGAGGAACATGTTAGAAGATTGGACGTCGGGCCGGTGGATCGGTCAACGTATCGACGGAAGGCTTCGGGCCGTGGACTCGGGCATCGGGCCAAGAAGAGCGGGTATTGTGCCAAGGATATCGGAGTTGCGGAGTCAACTGGCCGATTGGGCAATAGGCCGCAGGAGAGAACGATGCACTGAATAATCGAATGAAGCATCGAGGGACCAATAACATGCCAAACAACTTGGTTAATTGCTTAGGATTAATTGTCTTGATCGAAGTTTTATTTTACATGTGCAAGATTAACTACGATGGAAGAAAGACATGCAGTAGGAGTTACGCCGGAGTCAAGATTATGATCACGTTGGGAGTTCGAGAGTTCGACAAAAGTCCAAACGGTCATCGGAGGTTCTGTGGGAACAAATCCGAGAAGTCCAGGAGCTTGCCAAAGAAGCTCATCGGAACTCGCCAAGTGGATCATCGCAAGTCCAGGAGTTGGCCGAAAGTCCACTGGAGCATCGTTGAAGGTTCGTCGGATGTTCGCCGGAAGTTTGTCGGAAGCTCGCCGGAAGAAGCGATTGACGCACTGGAGCAAATTGCAGTAAATGTCTTAAGAAATATCATAGTTAGCATGTAGATTAAGTTAGGAATGGGAGGTGATCTCATTAACTTAATATGGGGGCAATTGGGCCCTAGATAGACCTAATTTGGGCCAAATGGATCAACCCATTCGGACCAGAATTCCTACTAGGCGGTGGCACCGCTAGGGTCAGCGGTGGCACTGCCCAGGAGATGGTCTCCCAGGAAAGCTGGGCGGTGCAACCGCCGGGGCTCAGTCTCCGAGCAAGACTGGGCGGTGCAACTGCCCCAGTCAAGCGGTGGCACCGCCTAGGCTTAGTCTCCGAGCGAGACTGGGTGGTGCAACCACCCTTGTCAAGCGGTGGCACTGCCCAAAGGCTCAGTCTCTGAGCTGCCAGGCGATTGTATTGCCCTAGTCAGGAGGTAGTACCACCAAGACCTCGGAAATCCGAGAAAAGACACTTTTGAGCTCCAAATTCAAACTAGTTTGGGGCCTATATAAACCCCACCTTTTCTTGTATGAAAGGGCAACTAAAGGCACCGAAAATTCAATCTTACTTTGTGATTTTTAGAGTTCAAAAGTGTTGTAAAGGCTAGAAGTTCTCCTCCCTCTTTTCTTCCAAGTTTTCAGCTTCCAAGAGAGGAGAGAAATTCTGTAAGGGTTATCTCCTAAGCCCGTCAAAAGGAGTGAAACTGTAAAAGGGTGGTTGGCCTTCGCCTATTGAAGGAAGGCCTCTAGTGGACATCGGTGACCTCGTCGGTGGAGGAAGCCAAAAGTGGATGTAGGTCAAGATTGACCGAACCACTCTAAATCTCGGTTTGCATTTACTTTGAGCATCTTATCTTTACTGTAAACCTCCTCAGTAGCTTACTGCCTTCTGCTCATTTATGAACATGTTTCATAGTTAAGTATTTATGAATCAGCTTTTATACTGAAATCATTTTTATCGTACGAACATCGTATTCTAGTTTGCTATTACATTCTGTTGTTTATTTTAAACTGCAAACTGCCTCTATATATTTGCTTTAACTGCATCTCGCTTGATCATAAGTTAAGGTGATTTACGAATCGGCTTTCTTACCAAAATTTCTTTTATCATATGAATACAGTTTTAATCGTCGAAAGTTTTTCGCTACACTAATTCACCCCCCACCCCCAACCCCTCTTAGTGCTCTTGATCCTAACTGCTTAAATGTACATATAGGAATTATAGCATATTCATGGACATCTATATCTTATATCATAACATATATGTGTACTCTCACATCACATATCATTGTAATATATATATGTATATTCTCACATCACATATCATTGTAATATATATATGTGTACTTTCATATCGCATGTCATAATATATATATATACTCACACACCGCATATCATAATATGTATATGTATTCTCTTATCATACATCATAGTATATATGTACACTCGTATATCATACATCATAATATGTACACTCGTATATGTACACTCGTATATCATTCATCATAATATATACATGCATCATACGTCATAACGTATTTGTGTACTCCCATACTATACGTCATAGAAAATACGTGCTCTCCCACATAGCACGTCATCATATATACATGTATACAATATATTTTTATGCTTATGTAATATATATTAGCATTTAGCTTATGCTTAGCTCATAACAATCATATCATTTGAAACATAATTTTCAAAATATATTATAAATATAAAAATTTATACAACCACTATTTTATAGTGAATTAAACTTATACTTATCTTATTTAACTAAAAAATAAATTTGTTAGTGAAAAACCATGTTCCTTAATGATCGAATATGCTAGGGAGTAGTAAAATTATTAAATTGGGAGTATAAGGTTAAAAGATGCAACTCTACATCTTAAATTACTTATTTATAATAATTCATAAAATTTTTTTGATAAAATCTATTCTAAAATAGACTATACCTAACCTAAAAATTTATCTAAATTTTACCACTAATTTTCTAATAATTTATTTTTTAATCAAATAAATTAGTTAGTATCAATCAAGTCATCACACTATTCTACATAATAATTTTACTTTATTATTTTAGTTGATCAAACGTGAATTATCATAAAATTTTATAGAAAACTAAGATATATATAAAACTAAATATAAACTAAATTTTAACTTAAAATAAAATTATTTAGAGGCTAAAACACCCTTCTAATTCAACTATTAACATCTATTAACTAGATTGAGACTATCTAAATTTATAAACCTAATCATATCTGTTAGTTTGGCAAGTCCCATAGTCCCACATTGGTAAAATCAGGCTTGTTATCTCCAATTGGAACTATAAATAAGGGTTTGGGCTTTGAAGTCAGATGCACCACAAGAAAAACCTAAGTGTTTATTTTGGGTTTAAGTCCACATTCAGTTAAATAGTTTGGGTTTATAGTTTGGGTTTTTCTTGTTTAATAGATTCGGGTGTTTTATGGCATAGGAACATCTTTTAAGGCATTTGTAATAGTCTCTCTTTTATAATAGTGATTTGCTCCTCTTTCATCCGTGGATGTCGGTCTTGTCGCTTTTATTCTTTCTGCTTTATTGTCTTTGTTGGATTGCTAAAATTACCCTTTGGTAAATTTCCTAGGGTTAGCTCTAACAATATCCTTAAGGAAGTCAATTCAACTCGAATATAATCTTTCTTAGAAAATAGAAGATTTTTAGTCATTCATATTAAGACACTCATAACTCTACACACCAATCTCATATTAAAGTCATACTAGATGTTATTCATATAAAACACATCTAAAAATCAAAGATTAATTCGAAGTTTAGGTTACTCTTTTTTTTTTGGTAAGTGAAGTTTAGATTACTCAAAGTAACTAAAAAAATGTTATATAATTTGTAAAACTAAAATCAGGAAAGAATTTAGTTTTTCTTATCTCAATCATTCTTAAAGCTAAGATCCTTGGGCTTCAATGATGAAAGGGTTAAAATTTAAGAGAAATGAGATAGAAATTAAATTTTTTTTGCACCGGTGAGAAAGATAAGGTTGAATTAAATAAGAGTTGATTTTAGTGAGCTGATTAAAGAGGCAACTAAGAGATCATGGGTTCAATCTCATTAAACCTCCTCTCAAGTTTTTTTTATTATAATTTTAGTGTTAGTGCAACCCAAATTGAGTCTAATTTGATTTGACAAACATATTTCAATCTAAATTCAAACTTCAATCTACTTGATTTCAATATTTTTAGTGTAATACTTATCTTTAGTGTAATATATTTTGTCTATACTTAAATAACTTTTCCTCTGCATAAATAGTATTTAAAATTTAAATTTACTTACTTTAATCATAGTCAAACTTATTGAAGCCTTGAAATTCACTTAAGACTTATTATAATTCAATCGCTATTTCTAATTTGTATGCTTATTATCATAATTTTATACACAAATTCGTTAGCACACTTAGGTTTATTACACTGAGAGATTATATCTTTTTATTATAAAATATACTTAAGACAGTTATCGATGATTATGCATGTTCAAACAATATTTTGTAAGATTGAATATGTGTGAAATTAATGGATGAAAAGATATTTACGTCACTATAATGAAATAAATTAATTATAGGGTATCATTAAATAAAGGTCAAAAAATTTGAAGTAAAATATCTCTAATATTTTAGAGTAATATATATATATATATATATTAATTTTTAGTTAATTTAAGAGGGATTTATAAGAGTTTGAAAGGATACATATATCAAATTGGCAATTGCAGGGGTAAATATGGAAATCACAAATTAAGAGGACAAGCTATTGTGGATATACCCATGACACACCCCGAGTCCTCCGTGAAGGGTAGAAGGGGAAAGAAGTATACAAGACAGATGGAATGGGCGGTCTCTTCTCCAGCCAAGCCGCCGCTGCCGCCGAGGTGGGCGATTCCGCCGTCATCGCCGTCCACTCCGTTGGTGAATGGACCCACAACTGGCAGTCCCATACCCAGAACAACAAAATGGTATCTCGTTGACCGACAAACCCTTCTTCCCTCGCATTCTCTAATCGTATCCATAAGTCGCGTCTATGCCCGCCTCTCGATCACCCATTTGATCTGTTTGCTTCTTCTGGGTTGCTTCCCTACGGGAAGATGGTAATCGACTTCTCCGCGTCCTGGTGTGGACCGTGCCGCTTCGTCGAGCCGGCGTTCAGGGCGATGGCCGCCTAGTACACTGACGCCGTGTTCCTCGATCGACGTTGACGAGCTGCCGGTGATGCCATCCTCTTGAATTTTAGGGCGATCGCTTCTTGATTTGACTTGGGATTTCGTTCCTCACGATGTGTAGGAGGTGTCGAAGCAGTGGAAGGTGCAGGCTATGTCGTCGTTCGCGCTGGTGAAAGGAGGGCAGGAGGTGGCAAGAGTCGTCGGCGCGATGAAGGACGAGCTCGAGAGGAGGATCCAGGAGCAGCTCAGCATCTGAAGGAGGAGTAGGTTTCGAGTTTCCGTCTTTGGTTGATTTGTATGATTTGGTGGAGTGATGCGTTCGATGAGATGAGATCAAACGGATGGTCTCCGTTGTTATTGGACTAATATGTGGAACATATACATACAATAATGATGGATGGATGTTTTGATGAATGCAAGTCAATTGACTTCATTGTATTTGTTACCTCTCATTATTTGATGGATGCAAATTTAGGTTTTGTTGGGACATGAAAAATGTTAGCATTAAATCATAATCATGAATTTTAAATCTCTCGTGGATGTAAATTACATAGACTCTATGATTTTTAAAATTTAATATATGAGATGTTAAAATTATTTTTTTATCAATAAAATTATTAAAAATAAATAGAATATTTTCGTATCGATCCAATACGTAATGTTCTGTATTATACTTTTTATTAATACAACTGATAATATTAAGATAAATAAAATTATTTATTTTATTTTTAAAATTATAAAGATCTTAATGTAAATTTTTTAAGTATAATGGATAATCTTCTATAATTAACCTTGAGAATCCTATATGAAATCATCTCGATGTAACCTTGACTACGATGGATAATCTATAATTAGCCTTGAGAATCCTACGTGAAATCATCATCATCATCTGATGATTCAGACTGATGCCGTTCTTTGATGGATGGATGTAAACTTTTGCTCTGTTAAGGCTCTCCTATTTATGGGGAGGCACATCAACTGGCACTGGGTTGCTGCATAAACTTCCAACTCAATTCTTAGATCCCTGGCGGCAAAACAAACATATCACGGATACAGTTAAGAAATGCAACGCTTCCTGACAACAACTATGCTTAAACATTACAAACAATGCATTCATAAGATTAATGGCATTGAGGCCATCATGTTTTTGTTTTCCGGGGAAAAATGAAAGTTGATAAACATAAGATTATAGCCTTGAGTGCCATCATTTTTTTTCCACTTAATCAACCATTAGCATTACATCATTTGGGACATTCAGCCAGTCATTTGATATATAACAAATATTTTCTTCAGCTTCAAATAAACAGCTATGCTACAAGTAAAACTGGATCCATTCTAACAGATGGGACTTCACATGCTCATCGAAGTGAATCTCAAAATAGATCATGGTACGCGATAATTTTCCTGCTGGCGTGGGGACTCTTTGATCTATTTTTGGTGCTTTCTGTACTCATGCCTGGATTAAGATTCTTACTACGACCAAGTCTGCTCAATGGTATTTCTGCACGAAGCAGCTTTGATGGGAGAGAAATCTTGACTCCTGTCTTAATTGGTAATGGATCGCTCGCTCGAACCACTAATACCTGTATTGTTTCCAGGTAAGAAGAGACATAGCAAACACAACAAAACTTTGTCTGCATACAAGATATCAAAAAAATAGAAAATGAGATGTTCTGCAGATAACTCGTTAGATATCCCTCCAAAATTTATCAGTTCTGTGTTTGTACATCAGTCTTTATCAGATCTTCCACTAGGAAATCCACAAGGATTCGGCAAAGATATGACAAGGAACTCATCAGAGACTCTAACTGCATCAAAATTTACAAGTAGATGTGTTCAAGAAAACCAATGAACTAAACCATCAAACTAAAAACAAATAGATGATTGAACCAGTTGGTTCGTTCCATCAAACAAATATTCAAACAGATGATCTTCCAATGTGAAGTCTACTATCTCAATTCCTGAAAAGTAGCCCCCTACAAATGTCATTATCAAGTCTTCACAACCAGTAACATGATCCCAGTTCACCATCCTTCTCTCTCATTCATAAGATAAACCATCTGATGCCATAATCATATATGTCAGTGTTCACTGTCCCCAACACATTCCTCACAATGAATACTCCCAGTATGCCTACAATTCTTGACTAGCATAAATTTCACAGGATGTTATATCCTACATTCCTACTAATTCATGTTGTTTCATGTTTCTCAAACATTAATGTGGTTCAATTGAGGATATTGTGTTGAATCTCGGATTTTGATGATGAAGTCAATTGTAATTTGTTTGATCTAATCTATATGTTGAGAAAAGTGTGCAGGATTAACTACGATGACAGTAAGACATAAAACAGGTGTTGTGTCGGAGTCAAGATCGAGATCATGTTGGAAGTTCGAGAGTTCAACGGAAGTCCGGACGTTCGCTGGAAGTTCTACGGGAACCAACTGAGAAGTCCAGGAGCTTGCCAGAGAAGCTCGTCGGAACTTGCCAAGAAGATCTTCGTAAAGTCCAGGAGCTTGCCGGGAGTCCGCCGAAGCATTACCGAGAGTTCGTCGGATGTTCGCCAAAAGGCAATTGACGCATCGAAACATGAAGTGCAGTAATCATGTCTTAATTATCGTAGTTAGAGCATAAATTAAGTTAGATTTGGGAGGTAATCTCACTAACTTAATTAGGTAATCTCACTAACTTAATTAGGGGCCAACTGGGTCGTAAGTTAGGCTAGTTTGGGCCGGATTCAAGGCCCAACCAGGACCCTGAATTCCTAGCCGGTGGTGCAACCGCTTGGGAGACTCGGTCTCCCAAGAATTCTGGGCGGTGGTACCCGACAGTTATTGCTACCAATGGTGGTACCGCCCCTGTTAGGCAGTGGTATCGCGAGAGCTCGGTCTCCGAGCTCTGTCAGGCTGTGGTACCGCCCAGACTGAGCGGTAGTACCGCCCAGTTTCAGGTGTCAGGCGGTAGTACCGCCCAATATTGACGGTGGTACCACTAGGACCTCGGAAATCCGAGATTAGACACTTTTTGGCTCCATTTTTTAAGCCATTGGGACCTATAAAAACCCCACCCTTTCCTGCATGAAAGGGCACGAAACCTATTAGCAAATCTTGAGTTCTTGAGCCTTAAAGTATTGTAAAAGTTAGAGTTCTCCTCCTTCGTCTCTTAGCCTTGTAACCATCCAAGAAAGAGGAGTGAAACATGTAAGGGTTGTCTCCTAAACTCGGCAAAATGAGAAAAGCTGTAAAAGTTGGTTGGCCTTCGCTTGAAGGAAGGCCTCTAGTGGACACCGGTGACCTCGTCGGAGGAGGAAGCCGAAAGTGGATGTAAGTCACATTGACCGAACCACTCTAAAACTCGGTTTGCATTTACTTTGAGCAACTTTCTTTTATAGCAAATTGCCTCTCCTCCTTACTGTGCTTTAACTATGTCTACATACGCTTTCACGTAAACATCTTTCGAGATCGGCTTTAATCGTACGAAGACTTTACGAAACCGACGCTTTTCATTTGTGCAATTTACATTGCTGCTAATCACCTTAGTCTTCTCTTGCACTTTCACGAAAGGTTTCAAGTTCAAATTCTTTCCGAAACGAATTGAATTGAAACCATTCTCGTTGGAATCGATTTTAATCGAAATAAGTTTTTTGAAATAACGAAAGTTTTCCACTGCGCTAATTCACCCCCCTTTCTTAGTGCCGCTCTTGATCCTAACAATTGGTATCAAAGCAAGGTTCACTCTCGTTTGGTTTAAAACCCAAGAGAGATGGCATTTGCCGACAACCAAGAGGGTCATTCAATTACATGTCCGCCCATATTCAATGGGATGGATTACACATATTGGAAGACAAGAATAAGGATCTTCCTGATTTCAATGGATTTTGAGCTTTAGAATATTGTAGAAAATGGATTTTAAAAGTCTTCTCTTCCATAAACGATTGGAATGAGTTGGAGAAGAAGACTTTCGCTTTAAACGCAAAGGCTATTAATGCCTTATTTTGTGCATTAGATAAAAACGAGTTTAATCGAGTGTCGATTTGTGAAACGACTTTTGATATTTGGCACACACTCGAAGTGACTCATGAAGGCACTAATAGAGTAAAGGAATCAAAAATTAATCTTTTAGTTCATTCTTATGAGTTATTTCGAATGAAACCGAGTGAGACCATTGGAGACATGTAAACCCGATTTACGGATGTCGTCAATGGTCTAAAAAGACTTGGTAAAGATTTCTCGGATTTTGAATTTGTTAATAAATTTTTAAGATCCCTTCCAAAGAGTTAGGACACTTATGTAACGGCTATTCAAGAGGCCAAAGATCTAAATAATTTTCCTCTTGAAAAACTAATTGGGTCACCAATGACCTATGAAATGACATGTAAAACTCATGAAGAGCATGAGGACACTCTTCCAAAGAACAGGAAGGATATGGCACTGAGAACACAAGAAGACCACTTGAGAGAAAACTCAAGTGATGATGACATGGCACTTTCAACAAGGAAATTCAAAAAATTCATTAAAAGAAACAAATTTAAAAATGACACTAAAAATAAATTTGAACCCAAAAAAGATCAAGTAATTTGATACGAATGCAAGAAACCGGGATACTACAAGAGTGAATGTCCCCAAGCTAAGAAAAGGATACCAAAGAAGAAGGCACTCAAAGCAACATGGGACGACTCAAACGCATCCGAAGAAGAGGAGCCAACCAACACCGAGCAAGTTGCTCACTATGCGCTAATGGCCATTGGAGATGAGGTAACAAGTTCAATGGAAGCAAATTTATCATTTGATTAACTATTAAATGCTTTTCATGATTTATTTAATGAATGCAAATCAATTAGTAAAAAATATAAATTGTTAAAAAAAGAAGCATGATTCTCTTGTTAGCAATTTTGATAAATTAAAAAATGAGCATAATGATAGTTTAGCTCTATGTACGAAATGTCATGATTTAGAAATACTTCAAAAGGAAAATATGCTACTTAAGAAAACCTTGGAGAAGTTTGAGGTTGGTAGCAAATCCTTGAACATGATCCTTGTCAACAAGGGTCACGTTCATAGAAAAGGCAGAATCGGATTTGTGAGTAGCTCTCACCATAATCCAACCACCTTTGTTAAAAGCCCTACCTTTCATGTTTCACCCCAAAAGAAATGCAACTTTTGTTGTAAATTTGGGCATGTAGCTTATCATTGTCCATTCAAGAAATGTAGCCCACATAAATTGATTTGGGTTCCTAAAAGAACCTCAAATAACTCAATGCAACATGATAAGCAATTTAGATCGATTTTTGAGGCACCTAAAGTCAAATGGGTACCTAAAAAATCATCCTTTTTTGTAGAAACATTTATCATCACAAGCTAGGAGCAAGAAATGGTACTTTGATAGTGGATGCTCAAGGCATATGACCGAAGATCCATCTCAATTCTCTAAGTTCACTAGCATATACGAAGGATATATCACCTTCGGAGACAACAACAAAGGTAAAATCATTGGCAAAGGAACCATAGGTAACAAATCCAACTTCTTTATTGAAGATGTATTGTTAGTTGATGGCTTAAAACATAACCTCTTGAGCAATAGTCAAATGTGTGATAAAGGATATATTGTTAAATTTGAATCTAATGCTTGCATTATTGAAAAACCATACAAAAACACATCTATGATTGCATTAAAATAAAATAACGTATACACCATCGATATTAATGATCTTTGCAATAAAATGTGTTTTTCGAATTTGAATGACGATGCTTGGCTTTGGTATAGGAGATTAGGTCATGCTAGAATGAAACTAATCACCCAAATTTCATATAAAGAACATGTAAGAGGAATTTCTCATATCAAGTTCGTCAAAGATAAAGTGTGTGATGCTTGTCAAGGAAAACAAATAAAAGGTAGCTTCAAACCTAAGAACCAAATAAGCACCTCTAGACCTTTGCAATTGATTCATATGGACTTGTTCGGACCAATTGCTACATCAAGCCTAGGAGGTAGCAAATACGTATTTGTCATCGTAGATGATTATAGTAAATACACATCGACTTATTTTTTGGCACACAAAAGTGAATGCTTTAGGTATTTCTCTAAGTTTTATAAACTTATTCAAAATGAAAAGGGATTTATGATTTCGTTAATTCGAAGTGATCACGGTGGTGAATTTCAAAATCGTGATTTCCAAGAATTTTGTGAATCTAATGGATACAATCACAACTTCTCTACTCCAAGAAATCCTCAACAAAATGCAGTAGAAAGAAAGAATAGAAATTTATAAGAAATGGCAAGAACAATGTTGAATGAATATAGTATACTCAAATATTTTTGGGCCGAAGCCGTAAACACGGCATGCTATGTCATGAATAGAGTTCTAGTAAGACCCTTATTCACCAAAACTCCTTATAAGTTGTGGAATAATAAAAAACTCAATGTTTCATATTTTAAAGTTTTTGGGTGTAAGTGTTTTATCTCAGTGATTTAAAAAGCGCTAAGCGCCAAGGTCCACAAATGCCTAAGGCGCTAGGCGCTCGCTCAAGCGCTCACCCGAGCGAAGCGAGGTGCTAAAATATAAAAATATATCATATAATTAATAAATATAATTATTTAAAATTTTAAATTAAAATATGCTATTAAATTAATAAAATCTATTAACAGTATTGAAAATTAATAATTTCAAATAAACCTAACAATATTAACAGTAAATAGTATACTGTATACTGTTAACAGAAGGATAAGAAGGAAGTATAAGGGGGTGTTGAGCCTGCTAACTGAGAAAAAAGGAAGCGGTAGCGGTAGCGGAGTGTAAGGAGGCAGCGGCAGCGGCAGCGGCGAGCGACAACAGTGGCAACAACGAGCAGCGGGAGCGGGAGCAGGAGCGGCGAGCAACGGGAGGCACGAGCGACGACAGCGGCAGCGTTTGCGAGCAGCGATAACAGCGAGCAGCGGTAGCAGGAGCAGGAGCGGGAGCGGGTGCAGGAGCGGCGAGCAGCGGGAGGCGCGAGCGGCGACAGCGGTAGCGTTTGCGAGCAACGACATCGACAGCATTTGCGAGCAGCGACGACGACGAGCAACGGGAATAGGATCGGGATCGGGAGCAGCAGCGACGAGGGTTAGGGTTCGGTTGTCACTTCTAACAGTTTTAGTTGGTTCGATTGAACCAACTAACCTTCGGAGATCGATCCAGGACCGAACCAGACCTAAAATCCTAATTCGGTTATCTTGGTTAACCCAGGCGCTCGCTCAAAGTGCCCAGCGCCTAGGCTCGAGCGAGCGCCCAGGCGGCGCCTGTTTGAAGCACGCCGCTTGGGAGATTAGCGAAGCACTCGGGCCTCGCCTCGCCTCGCCCGAGCGCCTTTTTAAATTGATGTTTTATCTTTAATGAAAAAAATGTCTTAGGAAAATTTGATGCTAAATCCGATGAAGGAATTTTTCTTGGCTATTCTTCTATTTCTAAAGCATTTCGTATATTTAATAAAAGAACTTTGATTATAGAAGAATCCATTCATGTTGTTTTCAATGAGGTTTCCGAAATTAAGAAAAATGATTTTGATGATGATGTTAATTTTGATCCTTTGAATTTAATTGAAACCCTTTCTCTATCTAGCAACTTGGATGCATCTACTTCCGAAACATCCTTACCCAAGGATTGGAAGTATGTAGATGCTCATCTGAAGGAGCTAATCATAGGAGACATATCTAAAGGGGTTCAAACACGTTCTTCTCTTAAAAATTTTTATGCCGCCGCCGCTTTTCTCTCCTAAATTGAACCTAAATGCTTTGACGAGGCTATGAAAGATGATTCATGGATCATCGCAATGCAAGATGAGTTAAATCAATTTGAGAGAAATGAGGTGTAGAAGCTTGTTCCTAAGCCAAATGACCATTTAGTTATTGGTACTTAGTGGGTCTTTAGAAACAAGCAAGATAAATCTGGTAACGTGGTTAGAAATAATGCTAGATTAGTGGCTAAAGGTTTCAACCAAGAAGAAGGTATCGATTACGAAAAAACCTTCGCTCCTATGGCTTGATTAGAAGCCATAAAGACACTCCTTGCCTATGCTAATAGTAATAATTTTAAATTGTTTCAAATGGATGTTAAAAGTGCTTTTCTTAATGGCTTTATTTCCGAAGAAGTTTATATTGAACAACCTCTCAGATTTGAGAATGATAGTCTCCCTAATCATGTGTTTAAATTGACTAAAGCTCTCTATGGCTTAAAACAAGCCTCAAGGGCTTGGTATGAGAGACTTAGTTCATTTCTTATTGAAAATATTTTTTCTAAAAGCAAGGTCGATACTACATTGTTTAACAAAAATTTTGAAAATAATTTAAAAATGACATTAAAAATGAATTTGAACCCAAGAAAGATCAAGTAATTTGATACGAATGCAAGAAACCGGGACACTACAAGAGTGAATGTCCCCAAGCTAAGAAAAGGACACCAAAGAAGAAGGCACTCAAAGCAACATGGGACGACCCAAACGCATCCGAAGAAGAGGTGCCAACCAACACCGAGCAAGTTGCTCACTATGCGCTAATGGCCATTGGAGATAAGATAACATGTTCATTGGAAGCAAATTTATCATTTGATTAACTATTAAATCCTTTTCATGATTTATTTGATGAATGCAAATCAACTAGTAAAAAATATAAACCGTTAAAAAAGAAGCATTATTCTCTTGTTAGCAATTTTGATAAATTCAAAAATGAGCATAATGATAGTTTAGCTCTATGTACGAAATGTCATGATTTAGAAATACTTCAAAAGAAAAATATGCTACTTAAGAAAACCTTAGAGAAGTTTGAGGTTGGTAGCAAATCCTTGAACATGATCCTTGCCAACAAGGGTCACGTTCATAGAAAAGGCAGAATCGGATTTGTGAGTAGCTCTCACCATAATCCAACCACCTTTGTTAAAAGCCCTACCTTTTATGTTTCACCCCAAAAGAAATGCAACTTTTGTTGCAAATTTGGGCATGTAGCTTATCATTGTCCAATCAAGAAATATAGTCCACATAAATTGATTTGGGTTCCTAAAAGAACCTCAAATAACTCAATGCAACATGATAAGCAATTTAGATCGATTTTTGAGGCACCCAAAGTCAAATGGGTACCTAAAAAATCATCCTTTTTTGTAGAAACGTTTACAATCACAAGCTAGGAGCAAGAGATGGTACCTTGATAGTGGATGCTCAAGGCATATGACCGAAGATCCATCTCAATTCTCTAAGCTCACTAGCATATACGAAGGATATATCACCTTCGGAGACAACAACAAGGGTAAAATCATTGGCAAAGGAACCATAGGTAACAAATCCAACTTCTTTATTGAAGATGTATTTTTAGTTGATAGCTTAAAACATAACCGCTTGAGCAATAGTCAAATGTGTGATAAAGGATATATTGTTAAATTTGAATCTAATGCTTGCATTATTGAAAAACCACATAAAAACACATCTATGATTGCATTAAAATAAAATAACGTATACACCATCGATATTAATGATCTTTGCAATAAAATGTGTTTTTCGATTTTGAATGACAATGCTTGGCTTTGGTATAGGAGATTAGGTCATGCTAGCATGAAACTAATCACCCAAATTTCATATAAAGAACTTGTAAGAGGAATTCCTCATATCAAGTTCGTCAGAGATAAAGTGTGTGATGCTTGTCAAGGAAAACAAATAAAAGGTAGCTTCAAACCTAAGAACCAAATAAGCACCTCTAGACCTTTGCAATTGATTCATATGGACTTGTTCGGACCAATTGCTACATCAAGCCTAGGAGGTAGCAAATACGCATTTGTCATCGTAGATGATTATAGTAATTACACATGGACTTATTTTTTGGCACACAAAAGTGAATGCTTTAGGTATTTCTCTAAGTTTTGTAAACTTATTCAAAATGAAAAGGGATTTATGATTTCGTCAATTCGAAGTGATCACGGTGGTGAATTTCAAAATCATGATTTCCAAGAATTTTGTTAATCTAATGGATACAACCACAACTTCTCTACTCCAAGAAATCCTCAACAAAATGAAGTAGTATAAAGAAAGAATAGAAATTTATAAAAAATGGCAAGAACAATGTTGAATGAACATAGTATACTCAAATATTTTTGGGCCGAAGCCGTAAACACGGCATGCTATGTCATGAATAGAGTTCTAGTAAGACCCTTATTCACCAAAACTCCTTATAAGTTGTGGAACAATAAAAAACCCAATGTTTCATATTTTAAAGTTTTTGGGTG
The DNA here is from genome assembly GCA_900464855.2 of Musa schizocarpa. Lineage (NCBI taxonomy): Eukaryota > Viridiplantae > Streptophyta > Magnoliopsida > Zingiberales > Musaceae > Musa > Musa schizocarpa. The sequence continues at coordinate 18,414,691 of LS990920.1, forward strand.
TAAGTGTTTTATCTCAGTGATTTAAAAAGCGCTAAGCGCCAAGGTCCAAAAACGCCTGAGGCGCTCGCTCAAGCGCTCGCTCGAGCGAAGCGATGTGCTAAAATATAAAAATATATCATATAATTAATAAATATAATTATTTAAAATTTTAAATTAAAATATGCTATTAAATTAAGAAAATCTATTAACAGTATTGAAAATTAATAATTTCAAATAAACCTAACAATATTAATAGTAAATAGTATACTGTTAACAGTATACTGTGTACTGTTAACAGTATACTGTGTACTGCTAACAGAAGGAGAAGAAGGAAGTGTAAGAGGGTGTTGAGCCTGCTAACTGAGAAAAAAGGAAGTGGCAGCGGTAGCGGAGTGTAAGGAGGCAGCGGTAGCGGCGAGCGACAACAGTGGCAACAACGAGCAGCGAGAGCGGGAGCGGTAGCAGGAGCGGCGAGCAACGGGAGGCGCGAGCGACGATAGCGGCAGTGTTTGCGAGCAGCGAAAGCAGCGAGCAGCAGTAGCAGGAGCAGGAGCGGGAGCAGAAGCGGGAGCAGGAGCGGCGAGCAGCGGGAGGCGCGAGCGGCGACAGCGGTAGCATTTGCGAGCAACGACATCGATAGCATTTGCGAGCAGCGACAGCGACGAGCAACGGGAACAGGATCGGGATCGGGAGCAGCAGCGACGAGGGTTAGGGTTCGGTTGTCACTTATAGCAGTTTTAGTTGGTTCGATTGAACCAACTAACCTTCGGAGATCGAACCAAGACCGAACAAGACCTAAAATCCTAGTTCGGTTATCTTGGTTAACCCAGGCGCTCGCTCGAAGCGCCCAGGCGGCGCCTGTTTGAAGCACGCCGCTTGGGAGATTAGCGAAGCACTCGGGCCTCGCCTCGCCTCGCCCGAGCGCCTTTTTAAATAGATGTTTTATCATGAATGAAAAAAATGTCTTAAGAAAATTTGATGCTAAATCCGATGAAGGAATTTTTCTTGGCTATTCTTCTATTTCTAAAGCATTTCGTATATTTAATAAAAGAACTTTGATTATAGAAGAATCCATTCATGTTGTTTTCAATGAGGTTTCCGAAATTAAGAAAAATGATTTTGAAGATGATGTTAATTTTGATCCTTTGAATTTAATTGAAACCCTTTCTCCATCTAGCAACTTGGATGCATCTACTTCCGAAACATCCTTACCCAAAGATTGGAAGTATGTAGATGCTCATCTTAAGGAGCTAATCATAGGGGACATATCTAAAGAGGTTTAAACATGTTCTTCTCTTAAAAAATTTTATGCCAATGCCACTTTTCTCTCCTCAATTGAACCTAAATGCTTTGACGAGGCTATGAAAGATTATTCATGGATCATCGCAATACAAGATGAGTTAAATCAATTTGAGAGAAATGAGGTGTAGAAGCTTGTTCCTAGGCCAAATGACCATTTAGTTATTGGTACTAAGTGGGTCTTTAGAAACAAGCAAGATGAATCTGGAATCGTGGTTACAAATAATGCTAGATTAGTGGCTAAAGGTTTCAACCAAGAAGAAGGTATCGATTACAAAGAAACCTTCACTCCTATGGCTTGATTAGAAGCCATAAAGATACTCCTTGCCTATGCTAGTAGTAATAATTTTAAATTGTTTCAAATGGATGTTAAAAGTGCTTTTCTTAATGACTTTATTTCCGAAGAAGTTTATATTGAACAACCTTTCGGATTTGAGAATGATAGTCTCCCTAATCATATGTTTAAATTGACTAAAGCTCTCTATGGCTTAAACAAGCCTCAAGGGCTTGGTATGAAAGACTTAGTTCATTTCTTATTGAAAATATTTTTTCTAAAGGCAAGGTCGATACTACATTGTTTAACAAAAATTTTGAAAATAATTTAAAAATGACACTAAAAATGAATTTGAACCCAAGAAAGATCAAGTAATTTGATACAAATGCAAGAAACCGGGACACTATAAGAGTGAATGTCCCCAAGCTAAGAAAAGGACACCAAAGAAGAAGGCACTCAAAATAACATGGGACGACTCAAACGCATCCGAAGAAGAGGAGCCAACCAACACCGAGCAAGTTGCTCACTATGCGCTAATGGCCATTGGAGATGAGGTAACAAGTTCATTGGAAGCAAATTTATCATTTGATTAACTATTAAATGCTTTTCATGATTTATTTGATGAATACAAATCAATTAGTAAAAAATATAAATTGTTAAAAAAGAAGCATGATTCTCTTGTTAGCAATTTCGATAAATTAAAAAATGAGCATAATGATAGTTTAGCTCTATGTACGAAATGTCATGATTTAGAAATACTTCAAAAGGAAAATATGCTACTTAAGAAAACCTTAGAGATGTTTGAGGTTTGTAGCAAATCCTTGAACATGATCCTCGCCAACAAGGGTCACGTTCATAGAAAAGGCAGAATCGGATTTGTGAGTAGCTCTCATCAAAATCCAACCACCTTTGTTAAAAGCCCTACCTTGCATGTTTCACCCCAAAAGAAATGCAACTTTTGTTGCAAATTTGGGCATTTAGCTTCTCATTGTCCATTCAAGAAATGTAGTCCACATAAATTGATTTGGGTTCCTAAAAGAACCTCAAATAACTCAATGCAACATGATAAGCAATTTAGATCGATATTTGAGGCACCCAAAGTCAAATGGGTACCTAAAAAATCATCCTTTTTTGTAGAAACATTTACCATCACAAGCTAGGAGAAAGATATGGTACCTTGATAGTGGATGCTTAAGGCATATGACCGAAGATCCATCTCAATTCTCTAAGCTCACTAGTATATACGAAGGATATATCACCTTCGGAGACAACAACAAGGGTAAAATCATTGGCAAAGGAACCATAGGTAACAAATCCAACTTCTTTATTGAAGATGTATTGTTAGTTGATGGCTTAAAACATAACCTTTTGAGCAATAGTCAAATGTGTGATAAAAGATATATTATTAAATTTGAATCTAATGCTTGCATTATTGAAAAACCACACAAAAACATATCTATGATTGCATTAAAATAAAATAACGTATACACCATCGATATTAATGATCTTTGATATAAAATGTGTTTTTCGATTTTGAATGACGATGCTTGGCTTTGGTATAGGAGATTAGGTCATGCTAGCATGAAACTAATCACCCAAATTTCATATAAAGAACTTGTAAGAGGAATTCCTCATATCAAGTTCGTCAAAGATAAAGTGTGTGATGCTTGTCAAGGAAAACAAATAAAAGGTAGCTTCAAACCTAAGAACCAAATAAGCACCTTTAGACCTTTGCAATTGATTCATATGGACTTGTTCGGACCAATTGCTACATCAAGCCTAGGAGGTAGCAAATATGCATTTGTCATCGTAGATGATTATAGTAAATACACATGGACTTTTTTTTTGGCACACAAAAGTGAATGCTTTAGGTATTTCTTTAAGTTTTGTAAACTTATTCAAAATGAAAAGGGATTTATGATTTCGTCAATTCGAAATGATCACGGTGGTGAATTTCAAAATCGTGATTTCCAAGAATTTTGTGAATCTAATGGATACAACCACAACTTCTCTACTCCAAGAAATCCTTAACAAAATGGAGTAGTAGAAAGAAAGAATAGAAATTTATAAGAAATGGCAAGAACAATGTTGAATGAACATAGTATACTCAAATATTTTTGGGCCGAAGCCGTAAACACGGCATGCTATGTCATGAATAGAGTTCTAGTAAGACCCTTATTCACCAAAACTCCTTATAAGTTGTGGAATAATAAAAAACCCAATGTTTCATATTTTAAAGTTTTTGGGTGTAAGTGTTTTATCTCAGTGATTTAAAAAGCGCTAAGCGCCAAGGTCCAAAAACGCTTGAGGCGCTAGGCGCTCGCTCAAGCGCTCGCCCGAGCGAAGCGAGGCGTTAAAATATAAAAATATATAATATAATTAATAAATATAATTATTTAAAATTTTAAATTAAAATATGCTATTAAATTAAGAAAATCTATTAACAGTATTGAAAATTAATAATTTCAAATAAACCTAACAATATTAACAGTAAATAGTATACTGTATATTGTTAACAGAAGGAGAAGAAGGAAGTGTAAGGGGGTGTTGAGCTAGCTGATTGAGAGAAAAGCGACAGCGGTAGTGGAGTGTAAGGAGGCAGCGGCAGCGGCGAGCGACAACAGTGGCAACGACGAGAAGCGGGAGCAGGAGCGGCGAGCAACGGGAGGCGCGAGCAACGACAGCGGCAGCGTTTGCGAGCAGCGACAGCATCGAGCAGCGGTAGCAGGAGCATGAGCGGGAGCGGGAGCAGAAGCGGGAGCAGGAGCGGCGAGCAGCGAGAGGCGAGAGCGGCGACAGCGGGAGGCGCGAGCGGCGACAGCGGTAGCGTTTGCGAGCAACGACAGCGACAGCATTTGCGAGCAGCGACAGCGACAGCGACGAGCAGCGGGAACAGGATCGGGATCGGGAGCAGCAGCGACGAGGGTTAGAGTTCGGTTGTCACTTATAGCAGTTTTAGTTGGTTCGATTTAACCAACTAACCATCGGAGATCGAACCAGGACCGAACCAGACCTAAAATCCTAGTTCGGTTACCTTGGTTAACCTAGGCGCTCGCTCAAAGCGCCCAGCGCCTGGGCTCGAGCGAGCGCTCAGGCGACGCCTGTTTGAAGCGCACCTTTTTAAATCAATGTTTTATCTTGAATGAAAAAAATGTCTTGGGAAAATTTGATGCTAAATCCGTTGAAGGATTTTTTCTTGGCTATTCTTCTATTTCTAAAGCATTTTGTATATTTAATAAAAGAACTTTGATTATAGAAGAATCCATTCATGTTGTTTTCAATGAGGTTTCCAAAATTAAGAAAAATGATTTTGATGATGATGTTAATTTTGATCCTTTGAATTTAAATGAAACCCTTTCTCCATCTAGCAACTTGGATGCATCTACTTCCGAAACATCCTTACCCAAGAATTGGAAGTATGTAGATGCTCATCTTAAGGAGCTAATCATAGGAGACATATCTAAAGGGGTTCAAACACATTCTTCTCTTAAAAATTTTTATGCTAACGCCACTTTTCTCTCCTAAATTGAACCTAAATGCTTTGACGAGACTATGAAAGATGATTCATGGATCATCGCAATGCAAGATGAGTTAAATCAATTTGAGAGAAATGAGGTGTGGAAGCTTGTTCCTAGGCCAAATGACCATTTAGTTATTGGTACTAAGTGGGTCTTTAGAAACAAGCAAGATGAATCTGGTATCGTAGTTAGAAATAATGCTAGATTAGTGGCTAAAGGTTTCAACCAAGAAGAAGGTATCGATTACGAAGAAACCTTCGCTCCTGTGGCTTGATTAGAAGCCATAAAGATACTCCTTGCCTATGCTAGTAGTAATAATTTTAAGTTGTTTCAAATGGATGTTAAAAGTGCTTTTCTTAATGGTTTTATTTCCGAAGAAGTTTATATTGAACAACCTCTCGGATTTGAGAATGATAGTCTCCCTAATCATGTGTTTAAATTGACTAAAGCTCTCTATGGCTTAAAACAAGCCTCAAGGGCTTAGTATGAGAGACTTAGTTCATTTTTTATTGAAAATAATTTTTCTAAAGGCAAGGTCGATACTACATTGTTTATTAAAAATTTTGAAAATAATTTTCTTATCGTTCAAATTTATGTTAATGATATTATTTTCGATTTCGCGAATGAATCTCTTTGTGAATCATTTGCTAAAAGTATGAGTCTAGACTTTAAAATGAGTTTAATAGGAGAATTAACCTTCTTTTTAGGCTTACAAATCAAACAACTAAGTAATGGCTTCTTTCTTAGTTAAACAAAATACGCTTTAGATTTGCTAAAAAGGTTCAATATAGATAGCTCAAAAGCTATCAACACTCCTATGTGTACCTCCACTAAGTTAGAAATTGATGAAAGTAGAGAAAGCTTTAATCAAAAAGCTTATAGGGGTATGATAGGAAGTTTACTTTACCTTAGTGTAAGTAGACCGGATATCATGTTTAGTGTAAAACTTTATGCTATGTTTCAATCTAATCCTAAGATATCTAATCTCAAAACAGTTAAAAGAATACTTAGATATCTAAAAGGTACCACTAATATAAGATTATGGTATCCAAAATCCGAGAACTTTGAACTAATTGCATATGCTGATGCGGATTTTGCTGAATGTAGATTAGATAGAAAAAGCACATCCGGAACATGTCAGTTTTTAGGACACGCACTTGTTTCTTGGTCATCCAAGAAACAAAACTCGGTTACACTATCTACAACCGAAGCTGAGTACATTGCAGCTAGTGAATGTTGTGCACAAGTTGTGTGGATGAAAAACACTTTAGAAGATTATAAGATTCATCTTATAAATATCCCCATAAAATGTGATAACACTAGTGCAATATATTTAACCAAGAATCTCATTCAACACTCTAGAACAAAACATATTGACATTAGGCATCACTTTATACGAGATCATGTCACTAATCATGATGTAATCCTAGAATTTATTGATACAAAACATTAATTAGCCGATATTTTTACAAAGCCTTTAAGTGAAGAACAATTTGATTTTATTAGAAAAGAGTTAGGAATGTTAATATGTCCGAATGCATGAATTTATTAAATTTTGTTTTCAGACTTTCTTGATTCTTTGATCAATCACTTAAATTCTGTATTACGAATTTACATGATGATAAGATTGTGTGCCTCAATATCATGTTTACTTTCATGATTATGATTGAATATTAAGAAGTTTTAATCATACATCGGATTCTTAATCTTCGAGTACTACAAAGCACTAATGATTTTGCCTCATGCAAGTAGTGATGAAAAGCTATGACAAAACACTTTATAAATGCATGAATTTGATGTATCTTTTCTTTCTGGACTATCTTTCACTTAATGTATTTCTTGAATAGAGCATTCATGAGTCTATGTCATATCAAGTTTATTTTTTATACATAGAAGTCATTGACAAATGCATCTCTCATGGATTTATCTCTTGTGAATTTTTATTGAAAAATGGATTTAATGTGATGGTCCTCTCATTATGAAGATTAATTCTCAGAATTTCTTTTATGATGGTTCTTTCACATGAATTCTTGCTTAATGAAGGAAGAATTTTTATGATTTTTTTTTAAATGAACACTTGCAAGAATGAGGATTTGATTTCACATGAATATCTTGATCCTTGTGAAAATTGAAGCATGATTTAATGAAACTCGTTTATCGTTTTTAACTTCATTCAAAGTTGGTTCTCAATGGATTTTCCTCCTTACTCTCCTTCTTCATGCAAAGTTTTGATGAAAAATAAAAAGGGAGAAGTTGATGGAAGTCATCTCTTTAAATATTTATAACTTTTAATGTGAGAACTTCTGAATAATACCATGTCATGAATACTTAAAATATGATTGGTAAGAATTTTTACAAGTTAAAATATGGCATGAATTTTTACCATACTTGAATTGTTGAATCGTTCTCCTTTTTGTTGATGACAAAGAGAGAGAAATAATACCAAAATGTGGTAAATTGATGACAAATGTATTTCATCGTATATACTTGAAATTCTTGTTTGATAAATTTTCTTCATTATGATAAGATATTTAGAGCTTAACTTGCAATTTTACAAATTGAAATCTTGCCATAGAATGATGAATTGTTATCTTTGTCATCCTTCATATTTGAAATATCAATACTTGAAAATGGATGTCATGCCTTGACATCATTTTGAAAATGTTAGATCATGATAGGAATCATGATGTGCATATTGATAAGTTTAATGAATTTAACTTATAAGTTTGATTCTTGAATTCAAAGGCCTTGAATTCAAAAATGTCTTTTCTCAAGTATGACATATAGATAGGGGGAGTTAAGATTAACTCCGATATCAATTGATTATCATCATCAAAGAGAGGGAGATTATTAAATCTCGGATTTTGATTATGAAGTCAATTGTAATTTGTTTGATCTAATCTATATGTTGAGAAAAGTGTGCAGGATTAACTACGATGGCAGTAAGACATAAAGCGGGTGTTGTGCCGGAGTCAAGATCGAGATCACGTTGGGAGTTCGAGAGTTCGATGGAAGTCCGGACGTTCGTCGGAAGTTCTGCGGGAACCAACCGAGAAATCCAAGAGCTTGCCAGAGAAGCTCGTCGGAACTTGCCAAGAAGATCGTCGTAAAGTCCGGGAGCTTGACGGGAGTCTGTCGGAGCATTGTCGAGAGTTCGTCGGATATTCGCCGGAAGTACGTCGGAAGCTCGCCGGAAAAGCAATTGACGCACCGGAACATGAAGTGCAGTAATCATGTCTTAATTATCATAGTTAGAGCGTAAATTAAGTTAGATTTGGGAGGTAATCCCACTAAGTTGGGCTGGTTTGGGTCGGATTCAAGGCCCAACCAGGACCTTGAATTCCTGGCCGGTGGTGGCACCGCTTGGGAGCCTCAATCTCCCAGGAATTCTGGGTGGTGCTACCGCCCCTGTCAGGCGGTAGTACCGCCGGCAATTATTGCTGCCAACGGTGGTACCGCCCCTGTCAAGCGGTGTTACCGCCAGAGCTCGGTCTCCGAGCTCTGTCAGGTGGTGGTACCACCTTGACTGAGTGGTAGTACCACCCAATTTCAGGTGTCAAGCGATAATATCGCCCAGTAATGGCGGTGGTACCATCAGGATCCCGGAAATCCAGGATTAGACACTTTTTTACTCCATTTTTGAAGTCATTGGGGCCTATAAAAACTCCACCCTTTCCTGCATGAAAGGGCACGAAACCTATTGGCAAATCTTGAGTTCTTGAGCCTTAAAGTGTTGTAAAAGTTAGAGTTCTCCTCCTTCATCTCTTAGCCTTGTAACCATCTAAGAAAGAGGAGTGAAACTTGTAAGGGTTGTCTCATAAACCCGACAAAAGGAGAAAAGTCTTCACCTATTAAAGGAAGGCCTCTAGTGGACGCCGGTGACATCGTCGGAGGAGGAAGCCAAAAGTGGATGTAGGTCACGTTGACCGAACCACTCTAAAACTCAATTTGCATTTACTTTGAGCAATTTTCTTTTGTAGCAAACTGCCTCTCCTCCTTACTGTGCTTTAACTACGTCTACATACGCTTTCACGTAAACATCTTTCGAGATCGGTTTTAATCATACGAAGACTTTACGAAACCGACGCTTTTCATTTGTGCAATTTACATTGCTGCTAATCACCTTAGTCTTCTCTTGCACTTTCACGAAAGGTTTCAAGTTCAAATTATTTCCGAAACGAATTGAATTGAAACCATTCTCGTTGGAATCGGTTTTAATCAAAATAAGTTTTTTGAAATAGCGAAAGTTTTCGGTTGCACTAATTCACCCCCCCTCTTAGTGCCGCTCTTGATCCTAACACCTTGACCTATGATTGAAAACCTAATGTTAAGAAACCATGTGGATTTAATTAGGATTTAGAAATAATATATGTATGCACACAATATGGAATTACATCAATTCTAAATAGTCGTAATGTTAATAACATGCTAAGATTCAGCAACTATGAAAAATAAAAAGAGTGTAGATTAACTAGTGAGGGCAAAAAACTCTACAGGAGGTTAGTAAACCTTCAAAAGGATCCTGGGCAATACTAGCATCAATGCCCTAGCAAATGTACAAAAAGAAATAAATTAAGAAAATAATTCGATTCATGATCTTGTTTGTTCTTGGATCTCCAGTTGCATTCTAGGTTCCAAATTCAAATAAGGTTTGGATTTAGGAAATTTTTTTGTAATGGAGCTATAAATGATTGTAGAATGTGTTGGACTATCTTGAGTTAGTCAGAAGGAATTAAATGAAAATGCTTAAAAGATAATGGCATTTAATTCAACTTTATGGAATTCTTGAGGTGAATTTTACATGTTTAATATATGTAGATGTGCACTTTAGAGGTTTTTACTGTTGAGTGTCTTTATTGGTAATTTAGGATTGACTAGCAAAAGAGAAAGATGGCTGGTGCCGACCAATCTTGTTCAGGGCAGCTTTGGCCTAAACATTAGATGCTAAAACACCAAGTGTCAACCATGATTTTTTTCACTGTTAGATAGAACAGTATTGCAGATCAGGAACTTTCTGCATATTATATTCATTAATTCAGTTTGTAGTCTGAGGCTAAAATGAAGATCTACACCACTTTGGTATCACTGCTCTGTTTCTGCTAGAAAAAGCAGCAAGGATAAGAGCTTAGATGTCATTTTGCAGACAATTAATACACATTGCAGGCACATAAAACCTGTCATGCATAAGATTGGTATCATAGCTACTGAACTGACCCCTCTTGTTGGCAGCAAATTCCTAAACATGCAATCTACTTCTGAACCCTAAGCCACACCTTAACATCCAATTTAGCCAGTTATCCCCATCTAATACAAAATTTGATCAGCCTGTTCTCTTGCACGAATAATTTCTTTGATGTTCCATCATGGAATCAACGCCACGCTTAACTGTCCCCCTGATGAGTTCTTTGAAGAGTATAAAACCAGTAAATAGGGTATCAGCAATTTGCAAGTAATTAAATCAAAATAATATATTAGAAGAGCACAAATGGGCGACAGCTTTGACATGTTCATGATACCATTAAAGCCTTCCCGTCAATGTTGATAGAGAGCTAAAACCACAAAGCAATGTCCACAGGGAAATGGAAAGCACAATAGAGGAAGGTAAAGGAGGCACCTTTTTGGACCGGACGGAGAGGCCGAAGGTGGAATCGAGGGAGGCGGCAACGGCGGCCTCAGCGGCGTGGTCGGAGCGGAAGGTGACGTACCCACGGCCATCGACGTCGATGCGGGTGCGGGAGATGGGACCGAACATTTCGAGGCGGGACTTCAGCTCGAGGACGGTGCAGTCGGCGGGGAGGCCGGAGACCATGACGAGGGAGGGCGAGGACGATGCGGGGGCAGCGGCGGCGGCGGGATCTCCCTCCGACGTATCGGGCTGCAATTGCCGTCGAAGGCGCTTGGAAAGAGAAGCGGGGAAGGGATCGGATTTGGACCTCTTACGCTTCCCCATAAGATTCATGGCTGCTGCTCCCCCTCTCTCTTGCTGGTCGTCGCCAAAGGAACGGTACTTGTGACCACAGAAAGCAAAGACACGCGGAGTCCGAAGTGTTGGACTTCGGATCCGATTCCAACGAACGGGGAGCTACGTCGATCCGCATAGAGGCCATTCAGGCGCTATAGCGGGTTCGAGTGAGCCGGTTATTCGAACCGGGTTACATTGACCCGAACCGATTCTTAATTACGTTATTTTTTTATCAATATTTATCATAATACTAGTAAACATGAAGACTCACATAATTCAGATTACATTGCTTGCCGTAGGTGCTTTGTGTTGGGATCAAGAGCACTAAGAGGGGGGTCAATTAGTGTAGTGGAAAACTTTCGACGATTAAAACTGTATTCGTACTATAAGAGCGATTTCGATAGAAAAATCGATTCGTAAATCACTTTAACTTGTGATCAAGCAAGATGCAATTAAAGCGAATCTATAAGGGCAGTTTACAGTTATGATAGAAATCAGAATGTAAGCGCAAACTGAAATATGATGTTCGTACGATAAAACTGATTTACGTCTAAACATCGATTCGGAAAATACTGAACTTTGAAACACGATCGTAAATTCGTAGAAGGCAATAAGCTATTAAGGAGGTTTGCAATAAAGATAATATGCTCAAAGTAAATACAAACCAGAGAGCACTGCGATTTTAGAGTGGTTCGGTCAATCTTGACCTACATCCACTTCTGGCTTTCTCCACCGACAAGGTCATCGACGTCCACTAGAGGCCTTCCTTCAATAGGCGAAGGTCAATCACCCTTTTATAGTTTCACTCCTTTTGACGGGCTTAGGAGACAACCCTTACAGAATTTTCTCTCCTCTCTTGAAAGATCAGAACTTGGAAGAAAAGAGGAGAAGAACTTTTAACTCATACAACACTTTTGAGCTCTAAAAATCACAGAGTAAGATTAGGATTTTTGTGGTTTTTGGTTGCTCTTTCATTGCTGAAAGAGTGGGGTATTTATAGGCCCCAAACCAGTTTGAATTTCGAGCTCAAAACTGTCATCTCCCGGAATTCCGGGGTCTGGCGGTTGCACCGCCTGACTAGGGCGGTTGCACCGCTTAGCAGAGCTCGGAAACTAAGCCTCTGGGCGGTGCCACCGCTTGTCAAGGGCGGTTGCACCTCCTGCCAGAGCTTGGAGACTGAGCTCAAGCAGTTGCACCTCTGTCAGAGGCGGTTGCACCGCCCAACCAGAGCTCAGAGACTGAGCCTTAGGCGATGCCACCGCCGACCCAAGCAGTGCCACCTCTAGCCAAGTAATCTGGGTCCGAATGGGCTGATCCATTCGGCCCAATTTAGGTCTTTCAAGGGCCCAATTGCTCCAAGATTAAGTTAATGGGATCACATTCCATTTCTAACTTAATCATCGTGCTAACTATGAATTTCTTAAGACAATTACTGCAACTTGCTCTGGTGCGTCAATCGCTTCTTTCGGCGAGCTTCCGTTGATCATCCGATGAACCCTCGGTGATGCTCCTACGAACTTCAGGCAAACTCTTGGACTTACGACGATCCACTTGGCGAGTTCCACGAGCTTCTTTTGGCAAGCTCCTGGACTTCTCGGATTTGTTCCCGCAGAACCTCCGACGACCGTCCGGACTTCCGTCAAGCTCTCGAACTCCCAACGTGATCATAGTCTTGACTCCGGCGCAACTCCTGCTATATGTCTTTCTTTAATCATAGTTAATCATGCACACTTAAAACAATACTTCGATCGAGACAATTATTCCTAAGCAATTAACCAAGTTGTCTGGCATGTCATTGGTCCCTCGACGCTTCGTTCGATTCTTCAGCGCATTGTTCTCTCTTGCGGCCTATTGCCCAATCGGCCAGTTGACTAGGCAACTCCGATATCCTTGGCGTAATACCTGCTCTTCTTGGCCCGATGCCCGAGTCCACGACCCAAATCCTTCTGTCAATACGTCGACCGATCCACCGACCCGACATCCAATCTTTTGGCATGTTCCTCCAGCACAACATGATTTTTTCTGCTTTAATTGTCTCATCCAGATTGAAGCATCCTGCATCACTCAAAATGCAGATTAAAACATAAACTCAATTATCAATTGGTTTCATCATCAAAATACATGATTCAACAATCTTCCCCTTTTTGATGATGATAACAAATTGATGACGGAGTTAAACTTAACTCCCAGAGTTTAAACAAACTCCCCCTATCAATATGCCATATTGATAGAACCTTGAATTCAAACTGAATTCAAGTCATTGCAATATTCATCATGAATACTTGCAACACGTCATCATAAACTTATGCATAGACTTATGCATTAACATACTTCTCCCCCTTTGTCATCAACAAAAAGGAGAAGTGCAACTATTCTTTGTGTTTGTAATATAAGTTCAACTCATTGCATGAAAAACATAATATCAAGTTTTATCATCATATAGTTTTGAAGCTAGAAAATTTAGCAAGTATTACATCATACTTAGAACATTCAAGCTATCAAGTTTTAGATATGCAAGTTCTACATCATGCAAGCTAGTAATATTATAACATTTTAGAACATACAAGCTAGCAGTTTTGAGATATTCAAGAAAGCAACTCTTGCTTCTTGAAATATGCAAATTTGTCAAGTTTTGCTAGATATGCAAGTTAGCATTTTTGCCTCTTGAGATAGGCAAGATAGCACATTTGCTTATTTTGAGATAGCAACTTTTTGCTTCTCTTTAGACTACAAGCTAGCAATTTTTAAGATATGCAAGTTTCACAATATACAAGCTAGCAAAAATTTCGAAAGCAAATGCAAGATGACTTTCTTGTGTAAGCTCATGATTCTTGTTTCCTATTGCAATGTGCAAATTGTAAGTTTTGCTTCTTGAGGTAGGCAAGATAGCACTTTTGTAATTTTTGTTTCTTAAGATAGGCAACCTTGTGATGTTCAAGATAACAAGCTCTTTCTTCTCTTTCGAAAAGTGTCATTTTTGCTTTCTTTGCAAAGTGCAAGCTAGCAAAATACCAAACTAGCAAGATATAATGTTTTACATGAGGCAAGCCAGCAATTTGGCAAATGTTACATTTGTATCTTCTCTTTTGAGAAGTGCAATTTTTGCTTTCATCTTGAATTGTGCAAGCTAGCTAGTTTGTCTCTTTTCATGATGTGTACGCTAGAAATTCTTGCTCCTCTTTATCATTGTCAAAAACAAGGGAAGACCCTTATATCAATTTTCATATTATGACAAAGGTAAGTATCAATCTTATTTGTGCATCATTATATATTCAAATTAAAACATACATAATTTTAAAAACCTTATTTTTCATTCATGATACCAAAAAATAAATCAATCATCATTAATGGGCATATTATACATGATACTCAAACATTAAAATTTTTAAGCATTTAACAACATGTTGATCATGATATCAAATATTCATCATTTAAAGCATTCATGATACACATCATATGCAATAAATACATCATGTACAACATTATCATAAGTATTGCATACATCATTTTAACTTTATGAATATTTCATCATTGCATGCATCATACCAAAACATTTCAAACCATGTAAGCCATAAATACAAAGAAATCATGTCATGAAGGATAAAATCATTTGAATACCAAAAGACATGATTCATATAGAAAATCTCCTCTCAAGAGAATATCAAGTAAAATCGTAGAAGATCGATTAATGAGAATTTTTAATTTATAATAAAATCTCATGTATCGAATGTCGAGAAATCAAAATGATGATTTATATAAAAAATATCACAAGTTATATTCAAGAGAAAAATCATTATTCATTTTCAACTCATTCAATTTATCACATCAATATTTCTTAGATATGCATGATACCATGGTTTTAAATCTTCAACATATAACATGTATAAAATTTAAAAATTGAAAGGAGAAGAGAAGAATTCAAAGGTACGAAGATTTCAACCATCTCATAAACAAATGTAAGACCAAGTCATGAATCCAAAATTCCATGAATCAAAATGATCATCAAAGGTAATCTCATGTTATTCCAAGAAATCAATATCATGATTTTGATAAAACTAATTTCAAATTTAAATCATCAAAATCACTTTTATGGTTCATAAAATTCATAACATAGGTAGATTCATGATTTCATTGATAATATATTTTTCCTTGTTTAAGTATTTGATGTCATGTTAGCATGCTTTTTCATTTATATTAAATGAAAATATGCATCAACGTTTAGGATCGAAAAATGAATTTCGTCATAAAACCATCAAGATCAATAGATTCTCAAAAATGAATTGTTATGGTCAAGAAAATTCAAAAATGAAATTTAACACTTTCATGCATTCGGACATGGTTTTGCCATATGTTTTTCAAATACACTCATGAAAATAACACATGCTTATCATCATGTATAACTTAAAATCTCATGCATAAAATTGTCAATCATTATATCAAAAATATTTAATATTTTCATTACATCATTATGCATTACTTCAAATCAAACATAATTTTATTCAACAATGTTAATCATGATACACATTATTACTTCTTAACCATGATTTCATATTTTCAATCAAAATCATTTTGTTTGTTTATTATAAAATATGTAATATTATCAATTTCGAAATTACTAGCATGATCATAATTTTTGTATTTTTATTTTTAAACATGTAATTTTTAAGAAAATTAATTATAAACTAAAAAAGAAAATACATCATGAAAGCATCAAGTAATTTCAAAATAAATCAGGGGGATTTCGATTACCTTCTCATTGAAAGCGGTTAAGGCGTAGTTTGCCACCTCGCATTTCTTGATTTTCTCCTCGTCTTCGGAGGAGCTCGATTCATCCCACTTTGTATTCTTCTTTTTTGGCCTCTTCCTCCGTTCAAGTTCATTGTTTATTTTAGATTTTTGTTTAATAAACTTATTAAGATTTAGTGTTCGAAGTTCAAGTTCATCATTGTCCTCATCACTTCAGTCATCGCTCAAGTGGTATTCATTTGTCCGGAATTCCAAATCCTTCCTGTTCTTTGGGAGGTTGTTTTGTTCATCATGTGCATTGTGTACCATTTCATATGTTATCAACGAACCAATTAGTTCTTCAAGTGGTAAGTTGTTTAGGTTTTTAGCTTCTTGTATTGCAGTAACTTTTGAATCCCACTTCTTAGAAAGAGAACGTAAGATCTTGTTTATGAGTTCAAAATCCAAAAAACATTTACCAAGAGCTCTTAAACCATTGACGACATCCGTAAAACAGGTGTATATGTCACCAATGGTTTCGCTTGGCTTTATTTGAAAAAGCTCGAAATCACGCATCAAAAAGTTGATTTTTGAATCTTTAACTCTAGAAGTGCCTTCGTGTGTGATTTCAAGAGTGTGCCATATGTCAAAAGCCGTTTCGCACAGAGAAACCTGATTGAACTCATTTTTGTCCAAAGCGCAAAATAAGGTATTCAAAACCTTTGCGTTTAAAGAAAAATACTTCTTCTCCAAATCCGACCATTTGTTCATCAGTTTAGAGGGAAGTTGAAAACCATTTTCAACAATATTCCATAAATCCAAATTCATAGAAATTAAGAAAACTCTCATTCGATAAGTGTAGTCCAATCCGTTAAACAACGGTGGACGAAAAACTGAACAACCCTCTTTAAAGCCATGAAGAGTCATTTCTCTCGGGTGTAAATCCGAAAGGAGAAATACCGGGCTCTGATACCAATTGTTAGGATCAAGAGCACTAAGAGGGGGGGGGGTGAATTAGTGCAGCGGAAAACTTTCGACGATTAAAACAGCGTTCGTACGATAAGAGTGATTTCGGTAGAAAAGCCGATTCGTAAATCACTTTAACTTGTGATCAAGCAAGATGCTATTAAAGCGAATCTATAAGGGCAGTTTGCAGTTATGATGGAAATCAGAATATAAGCACAAACTAAAATATGATGTTCGTACGATAAAACTAATTTACGTCTAAACATCGATTCGAAAAATACTAAACTTTGAAACACGATTGTAAATTCGCAGAAGGCAGTAAGCTATTGAGGAGGTTTGCAGTAAAGATAATATGCTCAAAGTAAATGCAAACCAGAGAGCACCGCGATTTTAGAGTGGTTCGGTCAATCTTGACCTACATCCACTTCTGGCTTCCTCCGACGAGGTCACTGACATCCACTAGAGGCCTTCCTTTAATACACGAAGGCCAACCACCCTTTTATAGTTTCACTCCATTTGACGGGCTTAGGAGACAACCCATACAGAATTTTCTCTCCTCTCTTGAAAGATCAGAACTTGGAAGAAAAGAGGGAGAAGAAATTTTAACTCATACAACACTTTTGAGCTCTAAAAATCACAGAGTAAGATCAGGATTTCGGTGGTTTTTGGTTGCTCTTTCATTGTTAAAAGAGTGGGGTATTTATAGGCCCCAAACCAGTTTAAATTCCAAGCTCAAAACTGTCATCTCCCGGAATTCCAGGGTCTGGCGGTTGCACCGCCTGACTGGGGAAGTTGCACTGCCTAGTAGAGCTCGGAGATTGAGCCTCTGGGCGGTGCCACCGCTTGTCAGGGGCGGTTGAACCTCCTACTAGAGCTTAGAGACCGAGCTCAGGTAGTTGCACTTCTGTTAGAGGCGGTTGCACCGCCCAGCCAAAGCTCAGAGACTGAGCCTTGGGCGGTGCCACCGTCGACCCAAGCGGTGCCACCTCTGGCTAAGTAATTTGGGTCCGAATGGGCTGATCCATTCAGCCCAATTTGGGTCTCTCAAGGGCTCAATTGCCCCAAGATTAAGTTAATGGGATCACCTCCCATTTCTAACTTAATCATCGTGTTAACTACGAATTTCTTAAGACATTTACTGTAACTTGCTCCGGTGCGTCAATTGCTTCTTCCGGCGAGTTTTCGTCGATTATCCAATGAACCCTCGGTGATGCTCATGCGGACTTCCGGCAAACTCCTAGACTTGCGATGATTTACTTGGCGAGTTCCGACGAGCTTCTTTTGGCAAGCTCCTGAACTTCTTGGATTTGTTCCCACAGAACCTCCGACGACCGTCCGGACTTTAGTTGAGCTCTCGAACTCCCAATGTGATCATAGTCTTGACTCCGGCGCAACTCCTACTGCATGTCTTTCTTTCATCTTAGTTAATCCTGCACACTTAAAACAAAACTTCGATCGAGACAATTATTCCTGAGCAATTAACCAAGTTGTCCGGCATGTCATTGGTCCCTTGACGCTTCGTCCGATTCTTCGGCGCATCGTTATCTCTTGCGGCTTATTACCCAATCGGCAAATTGACTCCACAACTTCGATATCCTTGGCGCAATACCCGCTCTTCTTGGCCCGATGCTTGAGTCCACGACCCGAAGCCTTCTATCAATACGTCGACCGATCCACCGGCCCAACGTCCAATCTTCTGACATGTTCCTTCGGCACAACATGATTTTTCCTGCCTTAATTGTCTCATCCAGATCGAAGCATCCTACGTCACTTAAAACACATATTAAAACATAAACACAATTATCAATTGGTTTCATCATCAAAATACGAGATTCAACACTTTGATATCTTTCAAGACTAACATAACATATCCGGTAGGCATCG
Organism: Musa schizocarpa; assembly: GCA_900464855.2. Lineage (NCBI taxonomy): Eukaryota > Viridiplantae > Streptophyta > Magnoliopsida > Zingiberales > Musaceae > Musa > Musa schizocarpa. The sequence continues at coordinate 18,433,298 of LS990920.1, forward strand.
ATTGGATTTTATATATGTCGATCAAAATTAAATATTATATTATTTGCCCTCATTACCCTTTGAAGCAAGGTCATATTAGTAGTCCCAAACATATATTTTTTCGATATATTGATCATTGTTACCTATATTAAAAGTAATTAAATAGTTTTTAATTATTTTTTTCATTTTAGACGAAGAAACGAATGGTTTTTTTTTTTATCATGAGTGGATGAATCGCATACAAGGGGCTGTCGATGATCCTGTTGGTTGCCTTTTCTTCCCGAGCCACATGTCCCACACAAATGATTTTTTTTATCATTTTAAATATTATTTGTTTTGGACCTACGTATTATATATCAAAAATATATATATTAGTCATATCATTATTTTAGATATATTTTTTTTATCTTATTTGGATTTGATGACTTTCTTGATGAAATAAATGTTGCATTAATGATGAAATACATGCTTCTTATGCTTTTTTTATTGTGCACGAGGACTGGATTTATATATATTCTCTGTACCACTCACAAAAGAATACACTTTAGGCATACTAGACGTTCCAAATATATTTTGAAAATGCATTATATATTAAAAGGAGATACCTTAGGCATTATATAATATTTAGAATCTCGATGTGAGATAATTGATATATTAACTTCACTAATCTAAAATTCTTAAGCTTATAAGTTTGGTGATGACTCAACGTTTCTTCTAACCCGATAATCCTTTCTTATCTTAATCTCTCGTCATACTTTAGTACTAAGGGAGTTTAAATATTAATTATTACGACCCCAACTTCATGGAATATTAATCCAACAGTATTTGTCTTGATGTGGCAAATACAGCTTTTTTTTTTTTTTTTTTTTTTAAGAAAAGGTCGGCACGAGTCCAATTTAGGTTGGTCGAGCTTTTAGGGTCGACATGAGCTAGTTGAACACGCAAGTCAAATCGGGTCGTGCCTCTCGCTCCTGGTACGTTATGCGCCCCCTCCCAACTTGGGTAAGCATCACCTAGTTGTCAACTTCGTAATGAAATTGATCTGATTTGTGTGGGCAAGGGCTCAATCTCGATTAATCCGGCTCCTAGGCCTCACTTGGAATCCCCTTGCTGTTGTGTGTCTCCTCGCAACCTACAGTGTCAATTTGGTATTATACAATACTCATTTATCTGATTACAAAGGGGAAAAGAGTTATTGCTGACAGAGAGAGACTACGCAACGTGGTAATCATCCAATAAAACCATTTGAAGGGGAATTTCTCTCGAGGATAAAAAACACTCTGTATCTCATTCTCACTTTACTCAATTTTTGTAAAAGTCTACATTGATTCATCCGATAAATCCCCTTTAATGGTTAAGCCAATTTTAGTTGTATTGGTTATGAGCGGAAACAAAAATCTGCAAGCAGTCTAAAAGTTCAAGTTTACTTCAGTAAATTCAAAATAAATACATATTTGGAGAAATACTTTATATATTAGTTCTATAACTATGGTTTAACGAGGGATTATTTTGTTTTTAGTGCCATGCTCATACAACATATTCTACGGACTCTTTGTCATCATGTGTAGTAGATGTTGACCAATTACACGTCGAGTTATATTTAGTAAAAAATAAATAAATCATATATATATATATATATATATATTCATAGTTTAATGAGGAAATATTTCGTTTATACTGATATAACATATTTTATAGATTTTTATTTTCAGTCTTCGAAAGCCACATGACATGTAAAAGAAAGAAAAATATTATATATCAATTAATATCCATACAATTAAAATCACTAAAATATTTTTGTTATTCTAATTCTCATCATATTTGACCTTGAAACTCGTTACACAGGGATACTAACTTTAACCAAAGGATAAGTTTACTAGGGTGAACCAAAAAAATCACTCATGATGTACGTGGAATTTCACAATAGGAATCCATATGAAACCAAAAAAAAAAAAAAAATCTTACGAAATGAATGCTGATACTCTATATTATGAATTTAACTGATTTTACTTAAGACATGTGGCACCTTACATGTTAATCCATAAAATATCAGTCTCCTTGAAACTTATTATAATCTTTTAAAGATCTAAAAAAATATATATATTTAACGAAATCTTTAACTTAATATCTTAAAAGTAAATATTTCAATAAATATTTGATAGATAATATAAAGGCGAGAGCACTACCATGGCCAAACTTACACACTACCACAATTGTCGGTGAACTTAGGCGTCGTGGCCGAGGAGTCAGCACGACTTGGTCCACCGGTCGATATCCGGAGTTCTTGGTCGGTTGGAAGAGGTGCTAAATCTAGCTGGATCGGGGGTTGGGATGGGAGCGTGTCTCTCGGTCAGGAAGTTGATGCCGCCTTCGTACGTCTCTTGGTAGGGACGTTGATGCCGCCTTCTGGGAACGCATCTCTCGGTTGGTTGGAAGAAGTTCTGAAACTGGCTGGACTAGGGGTCGAGACGTTGATGTTGTCTTTTGGGAGCATATCTCTTGGTCAGGATGGTCGTGCCTCCGGTGGTGACCTAGTCCCTGCACATAGGCCCTAGTCCGAGGGTTCTCGACTAGCGACCCTCATAGATTAAGTCGATGGTATTTTCTTCCTTTTTTTTCCTCCCTTAGCCAGATGCCGATCAGGGGCTTTTATACTATTGCCTGAGGATCGGTCATACACGGATTTGGCGTGGCGGCCGATCCTCCGAAAGATAAGATGGTACCGTTGTGCGACCGTCGCCCGGTATGCACAGAATAGTACCATGTGGTGTCGTCCCAAGTTTTCCGAGATGAGACTCACTTTGGGGGTGCCTCCTTGTACGGGCTTCGGCTTGGTGCGGGGAAGCGCCCCTCGTGCTGACTTGGTAGGGGCGTGATGCGACGTGGATTGTGACATGGTCGGGATCCAAAATATGTCTTATCACTTCTTGCCCCTCACCAAGGCATGCCTTGGGGTCCTTGCAAAAGGGCTAGGGGCATGCCTGATTCACAGAAGTACGATGTGTGGATCAATTGCTCGTTATGGGTGGTCAGACTTATTTATCACGGGGCAGTTCGACGGATCGTGCTTTGCATCTCGAGCAAGGCCGGACCCATCAGACGAACGTCCAAACTCGAGCACAGGTGGTGCTGGCGAGTCGTTGGTCGGCGGACCAAGCTGTGAGACTCAGATAGAGACTGGGACCTATTGGACAGGCAACTGGACTCATGCTCAGGTTAGACTAGCGAGTTACTGGTCGGTGGATTGAGCTACGTGACTCGGGCAAGGACTGAATCTTTTGGCCGAGCAACTAGACTCGGATGCATGTTAGACTAGCGAGTCGTTGGTCGGTGGACCGAGCTGCACGACTCGGGCAAGGACTGATCCTATTTGCCGAGAAACTGGACTCGGGCTCAGGGTGGACTGGCGAGTCACTAGTCAACAGATGAGCTGCGCAACTCGGGTAGAGACAAAACCTATTGGCCGAGCAACTGGACTCGGACTCAGGTTAGATTGGCAAGTCATTAGTTGGTCGACCAAGCTACGCGACTCGGGCAAGGACTAATCCTGTTGGCCGAGCAACTGGACTCGGGCTTAGGATGAAGTGGCGAGTCGATGTTCGATGGACCGAGCTGCGTGACTCGGGCAGAGACTGAACTTGTTGGCCAAGCAATTGGACTCAGACTCAAGTTAGACTAGTGAGTCGCTGGTCAGTGGACCGAGCTACGTGACTTGGGCAAGGATTGATCTTGTTCGCCGAGCAACTGTACTCGAGCTCAGGGTGGACTAGCGAGTCGCTGGTTGGCGGAATGAGCTACGCGATTCGAGTAGAGACTGAACCTGTTGGCAGAGCAACTGGACTCGGACTCAAGTTAGACTGGCGAGTCGCTGATCGGTGGACCGAGCTGTGTGACTCAGGTAAGGACTGATCCTGTTGGCCGAGCATCTGGACTCGAGCTTAGGGTGGACTAGCGAGTCACTGGTCGGCGGACCGAGTTGCGCGATTCGGGCAGAGACTAAACATGTTGGTCGAGCAACTGGACTCGGACTCAGGTTACACTAGCAAGTCGCTGGTCGGCCGACCAAGTTGCATGACTCAGGTAGAGACTGAACCTATTGGGCGAGCAACTGGACTCGGACTCAGGTTAGATTGGCGAGTCGCTGGTCGGGGGATCGAGTTGTGCGGCTCAGGCAAGCACTGATCCTATTAGCCGAGCAACTAGACTCGGGCTCAGGGTGGACTGGTGAGTAGCTGGTCGGTGGATCGAGCTATATGATTCAGGCAGAGACTGAACCTGTTGGCCGAGCAACTAGACTCGGACTTAGGTTGGACTAGCAAGTCACTGGTCGGTGGACCAAGTTGCATGACTCGGGTATGGACTGATCCTGTTGGCCGAGCAACTGGACTTGGGCTTAGGGTGGACTGGCGAGTCGCTGGTCAGCGGACTAAGCTGTGTGATTCGGGCAGAGACTGAACATGTTGGTCGAGCAACTGGACTCAAACTCAGGTTACACTAGCGAGTCACTGGTCAGCCGACCAAGTTGCATGACTCAGGTAGAGACTGAACCTATTGGCCAAGCAACTGGACTTGGACTCAAGTTAGATTGGCGAGTCGCTGGTCGGGGGATCGAGTTGTGCGGCTCAGGCAAGCACTGGTCCTATTGGCCGAGCAACTAGACTCGGGCTCAGGGTGGATTAGCGAGTCGTTGGTCGGTGGACCGAGCTATGCGATTCAGGCAGAGACTGAACCTATTGGCTGAGCAATTGGACTCGGACTCAGGTTAGACTAGCAAGTGCTAGTAGATGGACCAAGTTGCATAACTCGGGCAAGGACTGATCCTGTTGGCCGAGCAACTGGACTTGGGCTTATGGTGGACTGGTGAGTCGTTGGTCGGCATATCGAGTTGTGTGACTCAAGCAGAGACTGAACCTGTTGGTCGAGCAATTGGACTCGGACTCAGGTTAGACTGGCGAGTCGTTGGTCGATAGACTGAGCTACGCGACTCGGGTAGAGACTGAACCTGTTGGCCAAGCAATTGGACTCTGACTCATGTTAGACTGGCGAGTCGATGGTCCGAGCTGCGCGACTCAAGCAAGGACTGATCCTGTTGGCCAAGCAATTGGACTCGGGCTCAAGGTGGACTAGCGGGTCACTTGTCGGCGGACCGAGCTACGCGACTCGGGTAGAGACTGAACTTGCTGGCCGAGCAACTAGACTCAGACTCAGGTTAGACTAGCGAGTCATTGGCCGATGAACCGAGCTGCGCGACTTGGGTAGAGACTGAACCTGTTGGCCAGCAACTAGACTCGGACTCAGGTTAAATTGGCGAGTTGCTGGTCAGTGGACCGAGCTGCGCGACTCGAGCAAGGACTGATCTTGTTAGCCGAGCAACTAGACTCGGTCTCAGGGTGGACTAGCGAGTCATTAGTCGGCATACCGTGTTGAATCTTGGATTTTGATGATGAAACCAATCTAGTATGTTTATGATTTAATCTACGTTTTGAGTAACGCAAGATGCTTCGATTAGGGAGAGACAATTAAAGCAGGAAGAATCATGTTGGGCTAGAGAAAAGCATGTTAGAAAATTGGACGTCGAGCCGAAGGATCGGTCGACGTATCGACAAAAGGCTTTGGGCCATGAGTTCGGGCATCGGGCCAAGAAGAGCGGATATTATACCAAGGAAATCAGAGTTACAGAGGTCAACTAGCCGATTGGGCAACAGGTCGCAAGAGAGGACGATGCGCCGAAGAATCGGATGAAGCGTCGATGAACTAATGACATGCCGAACAACATTTGAGTAGCTTAGTAATAATTGTCTAGATCGAAGTATGTTTTAACTATGCAGGATTAACTATGATAACAAGGCATAAAACAAAATGAAGTCTTGGAGTCAAGGACGCGATTTCATTGGGAGTTCGAGAGTTCATTGGAAGTCCGAACGTTTGTCGAAAGTTCTACCGGAATAGATCGAGAAGTCCAAGAGCTTACTAAAGAAGCTCATCGAAACTTGCCAAAAAGATTGGCGTGAAGTCCAGTAGCTTGCCGGGAGTCCACTGGAACATTGTCGAGAGATCGTCGGAAGTTCACCGGAAGCTCGCCGGAAGAAACCTAGAATTATGGACTTTTTTTAGCTTAGTAAATGTTTTAAATTTCATAGTTAGCATAAAATTGAGATTGAAATTGGGCCAACCCAATTAGGAGCTAGTTGGGCCCAATGAAAAGCCCAAATAGTGACCCAATAGGTAGCACCGTCGTGGCATAGTCTCCGAGACTATGTTAGGCGGTGGTACCGCCCAAACACAGTCTTTAAGAGACTGTCAAGGGGTGGTACTACTAGACTGGGCAGTGGTACCACCTAGTGTTAGGCTACAGGTGATGGAATCGCCCAATGTAGGCTGTGGTACCGCCCATACCCTAGAAACCCGACATGAGACATTTTTAGGTTTCAAGTTTGAATCAACTTAAGGCCTATAAATACCCCTCTCATCCCTGGTTAACATTATAAGATTTGAGAGCCAAAAAAAGTAAAAAAATACTGTTATAATTGTTGAATCTCGTATTTTCATGATGAAACCAATTGATAATTGTGTTTATGTTTTAATCTGCGTTTTGAGTGACGTAGGATGCTTCAACCAGGATGAGACAATTAAAGTAGGAAAAATCATGTTGTGTCGGAAGAACATGTCAGAAGATTGGACGTCGGGCCGATGGATCGGTCGACGTATCGACAGAAGGCTTCGGGCCATGGACTTGGGCATCGGACTAAGAAGAGCGGATATTGTGCCAAGGATATCGGAGTTGCGGAGTCAACTGGCCGATTGGGCAATAGGCCATAGGAGAGGACGATGCGCCGAAGAATCAGACAAAGCATCGAGGGACCAATGACATGCCGAACAACTTAGTTAATTGCTTAGGATTAATTATCTCGATCGAAGTTTTGTTTTAAGTGTGCATGATTAACTACAATGAAAGAAAGACATACAATAGGAGTTGCGCTAGAGTCAAGACTATGATCACGTTGGGAGTTCGAGAATTCGACGGAAGTTCGGACGGTCGTCGGAGGTTCTGCGGGAACAAATCTGAGAAGTCCAGGAGCTTGCCAAAGAAGCTCGTCGGAACTTGCCAAGTGGATCGTCACTAGTCCAGGAGTTTGCCAGAAGTCCGCAGGAGCATCACCGAGGGTTCATCGGATGATCGATGGAAGCTCGCCGAAGAAGCGATTGACGCACCAGAGCAAGTTGCAGTAAATGTCTTAAGAAATTCGCAGTTTGCACGATGATTAAGTTAGAAATGGGAGGTGATCCCATTAACTTAATCTTGGGGCAATTGGGCCCTTGAAAGACCCAAATTGGACCGAATGGATCAGCCCATTCAGACCCAGATTACTTGGCCAGAGGTGGCACCGCTTGGGTCGGTGGTGGCACCGCCCAGGGCTCAGTCTCCGAGCTTTGACTGGGTGGTACAATCGCCTCTGACAGAGGTACAACCGCCTGAGCTCGGTCTCCGAGCTTTGGCAAGAGGTGCAACTGCTCCTGACAAGTGGTGGCACCGCCCAAAGGCTTAGTCTCCGAGCTTTGCTAGGCGGTGCAACCGCCAGACCTCGGAATTCCGGAAATTGACAGTTTTGAGCTCGGAATTCAAACTGGTTTGGGGCCTATAAATACCCCACTCTTTCAGCAATAAAAGGGCAACAAAAAACCACCGAAATCCTGATCTTACTCTGTGATTTTTAGAGCTCAAAATTGTTGTATGAGTTAAAAGTTCTCCTTCCTCTATTCTTCCAAGTTTTGATCTGTCAATAGAGGAAAGAAAATTCTGTAAGGGTTGTCTCCTAAGCCCGTCAAAAGGAGTGAAACTGTAAAAAGGTGGTTGGCCTTCGCCTATTGAAGAAAGGCCTCTAGTGGACGTCGGTGACCTCGTCGGTGGAGGAAGCCAAAAGTGGATGTAGGTCAAGATTAACCGAACCACTCTAAATCTCGGTTTGCATTTACTTTGAGCATATTATCTTTACTGCAAACCTCCTCAATAGCTTACTACCTTCTGCGCATTTACGATCGTGTTTCAAAGTTCAGTATTTTCCGAATCGGCGTTTAGACATAAATCAGTTTTATCGTACGAACATCATATTTCAGTTTATGCTTACATTCTAGTTTCCATTAACTGCAAACTGCCTTCATAGACTTGCTTTAACTGCATCTTGCTTGATCACAAGTTAAAGTGATTTACGAATCGACTTTTCTACCGAAATCGCTCTTATCATACGAACTCAGTTTTAATCGTCGAAAGTTTTCTGCTGCACTAATTCACCCCCCCTCTTAGTGCTCTTGATCCTAACAATTGGTATCAGAACCCGGTATTTCTCATTTCAGATTTACACCCGAGAGAAATGACTCTTCATGGCTTTAAAGAGGGTTTTTCGGTTGTTCGTCCACCGTTGTTTAACGAATTGGACTACACTTATTGGAAAACTCGAATTAGAGTTTTCTTGATTTCTATGAATTTGGATTTATGAAATATTATTGAAAACGATTTTTAACTTCACTCTAAACCGATGAAAGAATGGTCGGATTTAGAGAAGAAGTATTTTTCTTTAAACGCAAAGGCTATGAATGCCTTATTTTGCGCTTTGGATAAAAATGAGTTCAATCGGGTTTCTTTGTGCGAAACAGCTTTTGACATAAGGCACACTCTTGAAATCACACACGAAAGGCACTTCTAGAGTTAAAGATTTGAAAATCAACTTTTTGATGCATGATTTCAAGCTTTTTCAAATGAAGCCAAGCAAAACCATTGGTGATATGTACACCCGTTTTACGGATGTCGTCAATGGTTTAAAAGCTTTTGACAAATGTTTTTTGGATTTTGAATTTGTAAACAAGATTTTGTGTTCTCTTTCTAAGAAGTGGGATTCAAAAGTAACTACAATACAAGAAGCTAAAAACCTAAACAACTTACCACTTGAAGAACTAATTGGTTCATTGATGACATATGAAATGGTGCTTAATGCACATGATGAACATGATGAACAAAACAATCTTCCAAAGAACATGAAGGATTTGGAATCCCGGACAAATGAATATCACTTGAGCGATGACTCAAGTGATGAGGACAATGATGAACTTCAAACACTAAATCTTAATAAGTTTATTAAAAAAAATCTAAAATAAACAATGAACTTGAACGGAAGAAGAGGCCAAAGAAGAAAAACACAAAGTGGGATGAATTGAGCTTCTCCGAAGATAAGGAGAAAATCAAGAAAGGTTAGGTGGCAAACTACGCCTTAATTTCTTTCAATGATATGGTAATCGAAATCCCCCTGATTTATTTTGAAATTACTTGAGCTTTCATGATTATTTCCTTTTTTTTAGAATTAATTTTCTTAAAAATTACATGTTTAAAAATAAAAATTCAAAAATTATGATCATGCTAGTAATTTTGAAAATGATAATATTATATTTTTATGATAAATAAATAAAATGATTTTGATTGAAAATATGAAATCATGGTTAAGAAATAATAATGTGTATTATGTTTGATTGACATTGTTGAATGAAATTATGTTTGATTTGAAGTAATGCATAATGATATAATGAAAATATTAAATGATTTTAATACATTGATTGACAATTTCATGCATGAGTTTTTGAAGTAAATGTTGATTTGAAACTCTCATTTTAGATTAATATGTTTTTGGTCTAATCGTTTCTATGATGAATTAAGATGATATTCTCATGACATATTAAGTTGACATAGTGCATGTACATCTATGTAAGAATTTATTGATAGTCTTTTGATGATAGATGTGATATCATGATGTGTTTGGTCTTGACGGCTTCATGTCGAAACTTATGTTTTGAATTTAAATGATGATACATGTTTTCACAAAAGACTTGAATACCCTCACATGAAATCAATTGTATGAAATGGAAATAATTTTCTATCCTATTGAGATTAATGAATTTATTTTACCAATTTTGTGAATCTCATGAAAATAAACATGATGAATATTTTAAAAATAAATGAGTGTATCATGCATTTGGTCTTAATGATTTCTCTTTAACATACTTTTTGAAATCATACTTGATGATGAATATCAAGATATTAAAAGGATGTTATCATGGAATCATGCTTGATGATTTTTTTTTCCTTTCCATCTTAAATGTTGACACTTGTTTTATTAAAGGTAAATGTATGCTTATAAGAAGCAAATCACATGAATAGAAATTTATAAAAATGAAATATAATCCTCTATCTTATCATCTTTTCAATAAATCTATGCTTGTCATGTATGAATTTATTGAATGTGACTTTGAGGATGATTTCGGATTTTACAAATGCTTGATTCATACTTATGATATGAGACACATTTTAAATATGAATCATGTTCGATGCTTCAATCATGTTACATCTCCTTAATTCATTTTGTTCTCCTACATTTATTTACCAAAGAGGAGAATCTTCCGAATGAATGAAATGATACAAATGAATCACTTATTGATATATCTTTTTGAAATATCTTTTTAATGTGATGTTGATATTTTGAGATGCCTATTGGAATTCATGACATGAGATAATTGAATCCTTGACTTACTCTTTATATGGCTTGAAAATGGATGTTTAAAATCTTGCTTGATGAGTTGTTTTATAAGATTTTGCCTTTACGTCTTGAACTTTCATGCTTATCTTAATTTGACATATAAAGACTAAGGCATGCTTAGATGAAAAAGAATCACTTAAAAAATGCTTTTCCCATCTGATCGAGATTAATAATTTTATGATATTTTGTGAATCTCGAAATTGATTTTGATGACTTGATTATGAGTTTCAAGTTAACGATTTGATTTGAATGAGTTTTATCTAAATAATAATCTTGATCTTGCAAAATTGGAATCACAAATAATATCTTTTGGTATTCATGAATTGATACTCACAATATGAAAGTATTGGTATTCATGACTTGAATTTGATTGAAACATTACATGCTTAAATTAATCATTCTCCTATGTTTCAAAAATTCTTTAAATGCCTTATGTGATGACTGAAAATTAATTTGCTTTATGATTTATTACGAATCATGACTTGATATATGATATTGATATATTTTAATCATGATCCTTGGTTGTATAATTCTTTTGCTCTATTAAAAGGATTTGTCGAATGAATCATGTCCTTCTTGAATTTTCTTGATATCATGACATGATTTTATAATATGACCTGTATAATGATTAAAATTTTTTGGCCATTGATTTCTTCCTTCTTTTCGGTAATGATATAGGGGGAGAAAGATTGCTAGCTCAAGGCAAATACTGACTAGCTTGTACTCTTCCCTTCTTTTCGACAAAAACAAAGGGGAGAAAGCTTTTGCTAGTTAGAACATGCAAAGAAAAGCAAAGTGCAATCTTGCACAAGAAGCAAGTGTTGAATTGCCATGATTGAACTTAAGAATCTTGCTATGCTTTTGTGCCTATATGTTGTGATGAAAATCTAGCTTCATGTTACAAAAACTTGCATATCTTTTAAAATAGCTAGAGCTACTTCTCCTTTTGTTGATGACAAAGGGGGAGAAATATATGAATTGATACTATGAGTGTCATATTTGAATGAGAAATATATGAATTAATGCTATAAGTGCCATATTTGAATTTAA